>CM056821.1:16158415-16758415 GCA_029853015.1 Chelidonichthys spinosus | reverse complement strand
GCTCTTTTTTGGAGAATTAGCAAGGGTTGTGTAGAGCCTTTATATGTGTGTCCCCACACCTCTGCACAGTATTGCAGGTGCGGAGAGACTAGTGCGCAGTATAACAGATGAAGTGCTTTTTGATTTAGTATGTTTTGTATTTTCCAAAGTATGGACACACTCCTGGCCAACTTCCTTTTTAATTGTGTTATGTGTGGCTTCCAACTTAACATGTCATCCATCATCACTCCCAGTACCTTATTCTCACGGACCCTCTCAATATTAACTCCGTTTACTTGAATGTTGGGACTGTTGTTGCAGCCTCTTTTCCCATATAGTATGTATATAGTTTTTCCAAGATTTAGTGATCATTTATTTATATTAAACCACACTTGAAGTTTTGCCATTTCCTGATTTACTCTTTCCACAAGTTGGTTCAAGTCACTCCCCGAACAGAAAATATTGGTATCATCCGCGAATAATATTAATTTCAGAGTATTTGACACGTTGCATATATCATTTATGTATAGTATAAACAGCTTTGGACCCAGAACTGACCCCTGTGGGACCCCACAGACTATGTCCAAGCTAGTCAATGTGTCGATGAGCTATCTACATAAGAGATCCCAATATGTCAAAATAGGTGATCTATTTTGACATATTGGGATCTCTTGTGTAGGAGTGAGTCAGGAATGTCCTTGGCTAGCTCTGGCCCGATGTTTACAAAAAAAATAATTGAATCTATTTGTTATGACCTCCGGGTTATCCTGTTGCATGTTGTTATACTTGAAGTAGGGAGGGTAGTTTGGTTTTTTACTTTTATTATTAGTCACGTTGTTTAGAATATCCCATAATTTTTTAGTATAGAACATTTTTTTAATGTCAGGTGTAAACTAAATCAGACTAAATCATATCCAGACAAAGTCTGGTGAATGCAAATGTCCCATTTAAAAGGTGACATTGATTTTATGATAATATTCAGCAGGCCATAATATCGGTGCAAGTTTTATTTAATCTGTGACCAAATGCCATCAGTCACTTACCTAATGCATACCATTCTTTCCACATCACCCAGGTAGTTTTTTTTTTTTTTTATCTTGATCTAAACACATGCTAGGATTAGCTGAGTGTCACAGACAGATCTTATTCCCTGTCACATGATTGTTCCCTAAGGTTCATTCGAGCCTTGCCAGACTTAATTATAAACCAATGAACTTCCATGAGAGCGAGCCCAACGCCATGTTGGTTTAGAAGACACTTACCCCGGCGGTAGAAAGCCTGGAAGAGCTCTGGTGCAACAAGAAGGAAGGTAACCAAGAGGATGAAAGAGAGGAGGAAAAGAGGCAGAGAATGAAATGGAAGTGGCTCTCCATGGATGGCTTGTCATCTGAGGTGAGACTGAACAGAACAGAGGTAAACAATGGATGTTTGGTAAAAGGCAGAAGCAGCCAGTCAGGCAGTTTAAAAAAAAAAAAAAAACAAACAAACAAGGAAAAACAAAAAAACAGCCTCAAGTCTTTCTGAAGGGAAGCTGCCAGACTGCATTTGTCTGAGCATGCAGCACACTCTGTCACCTGCCATTACTACCCATCAAAGCAGCTCCAACAAGCCTCTGTAGTTAGGTGGAACGGTGTGTGTATGCACTGTATGTTTGTATGTGTATCCGTGCATGTGCGTCTGTGCCGGTCACATGGTCCATCATGCTGTGAAGGTTTCTTTTTGAAGTGTATGAGAGAGACCTGGGTACTGATACCGGGTGACAGTCTCGACTGTGTGCAGCGCCTCGAGTGTTGACCCGCTCTGATGGCTTTGCCAACGCGAGGTTTCTGCCTGGACTTATCTAGACCTTCGCTTCCTCCTGCTAGGAGACAGGGGATGTTTGCGTTTTCCTCCTGTGATGATCAAGCTATGAAACGAACGATAAAAATGAAGCCAGTGTTTGAATGGTGTCACAACCCTTCATCCTGTGAACCTTCACACAACGTTTTTGCCAACATAACAAGGCAATTTTTACATTGAAGACCTGCACACTGACACTTTCACTGTCGACATAATTCATTTGTTTTTCTACTGATATCCATTCCTGGCAGGTAAAGCATTATTTTTTGGTGTATTTTCAGACAAGGGTGTAGGTTTGCATATGAACGTGTCCCTGCTGCCAATACATTGAGAGAACAATATGTCCATACCAAAAATTTAACAAAATCGTTAATGACTACATTTGTCACACGGGAGATGCATGCTGGCGTTTGTTTGTTTGATGGTCCCCCTCCCCTAACACCACCGTCATTATGACGCTGATAGATTTACAGTATATTGCAGTTAGTAGAAAGCCTGATGCGTCTCATACTACACTAAAGGGTGCCTCGTCTAAAGACACTGCCTGCGCCGCCCAAGAAACAGTATTTGATGCCCTGAAAATTGAGACCAGCCTGCAATTTGAACCCCGGAGTGGCAGTTTCATCACTATATATTTGATACCACTACATGATTTATTAATACATTAATTGGCAATTGCTGAACATAAAAAGTGTAAAAAAATAGGGTTGGATTTTATGAGCATCTTGAAAATGGGAATGAACTTGGTCTTGTTTAGATATTCACAGCCTCAACATGTTAGGACAATTAATTGGAAGAAAGGGGTATCAGTATGACTGTATTTGGAACAAAGCAAATTAGCAGTACATGAACTTATTTTGCAGAAGACCGTGTTCCAGAAAACACTAGCTGCTCTTCAGAAATGTTGATCAGTTGTGTCTGTCTTTTACACCATGCCAATAACCTCAGAACCAGTGGAATAAAATGACACTATGCTAGCTGGCACACTTTCCAGATTTTGAATAAACAGAAGGCTTTTACGAAAGTCTTCCCCTGTAACTCTGACATCGTCCCAGCAGTTCCACCGTCACTTCAGCTACCTCTCACCTCTGGAGAGGCTGACAATGTGCAAAAGATTTCAGATGTAGATAACTTACATCTTACCCATTGCAAAGTGTCTTGTCAGGCATTGGGAATTGCACCTACTGTAAACTGACATTGATGTAGAAACGGGCAGATATATTTACCTTCAATCTACCAGTCTGCTGCTTGGGTCTAGATGTCTTAAAAGAGAGAGAGAGATTTCTGGACACCAGCCTTGGATAACACATCTTAAAGTGTTTTCTTTTCAGCTTCTAATATTAACCGCCGTGTCGCGTTCACCCAAATGGTTTTCTACTGTGAAGGACAGCAATTCCAGGTGCAGCAAGGAGCGATGCAAATCAATCATCTTATTCTGAGAGAGATAATTTATGATGTGCTCGGAGGGTTACGGATTCAATCTCCACCATGTTCCCACTGTCATGTCCCATGTTTAGGGCTGTCATCAGTCTTCATCAGGCACCCAGCTCCGCTCCTGCCAACCCTATCTCCAGAGTCACGATTTATCCCACAAATAATTGATTATGACATGTTGCATGCAAACAGAGAGGGAGCTAAACGTGATTAATCACTTTGTTCGATTAATTACAGCTGATTATGCATTTTAAGCGCCAATCTCACAGCAGATGATCGCTGGAGAGGTGCCCATATATTCATTAAACCTTCACCTGAGATTGACCGTCCTGTGTGTGTGGGGGAAAAAAAGAATCACACAGTGTGGGTCATGTGGCAAAGGCTTTGCTACTCTGTCGTGGGGGAAAACAGTCATTTTTCTCCCATTCCAGCAAATTGAGTTTGAGAGAAAAAGCTAACATTAATGCCCTTTTTTGAAAAGAACAATTTCACTTGTCTTTTTTGACAATTATAATCCTTGAATCCTTTTGAACTATGTTTTATGCTATTAAAAGTCCAAGAGCAAATTGTGGAAAGCGTGTTGCCCTGTCTGACTTTCCTTGATATTCAAAGTAATAGAATACCATTCCCATTGAAAATTGCAAATCAGATCGCATAAGCAGGTTCACAAAAAAGCAATTAAGATTCAGTGAAACATGTAATTTAATCAGACCAAAAAAAAGATATATTAATGCTAAGAGTGGCGTATTCAGCCTCTTTTTCCCCACTTGCCTATTATTCAAATGAAGTCACCATGCAAATGCTGGTTTTGACAAGCACACACCTGTCTGGAGTGACAGCCGGCGCTGACTGACTAAGAACACAAGAAAATGAGGGAGGCCAGGTGGGCGTTGTGCCTCTTAAGTTGCTGTGTCTCCAATAACACGATGGTGAAGAAGAGGAGCGCTTCTACGGAGGTAGGTTGTCAGGCATTCACTTGTTCCATCACTTTTTCATTGAGAATTCTACTGCAACGCTCAGCATCAATTAAGCTTGCCTTACAACAATCCATATCACTAAAACGTGTTCTTGTCGGACGAGGCATGAAGTCAATTCCTTCCAAATTACAACAAATTAACGGGAAATAGACAACAGCTGCCGATATGTAAGGAATAGCTTCACTAACTTCTAATTGTAACAATAGACTACCGAGGATGGTTAATTTGATGAGCGTCAATTCTTCGGGGGGATTTACATCCTGCCCGCCTCCTCAGATAGCTGCTTCCCATTCCTCTTAAGAGAAAACGCAAAGTGGTCGCTGCAGAGCATAATATAAAGATTTACAATTCATAAGTGCTTTGAGGTAATATGCAACATTTACTGTGTACTGTAAACAGTTTAAATGCCCACGCAGGAAGCAGAGAGAAAGCCTCTTGCCATTCATTTGGATGCAAGGTAAACTGGAGCTACTCCCTGCTTGTAATGCGGCTGTTCGGTTTCCAGGAATCCTGAACAATGTCCTCATTGTATCACCGCTATCAGCCAGAGAGGGCACAAGGAGTTTCAATGCATGGACGGACAGGAGCAGCGACGACCCAGAGAAGGAAGCCCTCGACCATGAATTAAGAGGTTGTTGAGAGGATAAGGAAAATGGCGAGAGCCTGTCGTCTCTCGTGAATACTCCACACTGCTGATCTAGTGAAGTCTGTCTTGAAGTCGAGTTCTATTCCTCAGAGTCTGTCACAAGGCGCCAATACTTAGTCCCATCACAATGATAGATGGCGGTATAATCACACACTGACACTCTTGACTGAGAATCGCACTCGTAAAAACACTTGAGTCAGCTCGATTGATCATGCGTTTTTGGAGGATGGCTACTTGAGAGAACTTAGTTTGTGACAGTTTTCCTTTGTAAGGTCAAGCCGCTGGAGCTAATGGCCGCTGCATCACGGCTGTGACCCGTCTTGTAGGCAGCTGTATGATAAGAACAAGTTGAGGTTAAAAGGATTTTGTTAGATTGACCTTCTGTCCTACAGTTGCATACATCTCCCAAATTTTAGACACATATGGATTTAGCAGTGATTGAAAAACCGAATAGCACGATGACAGCTTGAGGTCTGAAGTCTTCCAATAGAAAACATTACAGCTTCAGCAGGCCATAATATCGGTGCAAGTTTTATTTAATCTGTGACCAAATGCCATCAGTCACTTACCTAATGCATACCATTCTTTCCACATCACCCAGGTAGTTTTTTTTTTTTTTTATCTTGATCTAAACACATGCTAGGATTAGCTGAGTGTCACAGACAGATCTTATTCCCTGTCACATGATTGTTCCCTAAGGTTCATTCGAGCCTTGCCAGACTTAATTATAAACCAATGAACTTCCATGAGAGCGAGCCCAACGCCATGTTGGTTTAGAAGACACTTACCCCGGCGGTAGAAAGCCTGGAAGAGCTCTGGTGCAACAAGAAGGAAGGTAACCAAGAGGATGAAAGAGAGGAGGAAAAGAGGCAGAGAATGAAATGGAAGTGGCTCTCCATGGATGGCTTGTCATCTGAGGTGAGACTGAACAGAACAGAGGTAAACAATGGATGTTTGGTAAAAGGCAGAAGCAGCCAGTCAGGCAGTTTAAAAAAAAAAAAAAAAAACAAACAAACAAGGAAAAACAAAAAAACAGCCTCAAGTCTTTCTGAAGGGAAGCTGCCAGACTGCATTTGTCTGAGCATGCAGCACACTCTGTCACCTGCCATTACTACCCATCAAAGCAGCTCCAACAAGCCTCTGTAGTTAGGTGGAACGGTGTGTGTATGCACTGTATGTTTGTATGTGTATCCGTGCATGTGCGTCTGTGCCGGTCACATGGTCCATCATGCTGTGAAGGTTTCTTTTTGAAGTGTATGAGAGAGACGCAGGTACTGATACCGGGTGACAGTCTCGACTGTGTGCAGCGCCTCGAGTGTTGACCCGCTCTGATGGCTTTGCCAACGCGAGGTTTCTGCCTGGACTTATCTAGACCTTCGCTTCCTCCTGCTAGGAGACAGGGGATGTTTGCGTTTTCCTCCTGTGATGATCAAGCTATGAAACGAACGATAAAAATGAAGCCAGTGTTTGAATGGTGTCACAACCCTTCATCCTGTGAACCTTCACACGACGTTTTTGCCAACATAACAAGGCAATTTTTACATTGAAGACCTGCACACTGACACTTTCACTGTCGACATAATTCATTTGTTTTTCTACTGATATCCATTCCTGGCAGGTAAAGCATTATTTTTTGGTGTATTTTCAGACAAGGGTGTAGGTTTGCATATGAACGTGTCCCTGCTGCCAATACATTGAGAGAACAATATGTCCATACCAAAAATTTAACAAAATCGTTAATGACTACATTTGTCACACGGGAGATGCATGCTGGCGTTTGTTTGTTTGATGGTCCCCCTCCCCTAACACCACCGTCATTATGACGCTGATAGATTTACAGTATATTGCAGTTAGTAGAAAGCCTGATGCGTCTCATACTACACTAAAGGGTGCCTCGTCCAAAGACACTGCCTGCGCCGCCCGAGAAACAGTATTTGATGCCCTGAAAATTGAGACCAGCCTGCAATTTGAACCCCGGAGTGGCAGTTTCATCACTATATATTTGATACCACTACATGATTTATTAATACATTAATTGGCAATTGCTGAACATAAAAAGTGTAAAAAAATAGGGTTGGATTTTATGAGCATCTTGAAAATGGGAATGAACTTGGTCTTGTTTAGATATTCACAGCCTCAACATGTTAGGACAATTAATTGGAAGAAAGGGGTATCAGTATGACTGTATTTGGAACAAAGCAAATTAGCAGTACATGAACTTATTTTGCAGAAGACCGTGTTCCAGAAAACACTAGCTGCTCTTCAGAAATGTTGATCAGTTGTGTCTGTCTTTTACACCATGCCAATAACCTCAGAACCAGTGGAATAAAATGACACTATGCTAGCTGGCACACTTTCCAGATTTTGAATAAACAGAAGGCTTTTACGAAAGTCTTCCCCTGTAACTCTGACATCGTCCCAGCAGTTCCACCGTCACTTCAGCTACCTCTCACCTCTGGAGAGGCTGACAATGTGCAAAAGATTTCAGATGTAGATAACTTACATCTTACCCATTGCAAAGTGTCTTGTCAGGCATTGGGAATTGCACCTACTGTAAACTGACATTGATGTAGAAACGGGCAGATATATTTACCTTCAATCTACCAGTCTGCTGCTTGGGTCTAGATGTCTTAAAAGAGAGAGAGAGATTTCTGGACACCAGCCTTGGATAACACATCTTAAAGTGTTTTCTTTTCAGCTTCTAATATTAACCGCCGTGTCGCGTTCACCCAAATGGTTTTCTACTGTGAAGGACAGCAATTCCAGGTGCAGCAAGGAGCGATGCAAATCAATCATCTTATTCTGAGAGAGATAATTTATGATGTGCTCGGAGGGTTACGGATTCAATCTCCACCATGTTCCCACTGTCATGTCCCATGTTTAGGGCTGTCATCAGTCTTCATCAGGCACCCAGCTCCGCTCCTGCCAACCCTATCTCCAGAGTCACGATTTATCCCACAAATAATTGATTATGACATGTTGCATGCAAACAGAGAGGGAGCTAAACGTGATTAATCACTTTGTTCGATTAATTACAGCTGATTATGCATTTTAAGCGCCAATCTCACAGCAGATGATCGCTGGAGAGGTGCCCATATATTCATTAAACCTTCACCTGAGATTGACCGTCCTGTGTGTGTGGGGGAAAAAAAGAATCACACAGTGTGGGTCATGTGGCAAAGGCTTTGCTACTCTGTCGTGGGGGAAAACAGTCATTTTTCTCCCATTCCAGCAAATTGAGTTTGAGAGAAAAAGCTAACATTAATGCCCTTTTTTGAAAAGAACAATTTCACTTGTCTTTTTTGACAATTATAATCCTTGAATCCTTTTGAACTATGTTTTATGCTATTAAAAGTCCAAGAGCAAATTGTGGAAAGCGTGTTGCCCTGTCTGACTTTCCTTGATATTCAAAGTAATAGAATACCATTCCCATTGAAAATTGCAAATCAGATCGCATAAGCAGGTTCACAAAAAAGCAATTAAGATTCAGTGAAACATGTAATTTAATCAGACCAAAAAAAAGATATATTAATGCTAAGAGTGGCGTATTCAGCCTCTTTTTCCCCACTTGCCTATTATTCAAATGAAGTCACCATGCAAATGCTGGTTTTGACAAGCACACACCTGTCTGGAGTGACAGCCGGCGCTGACTGACTAAGAACACAAGAAAATGAGGGAGGCCAGGTGGGCGTTGTGCCTCTTAAGTTGCTGTGTCTCCAATAACACGATGGTGAAGAAGAGGAGCGCTTCTACGGAGGTAGGTTGTCAGGCATTCACTTGTTCCATCACTTTTTCATTGAGAATTCTACTGCAACGCTCAGCATCAATTAAGCTTGCCTTACAACAATCCATATCACTAAAACGTGTTCTTGTCGGACGAGGCATGAAGTCAATTCCTTCCAAATTACAACAAATTAACGGGAAATAGACAACAGCTGCCGATATGTAAGGAATAGCTTCACTAACTTCTAATTGTAACAATAGACTACCGAGGATGGTTAATTTGATGAGCGTCAATTCTTCGGGGGGATTTACATCCTGCCCGCCTCCTCAGATAGCTGCTTCCCATTCCTCTTAAGAGAAAACGCAAAGTGGTCGCTGCAGAGCATAATATAAAGATTTACAATTCATAAGTGCTTTGAGGTAATATGCAACATTTACTGTGTACTGTAAACAGTTTAAATGCCCACGCAGGAAGCAGAGAGAAAGCCTCTTGCCATTCATTTGGATGCAAGGTAAACTGGAGCTACTCCCTGCTTGTAATGCGGCTGTTCGGTTTCCAGGAATCCTGAACAATGTCCTCATTGTATCACCGCTATCAGCCAGAGAGGGCACAAGGAGTTTCAATGCATGGACGGACAGGAGCAGCGACGACCCAGAGAAGGAAGCCCTCGACCATGAATTAAGAGGTTGTTGAGAGGATAAGGAAAATGGCGAGAGCCTGTCGTCTCTCGTGAATACTCCACACTGCTGATCTAGTGAAGTCTGTCTTGAAGTCGAGTTCTATTCCTCAGAGTCTGTCACAAGGCGCCAATACTTAGTCCCATCACAATGATAGATGGCGGTATAATCACACACTGACACTCTTGACTGAGAATCGCACTCGTAAAAACACTTGAGTCAGCTCGATTGATCATGCGTTTTTGGAGGATGGCTACTTGAGAGAACTTAGTTTGTGACAGTTTTCCTTTGTAAGGTCAAGCCGCTGGAGCTAATGGCCGCTGCATCACGGCTGTGACCCGTCTTGTAGGCAGCTGTATGATAAGAACAAGTTGAGGTTAAAAGGATTTTGTTAGATTGACCTTCTGTCCTACAGTTGCATACATCTCCCAAATTTTAGACACATATGGATTTAGCAGTGATTGAAAAACCGAATAGCACGATGACAGCTTGAGGTCTGAAGTCTTCCAATAGAAAACATTACAGCTTCAAAAAGCAATGATTAAGGGGAACTGGACAATTCAAAAGATTATAGTGATCAAGATGGCTGCAGTGAATCATTCTTGTTTGACAACGCTTTATTGATCTTTCAGTCTGGCTGCTGCTATGAAGCAGTCTCGTGCAACGAAAGCAATTTAAGCAGCTTAAAACAATCTGAGAAATTTGAACACATCTGTAATGGATCCTTTTACTATGGAAGGCACTTCTGCCAGAGAAAATTATGAAAGGTTACCAATGATTAAGACCTATTTTAAACAACACACACAATAACTAAATATCATTAGACAGTATAATAATTTAAAAAAAATGACTTCCCCAGTTAATGTTACACCAAGTAATCTACTCTTAAATAATGACTTCATATCTCACAATTTTGAATTTAAGGAAGTCAAAATTTGAATTTACTTGCTGATTTAAAGTTGCTGATTTAACCTACTATGTTTATGTGAAAGGGAATAACACATGTTCTCATTGTAACAAATACAGATATAAACCTGTTGAGCAATATAATCGTATCTTATACCTATTGCTTTGGTTTTCCAGTGCAATACTCATTACCAATCCCATCAGCTTTGTTTCCACAAGCAGCAGGCAGCTGTTTTCTATGCAGGCAGCAACCTCTGGATCTGAAAAGTGAAGCCATTTCTCAAGTGCCTTAAACTTCCTTTCATTCTAACGTCAACCAGGGGCAACTCCTCTGGTCACAAAATTGAGCCCAATAATTAAGTCTGTATATAGAATGCATCCCTCGTGTTCAAATGCAAGTTTAACTTTTACTGCTGCATCTTTACCTTAGAACATACTGCCTTAAAGGTCCCATATTATGAAAAACACATTTTCTCTGGTCTCTACACCTATAAACTGGTCCTCCCTGAACCTGCCAACTCCCAGAATGAGGAAAACAAGTGACTCCTGCATGGTCTCTGCAGCCCACCCACTGGTACAACGGCACTCCTACAGGCTGTTCAGATTCAGCTTCAGTCATTACGTAACAAAGGGAGTAATTTGCATGGCCGAACTCCTCTGTGCGATGATAGGAGATATGTGAGAGGGGGCGTTCATCACCGAGGTGAAGTTCAGTGTGTCCTGCGGTGAGACAGCAGTGAGATAGCAGTGTTTGACAATGTCGTCGCTCAGAGCTAGACACGCAAATTGGTCTGTAGTTATAAGTGTTTATATTCTGTCCCAGCTACAGAAGAACAGAATGGATGTGTTTCATTTTGAATGACTATGTGCCGGCTACAGTTCGTGTTAGCTTGTGTGTGCTAACTACTTCACATCGGACCGCTTCAGTAACGAGGGGCAGTACAAAGCTGGCTTTGCCTCGACACTGACACTTGTAAAAGGATCTGTCCCAACCATACAGGACCCAGCAACATCACCTGAGCCACATAGGCGAGCCATAGCAATACATCCACCTAAACATTAGTGTTTAGCACTTAGCGTAAGCGGCATGGTGTCCTCTCTCCAAGTAAGCGATGACAGACCCAGCTCATTAGCATTAAAGGTGCAGACACAGAAACAGCCTGTTGTCAGCAGAGCTCATTTGAGCAACTTTTAGACAGCTGAAAAATCCAGGAACACGGATGGGTTTGGGGCAATGCATATTGAATCCAGTGATGTTGGACATCTGATAGCTGTGTGAAATTGATGAAATCAGTATAATATGGGACCTACATTTTGCAGCCACACAAAGAGATTAGCCCTTAACTCAACACAGTGCAGGTATTGTACAATTCTGAACAGCCATTGAGGATCTGCATATAGTCTTTTTTTTCAATGTCCTCTTCATGTACCTGACAGTAATTGCTTTAATTTATATCATTACAATATTAATTATATTATTATGATATTACATCATCATCCAGAAGTCATCATTTATACAGTTTTTATTCAGTCTTAACAGATTAAACTATAGTATATAGTATAGAGGCTGACGTTATTTTAAGACCAACATGTGTCGACTTGTGACTTTAATCAGGGTGATCATGAAGCTCATTATAGACAACCTTTAAACAGGGTCAACATTAGGCTAATACTGCATACAGTATAATATCAGAAAAATAATTATGACAAACTGTTGTAAAGGCCGAAAAAATAGATAGTTTAGTCATGCCAAGTCAAGCAGTAACTAGCTGCTTACCTCACCCAACGCAACAATGAGCTTGTTGCAGCAGCCCTAAGGGACCGGTCACCTAGACCAGGATCCAGATGGGTGGAGAGCAGCAGCACGCCGGGCCTCGCCATGTGTCCTTCTGGACAGCTGACAGCAAGGCCCGAAGCTTTGCCAGCGGAGCGGCACTCTCCGTCTACTCCCTGCCAGCAGCCTGCTGCCGCCGCACACAGCGGTCAACCTTAGGCCTCGCCTAGCTGTACGAGCAGCAGTTTACTGACAGGCTTCTAGTAACACTACGCACACATGAGGTTCAGTCCCATCTAGAGCCCACAGTGAAGCACAATAAACACATTTTAAAAGGATGGGTTGTATACACATTTTATTTCCATATAATGTATTCTCTCAGAGGCATCAATATACAGCATTAAAATGTCAGTGGACCATTTCTATCCTCAATTAGAAACCAGAGTGCATTTGCGAAATGAAAGCAGGCATTTATTCAAGAGCATGAGAAGTCAGATCAAAGGCAAGTAAGAAAGCAACACAACATGATAAACACAACAACTAGTCAACTTTGTGATCCCTGAGAGATCTTTGAAAATACAATTAAACACCGGGAACAAACCCACATGCCAATCAAAGCTGTGTCTTTGAAATGCAGTAAAAAAAAATTAAAAAAAGACCCTTGTTGTGTTGGAAAACTGCTTTGTACAAACTCACTGAAGACAGAACAGAACCAGCATATTTATAAATGTTCTTTGGTTTTTACTTGATAACCCCAGTCCTTTTTTTAGCAAAAGTGATAGCGTTCCAGTGTTGTTTTCTTTGTAACAGAGCTTCATTTTATTCCTGTGCCAATCTTGATTCATTGTTTGTGATTTTCCTGTTTATTCACATTTCCTAATATCTAGCATATCCTAGTTAAGGGCGAAACAAGTTGGTGAAAACATCCGCTGACGACAAATGACATATCACTGGGCCTCACGACAAGAGCATTTGACTCGTTGGATTAATATAATCATAATGCATAAAAGCCCTTGCCATTCAACTCGGGTCCCCACAGTGTTTCACCTTGTCTGCTTGGCAGCGAGGGGCCCTCTGTCTTGTTGAGGAATGAGAAGAGGTTGGTCTAGGATGTTGCAGCTCTCGTCTCGAGCCCCTCCGCTGGCCGGCACGTCCGCCTTGCTGAGCGCCATTGATTACGTGATGCAAGCCAAAAGCCTTGCCTTTGCCTCCCTCATCATTAATCCTGCTGCAGCACTCTTAAACAACAACACCCCTCCCTCTCCCAATCCCACCACGCCACCACCCAAAACTGGCATTTATTGAAGTCACAGGGGTTTCAGCAAAATGAGGCCTGAGTGATGGAGGCTTTTTCACATAGAATATAGATGGAGCTCGCCATCAACTGTCAGGAGCTTGAAACTTTCATTGTTCTTTATGGCATGAGTAAAAATTCCCACTGAAATCTATATTTCACTGCAGGAGGAAATCCTGCCTGTTTTTAAAAGATATCAGAAAGGTGTTTGGGGATGCTGAAATAAACAAGACATTGTGGGCCAGATTTAATCAAACATTTGTGCCCACTTGAGGCACAATCAGTTCCCAACTACGCATAAAATCATGGAACGGTATTAACAAACAGGCACTTGGGTAAAAGATTGCCTGCCACATGAACGTTAAAAGGCAAGTTGGACTTTCAATCTGCGGTTGTGGAAGGGTCATGGGGAAAGTGGGAGTTCCCCACAAAAAGATGGAGGATAAGCATTACATGTGCCTAATTATATATTCCCTGGTATTTACAAAACTGCCGGTGGGAGCGTGCCTGTATTCTGCAGCGGAAATTCTCCGCCTCTTCAAGGAGAAATCCCATTTTCGTTGTCCCCAGCGTGCAAGTCCTTGATATCTGACATCCTCACTGGCTTGAAAACAGCTCCAGAGTGAGGATGTCAGACGGTAACTTGCAGAAGACTTGCATTGTTTTAGTTAACGGCTGCTGTTTAGCTGTTAGCAATGTTGCTATGTTGTAACAGTCATTCATATGGACATAACAGCTTCATGGATTTATTATGGACATGACGACTGCACTGCTCGATCATTTCTTAATGGCTAGAAAAATCAAAACTACAAGGAAAACGTTTTCATTTCTGCGGTGAGTGGGAGGGACGAGCGCGCATCCGTCACTTTACTACTAATCTCTACGGGCTGATTTGAGGTGAGTAACTCCATGCAAAAACACATATTTATGTAATTTTCCACACTATTTGAGCTTAACGAGCACTGTCGTGTCTCGTAAGGACCCAACCTGTGTTGCATAGGTCTTGGAATTATTTTCTGGGGCCCAGTAAAGCAGATAAAACTTGCCCCTATGGGTTAGCATTGGAGCTATTCTGGAAGGCTGGCAGGCAGGTACACATCTCAGGCTAGGTCAAGTAAATTTTTGTGTGTTTTTTTGCTTCTGATAAGTCGGGATGACCCTGGGGACAACAAAAATGGGTACAAAAATGACCAGATTTCTCCTCCAAAACAGGTCCAAACCACGAAGCTCCATTTAAGTTTCACTTTCAGTTGTGAATCAGTTAATTTCTGAAAGTTTCTGATGTGAGATTCTGTTTGTAAGGCAAGGCAAGGCAATTTTATTTGTATAGCACCAACAAGGCAATTCAAAGTGCTTTACATAAAACATTAACAGCATTGGCGAAAAAGCCAATAAAATAAAATATATCCATCCATCCATCCATTGTCTTCCGCTTATCCGGGGCCTGGTCGCGGAGGCAGCTGCCTGAGCAGGGACGCCCAGACTTCTCTCTCCCGGGACACTTCCCCTAGCTCCTCCGGGAGGACCCCAAGACGTTGCCAGGCCAGCCGGGTGACATAGTCACTCCAGCGTGTCCTGGGTCTTCCTCGGGGTCTCCTCCCGGTGGGGCATGCCTGGAACACCTCCCGAGGGAGGCGTTCAGGGGGCATCCTATACAGATGCCCAAGCCACCTCAACTGGTTCCTCTCGATGTGGAGGAGCAGCAGCTCTACTCTGAGCTCCTCCCGCGTGACGGAGCTCCTCACCCTATCTCTAAGGGAGTGCCCCGCCACCCTGCGGAGGAAGCTCATTTCGGCCGCTTGTATCCGGGATCTTATTCTTTCGGTCACGACCCAAAGTTCATGACCATAGGTGAGGGTAGGAATGGAGATTGACCGGTAAATTGAGAGCTTTGCCTTTCGGCTTAGCTCTCTCTTCACCACGACGGACCGATACAGCGACCGCATTACTGCAGCCGCTGCACCGATCCGCCTGTCAATCTCACGTTCCATCCTTCCCTCACTCATGAACAAGACCCCAAGATACTTAAACTCTTCCACTTGAGGCAGGAACTCTCCCCTGACCTGGAGGGAGCAAGCCACCTTTTTCCGGTCGAGAACCATGGCCTCAGATTTGGAGGTGCTGATCCCCATCCCAGCTGCTTCACACTCGGCTGCAAACCGCCCCAGGGCATGCTGGAGGTCCTGGCTCGAAGGAGCCAACAAGATCACATCATCTGCAAAAAGCAGGGATGAAATCCAGTGGCTCCCGAACCAGATCCCCTCCGGCCCACGGCTGTGCCTAGAAATCCTGTCCAAAAAAATAATGAACAGAACCGGTGACAAAGGGCAGCCCTGTCGGAGTCCAACATGTACCTGGAACAGGTCTGATTTACTGCCGGCAATTCGAACCAAGCTCCTGCTCTGGTCGTACAGGGACCGAACGGCCCTTAGCAGGGGGCCCCCGACTCCGTACTCCCTAAGTACCTCCCACAGAATGCCACGAGGGACACGGTCGAATGCCTTCTCCGGGTCCACAAAACACATGTGGAGTGGTTGGGCAAACTCCCATGAACCCTCAAGCACCCTGCGGAGGGTATAGAGCTGGTCCAGTGTTCCACGGCCAGGACGGAAACCGCATTGTTCCTCCTGAATCTGAGGTTCGACTATCGGCCGAATTCTCCTCTCCAGTTGCAGAGACGTGTCAACCAAGACAGCCCCACAACATCCAGAGACTTGAGGTACTCAGGATGGATCTCATCCACCCCTGGTGCCTTGCCACCGGGGAGCTTCTTAACTACCTCTGTGACATCGGCCCGGGTGATGGGTGGATGAACCTCCGAGTCTCCAGCCTCTGCTTCCTCTATGGAAGACATGTTAGTGGGATTGAGGAGATCCTCTAAGTATTCCTTCCACCGCCCGACGATATCCCCAGTCGAAGTCAACAGCTCCCCACCTCCACCGTAAACAGTGTTGGTGGAGGGCTGCTTCCCCTTCCTGAGGCGTCGGATGGTTTGCGAGAATTTCCTCAAGGCCGACCGGTAGTCCTCCTCCATGGCCTCCCCGAACTCTTCCCAGACCCGAGCTTTTTGTTTCAGCAACCGCCCGCGCTGCAGCACGCTTCACCTGCCAGTACCTGTCAGCTGCCTCAGGAGTCCCCCAGGCCAACCAGGTTCGGTAGGACTCCTTCTTCAGCTTGACAGCATCCCTTACTTCCGGTGTCAACCACGGGGTTCGGGGACTGCCGCCTTGACAGGCACCGGAGACCTTACGGCCACAGCTTCGAACAGCCGCGTCCACAATGGAAGCGGAGAACAAGTCCATTCAGACTCAATGTCCCCAGGAGGTGGGAGTTGAAGACCTCCCTGACAGAGGGTTCCACCAGGCACTCCCAGCAGACCCTCACAACACGTTTGGGTCTGCCAAGTCTGTCCAGCTTCCTCCCCTGCCAGCGGATCCAACTCACCACCAAGTGGTGATCAGTTGACAGCTCAGCCCCTCTCTTCACCCGAGTGTCCAAGACATACGGCCGGAGGTCAGATGACACAACCTCGAAGTCGATCATTGACCTCCGGCCTAGAGTGTCCTGGTGCCATGTGCACTGATGGACACCCTTATGCTTGAACATGGTGTTCATTATGGACAAACCATGACTAGCACAGAAGTCCAATAACAGAACAGCACCCTGGTAGGAGCACTCTCAAGTACCCCTCCCAAGGTCTCCAAGAAGGCCGGGTACTCTGCACTGCCGTTTGGCCCGTAGGATGAGGAGATTGGGAGCTATAAGCAAACCCACACCAGCTCGGCGCCTCTCACCACGGGCAACTCCAGAGTAGAAGAGAGTCGAGCCTCCCTCGAGGAGTTGGGTTCCAGAGCCCAGACTGTGCGTGGAGGTGAGCCCGACTATCTCTAGCCGGTAACGCTCTACCTCCCGCACTAGCTCAGGCTCTTTCCCCCCCAGTGAAGTGACATTCCATGTCCCCATGGCTAGTGTCACTGTCCGGGGATTGGGTCGCCGGGGCACCCACCCAGGACAGCCACCCAAAACACATTGGACCCGCCCCTTCTGAACCCTCCTGCGGGTGGTGAACCTACTGGAGGGCGGGCCCAATTCGCTCATTCGGCCTGTGCAGAGACCCAGCCACCAGGCGCTCGCCTGCGAGCCCCAACCCCGGAAAAATAAAATAAAATAAAAAATAGATCAATAAAAACAACAATATCGAGGAATAGAAATGACAGTGCAGTATAAGAAGTTCTTAGATAGTATTGTTTACTGAAAGGAAGCGGAAAATGGAAAGTCTTCATTCTTGATTTAAAAGAGCTGAGATTTGTAGCAGAAGCTTGTTCCAGATATGTGGTGCTTAAAAACTGAAGGCTGCCTCTCCATGTTTGGTTCTGACTCTGGGGACACAAAGCAGACCTGTCCCAGACATTCTGAGAGGACTAATTGGTCCGTAGCTAAGCAGAAGATCAAAAATGTATCTTGGCCTTAAACCATTCAGTGCTTTGTAAACCAGCAGTAGTATTTTGAAACTTGAAACTGCTTTTATGTGGCTGTTGAAGTTGTGGTCCGAGTCCATGACTACGCCTGTACGTTTCTGGCTTGGTTTGTGATTTTTAACATTACTGTTTGAAGCTGGGTGCTAACTTTTGACCATTCTGCCTTGGCTCCAAAAACAATGATTTGAGTTTTGTTTTTGTTTAATTGGAGAAAATTCTGCTCCATCCAATTATTGATTTGCTCAATGCATCTAATCAGTACTGGTATTGGACTAATAGTCCCCTGGGCCCAGTATTTAAAAACTTGTAATTGATAATGAAATCCTCCTTTTCTCAGTCATGGATCAAGGTGATCCTGCTGACTTTATCTGAGTATTTCAAAACATTGGCCGGGTGGATCACCGTGATCCCGACCTGGCTGGATACGGATTACCAAGTCTCAAATCTCCGCCTCTGGATCTGAAACATGGCGGACTACTTCACAGAAAGAGCAGCTGGGAGCACGACTTTCACGTCAAAAATGTAAGTTTACTGTTGTCTAATGTTAAGGACCATATGAACGCCAACCAACATATCGTGCTAGCTAACTATATGAATTGTCACGTACTGAAAACCAGGCTGTAGCGATCTCTAATTGAGCCGCGGCTGTGCTAACGGTAGCTAACTCGGCTCCATTGACTTGCGTGTTAAGCAGCTAGCGGGCTAGCGGTTGCTGGCTTTGTTTACGAATTTTGTGGTCCATGGTTTGATTTACAAGGTAATTAATCTGACGTACATTATACCATAACTGTTTAAACTAACATCAACCTGTTCTGAGTTTATTAGCGTTACGTCATTGGAAACACAGCAGACTTAAAATAGGCTACATGTGTACAGACCAGACTGCTACAGTGCATGTCTGTTGTGTATGAACTATGCAGTTCATTCAGAAGTGTCAGAATGCTACAGTAATGCTGGGAAAATCATGCTGTTGTCGTCATGCACACAATTTCTGTGACTATTGTGGAGTCCAAATGAAGACAAAGATATTACTCATACTCCTTCCCTTTCTTCTACTGTCAGAGCCCACTCAGCTATTAAGGACAGGGTCTGTATGAGTGCTGGAAATCCTTGGAAATGCTTTAATTGCAGTGATAAATTGTTGGATTTTGAATAAAGTGCTGGAAAGTGTTTGAAATTGTAGTTGCATTATTTTCATGTATTATAGCTTGATCAAAACATTTTGCCATCCTAATTTGTCTCCCTTTATGTAGAAGGCTCTCACTAAACATAATTGTGGTAATTTAAAGCAAAATAGCATCTGATTTGGTTAAGTAAAATAATCAGTTTGTACACAAACATAGCCAAACACTTTTGCTACACCTTAAATGTTCTTAAATTACTCCAATTTGTTTCAAGTAATGCACTGACAATTTAGATTAAGTGTAATGAACATCTTGAGTAACAATATCTAGGAGAACCGGAGCTGAGACATTGTCAATCCAAGTCAAATCCACCTCTGAGGTGGGATCCAAATGATCCTGAAATTTTGGTATCAAGCTGATCCAGATCTCTGCCTTACGTTTTGAAATACCCAAATCCAGCCCTTTATCTGGATTCAAGGGAGGATTCAATTACCAAAGCTGAATCCTGATCTTCAGGATCGATATCTCTGGATCTGTGTTGAAATACCCAGTTTTCAGATCAGATCACGATTTAATCAAATCCGACCAGGATAATCCAGTCGGATCACTTTTGAAATACTGGGCCCTGGTGATATTGTTATGTAAACTTGTGTATCGTCTGCATAGTTATGGTAACATATGTTGTTGTTTTTCATGATCTGAGCCAGTGGAAGCATGTATATATTGAACAGAAGAGGCCCTAGAATGGAGCCTTGGGGAAGTACATGTGTAATTTTTGCTCAGATGTGTAAATATCTATAGACACAAAGTAATCCCTGTCCTTCAAGTAGGATAAAAACTTTTTTAATACTGTGCCAGAAAGTCCCACCCATGGTGTACTCACGGTCTATCACCTGGAAGACAAAGAATATCATGTGTTCTGAAGTCCCCTCGAGTTGACAGTATGCACCTATCAAACTCTCGACGATGGTGAACCAAACGCCAGGCAGCTTGATTGTTAACCTACGGGACATCATTCAACACTTTAGGGTGTGAAGCCCTCCAACGAGGGCCTGAAATTTCCTGTCTTCGTGGAAACCAAGAACCCAGAGTCTGTGAGTGGGAACAACAGACACCGCCCGTTTCTGTAACAGTTCTTGGAGCTCTGCTGAGTGGTAATCTATCTCCTTGACGCCCATGAATGGAGGAGCGCTGTAGGGCTCACCTGTAAATGCAGCAGCTGACATCGTGTGCCTAAAGGCGGGTCCACACCGCACCGACTGCCCGACTTGTGAAGTCGGGCTACTTAACATGGCAGACTCGAACAACGACTTGGGCGGTTCACACCTACGGAACTACAGCCGACGGCATACGTTCCGCACTTGCGCGAGATGTAATGTCTCCAAAACAACAGGCGGCGCTAATCTGTATTGTGCGCCAAAAAACACGAAAACCTGAAGTAGGCGGTCCTCTCTAGACCACCTTCTTCGATTCTACTGGTTATCTGGTATGTTTACATCGTCACTTCCGGGCTTCACTGATTCGCTAGTCAAGCTGCTAGCCTCCACCAATCAGAATGGTAAAAGAGTCACCGACTCGCATGGCGGATTACACATTTTTATCGGCTGAAATGAACGCCAACGTGGGCCAATTCGAGCGACCACACCAAGCAGACTCATGTCACGGACGCCGACTCTCTCAAAGACGCCGATTTTTGGTCCGGTGTGGACTCGCCTTTACCCTCCTGTCTCCCTGCATGGAGATAGATGGAGGCGATAGACGTGTGTACCCCCCTTGCCACTCCAGGGTTAAACTGGCATAAGGCCACCCATCACAATGTTGAGGCATGTGAAGATCCCCTACGTGCAGGGAAATATATGTTAATATATATGTGTATTATGACAACATGGCATTCATGAATGGGCACAGTGCTGAGCTCTGATAGCTCACCAGTCTCAGGGTGCCACCTCTTCTCCTGGAGGCAGGGCAGAAACAGCCACTGGGCAGCCACGAACCATCACATTCAGTTCGGGTGGATCTCAACGAGATATCCTCAGGAGCCAGGGAGGCGGAGTGGAATGTGTTCTTTGAGGAATGTCATGATCTCTGTGTCATGATCATTAAGATCTGTCTGGGCCAAAAGGTAAGGACGTGCACTGATGAGATTCCTGAAGTGACACCTTTATCCGTGGAGGTCATTCAGGGGGAAAATCTCCATTCACTAAAGAGAACAGGGATAGTTTAGCAGCTGGGTGTGCTGCCTTATGTAATGGGGAGTTTGCATGTATTTCCAGTTAGCTGCGCTTTGTAGGAAAATGTGTTCTTATGATTGGAGGAGAGTTTTACCCAAGCAGTACAGTAGATAATTGTGTAAGTCAAAAAAGTCCAAAACATGTCTGTGGCACTGGCCTTCAAGGCCATCAATGGAACGGCACCCATCTATCTCCAAACACTGGTGAAACGACACGCCCGGACCCAAGCACTTCGCTCCTCTACTTCAGCTGGCCGGCTGGTACAATTATCACTGAAATC
Source organism: Chelidonichthys spinosus (assembly GCA_029853015.1). Taxonomy (NCBI): domain Eukaryota; kingdom Metazoa; phylum Chordata; class Actinopteri; order Perciformes; family Triglidae; genus Chelidonichthys; species Chelidonichthys spinosus. The sequence goes on along the minus strand of CM056821.1, from coordinate 16,737,052 downwards.
AAACAAATGTCTCTCAGCAAAGTCCCGACTCTTCTCTGTTCTGGCACCTCAGTGGTGGAACAAACTCCTGAACAATGTCAAGACAGCAGACTCACTTGCCAACTTCCACAGAGGACTCAAGACTCACCTGTTCAGACTTCACCGCGACTCTACATAGCATGACCCACTTCCATCTAATAAAAAAAAATGCACTTCTATGTTCTTACCTGCAGCACTTTGATCATAGCATTGTACTTAAGGTATTCTTGCTGAACAGCTTCTACTTTACTCAGATGAGGACCTAACACTTGTTTCTATTTTTCTCTCTTACTTTATCAGCGATGATATGTTGTGGTTTCTCTCTTTCGACAAATGTAGTTATTGTAAATCGCTTTGGACAAAAGCATCTGCTAAATGCAAATGTCTCAGAAGGTGCTAGCTTGTGTTCATGTACAGTAGTCCTCTAGGATCTACTCCCTGGAGATCTGGAGTCATTTAAATTAAAAACATATTTTACGAAATAGCTTTTATTCTTAAGATTGTGAATTAAAGTGTCAAGTTTTTACCTTTGTCTTTGCACAAATAAGCATCAGTAGTTTGATAAATACTGGCCCAGACATCAGCATATTTTAATTTTGGCACAACAGATTTTTAATAGCACAATCTATTTGTTAAACATCAATTCAAAGTCATAGCATGTTCTGGGCTCTTATGTTTTTAAAGGAAGGACATCAAAAACCATTATCTTTTAGAACTGCTCCTTTTACCCCCGGGAGAGTCCTCCAACACACGCATCAACACAATAGACCTGCTGCATGTCCTCACACTTACGACATCCACAACCGCGTGGAGGAGACATAGGCTGCAAGGAAATTTCACACCAGGTAATTATCTACAGTTTTCTTTTGCCTTTGGGGGAAGGTGGGCGAGGGGGGGCTTGGGTTGTGAGGTCTCCCTTACACCCTCAGATGTGAGGGTGAAAATTACACAGCCTCTCCACAGGCTTGGAGAGCCAGCAGTCCTCATCAAGCAGCAGGTGAGTGCTTTTTTGCATTTCTCTCCAATGTCGCTGCATCCAGTATAAATAGAACAGTATGGCGGCACAAGTCACATCGCATTTGGTTTGTTCTGTTTCAGAGCACCTCCACTGAGACGCCGGGCACCAAGGGTAGCTGGGAGAAAGAAAAGCCTCGCTAATGGACAGGAGTCAGGCCTGGAATTTACAGTCCCCGCAGAGATACCGCTCTTCGGGCCCTTCAGTCGTACCCTGGTGTGTGTAAACACAGAGTGAGGCCAGAGTCAGGCCTTTTTTTAATTGTCCCTGTGAGTCGGTTTAGTGTGGGCGCATTCTATCTAGATATACTGCTTGTTAGTATTAGTTTGATATTGTTAGAATTGGCTCTTTGTTCACTTTAGATTTATACTTTGGCACTGAACTCATATATATCACTGGTGGTGCTCATTAAATCAGTGTGACAGTTAACCTAATAATCAGGAATCCGTAGAATCTTCAAGGCCCTCTTTGTTCTCACAGCTAGGTTTGCTAGAATAGATACGCCTGAAGGACAACACACACACGTTTCATATTACATCCTAGAAGTTCACGTCAAAGATAACTTACCAGTAAAACTTGTTTGCGTGCAAGTTTGACCTCTGTAAGGGGCAGACCCAGCCCAAGAAGATAAATTGTGACGAGCACCCAGAAACGGGGCTCGTTCTGACTGAGATCCTGCGGGAGCTCTGCCACTCCGAGCCAAGGCCTGCCATACTTTACCTGTGACCAGAATAAATACTATATTTGTGAACTGAAGAGTTCTCCGGTTTATCCTTTGGCTTCCAACAAAGAACTGGGGGTTAATAATATAAAAAAACAACATGGGTTTTTTATTTAAAACCAGACAGCGGCCAGTTCACCTAACTGAGGATTCAGTCGGTGAAATCAGATTTCATACTGCTAGATTGGCCTCCTTGGTGTATTTATTAATGAGAAATCAACTAAGGTCGATCCCATAGGAACCTTAATCATAAAATGCGATTGAAATGTTAATAATCTCTCATTAATGCACCCAATGTGGGGGTAAATGTAACAGTGTGGCCGCTCTCTGAAGAGGTCCGATTCTGATGTTCCATCTCTTGCAAATCCAAGAACCACATTGGGTGTTGTACATTTGTTTTGCAGAATCTGAAAGGAAACACGCCTCACCCTGCCTTGATCAGCTGAGGTCAGATCTGACAGCAGGAGTATAGATTTCTCATTATCCTTCGATCCTTCTTTGCTGATTATCTGGTTGGCTTTGAATCTATACATTTTATTGCTAGTGTAATCTTAGGTTACATTGAGAAATGGTCAAAGACCAGATAACGCCACCTAAGGCCTTACAAAGACTTAAGAGTTCACATCCTATTCAGGTTTCCCCACACTGAATTCAATTGTACAGACAAGACAGAGACAGGTGTTCCAGTTGACTAGGCAATATTTATTGATATTGAAGAAATAGCTATAAAAAAAAAAAGTGGAATCAACAATTCCTTGGATATAAAACAATGTAAATATTTTTTATTACAAAAGCAGAGAATGGTAAAAACATGCACAAGCCATGAATAGGGAGAAAGGCAGTAAAAAAGCAAGCCGAGGGTACTGGCGGCACTACAACAAGCAGCAATAGGCAATTTAATATTGGGACCAATCAGTGTAGTTAGCTGGCATACTGGGGGAGGGGGAGAGAGACAGAGAGAGAGAGAGAGCAAGCGAGCTCAATAAGGCAACCACTCCTAGTGCCCCTATATCTACGAGGGTCAAACACACACAAAAGCCATAGGCTACATAGCAAACTGCAAAAATATGGTGAAAGTGCTCATTAACCTTATGCTTAGTCAACCGCAAATATCGTGAAGGGAAAAGCAACCACCCTACGCCCCCAATACACTGGAACCACGTTCACTGGCTTCTGTTAATAGAAAGAAGAACAAGGTCAATAGGCTACTCTAAGTTTAAGCTAGTATACCAGCCAGTACCCCGAAGCAGAGTTTAGTAGGAAAAAGCAGCGTGGACAATATGAGCAACAAGTCATCAATCATTGTGCAATCCAGCACCTCAATGTCACAAAACAAAGAAAACAAAAATGCAAACAGCTATAACCTGCATAGAGAGGCAAGCATTAAGAAAAACAAATACATAAAATTAAACCTAGGCAAAGCAGCAATGGCAGACTCCTGCAAATACATACATAAAATTAGTAATGGTATTAAATGTGGTAGTAAATGCAGCATACCTGTAGCATAGCAAACACACACGTAGCCTACACATACCCGTTGCCTTCAAACATAGCGTGAACCTAAAAAGGAGCACATTAACGTTACACTAAAAGTATTTGGATACATGAAGCAAGGAGATCGTAAGATATGTTTAAGAAAAATACCATAATCACTGTTCATCATGCATACCCACACCGTAGCCCAAACACAGGAGAGAGGAAACCTGGCGACTGTTAGCAGATACAATGTTTTAGTTTAGAACAGTTTAACCTGCAACATGCATAAACGTCAGTTCACCCACCTCGCCAGGGGCAGGATATTCTCCACAATTGGTTGTCAGAGAGCTATCGCCCACAAGCTTCCTTCCTGGTCTTATACTCTTTGCTATTAGCGTGATTGCCAACTCAAAACAGCAGTGTAATGAATGGACTTGAATCTCAGCTACTAGCGCGCCCATGTCCTGCTGTTCCCCCTGGAGCTCAGAAAGAGCGACTTTTACCGAGCTTTGTTATCCGCCTGTGGTGGACATCCCGTACACAACCTCTTGCCTTTTACAGTCAAGTGTTTTAGTCACATTCGTTTGTGTTTGTTGTGTGTCTCGTTGTTAGCTGATGCTGATGGAAGGCTACCTTCTTTTTTTCGACAAATGTAGTTATTGTAAGTTGCTTTGGATAAAAGTAGTGATGTCCAAATGAAGCTTCGTGAAGCATTTTCTTTATTTTCTGAGCCCAATAGATGGCGCTCTCTGTTCAACAAAGGGTTGAAGGCCGATATGTTTCCATTGCTTTCAGCACCCTCTATTGTGCTCAGAAAATAAAGAAAATGCTTCACGAAGCTTCATTTGGACATCACTAGATAAAAGCATCTGCTAAATGCCCTAAATGTAAATGTACCAAAATAAACCAATAAAAACATGGCAACATAAATCACTATCTTGCTGGAGGAGTAATTAGTGCTACACTTTTGTTTCAAATTTTGAAGAATACTGGTAGTGGTATCGGATGACATGCATAGCTTCTTGGGACATAACGGCTACCGTAGTTGCAACATGTGCTAGAGAGCACTATTTGTTTGAATGCAAAATACAATTTCACCACTAGATGGGAGTCATTCCTACACACTGTGGGCCCTAGTTTCGTGGCGCAGCGCAGGGCTGTGCAGGGTGGCGGGGCGTAATGCAAGTTTCAACCCGCACAGCCTTGCGCACGGTCAGTTTGGCAGTTTGGTGGATCGCCTGCGCCAAGATGGGTGTGGCGGCGCGGCAGGGGGAGGCGTCACAGATTCAGCTTGGCGTAGCGGAAGTTTCGTTGGCAAAAAGCCTCGCCGAGACTGCGCTGAAAGCTCGCCAGCTCCAACCTGGTCTACTTTCGGCGCAAGGCGTAAATAAAGTCCATTCATTCAATGCGAATCACAGCTGGCGGAGTGGAAGTTTGGCTGACGGCGCACAGTGCGTACACGTCACCAATTTATATCTATATAGATTGTCCCGTCACATCTGACATCAGATCAAAGGCGGATGGCACGCGTAACGGAAACTCAGCCTGACTTAATTAACACAGCTTAAACTTGGACCTCTCGGACCAAAACATCAGTTTCATCCTGGGAATAGTTTGGCCTCTGGTGCTGCTGCTGTCCTCTGTCCAGCGCCGCCACTAGCCAATTTGGTGCCCTAAGCAGAATTCCTTTATGATACCCCCCCGAAAAACAGCGATTTAGGGGTGTGCAAGTGGCTGAGTGGTTGGAGCGCATGCCATGTATGTATACACATACGCCGCCGACCCCGGTTTGAATCCCGTCCGAAGGACTTTTGCTGCATGTCACTCCTCCCTCTCTCTCTCCTGTTTTTCATATCCATCAACTGCTCATAAAATGCATCTATGCCTGAAAAAATCTTTAAAAAAAAATACAGCAGCTCGTGCCTGGTCTTGCGCCTCTGCAGCCTGTTGTCCGTGTCCGTGGAGAAACGCGCAACTTTGCCGCAAGCTGTAACCGGAGTTGGGGCTACAGCTGGTCTGAGCGGCGTCCCGCTGTTCTGGTGTTGGACGGGGAATCCGGTGCAGCTGTGGAGCGCAGATGATGAAGACGGTAATGATGATGATGATGATGAATGGCCCGGCCGGCTCCTGCAGGCACCGGGTTCTCGCCACCATTATGTCCACTGCTGTGCGCCCTGACCCTGTTTTGTGATTTTGTGATGTCTAAAATGTGCCTACAATTTATATAGTGATATAATATCGGCATTATAATTATTATGACTATGATGATTTTTCATAATATTTTTTGTGCCCCCTCAGCACTTGGTGCCCTACGCACAGCGCATGATGCGCGTGGTGGGAGTGGCGGCGCTGCTTCTGTCATTGGATTGTCAAGTGACGAAACTTGCACTGCACCTCGCCTCGGCACATTAAAGGTGAGGAGAGGAGCTCATTTGATTGGTGAAAATCTGAATCGGCTGTGTAAGAGGCTGTCCATACGAAGACGTTTTTTTGAGGGTAAACGCACAAGTCTTTCGCCCGGCCGATTAGCCGTAGCTCTCATGTGTTGCCATAGCAACGGCAAACATCCGGTCAAGCTCCGTCTCTTCTTCTGCATTTTTGTAGCAGAAACAGCTCCACATATAGGCCTGGAATATGTACTACAGTGCGCTGTGTTGTTTTCAGTGGATTTCGTCTGGACGCAGATTTTCTTGAAACGACGCCAAGGCAAAACGGAGAAAAAAAGTTTGTTTTGCTACGTGTGGATTGCCTCTCACTCCATGCCTTGTCTCCTCCTCATCTCCCACTTGCGGGGGTAGGAGTGACGGGAGGCATGCCTGCGCCAGACTGCACCGTGCACGAAACTTGCAAAGTCCAGGCAGACACACCCCGTCGGCGTGGCGCAGATGCACTGCGCTCCGACTGCGCCTGGTGTGTGAGACTAGGGCCCCCTACCTTCAGATATAAAAAATATAGACCAGTTGATCCACTTTTCAGCGGTAGTTGCATCTTGTGTTTTTATATTCAGGTTGCTACAGTATTTCAGATGTTTCAAAATCATCTTTACTTTGTACTAAACACAGACTGCTAGAAGAAAATCAAAAACGAGGGCAAGCACAGCAAATCTTATCAAACTGAGTCAATCAAAGTTTTTTTTGTTTTTTTTTTCTTCAAAAATTTGATGCATTCTTTCAGCTTTCATCAGATGAAGACTGAATTCCTTCAGTCTCTGTATGTATAGCTCTGAGCCGGTGGGGGGGTTGATAGCGTCATCCCATTTTAGTAGGTGCAGGAGAGAACAGGAGAACAATGGAGGACTCACCAGCATCTCAAGAGGCTCCCAGCAAAACATGGATTAGGTGGAGATTATTAAATGTCAGCTCTTAAGACGAATACTTTTTACAGCCTCAAAGTAAATCAATACTACTTATCTTTGATAAAAGAGGCAGAGTAAATGTGCCAGCGTAGCAGTCTGACAGCTCTTTCTTTCTCTTTCTCTCTCCTCAAAACCTTTACTAATCGAATTGAAAATCCCATCGGAATGCTTTCAAAATGCATTATGGTGCATTTGTGATTTTTACATATGTGTGCGTCTGTTTCCTTGTTGTATAAGTGCATTGTCCAAAATCTTATCATTTCATTTCAGTCTTTGTCTGCTGCCTGAACAACTCGTTCTTTGTTTTTCATATTTACAAAAGGCTTTACTAAATCAAATTTTAAATTCTACTGGCATGTTTCCAATGTGCAACACAAAACACTCAGAATCTGCTATTTTTGAGCGAAACAACTCTTTTAGAATATTATTGGGCAGTTCATAATGTCTCCCCTCTCTAGCTGTCTTCCTTTCTTGCCTGTCTGTAGATATCTGTAATGTTTTCAGGTGCACATGTGCTCCTCCTGGTGTATCACATCTGTCTCCCTCTCTCTTTCTTCCTCAATATCTGGCAGCGCTAATACCAATGACTTCTCTGAACATTCAGCTTCATGCTGAAAAATCCATTTTCTCAAAGGCGAACAGATTGACATCCGCAAATATTGATGGTAAACAAACCAATCAGAAGAGCTCTGATGATAGCTGTGTGGCGCCTGCATGCGGACCTCATCTCCCTGCTTCCAAAACAAGTGTAGGATACGCTGCGCCTGATCCCACATTATTCCTGCGATGATGTCGGCATGGGCAGTTTGAAGTTTCAAGTGCCTCCACCCAAGAAATGTGCGCCATTACTGCTCCATTGCTGTGTGTATGTGTGTGTTTGTGTACATTTTTGTACATGTGTAGTGTGCCCTCAGTGCTTTCTCAGTGCCTGCATCCAAATCATAATTACAATGTAATATCACGCGCAAGGCAGTGCCCCGCTGTTGTTTCACTTTCTCCTCCTCTTCCCTTCTATGAATATCAAATGCTCTCATGCTGAGCTCTGAAAGCTGCACAGCTCCTTCCCAGACACACAGACACAGACGGTGTGTGTTTTTTTTTTTTTTTTGGGGGGGGGGGGGGGGGGGGGGGGGTAGTTGGATCGTACCTTCCTCCTCTGGCTTTGACAGGAAAAGCCAGCAGCGGGACCTCGATTTTAAAAATACGCCTAGTATCCCTCTGGTCTGTTCTTACCCCTGTCCAAGCAAGACAACCTTACAGCCTATTCAGCTGTCCTCTGTTGGCTGTACATGATATTTCTTATTCATGTCACATAAACTGCAGAAATCACAAAGGCTATCTCAGATGCAGTGTGAGGCTATATGCCAGAGTCTTGGCACAGCCGTGGTATCGAAGAGATGAAGCTATATCTGTGCCAGTGGCTTAGAAAAGAGGACATCTGTCAGAAAACACTCACTCAAAAGAGCCATTCTCTGAGAACAAAGCTGCTGAATCATGACTCATTTGTATATGAAATGCTTGTTTGTTATTCAGTTGTCCACTGTTCTGTGCGTGTTATTAGTTTTCCCATGTATTTTCTCCACTTTCTTTTGATTTGAGAGTTTTTTGGTTCCCTCAGTGGAGGGATTTGTTTTTTCAAGGGATCATTTGACAGATGTCGTCGTTTCAACCCATTACCACAGTCAAGAAGAAAGCAGTCCTTTTTTTCCCCCACTAAGCAGTGTTTATTGAGTAAAGCACTAATTCAAAGAAAGTGCCTCAAGCAGTAATATAAACAGATTATCCATTCAACTCAGGACTGGAGGTCTCTTTTATCTCTGAATCAGAATCGACAGACACGCAGTACATATTCTGATGTTCTGCAGGCAACAAACAGATGCAAACACAAACAAATTCAATACTGTTTGAGGGCTAGATAATATCAATTTGTGGGAAATGGGGGCATGTTTAACTTTGTTAAAGCGGTGACTGACAGACACAAAGGACTACTTTTGTGGTGGAACTTAATAAAGAATGTAGTTTAAAAACATGTTTAACTAACGTGTTTATACATCCAGATATTTTCCACTGATCGGACCTAAATAAGGAGATTACATTTCTTTTCCGCCATAAAAACCATTTGGCAAAAGTCACTTGAGAGTACAAGACATTATACGTACAGGTAAGCACACAAAAACCATCAGATTCAACATTAAATGCTATATTTATGTGAAAGTATACAGCAAAACTCTTCTCCTGATAAAGGGTTTTTATTCTCACCTCTCAGGCTTTTTCTAGATGTTATCTTTTGTGCATTATCAACGTTCAAATGTCAATTTCTGTTGTTTTTTTTATTATTTTATCTGTTAAAGTATTGCATAGTTCCCAGTAAAAATGACAATAGAAAGCAAAACGTTCTATATCAGTGAAAAAATGTCTCCTAAATAATATGGTTGTATACAAATAATTTGTACTAGCAGTTTGTATCAACATCACGAAGCAATGTTAAGTAACAAATATCACTATAGTTAGAAAATGTTGACAGTCTTGCATCAGTGTGTGTCAGAATGTATCAATGTTGTCACTGACAACATATTTCAATTGTTTTCATTCTTCCTAAATGACATCCACTCATAACTCACTCACAACTTTATTGAGTGTTATGCTTCGGGACTCAAAGCGCTTGGTTAAGGTCAGGGAAAGATTGTCATGTCGTTTGATGGAGAAAAGGTCTGCAGTCAAAGGGACTGCTGTCTTTATTTGTCCCGGTCTTGGGTTGGTGATTAATCCTGTTTTATTTTGAAAGTTACCAATCCCCTGTGCCCCTTCTTTCCTGCTGCTGTCAGACTCTACAATTAGCACTGCTCCCAATAGACCTCATTCTGCACTCTACACTTTATTGTAAATTGTATATAAAAACAAAAATTCACTGCTGGTAATTTTTGTACAATATGATGTTTATATGTGTATAACAAGTCTACTCTATTTCTATTCTATTTTTTACATTTTTTAGGGCCCGAGCGCCGACAACGTCGGGCATCGCGAAGCCCTATTGAAACTGCAATGTTTTTTAGGGCCCGAGCGCCGACAACGTCGGGCAGCGAAGCCCTATTGAAACTGTATTGTTTTTTATTATTATTTTTCCGCGACTTCGGTTGCCATTTTGGAGGCCTTAACATCAAAATTAGCTTAAAAGAATTGGTGTGCACATGGGGACTGGCGAAAAATTTGATATTTTAAAGGTTTCATAGTTGGCCACAAAAAGGTGGCTCTCTAGCGCCACCTAACGTGTGTTAGTCCAGCCCCAGCACACCGTAACTCCAATTGACACAAAATTTGGTAGACATGTGCAGGCAAGTGTGCTCTACAAAAAATCCTCTTGGAGCACCAAAGTCCGCCTACCGAAATTTTCCGCCATTTTGAATTTTGTGAAAAACATGTTTTTCCTCACTTCTCCTAAACCGTAGATCCGATTCTCACCAAATTTGCTGTGCGTCATCATTTGACCAAGGTAGGCAAGTACCATCAAAAGCTTTGTAAAATGTCGTTGCGTTCAGAAGTTATAAGCCAATGAACATCAGAGGGGCGGGGCTCTAGAAATCGATAGTCATAACTCCACAATATTTAACCCAATCGTCACGAAACTTGCAGGATATGTTGACACATCTCACTGGAACATATCCTGAAAGTTTTATTAAAATTGACCACTCGGGGGCGCTACAGTAAATCAGCCATTTTAGGCCATTTTTGGCCATTTTAGCTAATTGTAGGCATTGTATTTTAACGAACTCCTCCTACACCGTTGATCCGATTCATGCCAAACTCGCTGAGACTGTTCTAGAGGCCTCAACGATGCAAAATCATCGAAAGGTCTTCCAAAAGTCAAAGGGCGTGGCCGGGACGGCGTCCTGAACATGGACGAAATTCATGCTTCGACCACAAAAATCTAAACTGTTATAACTTCAATGTACATTGTCTGATATGATCAAAACTTCACATATTTGTCAAGAGTCCAACTCTGAACACATCTGCACTGCAATATTGACTCATATTCAGAGCGCCACCTACTGGCTATAGAAATTGTTAAGTTTTATACTACAGCAAGCTCTTCCTAGCAGCTTTATCAGATTCACCTCAAACTTGGTCATCATGAACTCAAGTCTTCAATTATGAAGTGTCATCAAAAGGTCTTGCATAAGTCAAAGGGCGTGGCCAGTGCGTGACGTTATTGCCGGTGTACAGGAAGTTGTTGTTACATCAAGATACAATGTTCAATCTCCTTGAAACTTGCATGATATGTTGACATCTCCGCCCAGAACATACCCTGAAAGTTTTATAAAAATCGACCACTCGGGGGCACTACAGCTAATCAGCCATTTTAGGCCGTATTTCCCATTTTACCTATTGTAGGGATTGTATTTTAACGAACTCCTCTTACAGCGTTCATCCGATTGCTGCCAAACTCGCTGAGACTGTTCTATAGGCCTCAACGATGCAAAATCATCAAAAGGTCTTACAAAAGTCAAAGGGCGTGGCCAGGGCTTGCGTTTTGGCCAGTGTACAGGAAGTTGTTGTAACTTCAGGATACAATGTCCAATCTGCTCAAAACTTGACATATTTGATAAAAGTCTCACCCTACAGATGTATGCACTGTAATATTGACCTTAGGTCAGAGCGCCACCTGATGGTACCTGGAAATATCATGTTTTTACACTTTTACGGCTCCTTTTTGGATATTGAGAACCTTTAACTTTGACGTACCTGCATGAAACTTTGTAGTTACATAGAACATGTAGAGATGTACCAAAAAGCTTCTTGGACCCATGCCCTAAACCCAACAGGAAGTCAGCCATTTTGCATTTAATGTGACATTTTAAGCGATTTTTCGCCTCATTCATGCAGTATATTTTAACGAACTCCTACTAGACCGTTGATCCGATTCCTGCCAAACTTACTGAGACTGTTCTAGAGGCCTCGACAATGCAAAATCATTGAAAGGTCTTACAAAAGTCATAGGGTGTGGCCAGGACGGCATCCTGAACATGGACGAAATTCATGCTTCGACCACAAAAATGTAAACTGTTATAACTTCAATGTACATTGTCCGATCATGTTCAAACTTCTCACATTTGATGACAGTCCCACCCTGAACACGTCTGCACTGCAATATTGACTCACAATCAGAGCGCCACCTAGTGGCAACATAAAATGTCATGTTTTTACACCAGTATAAGGTCCCAGTGTCGTGGAACTTTGCACCCCAGTCTAGCAAGACAACTTCAATCGTCTGATACGGTGATGGACGCGACGATTCAGGCAAGGGACGACCGGCTGCGTGGCAATGGCCGTGAACGACGCCTGCCGTGGCGGTGGCCGGGGACGACAGGCGCCAGCCGTGGCGGTGGCCAGGGACGACCCGCGCCGTGGCGTTGGCCGGGTACGACCGGGGACGACTGGCCACGTGGCGGTGGCCGGGGACGACCCGCCCCGTGGCGGTGGCAAGGCCAGGCGGTCCGACACGTCAGGCGGCCGTAGCACTAACCGAGTTACGTGCCATGCGAGGGCCCGTTATCACTGCTCGCAGTTTTAATTTTTATTTATATTGTTAATTTTTGCTATTGTTATCATTACTATTGTGTTTCTTGTAACATACTGTCCCTTGGCTGCTGTGGCAAACAAATTTCCCCGTTGAGGGACAATAAAGGAATTCTGATTCTGATGTGTGGTTGTACTTCTTCTTCTCTCTCTCTCTCTCTCTCTCTCTCTCTCTCTCTCTCTGTGTGTGTGTGTGTGTGTTTTCCTGCCTATGTTTGTTACACCTGTGTTTCATTAGTGAATAAGTACCTAATGTATGAGTCTTTGTGCTTCGCTCTCCTTGTGTCAGATCATCATCTCACTTTATGTTAAGTAGTCCACAAAGTTAGTTCCCCAGTATTGCAGTGTCCCTCGTCTGTGTTTGGACCATAGTCTGTGAGTCACCATTGGATAACGTTATGTACATTAGCTTCTACGCGTTAGTTTACAGTGAGTTTTGATTTAACACAAGACACAGGCCTCCTGGGTGTAAGTCCTGTGTTTCTTTGACCCATCCATCCATCCATCCACCTTCCTACAGGACACACTTTATACAACAACACCTGACTACTTTGCATGCGTGATATTTACTACGGCCACTAGAGGTGGATAACTAACAACAATTGCACAAACGACTTATCGTTTTTGGGGTACAAAAATGTTGCATTACATAAATGTTGCATTACATAAAAAAAAATAACTAAAAAAAACAATGGCAGCAATTAGGTTTCTTACCCCAATGTAGCTTTAAAATAATTGAAAACTATGGCAACAGAATTTGTCAGGTTTGAATTGTGATACGCACAAATAATCTGCCTTTTTCCTCCCAAAGTGACCTTCCACTTTCTCCATTGAGTGATAACATACTAGCTCTCAATTGCTGGAAATCATACAATTCTGCATTTCTTCGATAAATTATCACATAATTCTCTGTAGCATTTTTATATTTTATTATCAAATGTTTTTGTTTAGTTTATATATCAACTGCCCTTTACTCCCACAATAACATGATCAATTTATTTCACTTATATACCACAACAGAAAAAAAGAGTGCAGCTGCTAGTTCCCCATATTCCATGAGTGTAAGACATTAACTCAACCTTACAGGATTCAGTCATATGACAGAGATGCTGTGGTGCGAGTCAAAATCCATTTGGCTGTGATTCACTGGGAAATGCCAGAATATCAAATCAGATTAATCTAATGAGGAACGGTAAGAGGGAAAATATTGACACTGTACTTGGCTGCAAAAATATCAACATTTTGGCTCATTTCTCAATTTTCAACGTTTTAATGTACTTGATAGGAGCCAATGTTAATAGTTATGTTTTCCCCCTAAAGCTGCTGTAATATATAAATATATATTACAGCAGCCAGATTTCACACAGGTACATGCTTATTCTCCTGTCACGGTTTGCATTATCATTCTTCATTAGATATTGAAGATGTGGAAAAATAAATCAATTCAACAGCATTCTCCATATTAGTAAGGTGCTTCTGCTGCCGGCTGTCTCACGGGAACAAGTGAGATGATGGCTGCAAATTAATTTGTGACACTCTGAATTGATTTTCTAATCCCGCATGGTATTTGATAAATAACCCTTCAGAAAACGAACACCTCAGACGATAAATACAGTTATTATCTCTTGGAGGGGTAATTAGTGCTTCCTGCTAAGACAGAGCACCCTTGATCCTCTGCTGCATCGCGGCAACCCCAAACGTAACACAGCTAATAAAAGTTGCATTATTGAGTGATCCAAAAACAAAGGAACATTACATTATTCCGGCTTCAAGTGATGCTGGGCCATCCGGTCACAGGTGGTTTGAGACAGCCAGAAGCTAAGAATGTATTAGCAGTAATATTCAGACAATTATGCCGTGTGGTTTTAGGTGAAGTTATTCTCACCTGAGGGAAAGGACTGACAATTAAATATGTTGTGGATGCTGTCATTAGACCAGTTTTCTATGCCTCTGCACTCCCATTAATAGATTTATTTATGATGCCATATCCTCATTTTAATTGAGAATTGGTTTGTTGTTGTTTTATTATCTACATTGAAGGTAAAAGTAAACTCATAGTCCCACTAACTTTCCCTGTATTTCTGAAGTCCCTAAGTGGCGTTCAAGGACCACCAAAGGGTCTTTTAAGTGGTTCAGTGAGGCATCAGCAGAAAATATGAGCCAAATTTATTTTCTTTTTTCCAGATGAGGTACATGATTGAAACTTTAGGAGTGTTAGGCATGCAAGTGGTGTGGCTCAAGCAATGTCAGTGTGCTCACAACTTTGGTCCAAACTGAAATATCTCAATGACTACTGCCCTGTCATTTATGGTCTCCGTGGGATGTGTCCCAATGACTGTGCTGGCTGCGAGGTCTGCTCTAGCGCTACCATGAGGTTGACTTGATTTGTAGTTTTGAGTGATTGTGATTGTATTTTCTTGTCCCCTTCAGACTGAATTGTAATAACTTTGATATCCCTGCACTTTCCATAAAGTCATTGGGTCACAATTTGAACTTGTCCAATGTGTTTAATACAGATTAAATTGGCCTTTCCTGTACTTCATTTTTAGTGTTAGTTAGCTAATATGCCAAACTAAGATTATGGATGTATTAAAGGAACAGGATTCACCTTCCATCTAATTCCAAGAAGTTCTCTGGCATCTGGGTTTGTTTCCATGTTGTGCTGATGCCCATAGACTGTTCAGTTGGAGGTGCCCCGTTTTTGTCATGGTAGTCAATGGTGAAAAAGCTTTACGGAATGTCGGATTTATCTATTTGTGTTACAGTATCATGAGTGGCCACTGGGACTCACTGGGTGAGCTTACTAGCATGCTGATGTTAGCATTTAGCTATAGGCATTGATTGATGTTAGAAGACAACAGATGGGTTTTTTTAACAGTACTGAAAGACATACTGTGGCATTTGGTTGTCAAAATAAAACAATGAGAGAATGTTGTGGAAAGAATGAACTGAGATAGCTAAACTGCCTGACCTCTGCATTCCTGTGTGAATGTAGAGAAATGGTTGCACATATAGCCTGGGAGGTGTTTCTGAAACAGTTGGACCATCTGACAAGCACTTCCAATGGACAACTGTTTCAGAAACACCTCCCAGGCTAAACTGTCTAACCTCTGCATTCCTGTGTGAATGCAGAAAAATGGTTGTACACATAGCCTGGGAGGTGGTTCTGAAACAGTTGGACCATCTGACAAGCACTTCCAATGGACAACTGTAGCCTCACTAAGAAGACTTTTAGCATTGTGTTATGATTAGGAACTCTCTTCAGTGGTATTTCTGATAAGCAGGTTCCACCTAAATGATCAAACCAAAATGTCCTCAAATAATCTCAGTGGTCTAATGTTTTTGAGCTTTGAGTACCCGGAGAGTTAACTATATGGACTATGAACCATTTAAAAAATTCATGGAGAAAAAAATCAATTTTGCCAGTTTCGACACGCTGAGATTTTCTATTTTCAAACTGCCCTGCAAAATATTACTTATCATTCTGGTAAGGACTTATGCCATGATGCCAAATTAGTGTGTCTGATGCCTCCCCGTCATGACCCACTATTCTCTTTACTCTCTGTGTTCTGCAAAGTAGGTGGCAGACAGGCTGTGAGAGGCTTTGTCCAAGTGGAATGGAGGTTCACTGACAGTATGGCATTCACTCTAAATGTAAATGAGAGGGTTTTAGGAGCGCGGTGGTCAGGTAACATACGCCTACAGTGGAACAAGTTCCTTTAGTCTGGTCTCAAAGACGATGAATGCTGTTACCAAGCAGGAGGCCCGCCGATTGCCATCACACCCTAATAAAAGCCACGCAGGATGGAGGGGAGGCGCATGAATTCCAGTGCTTGACTTGACACAGCAGTAAACAATAGAGCACCAAAAAACATAGGAAGTAAATTACCCACACATGTACACATTTGCAAATACACATAACATACAAAGACACAATTGGCATAATCCCACACTCAGTGATCAGACACAGCCAGACTACAAGTTTGTTCAGATCACAGCGGGCTGGTGGAAGAGAACAGCTGCTTCTTCCAGTTTTGGTTAGGAAACTATTTTCTTTACTGCACCACACGTGCACACACTTTTTATCAGTTTTATATTACTTTTAATGTCTTGGTTGGTCGGTTAGTTTGGTCTTAGGGTATTTTATCTTCACGTTTGCATTCTTAATTATTCACAAAAACAAATTGAAATGACCCGGTGAATCCATTAGAAAGCTACTTTGCTTCCAAAAAAAAAAAACACTTCAGGATGTTCCTTTTTTGTGCACTCAAAACAGACTTCAATAAAAAAAAGTGCGCACCATATAAACTTACATTAAAGTAATCATTATATTACATTTCATATATATACACACTTATGGGGCTACATGGTGGTGTAGTGCATAGCACTGTCGCCTCACAGCGAGAGGGTCCCGGGTTCGATTCCCAGGTCGGGTTCAGGTTCCTTCTGTGTGGAGTTTGCATATTTTCCATGTTGTGAATGTGAGCGTGAAGGCTCTACATGTCAGCCCTGTGATAGACTGGTGTCCTGTCCAGGGTATACCCGGCTCCAGCCCCCCCCTGCAGGTTAAGCGGTAGACAATGGATGGATGGATATAAACTTACTTATTGTAAGTTGCTTTGAACAAAAGCATCTGCTTAATGGCCTAAATGTAAATGTATATAACTAGGTAGAATGATAAAAAAAACAAAAAACACTGTACGTTCCATAATCTAGGTGGAGAAAAATGTTCCAAAGAATCTATTTAAAGCTGTCTGTCTGTTTCTCGGGTTTTCTTTAAAGCAGTTCATCTGTTCATCAACCTTATGTTACACTACAACTCCAGGTCAAAACAAAGATTATATCTATAAACATTCCAGATATTGTTTTCAAACTTGAATCTGTTGGTGGCGTAGGTGTAGCTCTACTTACATTTTTAAATATGTAATTTATTGTATTTTAGCCTTGGTTGTGAATAAATAACAAATAATATACATTGGGATTCATGCAGCAGCATTCTCAGCAAATATAAGAGGAGTCAACTCCAACTGCATCAAACCTTCTTAACCATCCATCTGCTCTTACCAGATGTGCAGAGTGATGAATACCACTTGATCATAGATTTGAGGCATGTGGTTGAAGTGTTTATTATTTGCATTTGCAACACCCCTAAACACACACACACAAAAAAAAAGCCTGTGAGAAGAAATAGTAAAGTAGTAAATACACTTCAAGTAAACGTGATGTTCCAGAGTGCGGGTAATGCTGCTACAGGTAAATCACAAACTATACTACTGTAAACTGTAACTTTAAAGGTCCCATATTATAAAAAACACATTTTCTCTTGTCTCTACACCTACAAACTGGTCCTCCATGAGCCTGTCTGAAGCCAAAGCTGGCTTTGCCTCGACACTGACCCTCGTAAAAGGATCTCTCCCAACCATACGGGACCCAGCAACTTCACCTGAGCCACATAGGCGAGCCATAGCGATATATCCATGTAAACATTGGCGCATGCTGCTGCTAGCGTAAGCGGCATCCTCTCCGTCACTCTCCAAGTAGGCGATGACAGACGGAGCTCAGGTGCAGGTGCAGGCACACAACCAGCCTGTTCTCAGGAGAGCTCATTTGAGCAACTTTTAGACAGCTGAAATTCAGGACCATGGATGGGTTTGGGGCAATGCATATCGAATAGTGTTGTTGGATCTCTGGACAGCTGTGTGTAATTGAGGAAAAACAGTATGATATGGGATCTTTAAGAGTTCAGAAAGGTGCTTTTATATAAATTATATCAATACTCCTCACCAACTGATATTTAGTCACAACACTATGTGACATTTATTAGTATGTCAGACACCTTTAGTATGAAACCAGTATTTGTAAATTGCAGACTATACCTCAGAAATATCTCAGTATGACATACAGCAGTGTTAATGCATCATTGTTGCTAACGCCAAAATAACAAAAGGAAATCACATGTGCTTAGCGTCATCAAAAACAGTGATGCCCTGGTGTCTGACTGACAGGCTGCTGGTCGTTAAGATGGTTTGAGTCAAGAGAAATGGATTTTATTTGGTGTGGTGTGAACAACATAATTGATATAAAAGGTTGGAGTTGAGAAGTTTAGACTTTTTTTAAAATTTTTTATTAAAAATTAGATGATTTTTTTTCACAGAGTAAAGTACCAAAAAAAAGCGTACTGTCGAGTACCAGAAAAACTGGAAATGTTCCCGTTAAAATCTTTATGAGCTGCCTCTGTGTCTGTTTCAGGGTCCAACTAAGGACAAACCTTGAACAACTTGCTTTTTGCAACTGAACTCACACAGTTCCTATTCACACTCATTACTAGGCTATAGCTTGGAGTTTAGAGGTCTGAGTTGCATTTTTGGCTATGTTGGAAGAAACCATAGAACTAGGCAGAGAACACACAAACGCCACACAGGAAGACTGCAGCAAGCCGGCAAGGCAACCAGTGAGTCTTCAGGCCATTTCCATCTGACTCTTGTTGAACTTCGATCAACTTTGTATGAATACTGCAAGAGCTCACCTTCACAGCATAACCTCCAATGAAAGTTTAAGAAACATGTGTTTTCTTGTTTTTCTATTGCATTTCTTCATAACTGATATTTAATATATCAATTCAGATTAACATAAATCAGTGTGTTGGTGTGAGCAGCAACAACTAGCTTTTTCCCCCCCAAGACTAAATCATTTGGATCATCTGTGAAAATCCAGTTCTACATAAACATATTTTGGAATTAGATTCAAATGCATATTCATGCGATGGTTATGATGATTAAACTTGTAAAAAATAATACCAATTGATAAAGTCAGTTAGTCAATTAAGTTGATCTTGATTTCTTTTTCATAACTTCTTTTTATAATTTTCTTGCAAATGTAAATAGTTTCACAATGACATCAATCATATGCAAATTAGCATGTTGCATCTTCATGCACAACATTTAGAGACTTATGCGCAGCCTTCAGCTACTTTCCTTTGCAAATAATGAACACTGTAGCCAGCTAGCTACTTGGTTGGTAAGCTGGGGATCTTTGGTTGTCAGAAATCTCATTCACAGGAAAATAAAAACGAAAAAACACTTACACTACTCTGGTCATATTCTCTGCTCCATTGATTACATCACTGCTGTTGCACAATTTATATGTGCCAGAGGTAGCAAAGGTGGCTGGTGAACCATCCATAATAAATACCAATTATTAGTTGTTGTTGTTTTTTTAAATAAATACCTATTGTAAGATACTTTGTTGTAATTAAAGTTCCCCTGGTCAACAGTGATGCTGCATGTAAGTATAGGACTTTTATTGTGAAAGGTAACAACGGAAGGAGCATTAAACACTGCTGTTGTCAATGTCGCGGCAATAAGTGCATTTTGTGTTATTCAGGGTTATTTCTCATGGATAGATAAATCAATTTTTTGTGATGCTCAGCTCACATTAATTATATTATTTTCATGGATTTCTCTCAATAACTCTGCTCTCTCTTCTCTACTCCATCTGTCATTTTTCCTTCAGCACATTGCATGATGGTATATACAGTAATGCTCGCTTAGTGACCATCGGTTGTACATAACTTTTCAAGATGAATTGTGGGATACTTTGAGTCCACTATATAGGGTGGCAGTGAGTTATGACAGGGTGGCAGCGATCCAGCCTGCACAATACCAGGACCCTGAAACCGAAGCAGCTGAAAGGAATTTACTCATTTTTCATTGCAATATTTACACCTGTGCTTTCTCTACTGTCACATAAAATGTCTTCAGTTGAAAAGAGTTGTTGCAGTCCCTCAATAGTCGCTGGCATTGCTGCTACATTTAATCATATTAACAAATGTTTAAAAATAGTAAAAATCATACTGTGAATTATACTTCTAGATTGTAAAGATTATAGCCTGTAAGACACACACCCACTGTGAGGAGCACATTATGTTTGCCCCAATGCTGATGTGACTTCTCTGTGGTAATACAAAGGTGATCTGTATATGATGCAAAATGATATTCTGTGATGCAAAGAGATGATCAAAAAGCAATGAAGAGTGTTGGTTTCCAAAGAAAAGAGTGAAGCTTGATAGCAGCAGAATGGGCTGGCATGCAGGGCCACGACCTTAACTGCAGGTGTTTTCCTGCTGAGGGGAGGGGGCGGGGCATGGAGTGGGGGGTAATGGAGGGGCTGAGCCAGGTAGGAGGCAGTCACACACCAGCAGAGAGATGTGCATGTACATACTGTGTGTGTTCACAAAGAATGGGCACCAGAACACACACAGCACCTCCCTGGAGGCGAGCAAATAGTAGGGGGTTGAGTGGCAGTAAACCGACTTCCAGTTGCCATCAGAGCACCAGCTGCAGAAAGACTTTCAGAATGCTCACAAAGTGTCTGTGGGCTCGCGCGCACACACACACACACACACACACACACATGCTGAGGCCTCCTCTGGGCACCTTTCTTCAGAGTGTCAATTTGTGGACCACCCTCTATTCTGTGGCCCATTGGACTGAAGAAGAATTTTAGCTTGGGAGAGAGAGGACATACATAGAAGCTAGCATGAAGAAAAACAAATTCCCTAACATAAACAGCCTGTGGCGAATCTTTGAAGGCTCATATCAAAGTCCTTTGAGTATCAAATTCAAACACAAGCTCGTTGTGCCATGATTTCAAATGAATAATCTGTATCAAGGTAATGTTCAGAGAAAAAAAAAATGCAGAGAAAATAAAGTTTAATTAAAACATACAGGTTTGACCCTGAATATGACAGTGAGCTGGTGGAAAACTCAACAAACACAGCACTTTCACCCAGGAGACTGCTGTTTGTGTCCCGTGAAACCAAAACTACATTTTAAGTTTATGCTTGTTTACTTTATCCATTAATTGAAAGACTTCCAACGTGAATCAAGGTTGATTTGAAACACATTTGTAGTTCAGAAACGTCATCATTCAGCATCTTCCGGGGTTTGCAAACACATACAATGTATCTGTCTACGTGATCACTTTTCTGATGACCGGGTTGAATATTATGTACCACCAGTGTGACGACATATATTTGCTGTTGGCCAGATTGAAATTGAAAGTTCTGTTATGGAACACACCAGCTTGCCTCATAGTCACGATTAGCACTGAGCTGTTTGTATGCGTGTGCATATGTGAGTTATTTTTGCGATGAAAAACAAAAGAGTCAAGTCCTCTGGGTACCTTTGATGGGGAGGACGTTTAATCCAAATTTATGCAGCTCAGGTAGAGCTTCAGGTCAAGGACAGTGTGGGCTTGGATCTTGGAGCCATGTTGTAAACAGAGCAGCCACTTACCTGCCAATCACTGGCCCATCGCTGGAGGACCGGACACGGATCTGCAATATCCACAGTCAGCAGGCAAACAGTGTGTGTGTGTGTGTGTGTGTGTGTGTGTGTGTGTTTGCATCCAGAGTGCTTTTGACCTCCAGGGTGAGACAATTTGGAGTTCCTTCAAGCAGTATGAGTGGAGACGGCGTGGCAGACCTCGCTGGCCCCATCCTCCTCTATCACACTGCCGGTTACTCCTAATCAGAACCGACATATTGTCTGTCTGTCAGTTCATTCAGCGGCCATGTTGGCTTCAAAGTTTGCGCTATTGCCAGAAATTGCTTTCTGAGCTATGGGATGAAGGACAAAATAAGAGTTGCAGAATGTGAAAATGCAGCTATAAATTGCCTCCCTGTGTGTGAAGGCTTTGTGTAGAGTCATAATAGTCGTAATGCAAAAAAAATGGCAGTGCCATTAAATTCAGCAGTCTCCCATGTTAAATTAAAATCAGGAGGAGCACTCTTTCTCCCCTCAGCCCTCGCTACCCATCTCTCTTGTCTGGTCCTGATTGGTTGATGGGATCCATTAAAATGTCCAAATGAGATTTGTCTTGCATTACTTTTCAGAGAGACAAGTGAATGACTAAGAATACAGTAAATAGAAAAGCGACCTAGATGTGCATGCAATAAAGCCTGGAGCTAAGCTGGGGCTTTTAAATTATTAGGTGAAAGCTGGGCACCGTGCTTGATATTTGCATTTTTATTTTTTATTTAAATTCTCACCACCCTAATCATTTCATCTCTGCAAATGTGGGCCATTTGTAAGATTCCTACATGATGAAGCTCTCCAGTCTCCCAAAGGCAGAGAATGGCAGATTAATGAAACAAGGTACTTGGCATGGCATTTTAGTGCCTACTTTTGGGGGGGTAGTATGCAAATGCCTACTGCAGTGCAGAGAGTGTTAATATCTAGATGTGCAAAATGGTTGTTTCCTAATTGTGCCAGAGAGCAAGGAATTGAAGTTGATGGAGTAAACGCCCACACAAAAAGGGCACCCACACAGATGTACATGTACATGATAAACTGCCAGACACCCCCAACTTTTAAGCAAATAATTAAAATGTAGACATATTCTTTGTCAATTTCCATCAGGGGGATTAGTTGGGAAATTGTAATAGAATTTATAATAACCAGAAATAAAACAAACACAATGAAGGTAATGTAACAAAGTTCCAAAGTTGTGAGTGCCCTTCTCACCAGAACTAAAACAATATGCAGTCATTTCTTTGATTGAATGGATCTAAATATCAAATTGAGATTGCACATTTATATAATAGATCCATTACCATGAGGAGATATAAGGACGCCGAGTTCCATTCCCCTACAGCTGCAGTACAGCTTTCATCTCGGTGTGATTGCTCAATTGCATGTTTATCATCCATGACATTGGCGAAATGTTTCTTTCTCAGAGTCACCTCATAAAACCCTCATTTACAAAAGTTTAGCTGAGATTAGTCCATTAGCCAAATTACCTAGCCAAGCAGTTGATTTCCAAACGCAGTGTCTTCAATCTGCAGCACAGCATGAGACCTCGCTCGGAGAAGAAATGAGCGGGAGAGCGAGAGACAAGGGGAAGAAGCTCGGGGGACCGCTGGTAAATCGCTAGGGAACAACCTCGGAGCTCCACACACGTTATGTGTGCTACCTTCATAAAAAGCCAGACCGACACTGCCCTGACACTGTACTGCTCATACTTAATTGAAGGATCAGAGCTGATGTAAGAGTTCATTCTGAGTGTCCTTCACAGCCAGGGGTAAATATCAGAATGAAGCTGAGCGTATGCAGCATGGAATCCAGTCACCTCTTTGATTAGGAGTCTGGTTCCTGACTTCACGACTAAAGTGGGAAGGGACTGTTGAAAAGGTTTTCTTGAGGGCTCTCTTTGGCACCTCAGTATGGTTGCCCTAGTATTAGGTCAATAAGTCAGTCTTTCTGTGAGGGCACATTCACCGCGTTGCAAACTCTCAGCGCCGTTTGCCCTTTTCTTACTTTTTCATTATCACTCAATGGCTGAGCAAGAGATTAAAAGGCATTAATTCAGAAGTACAATTACTCAATTTTCTCTCCCCAACTCTTTCTCGCTCCTTTCCTTCTTCCCGCTCTGCTTTTTGGGACAGGTCTGGTGTCTAAACTAAGGCTTGACCTCCTATTTAAATAAGCTAATGTGTTGGCCTGTTTGTGGGGAGAGAAATGGGGGGATGCCTATATCAGTTCCATACAGTTGGCTCCAGAGAGAATATGATTCCTTTTCATCTGTCACTCTCAAGGTGTCATTCTCCACCCCAGGTTGTTATCGCCATGCGGGCCCTGACAGCTTCAAGCCGCTTCCTCAAGGGAGGAGAAAAAGAGAGAAAAGAAGCTTGACGATGAATGCATTTGGAAGGAGAAGAAAATGACATATCGTTGAGCCAGACCTGGATTGATGCTGCATTACGTGTCGTTCAAATAAACAGGGAGACCAAAAGCACAGTGTTCATTTTGTGTTATTCAGGGTTATTTCTTGGATTAGTTTGTAAGGCCTTGTTGATGCCCATTGTAATACCTATAATAACATTTTGTTCTGCATTAGAAGGCCAGTGTAAACAAAGCCGTGCATAGTGTGAGTTTCCCAGCACACTGTGGCAAAATAGAGCGTTTAGCTGCCATTTGCAGGAACAGCAGCAGTACGAGAGCACAGGACTGAGATGACATTTTAAAGTGAGCTCCGCAAATAATGCTCTGATAACCAATTTAATCATGAAGTGCAAACAGATTTAGAGAGATCTCAGTGAACCTCTGTAAATCCTTAACCTGGCAATAACATTTTGCTCTTATTTTGGCCACCAGCCACCGTGTAAGCAAGCTGTAAACAAAACAATGTCTTGATCACCTTTTAAGTTGATGTAGAGAATGTGTGAGCAAACAGTCGGCCATTTGCACATCCAGCAGAAACAGAGATGCATTAGAATTCATTTTGAGTCTAGTCTCAGTCTACGTAATCAATGTCCAATATTCTCATTCTCACTTGCGACATGTCATACGCCCGTCAGTGGCCCTAAGCTTCAATGACACTCCAGTTACCGCTTGAGACTCGGTGTTGGTTGTCTCAGAGACACCGTGGCAGGTTCTGCTCATTACATACATATTTTTTTTTTTTTTTTAAATGCTTCCAATGTAGGTTTACTAAGTTTTCATTGGTTCAGGTTTAGGGAACAAAACTTGGTGGCTGTGGCTCAGAGGTAGAGCGTGCCGTCCTCCAATCGTGAGATTAGCTGTTGAATCCCGGCTCCTCCAGTCTACATGCCGAAGTATCCTTGGACAAGATACTGAACCCCCAATTGCTCCTGATGCTGTGCCACTGGCGTGTGAATGTATGTGAATGAGTTAGATCCTTATGTGCAGGTGGCTCCTCTGCCATCAGTGAATCATGAAAGTGACTGAATGTAGTGTGAAGCGCCTTGAGCAGCTAGTTAGCTAGAAAGGCGCTTTATGAATGCAGGTCCATTTACTTGGTTCTACTCTGGAAAGACAATGGTTTGTGTTAAAATGTGTATGTATGGTACCCAAAATAAGTATGTTTGTTGTTGCACTTAACGTGAGCATGCTACATCCAATGCTCCCGCTATGTGCCTACACTGCCCTACACACACTTCTATGAGTAGCTCCACCTGGTTAGACTAATCGCTGCTGACTGACTAAAAAGCCTCACTCATTTAGAATTTTTACGAGGGAACGTCACCACATGGAGATCCTATTTCTGGGCAAAGCAGCAAGTACAAGCACTTTCATTATTGGGTCACATGATCAATCACCATTGTTTAACTCACTATTTGCTAGATAGTAACTTGAAAGACAATTAAATAGAGGAAAATCTTACAGACTGCCACTTCAAGCTTTCATTTTCTGTATGACTGTAAAAGTAACATTTTTTGCTAATTTGGCAGCAAAAACAATTATACTTGGGGCAGCCAAATGGCCAGCAGCAGCCCTCCCTACATATGGAAGTTATCTCATCAAACTACTAGCTAACAAGCTAAAGTCAACTTGGTTTCACACATGACACAAACAGAGGATTCCTGGGTGAAAGTCCAGTGTTAGTAACCCAACCATCTACACTACCCTAGTCCCAAAGAAGACTTGCTCACCCTTTCTACCATCCAATAATGACGCTTTGCACTAGAGTTAGCTGAAAACATGCTGCGTCTCATAAAGAGATAAAGGGTGTTTCAGTGAGCGGCTCACAGAGCACCGGTATTTGTGAACCAAGAGTTCACTCTCTCTTTAGATGTTAAATGCTCCACTGTGTTCACCAGATAGCTGCTAAGCCTGCCAGTTGTAGAGCGTTTTTGTATTGAATAGGGTGCTAATGTATGGGAGCGCTAAGAGTGTTAGCCATCAGCCGAAGTATGAGCACATTGAGCATATGGAAATCTTTTTTATTCACAGTTGACATCATTTTTTTGCAAAGACTCTGCTAATCAGAGTGCAATATATTGCATCAATCACTCCTGGAATCCTGGGAATTCATTCCAGCACACTAAATATGCGACGCATTGCATTTATTATTAATAACTACAGTCAACTAATGTAAGCTACCTGCAGTGTAATAGAAGTCTGCTTTCATACAGAGAGTGGCCAGAAAATGCATTTATTATAGGCTTCCTCTGATCATCGGGGGGAACAGAGTGAGTCCATTGTCCTATCTGATAATAATTAAATAATACACTTCTGCACAGTCCTATCAATTCATCATTAATTTGTATTTGCAACATTTGTATACATATCAAGGAGGATTTTTACACATCTGGATCTCTTGAATATAACCCTTCTCCAGAGCAGCACAGGCTGAGTTACATCGGTAATGTACCCAGTTTAATAGTGAGACATCACTGTCAGAGGACAGAGAAATGCACTCACAGTCTCACAGCCCAGAATGTGAGCTGTAATAGTTGTTGCATTTCATCTTCCTTTCACTATTTAAGGGAAAAACTCCTCACAGATCCTCCAAATGCTGTCACATATCAAAAGTGTTATTGACGAAAATGTTGACGAAAACATTTTGCCACATCTCTGTGTAATTTCTTTCACTTCCCAAAATGCATTTAAGAAATGCACAAAGAAGCAACAACTTAGTGAACATTTTGCTCTCTGTTCTAGGTGTAAAATGGGACACAAGAGAGCCAGCTAACTACAGCAGGCCTGATGAAGACAAATACCCCAGATTGTGAATAGTGTTTTGGCTACATTTCATTCAGGTATTGAAGTTATGTTGGAAAAAGAAATTGCTGCTTCAGTCCCTTAAAAGCCCACGTTGGTTCAACCACTATTGTAGGAATTGCCATGTAGTTGATGTACAGCCATTGTCCTCTGAGGATGAAGCCTACTGGCTGTGAGGATCCCCTGACTTCTCCCACAGTTCCACCATGAGGTGAGTCTGACCGTTTATCTAGCACCATCATCAGGTAAACATCTTAATTTGTCTGAAATTACGTGTTGTCTGTACAGTAAGCATTATACTATGGTTTCACAGAGCTTGCATAACTACTGCAAAAAGGGGGCTTTTTGCCCCAGATCAGCCCAATTAAATTGAAATAGATCAATACAGTATTTGACTAATAACAAAATATTACCAAAACTACCAACATTAGGCAACAAATTAATCAAACATGCTTGATTCCAAGCCCGAAACTTGTTTTAAGTCTTCAAGAAAAGAACATATCTTAAGACATTTAGTGAACCTGATATGAAGCCAGTACCTGATCGTGACACGAGCCTTACCTCCATCTGGCACACCGTTGTCCATCTCATATGATCCACTGCTGAAACGAGAGCGCCGTCTTCAGCAGAGAACATCCCCCTTCCCTCCCTGCCCTCCCTGACACTTCCATTCCTTCTTCACATCTCTCTAGGAGAAGGGAAAATAGAAACACACAGTGACGCGAGAAATCCCCTGACACCCAGAGATTGTAATAATCTCTTCTCTTCTTTACATTCTTCGATTCCTAATACGTTCCCACAAAAACAAATTTATGGTAATCCCTCCATCCCGTATCCATTGCTGTTGTCAAATCCACATGAGGGCAGCCAAACATGCTTTTTCTCTCCATTCTGTATCCGTAAGTACGGAAGCACAACAGCAATTGTGCTCCGTAATAATTACTTCAAGCATATTTCCATTCACATGCTTTAGCAGCCTTATTTAGATTCAGGATTACCATATCACTGCAGTGATTTAGAAGTTCACCTACAGTAATTCAAAACTCCTGGTCTGAGAGGAACACATGCTAATCTTCTTTAATGTTCTGGGGATGCATGTACATATGTATAGCTCATGCTTTGGACTATGGTCTTGTCCCAGTCAGAAGCGAGGAGAATCAGCATGTGTAAGGAGGACTGCACGCTATTAATGCTGTTGCCTTGGCAGATTAGGATTATAGTGTGTTCGTCTCAATGTACCACCAGCTGCCTGCTTATATATGCATGTGTGTATGATCATGTCAGCAACATAACTGAAATTGGCACATTTGCATTGTTGCCCTTTTTTTATGGTTTGGTGACTTTTAGAGCTTCTTTGGAGGATTTTGGACAGTGGTTTTGTGCTAAATTAAGATAAACTACTGCTAGCAAAGTAGTAAAACAAAAGCACATGGCTTATCTCAAAAAATCATTGAACGTCCCCCTGTGTAACTGAGGAAGCGATAGGCTGTCCAAACTCCTTCTCCGGTGACTATTCAACATAGTAATTGCCAACGGATTTCATACCTGGCTTGAATGCAGCTGAGATGGAGGCTTGTTTCTCCTCCAGGCTGAGCTTGCAGGGTTAGATTCATCCATTCATCAAAGCAGATGTATGGAACATTATTTTTTAGGAGACAGGTTTGTCTCCACGTTCGGCTCTGATCTGTTGAAATACCAGTATTGTGGAGCATAAATTAAATACTCAGCTTTCACTAGCTCTCAGAGCTGCTCAGTACACTCTTTGTACTGTTGCAGCATGCTCTGCTTGCACGATGCCACCTGCTGGCTGTCGGTATAGCTGACGCTGCATCAGCTGAATTCCCCCTGCTGCCGCCACCGTGGCAACCCTGTCAATCAAAAAGGAGTGTCATCTGTACATGAGAGTGGTGTTAGCCCCCTCATTTGCAAGGAAGCATTAGCACATCCCCAAACTTCACACTATTACATTAAGACAGTGCCAGGTTCGATACAAGTGCATGTTTAAGTGCACACCGATAGTGAAGGCACGGTAGGGCCGAGCTGTGAGGTTTGGCTCCGGACGCCTCTGCTAATAGGTTTCATGTGAGTGGCCCTGCTGCTGCTCTAAAGGTAATATGTCACAGACCAAGTCCCCACGGCCGTGTGGCCTGTCTCACCACCGTCCAGCCCCACTCCATCAAGTCGTCCCTCTGCATAGACCAGCCTCCGGGGGGGAGGGGGGGCAGGAGGGTCTCGAAGTCTTTAGGTAATGCTGGATAGAGATATAGGACTGCAGTGGCTGAAAGGCTTTCGTAGTGTCTAAACAGCAAGCATGTGTGTGTGTGTGTGTGTGTGTGTGTGTGTGTGTGTGTGTGTGTGTGTGTGTGTGTAACCTGCTCTCTGTAGAAGAAAGGCATTTTCTCCACTTTCAATAATAGGTAATTACTGTAAGGACTCGCATTCTAGATCATATGCTGCATCTTTTTTTTTTCTTCAGTAGCTCTGTGTATCTGAATGTCATAATGAATCACTCTGATTCAGGATCACTCACATTTGGAAGTTCACCACCAACACCCTCTGCTCTGACATTGATTCACTGTCATATTGATGACAAATTGTGATTCCTACATACCTGAGTGTCATGTCTACCGTAAAGTATATTATTATGTGAGCTGGAAAGTCACCTTGACTAATTCTAGTTACTGTAAATCTATCATGATTACGATA
The DNA here is from genome assembly GCA_029853015.1 of Chelidonichthys spinosus. Classification (NCBI taxonomy): domain Eukaryota; kingdom Metazoa; phylum Chordata; class Actinopteri; order Perciformes; family Triglidae; genus Chelidonichthys; species Chelidonichthys spinosus. The sequence continues at coordinate 16,707,662 of CM056821.1, read as the reverse complement.
TGGGAATTGTGTCAACCCGGGTCCTTCTGACAGTCAGTATAATGTTGTACATTTACACAGTTGATGCAGTCGAAACAGAAGATGAACATGCATCTTCTTCAAGGAAATGTTTATTTAAACTGGAATTCAATGTTTTTTCTCATGTTGAGCAGTGTTGGGCAAGTTACTCTAAAAAAGTAACTAGTTAAAGTACTAGTAACTAAAGTAGTGACTGAGTTACAAATTCTAAAATTTACTAGTTACTTTGGAAAGTAACTATTGCGTTACTTTCAAATAATTTTTAAACACTGATGTGTCAAATAATTTGGACCCCATCTCCATCCCTCTTTGACAGAACTTAAAATACATGTGCGTGTTCAATTATTTATGATAAATATGAGTATTATAATGAAATGGATACTCAATACATTACAAGCAGAAATCCACAGTGCACAAATCTAAACAATTTTATTGGAGATATTATAATTACTTTGCTTATAGAGTGGATTGATAAATATAACACAATCTATCTTTTGGAACTTTTGATATTTATTGCACCTCAACGGGTCACAACTAAGCCAAAATTAAATTATGCTTGTTAATTTATCAGATTATTGAGAGCTTTGTAGATGATGAGGATGATCTTGAAGTGGATATGCTGCTTTATTGGGAGCCAGTGAAGGTGTTGTAGGATGGGTGTAACGCATTTCTTTGAGTAATTTACACTTTGACTTCTAAAGTATGTCCACTTTTCTTTTTTTAGACATCCTGCCACATACGCACATGGACACCGATTCAAACGTTAATGTAAATTAAACCTCTGATATTAACATCCCTCTAGCTTAGGTGAACCAGGCAGAACAAACTCCCAACTTCCAGTAGGGGACTCCTGTTGGACTCCTGACCGCAGACTAGCAGACCGTCGGTGCGCAAGCAAGATGGAGTGACAGCGGGGACGGCCAATCACACAAGAAACGACAGAGCCAATCGAGGAGCTTGTGGGCGGTCTAAACTAAAGGAAACAGGCTTCAGCTTGAGCGGCCGTCTTCCGCTTGGTCCTAGCGTGTTACGCGTCTCTGTTTACTATAGCGTAACATTTGTTATTTTCTGCCTTCAATGTAGTAACGAGACACATTTTTTGGCAGTAACGATAACGGCGTTATAATAATGGATAAGTAATCAATTAGATTACTTGTTACTGAAAAAAGTAACGGTGTTACTAACGCCGTTACTTATAACGCCATTATTCCCATCACTGATGTTGAGATTACAAGGTCCAAAAAGGTAACAAACATTAGCGCTTTTTATTTTAGATTAAAAGAAAATTCAATCTTTAGGAGGCAAACTAAAAGCATGTTTTTCAGTAATGATAGATTAATAGGCGTAAATATCTTGAGTGAGTTGAAAAAGCTGTCTTGTTCGCTATCGTGGTAGAAAAATAGAGCCTGATTTTAAAAATAAAGGAATTAGTATGAAAAAGTGTAGTGTAAGAAAAAAACAGACACTCTTTTTTAATTTAAATAATCCTTTATTTATGCAGGGGGCCTTATGATGATGATGATTACCTTATTCAAGATTGTTGAAGATATGCGTGTCATATCAGTCTGAACTGAATATAAGGTGAAGTGATCCCACTATGTTTTAGTGCAATTTGAAGACTTTAAGCACATTTACATTATTATCAGGATGAGATAGTGAATCACAATTATTTTGGCCAGAATGTGACATGACATTTCAATATCTTCCTACGTCTATGAGCGACGCTTGTTTTTAATCTCGGTGTGGTGGCCAACTGTGTGGGAGTGCTCACGGTTATTTTACTGCTGGACCCCTTTTTTAGTAGTTCAGCTGTGTTCCAAGATCTCAACAACTACTATGGAAGTAAAATATTATCATAACTGATTATTATGACAACCAGAAATCCACTAATGAAAACCTAAGTAATAAGCATACTTGTGTTTCCAGGAACAGCAGGTAAATCCACACAGCCTTGCAGTGGTAGAGCAGATAAATGAGGTCTCCTTTCCTTCGATGGAGTATGCTGTACTAGTCTGTCAGTCATTGTGTGTTCAAGATGATTTTCAATTAAGTGAAGTTAGCCTTGCACTGCTGAAAATACAGAAAATACTGTTAAGAAGAGATTTCTTCTTAAAACCCTCGAATCGTGAGGATTCTGAAATTCACCATCATTTATCACTTATTCAAAGCAATCAGAATCGCCGTTTCAGGGGTAACATGTTTGAGCAAAATAATAAGAATTATTAAACTATAAATTATATTATATTACAATATTGTTTTATCTTTCATAATATTTCTAATACATATTTTCATCATAGCGGAAACTGCTTATTTTTGATGAAAGTGAATTGCTTATATGGATCAACAAACTTGGGACTATAAAAATGCTGTTTAAATAATTTGTTTAAGTAATCAAATAGTGTGCTGGCAGTTCACATTCATTTGAAAAGTGTTGATAAGAGTCAATAAAATACAGTAAATAGTAAAGCTTTATATTCATCTATACTTTATTAGGTGGCCGTCTAAATGATAAATATAGAAAAAGGTTATGAATAATAAGAATTTGCTTATGTTAATTAATTTCATCTGATGGGATTTTTATGAGAGCTTTTAGCTGTATTTTGCAATGATGACGGTCTTTTCAAATAACACATTTCCACTAACATGTCAACACTTAAAGACTAACAGCATCATATTCATCGTTTGTATTATTGTATAAACACTAAGGATGCTACTAAATATGACAGCTCATTTGGACGTTTACTTCCTGCAGAAGTACCTTCACGTCAGACATATTGTTATTTCTTTTTAACGTTGGGAGTCCAGTGCTCTGCCCTCTTTCAACTTACGTTTCAGGCATTTTAATTCCTGGATGTCCACGTGGCTTTGCAGGCTTGTGGTTCTTTTTCTGAGGACTAGTTTACCTGCTAATTAATCAACTGGCACAAGCCTTCAGTGGGATCATTTATTATAACAACACTGGTACGAATTATTTTCTGAGGACAATTTTGTTTAGAACAAATTGAAGAAAAATGTAGAAATATACAATGTTTGCAATCAGAGATGGTGAGTACAACATTGATGAACAAAAATATACAAATAATACCCGTGCTGAAAAAAATATTCCCCTTGAAATGTTTTTCTCCTGGTTTAATTATTACGACGCCGAGCATGAGCTGCAACATCCACCTGCAGACGTGTTGCATCTCCCTCATTGCTTGTCATCTCTCCATAATCACTATCACAGGAAAAAGTTTAAGTGGCCAAAACATAATAATCTAAAAACAATGTCTGAATCTGACGCCTACTCTCATTAAACAAACAATTTACTTATTTTTTTCCTTTTTTAGGCTGAAACTGAAACCATCTTCCAGACAGCTGTCAGACACAATTTGTATGACATCAAACATTATCCGCAGGCAAAGTGCTGTTTGTTTTGTGCCGTAACATAATGTACTCCAGAAAAAACTGCCTGTGCTTTTAGAGCGCCGGCTTGCATTTATCATCCTAGGAATCAGTATGGCAGCGTGGCGTCTGATGTGCTCGTAACAAAAGCAGATGCATTATAGGTGCTGCTCTACCCAACACCTCGATCTGTCAGCTGTGGTATTGGCCAACACACCTTCATTCTCCCTTTTCTTCCAGTCGAAGGAGTAGACCGGAATGATTCTCCCTCCCTTTCTTTCTGTTCAGTATAGAGTATTGAAGGGCGTCGATTCTCTTGCAGTTCAGCCGAGACCGGCCGCTGTGTTGCACGGCGAGAGGCAGAGACGTGGTCGAGCAAGAGAGAGGTCACTGATATGATTATCCCCGAGTGTCAATACAAAAAGGGAGACGCGAGGAAGGTCCCCGCTGAGCTGGAAAATGAATGGCTTTGACCTCATCAAACCTGCGGAAGCATCTCCGCTTGCTAATTAAGATTGAGTGGAGGAAAGTCATCAGTGTACAGGGCCGGCCATTTCAGCTGTGGCAAATCAAGCACACTTCACTCCACCGCTCTTTGTATTCATCAAAGGCGTGTGCTCAGGACAGGAAAGGATAAGGGTGATGCAGCTGCAGACGTTTTAAAATCCTGAGAACGGCATTTCCCCCTCCGTCCATCGCAGCCTTCAGTCTTCACTGTGAGAGCCGTCGTGTTGGGTTGTGTGCTCGTGCTCATTTCACCCGCGTGGTAAAGGGATGATGTTGCAATAATGGGCTCGTTATTCCCAATTAAACCCTCTAACATCCATCATAAACTGCCACTGTAAACCAAGCATAGGGTCATTATTGGCTCCCATTTATACTGTATATACAAGCAGATGGTGCTGGAGTGAGGACTGTGTGTATACGTGTGTGTGAAGTACCATAATCCAACTTCATATCTGTTTAAATATTCCAGAGTTTGCAACGCCAAGACTTTAGATTTACGTCACATGAAGCACATGAAGCAAAGGGAAGCAAGCAGACACGCACGGCCACATTATAATGTACGTTGAGCAATAAGTGCAACAAATAGCCTGTCATCATGCACGTTGCCAGCAGCCGCGGAGAGTGAGGTCTCTCCCCTTGGATAGGAAGGTAAAAATCCCTTGGCTGAGACTACAAGCAACGGCGTCACCCTGCCTCTGACACCTTTTAGAAGCTCTCGGAGGGTGTCTTGCAGATGTGTAATCACACTTCCAGTGCCAGAGAGTGCACCGCCGCAGACAAGAGACACAGCCCAGCCTTATCTGAGGGAGAAACATGGATGACCCAGATCACACCGGTAACCCAGTGATCCTGCAGCAAGGTGTCCTCCCTACAAAGTGCTCTGTGTGAGTAATGGGGATATTTGAGGTTGGATCTGATTATCGAACCCCCATCCCTGCATCCCCCCCCCCCACACACACACACACACACACACACACACACAAAAAGGCGCCGATGTCAAAGCTGCAGTAAGATGACAGCTCGAGCAGCGAGGTGCCCGAGGCAGCCACCCGTCCATTCCTTTCGTTCGTTTTTCTGAAGGTCAATCTTCAGCTGCCCTCCACGTGGCTGCAGTCCTGTTTACCTCTCTGTGAAAGCCAATTACATCGCTGCGGTGCTGTGCCAGTCAAAGCTGTTATATTTCACATGCAGACACACACGGTGGATGCACTCACACAGATGCACCGCACACACACACAGACACCCACACACTCAGACGAACACCTGCAGCAGCAACTCTACTTGGCCGCGGTAGAAGGCACAAATAATGCCTTTTGACCAGTCTGTGGTGAGATATATCAACGTGCGCACACAGAACGATTATTTACAGCTCAGACGCATCACTAGGGGACTTAGTGAGGGCATGAAAAACGATAGTTTACTTACCAGGGGCTTTTATATTGGGTTGAATGTGAGATGATTATAAACCTGTCTTCATTATCTGAAAAATGGAGAGGCCTTGCTAATGTTTGCTGATTTATTCTATTACCTCAAGGGTTTGGGTCTTGATTTATACTACTCAATGACAGCTTGTGTAATCATACAAGTGTTGGTAAAATAGTGATGGATGGCAGGTTGTTGTCCTCTCTGCAGTACGTTAGCTTTAACCTATTACACTGAATGATGGCAGCCTTAAGTATGATCATGTAAAGGTGTATAATCTTCTCAAGGACTATCGTTTCCTGATAGTGTTTTATTGAAGTTTTGCCATGTTATTATAATCCACTGCATTTAAAATAAGATTGAATAAGTTGTGTTCGGTTATCAGCTATGCGGTAATACCCAAAAGAAAAATATGTACATTCCTCCTGCACTCTTCTTTGCCATTCCCAGATAATATGCTGCCAGATGGGCACCAGCAAAGACTGGGATTTCACCGTGCAATTGTCTTTTCATGTCAATCTCCGCTGTATACCTGCCGCTGCTTGCTCATGCCTGATAACTTGCATTTTGAGCAGATTGAAATGAACATGAATTCTTGTTCACTTTTTTTTTTTGACGCCTTCATATTTAATACAATACCTGTGTGCACAAAAAAAAAAACACAGGTCGATTCCCTGATACACTGCATCAGTGGTCCAGCAGAAGTAGGGCAGTAGACGAGTGTAAGCATGGAAACCAGAGGACCGCCATCTGCTCTCTGTGGTGCTGCTGTTGCTGCATGGACCAGAGATACTGCAGGAGCACAAAGAAGACCTTTCTGTCAGAGCACATCAACAAAAAGCATTGTGCTGTTTGAGTCATCAAGCCTCAGGTAACCTTGGGTAGACGTTCCCGAGGCGGAATGATGAGCACAAACAAAGTATTTACAGTCGCATGCAGAGTGTGACGATCACATTGATCACCGTGCTAAAATACAAAATACAAATACAAAAATGTGTCTATATATTAATGAAGAAGCAATACTTACTTTGCCATAACTTCAGGACTATTAGGACACGTCAATAAATGGCTGAGCGAGGAAAAGAGGAGAGAAAGAGCCCCGGGGTGGAGCGTAGAGGACGGGCTCCATCTGGAGCCTGGGCAGCCAATGAAAAGAACAGAGAGCTCCGGGAGCCGGGAAGAAGGGGAACATCATGACAAGCTCCAATTGGATTTGTCGTCCAGTTCATTGGCACCGGCTGCAAGGTGGCTAACGAGGCAGGTGGCTAAACGGGAAGGACTGGTAATACAGCAACACAGACGTTTCACCAAAGTGTCCCGTTTTTTTTTTTGTTTTTTTTTTCTCCTGGTTTTCAAGAGGTGAAACTGGGTATCTGGTAAACAATTAGGGTTCTTGTGCAGTGCTTGGGCTTGTTCGCTCCTTAAAAATAACTACCCTGTAGCTACGTCTTCCCCCGGGGAGACAGTGTAGTATGTGCTCGACGCGCTACGCTCCTGAAGCATTATGGGAGAGGAAATGATGGTAAGCAGAGAGCCATCTGCTTTGCCACTTGCCACGTCTGCTTGTGCCAATACCACCTCCTTCCCTCTGTTACTCAGGTGGGGGAGTGGAGTGTCTGTACACACACACACACACACACACACACACACACACACACACTAAAAGATCCTCCAACTTGAAATTGCCAGATGTGCAGACTGGAATGCAACTGTAGAGGAATATCACATTTCTCTCCCCTCATGGTTCGCACGTCATTTTCTCATGCATTATTCCTGGCTAATAAATGATAATCAACAACTGGAGGTGATGTGGATGCATGGGGATGCTGGCCACAGATGGATAGCTCCTCGTTGATAAGGGAGCCAACAGACTGAAAGGCGACACTTCGTTCTTTTTTTTTTCTTAACCACCAGTCTGTTTTCATTTTATCAGAGCAGCAGTGTAGCAGAGATAGGCCCCAGCGTCCTTGACAGTGGTGACACCGAAAAGATGGATGTACAGCCGGTCAAAGGAAAGTCATTTATTTCCGTTGACCCACTCGGTCAAGTGGATTGAAGCTGAGCCTTTTGATTTGGCTTTTACTTTGCCTTTCTCCCCCTGCAGAGTCCACACTGCTCCCCGCAATTACTGCAAACAGAGAAGGTGATGGGTCCGAGATTTTGTCCAGATAAAGGAGTCAGGACCCTATCTCTCCTGTTGACACCATTAAGCTATCACTGAGACCGAGAATGTAGGTGGGGGTGGGGGTGGGGGGGACGCACTGAGGGACTGTCAGTCAAAGCTTACCACCCAGCTCTTGTTTAAAACCATCTGCCACTGAGCTCCCACCGGCCTCTTTGTATCTGATCCCAAAACCAGCAGCAGAGGGTTGATGGAATTTGTCGTCGGGAGGCATATTCACCACTTACTGTCTTATCAAATGCAAGCAAGGGACTGCAGAAGCGCATATATTCTTGGATCGTGGTAGTAGGTGGAAAGCGCTTAAGGGTTATTTGTCATGCCAGGCGGCACTGACTGCCAGCGCCGGAATAGAAAGTCGTTCCAAGTAGCGTTCGTCTGACTGAGAGAGCTGAAACAACTGCAATCCAGCTGTCACGCTTTGAAAATACATATGGACGGAGGAGCATCGTGCTGGAAAAAAATAAGGGTGCGGTTAATTTTGTCGGAACAGCTCAGCACCATGAAGGAGTTTTATTTTTTCCTACCGTTGCAGGCTAGAAAGTCACTCCAGAGCCAGTTCAACTCTAATCCAACGTCAGTGTCAGACAGACACTAAATCTCTTCATGGTGGGACTTATCGAACAATAACAGGCACTTTAAAGATCCATTTATAGCTGTGAGAGATGAATATTCTGTTGTGACTTCGGGGATGTTGCGGCACATGTGTCAACTTGTTGTAATACCCTAATATTTGATCTATTGCATAAATGCATGAGGAGTTGTCACTAGCGTTTTATTTTCACATTTTGTTCAAACGTTTGTGAGGAGATTATGTCGAAAATTGAATCACCGATTACACTTGAATTCATCTAATTCCACCTCAGGTGACAATTTAGGTCTGAAAAAAACCAGACTAAAACAATCTCACACAACGTGCTACGACAGCTGTCTCAAATCAAAGCTAAACGCCCACCTCCGCTTTTCACATGGAATCATCTCATGGAATAATTCTTTTCTATTTGAAGTTGTATAACAACTATGTTCTGTATAGCGAGCTGTCAGATCCATAGAAATGGTCTGCTGTTTGAAAACAGTATTAAAATAATTCTGCTTAGCATATCAGCATGGGCAGTCACACACTGTCCATAACAATTCCTCTGTTCGACAACAGTATGTTGTGGTGCATTTTTTTTTTTTTTTTAAGATAAAAACCATCTGCTGTGTAAAATGAATGTTAACGTTTTAAAAATCACTTGGCCATATTTAAAGTTTAAGGCTGGTGTCTATTTTTTTTTTAAATTGTTAATAATTGTATCATGCTAGTCAGTCTAGGAAAGATGACTTTGAATTAATTAAGGGATGAACTGATTTGCCCTTTTATGGTTTGGGTTGAAATAATAACAACAAGGTAACTTAGCAACATACCGGTAACTATAAATAAATCACATCAACCCTGTGTTCTTATGTAGCATTAAGTAACAACAGGAAACGCAACGTTTCCTTCAGGTTTCACACTTGACATGTACAGTGGTCTCCTGGGTGAAAGTCCTGTGTTTGCTTGACCCTTCCAGCTATTTGGAGACATTCTCGCTCCTTATACTTGTTATTATACCACATGACCTTCAATTCACGGTCAATCCAGATATTAAATCACTTGCTCTGTCGGATATAACACGTTCCATGGTTTGCAATGTTGCCATTGTACTTCTGCAAAGCATGGAGTCTTATTATATAACAAAGATCGTCTGTGTTGCCAAAGCTGAAATATGTTTTGTCTGTTAGAAACACAACAATGAAGCATGTTGTTGCACTGAGCAACATGTTCCTTCATTACCCTGAACATGGCCAATTTAGTTCATTTTGAAACTGACATACACCATCATGCAGTTGTAAACACTCACCAGAAGCACCACTTATGTATTCATCCACGGCTGTATATAGTCCCCAGTCATTTTAAGAGATGAAATGATACATATGTGAGCTGTTTTTAAAGTCTTACGTCTTATCAGAGCAAATGGGCTTAAAGCTGAGAACCAAAGAGAAGGTTGGGAATCAGTATTTGAGAGATGACCCAGCATACTTTTGTTTTTGTTATTTCCCTGTGATTTGGCAGCGGGAGATGCATAGAATAACCTCGACCATATCCTTTAAATAAACATGTTGCCATGCTTTGACCCCATGCAAACACGCCTCTGCACAATAACAACGTTCCACTTCCTCACCTGTCTTCTTTTCACAATAGCTGATTACCCCTGAAAGAAAATAAGAAGAGCTTAGATGTGTGCTCCAAACTCAAACACCTTTCCATGATGAAAGCCGGAGAGAAAGCTGGAGAGATCAGACTGTGTGAATGCCAGTGCCGGTGAAGGAGTCGGCGCAGTGCGGGACAGGATGAGCCTCTCCATCTCTCGTGTAATGAAGAATGACTGAGAGGGATTGCATGGGCCAACGGCATCTGAAGCCGGGGCCATTGCTATGCACCGAGCGTTACATTTCAGACTGAGCAAGTTGAGACCTCCAGCGTGCGAGGTTAGATTGCAAAAAGACGAGAGGAGCGCAAGGTTAAACGTCTCTCCTCTTGCTCTTTATCCCCTAAATGACATAGCTCATTCATACAAGCAGCTCACATTCAAGGACACTAGCAGGTCTAGTGAAAGGATGAAAGCAGACTTGAATGGCAGTCTTATTGAGACACTGGAAAGTATAAACAACAAGAGAAAGGAAGTGGAACTGTGGGGGGAAAAAAGAAAAAAAGAAAAGACATTTAATTAAAGACTAAATCTTCATCGCTGTCTAAAAAAACAGCGAACAAGGGAGCTGCATACTGCAAGCATACTGTTTTCTTGATATATAAAATGACAGGGGTTAAAGGGAGACCATACTCACTGAGATCTCGCTCATGTAAATTGCAGGAGGGATTTGGAAAGCAATAAATATATTTTTGGTTCTGGACCCTGTAATTCTTCAAAATAGTTGGCGTAACGCCTGAGATATTTCGTTTGCACAGTTGGTTACATAAAATCAAGCTGTCTGAGCCCTTTTGCTTTTCACACAAAAGTGCTGATAAGCTGAACAAGACATAGCAAACTGGAATACATAAGAAGTGCTCGTGCGGATAAGAAACAGTGTGCAAAATCTATGGAAAGCAGGCTGATGGTTTCATACACCTGTGTGACGTGTCTGATATGGCTCAGTCCCTGGGGAGTGGTGTTAAGTCAGTGGCTTATACTAGAGAGTGATAACTAAATGGATGCCTGCTGCAGGCCTTCTCTTTTCAATACCAATACCAAAATCATATATTCACATCAAGAGGCTGTTTTGTAAACCACCCAAAGGGATTACAGTTGACAGTGAGTTTATTTATTCTTAATATACATTCCCACATGCGCTTGCACAACAAGTGGATTTTTTGTTCCAGCTGCCTATTGCAAGGTGCACTGAAGCACATCTATAGCCTACTTGGAAACTTTTCAACATCTCCTGCCACAAATAGCTATAATATGACATTTTTTTCCTTGATTAGTCCTTTACGGTAAAATGATTCCATTCATTGCGAGAGTTAGAGAAATAATTAAGGTCGAAACCCACTAAGGATTTCTCTTCTAATTGGCCATATGGACTGTAAAGAAAAGTTTTTATTGTTATTCTTTTGTCTTTCAAAGCAGATGTGCAGGGTCTTTAGACGTTGGCCTTTAGAGACAGTGTCATCTCTCCCCTGATGATTCAAACCATAATTACTATATCATGTCTAATGCTATTTTAGTCCATGCTAAGGTTAGGAAGTTAAATACCGTCACAGTTTTCCTTCCGTGAATTCAGTTGTCAACAGGCTGCTCTGTCGGTGTGATGAATGACATCAGGAGTTAACACTCTACCATCCTTGTTGCCCTCTCTGAATGTTTGTTTGATTGACAAATGTGTTAAATATCAAAAGTAATGGCACCGAAGCAAACACCAAGAGGACTATAATGCCGAGTTCTCACATTCCGTCCTTGAGATCTACATTTGATTTGTGAAGATAACAGTAGTTATTTCACACTGCATAGTAACATGTGAATGGGGCCCTTAACGACCAGATGTTTGACATAGAATATTAAATTCCTATCTGATTTTCAAGTATACGGCTGTTATATTCTCATATTCTCCAGTTAATCTGGTCTAAGGGTGGCCCCCGATGGCCTGCTTGTGTTCACATTATTCACATGGCATGATTTGTATTTACTAGGAAACTGTTATTATTAATATTATGTGAGTGAGTGAGTGAGTGAGTGAGTGAGTGAGTGAGTGAGTGAGTGAGTGAGTGAGAGAGTGAGTGAGTAAGTGAGTGAGTGTGTGTGTGAATGTCCGTCTACAGTCTCATTCCACTGCAGTAAACTGCATACTATTGTGGATGCCCAGCTGCATGCTCAAGGCATGATTGAGGTGACTTTCTCAGAACAACAAGTTCTTGCCTGTTTTATTCTGCCATTGACTGACTTCGGACTCCCTCACTGCTCTTATCGGACCCCAGCCCTTACTGCCCACAATGTTTTGGACAATATGTTTGGCTAACAGCTAAGGGCACTACCAGAATACACACTGCTGGACCGCACCTTGCCTCGCAAGTCCCTGTACATCGTTAGTACTCAACGTGGGGTCCAAATGTTCTTTGCTGACCCCCAGAAGTTTCCCGCAGAAAGGGAGAATGAAAAGAGAAGATACAGTTTGGGTTACCTACAGAACCAGTCACCACCCATTAAGGATATATGTAGTTTTTAATGACATTAAATAGAGAAATAAATGTACATTCATGGGAAGTTAGCTAGCATAAATGCCGGTCATTTGTTAGCATCATTAAAAAAGTTCAAATCTGCTCCTTTTTTTCTTTAAATATTGCCCCCCTCTCTCGGCTCCGTTTTTTTCATACAGTGGCCATAATACGGCATCGTACAAAGGAGCAGAATATCTACTGCAGCACGATCACAAGCACGTAGGCGGCCATTGTTGTTATGAGATGTCGCAGGGGAAGAAATCAGGCTAGAGGGTCGAGGGGCTTGCCATCTCCACGAACATGTAACGGAGGGGCGGCATTTTTTTTCTTTTTCACCCGGGACCTGGTTTCAAAAAAGTGCGTTTTAAGGCACCGAAAACACCGGATCTGTGTGGACGGTCAGCTAAAACACGCAAGACTTATGCGTTTACACACAAAAGACATTTCCGTGTGGATGGGACCTTACAATGACTTCAAGCCCATTTCAACTAAAATCCCTGAATTCACTGTCGCTTGTTGTTGAGTTTGAATGAAGTGTGTTTTACAATACCTTACAGGCCATTGGTGTCTGAGGGGGTTAGCCAATTATGGGCTGCGTTTATTAAGTCACACAATACAGCAGTGGTTGTTGCAGACCTACCTGGCAGAGATCTGCACTCTCCTGAGTGCACCTTTCAAGTTCAGTTTGCTTTGGTACACCAGCAGCATGATAAAAAATAAACAAAACAGAGAAAGCGAGAATGAGAAGAGAATTAAGACAGTGGGTAAAGACAACCTGTGACCTGCAGCCTGAGGAAAAACCACAGAGGCCAGCATTAAGAGTACACACACTGGCCCATACGAGTGCTGAATTGTACTGTTTTTTAATACAAAGAAGTTGCTCTTTGCATTTTTTAATGTAAAGAAGTTGTCATTGTTATAGTGTAGAGTTTTGAAACCATGAGCTATGTTTATTTGTGTATCTACAATAAACCCTACCCCCCCGATAAATATATCAGTCGCAAATATAGCAAGTAAACATCTCTGATCCTGCTTATGATTGTTCCCATTTTCTTCTTGCCATAGGACCTTTGTGACAAACTCCTGAGGCTGGATTCCACTTGAAGAAGAAAGCTTCCTTCAATGCTTGTGCTTGTCGTGGTGCTTTTAATGCAAGAAACTCCAACACTGTCAGATGTTTTTACATTATGAGAAGAAGAGAACAATCAATCACAGATATTGTTGTTGTTTTTTTAAGTATCGGAACATGTTAAACTATAATTCTGGCTTGCAACACGGAATATGGGAGTGTTCTAGTGATCCCTCTTTAATTGCACCGACAACGCCACAGGCAAGACCTGAATAGAGATTTGTGCTGTTTCTCGGTCTTTGATGCAGAGCCAAGCCAACATTTTTAAATGACTGTCGCCTGCTATGTTGCTGTATATCCCCCAGGGATGATGTGATCATTGGCAGGTTGCTGCAAATTAGACAGACACTTGACTACCTCTCAATGACAGAACCATATAGCTGCTAGGAGGAGGTTACTCTCTTTTTATGTATCCGTCTTTCTGTATGGATCTAAGCCAGACCAGTACATGTCCAAACATGAATACATGAATACATAAAGGTGGTTCATGTAAAGACGCTGGCCAAAGTGTCAACCATATCCAAAAGACAGCATTGATCTCTTTCTGTGCTATAAGCTGAGATGCACAAGGGCAATATGTGGACATGTTGCCATTTCAAGCAGAAGCATTTCCCCGATAAAATAATTTAAATCAAGTTGTGGGGCAAAGAAGCCCCTGAGAAGTGCTTCAGTGCCAATTACAAGTGCAAATTGCCTCAGCTGTAAAATTAATCCACCAAGGCTGGCACCTTTGCCCCCTAAGGCTGCTTTATAACTGAACCTTGTCTGATCTTATCTGAGTTCCTGGGATAGAAACAGCCTTCCTCTTTGCTTACCTGACTTGCTGGTATAACAATGCTGTGTTTTACTAGGAGTCATTCTGAATGGAGAAGAAATTAATGCGGCAAGTCTTAACACTGCCTCCTCTGAAAAGTGTGGGTGGTGAGTGTGAGCGGATGAGACACAATCTCAGCTTGCCTACCTCAAGTACAAATCACTATTAAGCAGGCAATCACCAGATTTACATATCATTTACATATGCATGTTTGTGATATGTATAAAAGGCATTTTTAAATCAGTACTATTCGATAACTTAGTGCTCTGCACAATTTTGCTGTTCGTCTTTTGAGTGGAAGGATGCTCTTCGTGCATGGGAATAAATCAAAGCCCACTTGTGATACGCTTTTTGAGTTTACAGTCATGGCCTTTTATGCCTTTTATTTGTTTAAATTAGTATTTATCAGGACATATTCCCATCTTTACTTGTGTAATAATCTTAGTGATTTCAGGCCAGGTTGATGCTACATATACACCCTGGTTCAATTATGGCTTCTGCTGCATGTCATACAACACAAGCAATGGTATAACTATTGGCAGTTCTAGTGCAGCTGCACAGGGGCCCAGAAACTGTCAAGGGCTAAAAATTGCAGAACAGAAGGTAAGGTTTAACTTTAACATTGGATGGTCTCTGCCCACACTGTATGATACTATGCACTTCTGTTTGGTCATGCAACAAACCACACAGGCTATCAGCTGTGCACTCGAGATCAGACTTGAGACATTAACCACTTCTTCCGACATGTAACCAATCACATTGTATGACCCCAGAACTCTCTGCATGTATGTTATCGAAAACAGGCATGAAGAAGAGCATATATTAGTGTGTTGTTCTGTTGTTGATCTTGAGTTTTTTTTTTTTGCAGGATTCTAATAATTCCCTGGATTGTTATTTTGACAAAACAGTTCTATTTTGTGAACATATTCATGCTTGCTGTGTAAACCGGAGGATTATTTATGTCAGCTTGGAGACAATAAACTCTTCTATTCTTCTAACTATTTGTGGATTTGTGAGTATGATCCAACAACGTGCACTCTTTGCAACAGCGGCATCCGTAGTCATGGAATATGACGGGTCACACAGTTTGACAGTGTTGTTAATGACTTTGCTGCGTGCGAGGCCCCTGCGATGAACTTGTAATGGATGAGCACAGGTTTCCCTTTGTTATTATGGAGTGGGATCAGAGATATACATCCATAGAAATGTAACTGTTCCATCTCATATGTTGGAAAATGAAATGCATACCTACTGTAAACCGTGTCTGTGATCGCATTTGTCCCCTGAGTGCAAGGCATGCTGTTAAACTAGCGTAGATACATTATTGCCTGGGCTGCTGTCCATGAGGCTGATCAAACGCTGTTTAGCAGGATGGAAGTTGCATGGGGAGCCTGTCCATGTGTTGTAGCAATTGAGCGTCTGTCAGTGGTTGTGGGTTTCCCTGCATGTGTATGGTGGCCCAATGAACTAAATGAAATTGTTTAATCATTTTTTAATAAATACAAAATCTTGGGCACTTGGTCATTGATCAGAATGCACCTTCTAGTTTACAGAGCCTGGATGTAGAGATAAGGACATTTTGTGTTGTTTTAACCGTATGTCCCTCGCCATTATTCACAGAAGCAACAGTGATAAGTATGTTGTTTTACATCTTTATCAAGTGCAAAGAAGTCCTGCAACATCCAATCTAGCTTGCAATATCTGTGGGTTTCCTACTCCTGACTATGCATTTGCATAATGGAATTATGGGCTCAGCCATGCTATGTCTTTAGTGGACCATTAGGCAGGCCTTTACTGGATTGTAATTAGTGGCTTCTGCCCTTCACCTTCATTAGCATGCAAATGAAAATTCTGAACACCAAGAAATATTTGGCACTTTGGGAGAAAAATGCCAAAGTGATTAACAGGCAATCCATAGTGCAATTGTCTATTTCTATCTATCACAGTTTAGAGCACTTCAAATCAGACATTGCAAAGTGGTTGAGTCCTTGCAGGTTGATCTGAACAAGCAGCTGTTGAAAGGAATTGTGATGACATGACTGGTGACAGAGTGTTAATTTCGACCAAAGGTTCTTCGGCCTCGGAAAAGGGGGGGGGGGGGGGGGGTATAATTAACCTGATGATCAGATGTCCAGTTTCAAGGCCATTTCTCAAATGCTTCCTTCTCATAATACTCGTTTACCTTTCCTTTCTTCTTTTGCATTCACACCTACTCAGACATTTTTCTAACCCTACCTAATAAGATGTTGTACTTGAACTTCTTAACCATCTAGCAGCATTTGCAATTCTAATGCGCTCATTTGAATTAAATGCTGCTTACCATGAATACAATTAAACTTTTGAGACATGTCAGACAAGACCCTGCCAAAAGTAGCCGTCGACACATAGCCATTAATCACAGGAGGTAGCCACTGGGCTGGCGAGTGAAAACATCTTTCCAGCGGCAGCATTTGCTGGTGAGGGGTGAAGACTGGAGGGCGGCTCTCCTTTTGTAAACCCTGTCTAATTAAGAGGCTGACGCCATCACAGGGAGACAGGTTGAAGGCAGCACTCGATGCATTACCCAAGCAAATTACCAAATGTATATTGCTGTAATTGATATAAATATGGAGGGGCAATCTGTGAGGATGATTCCGTCTAAGGCTTATGTTTTTAGTCAATCACGTCTGAAGGCCAAGCCATCTGTATACTGCACTGTATAGAAAAACAGCATCCAGAGTAATCCACAGGATTCCTTATTAAATAAATTAGACATTTGTCTAACAATTCTGTTCAGTAGCAGCGTTGAGCAGTACATTTAAATACGGCTGTCAGAAATGCAGAGCCAGAAGATGAACCGTAAACAAACACCAAGACTTTTTAAAAAAGAATGAATAATGGGAATGTGACACTTCCTTCTATTAAAAATGGTGCAGTTCAGTAACCAGCTGCTGTTGATTGTTTGTCATTGTTATAATGGGTGCTTGTAGAAACATTGCTTTGATGCATCAATATGACAAATTTAATAAATGATAAGAACCTAGTTAGGCAACAAGACAAGTAACATGGTTAGGTTTAGGAAAATATAGTAGTATTTGGTGAAAATGAGCAGTTACATAAAATAAATATGTGTAATAAATGGATGCGCAAGTAAATATAGGCTATGATTAAATAGGTACGCCTTTAGTGACGGCTACGTGTGACACACACACATTGTATGCATACAAACTGATCTTTTGATTTTTTGTTGAAAAGTTCTCAATTTGATAGTTTGCAGTGACGTGGTGATGTAGCCATGCTGCATTCACGATGCTTTACTACACATTAAGGCTACTCTTGTTACTCGTCATGTCAAGCTATTTATCTGTTAGCTCTTTAACGTCAATATTACTCCGTATATAGAAGGGAAAATAGCTTCATTTGTAATGAAAATATGATACTGCTATATTTCCAGAGACCCACACAGATATTTGAGTTAACTGTGTTCATGGGAGCCGGTCCTCACTCTATGGGAGCTCCACCTAACTCCAACACTGGTCATGTCAGTTAGTCATGTGAGTTGTTATTGTCATTTGTCACACGACTTCCTAGTCACATTCCTTATTTCTCACTTGCTGATCACATCAATTATTAGTCAGTCAAATTGACATCACAGTTACTCTTTTTCCTAAACTTAACTAATGCTAATAGTTCACACTACATAACTTGAGCCTTGATTTTCCGCTCCCAGAGGCAAATTAGCATCCAAAGAAGTGAGCCGAGAGACTCACTGGTGCCTAGCAGACACACTCCTAGCTAGCATGCTAAATGTTTGTGGGGGAATTACAAGCCAGTGAGAGTGTGAGACGCAGGTTGGGGGGAAAACCCGTTACTGTAGGAACTTTACTGAATGTTTGGCAACCTGAGGAACGGAATTAACAGCAAACACATGTGGAAACATGTGTGCCAACGCCAACATGAATAGGCATGACAACAAGGGAAGATCCATGGAGTGTTTGGACCCATGCATCAGAGGAGAATATACTATGCTTTAGTAGGAGCAGCAGTACATTTTTTCCCATGTCACTTGTATCTCCTGGGAGGCGAAACGCAATAATATCCTGGGTTTCTAGGCAAATTCGGCCTGATAGTATGCACTTTCAGTAGATGTTGGTGAACCAAATGTTTAGCTGAAGCAGTTACGGTAACTGCTTGATGGTGAACAAACAGGACAGAGCGCTGCTTTAGGCAAGGCAAGGCAACTTTATTTGTATAGCATACACAAGGCAGACTCAAAGTGCTTTACATCATACAACAAAGTGAAAAAAAAAATAGAAGAATTAAAAGAAAATAAAGGCAAATTTAAAAATGCATTACAGAAAGAAAAGGAGAATAAAAACATATTTGTAATAATTAAAAACAGTGCAGACATTAAAAGATTTAGCAGAAAGCTATGGTGAACATAAAAGTTTTCAGTCTAGTTTTAAAAGTGGTCAGAGTTGGGGCAAGTCTTACATCTTCAGGAAGTTTATTCCAGCTATTTGTTGCATAGTGACTATATGATGCTCTCCCGTGATTGTTGTTAACTCTGGGAATCACTAACAGATTGGTCTCAGAAGATCTTAGTGGTCTGGAAGGCTTATGTAGGTTTAGGATGTGAAGGTCCAACAGAGGTCTCACACCTCCATGCTGAGACGCTCAAAGCAGACATTGTGAAGATCCTTCTGTAAGGCCGCGACATGACAGAAAGTAACAAAGTTCTTGAAGCAGTTCCTTCTTCCATGGAGATATGCAGTCAGTGAGCAAAATATTTTGAAGCTTAAGAGAACTACTAAGCTGCAGAATTTGATACATTAGGATGAAAATGTGCACAGTAATTATTATTATTAGGACCCTGCCTGCTTCTTAGGTTTTTCAGATCTCTGAACTTCCCATGAAACAATATAATATAATAATACATAAAATAGGACAAGTCTTGACCAATGTTATAAGGTATTGTAGTTCAATATGAATACAAAAAAGCCCTCCGGCGTAACCAAGCATAGCAGATGTCAAGTGAGAGAGTGCCTAACTACCTGTAAGTTAGAGGAGGAGAAGCATATTGTTTCTGTGACCCTGCTGACCTTTCTTACATCTGCTGGATTTAAACTCTGGTGGAGTATAGAGAGATTATTTTTCAATGACCACCTGTTCCATGTGAATAGCAGCGGCAGCACATTACCGACACTCAACTTCTGTGTTAAAGCTGTTTTCTGGAAATTGGTTTTCAAAGTCAGCCAGTAAGTTAGGGGAAATAAAATCAACTCGCCAACTATTTATTTTTCTATGAAATAGGCGTTATGCCAACAACTCATACAGGAAATATTTCAAAGTTGTCAGTAACTGATTTCTGTCAACTTCCATTCGTCTGCCAAGAATGACAGATTCATTTTTCATAGATTCTCACAGATGAGTAATCAGCCTAAATGACATGACTTTCCTGATTATAAATCTGAAACCATTAATTAGATTGGTAAATGTATGACAAATAATCTATATTAAGATGCAACAGCACTATAACCACTACTGTTTTGCCTATCTCTGCCCAGATGAATGACCCTCTTTATGCACATTCATATTTGGGAACAAATGTACCTCCATCTAAATGCATTTAACAAAAGTTGATTTACGATTATGTACTTTGAATAATATGATGACCGATTCACACTCACCATCTCATCAAATACCAACACTTAGTCAGTGGCCCTCCGCTTCTATGAGGCAGCCCTCTAGTTTCCACTCATTATACCCATAGAGACATTTAAAAGTAATTCCATGTTCACAGGAAACTTACGGTTAGAACTTACTACATGCATACGATGTCTTTTCAAAACTGTCCGTAAGTTTTGGCTTGGCCAGGCCTATTATTGTTATACTGACACTTTTGTAATGTCTTTGCAATAGTAGTTCTACAACTGACTACAGAATCAAAACAAGCTTTTGCACAGTGTATATTGCATAGTGGCATCAGCAGCCTAACTATTGATCTGAGAGTGCATTGTTAATTTGCACAAGGCTGCCCCTGTTGCTGGCGTTAACTCGTTGACGTTTAAGTAGATGCAAGACGTTTTTTTTTTTATGTGGGTATTCTCTGACTGATAAAGTGGAACGGATTTGATCCTGTAGCAATGAAAAAAGCGCTGGACAAATTAGACCCATCATGCACAGATATTTTTAACGGCAAATGTGTGTGTGGGGGGGACTTTTTTTTAAAACGCAGAGAGGTCCCGACCTCCCCATATTATATGGTGGCGACGCCCATGCCCACATGAAGATCACTAATTCAGACCTCCATCTTCTGTCCTTAAATTTAACGGTCTCCTGGTTTTGTTTGCATTTGGGTCCCAAGTTGAATTGCCACGATGATTTCATAACAAATGTAAGGTAGAATAAGTCAATGTTGGCTTTATTGAACATGGGACATAAACAGCAGCCTCCTGGGTGAAAGTCCTGTGACTGTGTTGTAAAAAGGCTCTCTAGGTCACGTTCCCGGACATATTGTGCACCCATTGTGGAAAATATGCCGAAGAAAATCGATAACAAATGCCTTTGTATTTTTGTATGCAATGGGTGTTTTTTCCATGGAAAGTAAAATATGACACATGCTTACATCAGCTCGTACCATCAATCTTTAAGCTCTACACACAGCTAGAGAAGGTTGTGAGCTATTCTTTTCATATCATTTAACTCCCAATGTTATGTCCCACCTGCCTATTTTGTTTCACTCAGAAGCTTCTCTTGAAATGCCGTTTCAGCCTGACTTTGCTTGTCTCATAGTGACGCGGATTGGGTTACATTGGAGGTGGTGCAAGCAGTAGTCTTTGACAAGACGTGAGGACGGGTTGGATGAATTGCAATTAGATGGTGGTTATTTCCATAAATGGCACGTTTACAGACTACAGTGTTCAATCCAGACATCCAACCAAGAGAGAGATCTTGCTGTCCGTTGGTCCTTCCCGGGCCACACTTTTCATTTAAGTTGTGGTGGAAAATGTAGGTCCAGTGGGTTAATTTCATTTTATTATTTAAATATTTTTTCCTCTAAAAAAACAATTGCACCATTGCTCAGAATGGACAGCTTGCTCAATAATTCATACAATTAGTTTTTCTCCTTAAGCAAGCTCTCTTGTTTCAGTAACCTGCCTCAACCTTGGTGCTGGCCCCTGTCTTATTAATCAGCCCCTATCGATTTTGTGTTGAAACTAATTAAAGCCTTGACATGTGCAGTTGATTCCAGACATCTGTATGTGTCACGAATGCAAAAGCACACCATCTCTGCCACTCTCTAACTCACTGACACCTGGAGAGTAACTCGTTCCACGAAAGCCAAAGAGAACTGACACACTAAGTGGTTTTTTTTTAGCGGATTCATTGCCACCTCAAGACCATGTTAGAATACTAACACGTTACTTTTGTGTTCATTCTTAAAAGAAAAACTGCTTTATCACAACTCTGGGTATATTGAATGTGTAGCACTGGAATGTGACATTGCTCAAAGGAGGTCCAACGTTGCAGACACATGATCACCTCAAATAACCACAGTTTCGTAGAAGCTGACAGTTTTGCAAGATTAGCTACTATTTTGTTTGAAACTGACGGTTTGGGTAATAAGTTGACCATTTGCCTTTGTTTTTTTCTTCCACACCTCTGGGATAACCCGGCGGTCTGTTAAACCCCTGTGATTGGCTGACTGCTTGTGTTTCTTGCCCCGTTTCATTGTAGCACCACACTTCTTTGCCAGATTTCAGAAACGACTTTGATAAGAACAGTGCTATTTTTACAACTACTAATTATGGTAAATGCTTTGATAAGAGACAAAATTAAATTAGATTTGTTTTTTATCAACCAGCTTATTACTGGGCATAGTTCAGAATTTAGCAACATTTGATTAAAAATGGGAAAAATGGATATCTCGTTTTTTAATTTATTTTCCCAAATTCTCTCTCAAACTGGTGTAGCTTTATTCACTTTAAAAATGGCTTCTATCTCTCTTCACATACTAACTCTTCCTACGACATGTTGCCAGGCGACTGCCAATCAAACTCTCACAGCACACTCGCACAGTCTTTGAGTGTTACACATTTGATAAATAATAACTCATTCAGAGTTTTTTTTTTCATCATGATGAAGTAACTAACCTCATAAAATTAATACGCCTTGGTTCTGTAACCAAGAGGTTTGTACACTTCTTTTATTTATCCGTTGTCTCTCTGAGACACACACACACACAGACAGTGGGGGGGCATTAGCTCAGGAGGTACAGCAGGTTGGCTGGTAACTGCAAGATTGCTGGTTCGATCCCCAGCTCCTCCTAGCTGAGTGTCTGGTGTCCCTGAGCAAGACGCCTTACCCTAATTGCTCCTGATGAGCTGGCTGTTGCCCTGCGTCTTTGACTCCGCCATCGGTGTGTGAATGTGTTGAATGTCATTCAACACTGTAAAGTGCTGGTCTGAACTACACTATTAACAAGGGAGCCGAAAGGAAGCGGGCTCCGTTCCGCGGCTATTCGCTGCGCTTCGGCGGCCAGTGTTAACCCGGCGTAACAAGGACTCAGTGCTCCTGTATATTCAATTTTCATATATAATATAATATAGTATATATATATATATACATATAATATACAACATACAGCACACTCCAACCACAAAGGTGTTCAAGTATTGTCGATGTACAGCACATATCATCATTCACCCTTTATGTTAGCCGGTTTGATATTCACCATTACTCGGCTTCA
This sequence comes from Chelidonichthys spinosus, assembly GCA_029853015.1. Lineage (NCBI taxonomy): Eukaryota > Metazoa > Chordata > Actinopteri > Perciformes > Triglidae > Chelidonichthys > Chelidonichthys spinosus. The sequence goes on along the minus strand of CM056821.1, from coordinate 16,684,746 downwards.
AATGATAATTAGAAAGTCCCAGTTGGCAACATTTTTTATATTCACCGAAGCCGACATTATGCTCCACTAGAACAACATAAATCGTCCAGTTTTAGAAAAAAAAGTGCGCCTCTACGTGGAGCCTGTTGTTTGTTTTGCAAAAGCGCCCGATCATCCTGTCCAATCAGCACGCAGGGCTGTGTTCGTGCACACGCAGAGCCCCTCCCCCCCATTCCACTATCACAGGGGGGAGGCGGAGGGAAGTAGCAACAAGCTTCCAATTCCACGTTAAAACCGAAACGAGGAGGTCCAAAACAATCAAGGAAAAGAAAACACCGATGGAAAATAAGGAAAAAAAGGAAGATTGTGACGGTGCCAGTGATAAAACCAGACTCAACATCGAACCCACGTTTCAAAGGTGGCATGATCTAAGGGATTTCAAAGGGCACAAAGTCAAGGGGAAGGAGCTCGGTGGTCGTGGGGGAGGAGCGTGAGAGTGGTAAACATTCAAAATCTGACAGTGCGCCCTCGATCCGCCAGACTTGCGGACTTGGACTTGAATCAATCTTATTCAAATGAATTCCTGCGTCATTAAAACACAAAGTTATTTTAGATAAAATACCTGCAAAAGTATTTTCAAGAACATGCAACAATTCACCTAGAAAAACTACAACATCATAATGCAGATTTCAGGAGGTTTTAATTTTACCATAAGTGCTGGCCTACAACGAACTTTACTGCAAAATGTTATACATATTCAGATGTCCTCTTCCTATTATTTATTATGTTAACTTGTAAACATAGTACAATAGTACAATTTATGAATCAATGTTAACATTAACTAATGAGGCATAGGCCTAATACATGGTAATACACATGCATGAATATCAAATATGTATTAAGCAACTGCTCCCGGATGCATTGTCTAGACCAGGGGTGGGAAACCATTTTCCTATCAAGGGCCATTTCAATTTTTATACCATCCCTCAAGGGCCATACTTAATTATTAAACACATAGGGCCCTAGTTTCGTAGACCAGGCACAGTTAGCTCTCAGCGCACCTGCGCCACACCGACGGGGTGTGTCCGCCTGGACTTTGCAAGTTTCGTGCACCGCGCAGGCTCGCGCATGCACACCTCCGGTCTCGCCCACCCGCGCAAGTGGGAAAGAGGGAGGAGAAGAAGGCGTGAGTGGGAGACGAGGAGGAGACGAGGCGTGGACTGGGATTAATACAGCCGATTCAGATCTTCACCAATCAAATGAGCTCCTCTCCTCACCTTTAATGCGTTAGGGGAGGTTCAGTGCAAGTTCCGTCACTTGACAACCCGATGACAGAAGCAGTGCCGCCGCTCCAACCACGCGCATCATGCGCTGTGCACGCGTATCATAATAATAACAATGCCCATATTATAAAAAAAAGGAGAGAGAGAGGGAGATGTTTTGGTCCGAGAGCCTGAGTTTCCGTTACGCGTGTCATCCGCCTTTGATCTGACGTCAGATGTGACGGGACAATCTGTATAGATATAAATTCACGTGTTGATTCAATTTAGAGTTCTCAACGGGCCTGAAAATTACAGCCCGACCCGACCCGGCCCGCAGGTTTTTAAACCCGAACCCGATGCAGCCCGACACACCAGCATGAATTGTCGGCCCGAACCCGACCCGAACCCGACCCCCGCGCGCCTGCATTGTTTTCCTCATACACTTGTTATCACGATCAGACAGACAGCAGACGTGAATTCAAATGAAACTTTATTTAAAATTAAAAGATTTAACACAAACAACCGAAACTTTAAATAGCCTATATAAATAAATATGCCGTAAATAAATATTAAATTAAATCTTTCGCCTGTGGCAAGTTTACTTTTGACCAGCTGCATCTTCTCCAGCCAGGCTATAGGCGTGAGTGCGTCACGCAGCGTCGTCAGGTGTGCGTCTGCCCCATGAAGCAGGCAGCCAGATTGACCAAACGTGAACAGCGATGATTCACAGCAAACAATATATAATTTACAACCTACAGTTTTTTTATTTTTTATTTTTTAATGAAATGTGTTTTATAAAAAAAGGAAGCCTGAGGCCCGACCCGACCCGGCTCATTTGCGTATTTTTTCGGCCCGGACCCGGCCCGAAACTTCGGGTCCCGTCGGGTTTGTCGGGCTGGGCCGACCCGTTGAGAACTCTAATTCAATTAGTATGCATTAAATAGTGTTTGTTGTGATTATTTATTGCATGTAAACGTGCCTGGAACTGTGGAAACCTGCCTGTGAGGTCTCGGTGACGTGTGCGCACTGCGCGCCGTCAGCCAAACTTCCACTCCGCCAGCTGTGAGTCGCATTGAATGAATGGATTTTATTCACGCCTTGCGCCGAAAGTAGACTAGGTTGGAGCTGGCGAGCTTTCAGCGCAGTCTCGGCTAGTCTTTTTGCCACGAAACTTCCACTATGCCAAGCTGAATCTGTGACGCCGCCCCCTGCTGCGCCGCCACACCCATCTTGGCGCAGGCGATCCACCAAACTGCCAAACTGACCGTGCGCAAGGCTGCGCGGGTCGAAACTTGCATTGCGCCGGCTCCGCCACCCTGCGCTGCGCCACGAAACTAGGGCCCATAATCTCTGTTTAAATTTTTAAGACACGCAGCTTACAATGTATAATTATGGCCTTTTTAACTTAATTGAAATAACATCAAGATGATGACCATTGATTTCATGTGTTTAGCCTGTTTTAATTTGATCAATTATTGTTTTTAGCAGCATTTTATATTATGAAAGGTGATTGTAGCAGATTTGTGGCACAGAGGAGGACTCAGGTGATAGCTTTTGGGTTCCCACCCATTTATTGTCCAAAACAATCAGAAATAATAATAAATACATTTTTCTTTTTTGTGTTGGTATTTATGTATTGCCTTGCTGGGCCGTATTGAATGGTAGGCTATACGGTCCAATGGCCTGAGTTCCCCATCCCTGGTCGAGACATCATATACATCATACCATATACATCGTTCTTGTGCGAGAGGATGCTGGCGCTGTTTGTTCGCCGCTTTTCCACCTGCTACCCCCCTGCTACTGCTCTCACCTGCTAATGTGCACAATGCTGCTATCTACTACACCACCGAGACCTTTTTAACATTTTATTCCATCATTCTATCTTACTAAGAAGTCCAAATTCTTAGGAAGAACACACTCGCCTTTATCGCCAAACGTGCTAGATGTGCTTGTAATCATTTCCCAGTTATATTTATTGTGTTGTATTGGTGCTTTTGTTCCATGTTATTATTGTATTCACTTTGTTTAATCCTTAGTTAATCAATTCTTCTCTCACACCCTCCGCTGCTGAAAGACTCATTCATGCCTTCATTTCCTCTCATCTGGATTACTGTAACTCACCCTCTGCGTGGCATCAACTCCAGCTCCATAAACCGACATCCCCCCCTACCAACCCTCCCGGGCCCTTAGATCCACATCAGCCGGTCTCCTCTCCATCCACAAATTCAACCTCCACATCTTCAGGGACAGAGCCTTCTCCAGGGCAGCTCCCACGCTCTGGAACTCCCTTCCCCAAACCATCCGTGATTCTGAGTCCCTCACCACCATATTCCAGTCCCGCCTCAAAACCCATCTTTTTTCCTTTGCCTACCACTAGACCCACGCCCCCTCCTTTCATTTGTCCTCGTCTTTTTTCTTTCTTTCATTTTTTTTGTCCGTTTGTCTGTTTATCTCTTGTCTGCAAAGTGTGTTTGGGTTCAGAAAAGCACTATATAAATTGGATTTATTATGATTATTATTATTAGACCAATGGAAATCTGGCCAATTGACTATATGACATGTTAACATGTTATTACTTGAATGGAGTAATGTGATTGGATGTATTCATATTTTGGTTACTCGTAGCTGTCAAATGCTGGCAGCTCTGCGATAGGAGTGTTGATGTTCCAATGCAGTTAGATACTCCACACAGCCCTTGTTAATTCTCCAAAAAAGAGCCTTGAGAATCATACACTATGCCAACTACAGGGCACACACAAATAAGTTATTTATCGAATCAAGAATACTCAAACTATATGACTTAATAAACTATCGCACAGCACAAATGATGTACCAAGCCTCTAACAGAACTGTCCCCCAGAACCTGCAAAAACTTTTCCTAGACAGAGAGAGACACAGGGCCCTAGTTTCGTGGCGCAGCGCAGGGCGGCGCAGGGTGGTGGAGCCGGCACAATGCAAGTTTTGACCCGCGCAGCCTTGCGCACGGTCAGTTTGGCAGTTTGGTGGATCGCCTGCGCCAAGATGGGTGTGGCGGCGCAGCAGGGGGAGGCGTCACAGATTCAGCTTGGCGTAGCGGAAGTTTCGTGGGAAAAAAGCCTCGCCGAGACTGCGCAGTGCGTACACGTCACCGACACCTCACAGGCAGGTTTCCACAGTTCCAGGCACATTTACATGCAAAAAATAATCACAACACACACTATTTAATGCAACTAATTGAATCAACACGTGACTTTATATCTAGATTGTCCCGTCACATCTGACGTCAGATCAAAGGCGGATGGCACGCGTAACGGAATCTCAGCCTCTCGGACCAAAACATCTCCCTCTCTCTCTCCTGTTTTTTTTATAATATCGGCATTGTTATTATTATGATACGCGCGCACAGAGCGTGATGAGCGTGGTGGGAGCAGCGGCGCTGCTTCTGTCATCGGGTTGTCAAGTGACGGATCTTGCACTGAACCTCCCCTAACGCATTAAAGGTGAGGAGAGGAGCTCATTTGATTGGTGAAGATCTGAATCGGCTGTATTGATCCCAGTCCACGCCTCGTCTCCTCCTCATCTCACACTCACGCATTCTTCTCCTCCCTCTTTCCCACTTGCGCCGGTGGGCGAGACCGGAGGTGTGCCTGCGCGAGCCTGCGCGGTGCAGGCTCGCGCAGGCACACGGTGCACGAAACTTGCAAAGTCCAGGCGGACACACCCCGTCGGCGCGGCGCAGGTGCGCTGAAAGCTGACTGCGCCTGGTCTACGAAACTAGGGCCCACAATCTTAGAGGGAACATGATTTTCAGGCAAAGGAAGGTATGAACAACGTTAAAATCCTTTTCCTTATCGGTCACAGGTGTTAGACAATGGAATGTGTTAGAAGAAGAAGTCAAAAAATCAGCAACACTAAGTGGCTTTAAGAAGAAGTATGTAAATTCAACCGTTGACCGGTACAGATTATTGCATGAGAGTTGAAAAAGGTAAGAGGCACGAATCAGCATAACAAATGAACATTCTGTACCCAAACAATAAGTTGAACCTGAGAAACTTGTATGGTACGATGTCAGTTGTACGTAGCAAAGAGTACAGCTCTCTGTACCACCTACTGCTGTAACATGTTATGTCAAATGTCACAACTAAAAGAAAATGTTAATGGAAAATGCAAAAGATAAGATAATATTATGATGACGATTTTATCCTGTGGGTTATGGGGGCGGGACTAGATAAGCCTTGCCTTCTCCCGCTTTCCCTTTCGGCCATGTGTATTTATTTGAACAAAGATGTGTGATGATGATGATTTAACTGACATGCCCGAAATAAATAAATACTAAGATGTCTGTGTGACAGCTGTATGCCCCGTCCCCCATCCAACCATACACCACAGATCAACTTTTAATTTGTTTTTAAATGCATTAATAACTCACAGTAAAATAAAAAAACAAAATGTAGAAAATGTGATTAACACAAAATTCAACATCTTAGATGTATATTACAAGAAATATCACCAATTGAAAACTGAGAGTGTGTGTGTGTGATGTGTGTGTGTGAGAGAGAGAGAGAGAGAGAGAGAGAGAGAGAGAGAGAGGCAGGCCTGTTGGCGCATGCTCACCTCTGCCCCTTGTTCGGGTTGCCAGGTACCACAACACATATCCCCCACAGAAACTAAGAAACACCAATTTCATTCCAAATCAAATAAAAAAAATAATTTCTACCACTATGAAATCGGGAGATTAGTGGGATAAATTGCCAATCATGAGCACAGCAGGAGAACAAACTCTTCTTTACCCCTGTGCCTCCAGATGAACGCCTTCCTTCCTGTTTTCCCTGTGCAACCTCACCCTCCAAGTCCAAACACCACCCTACCCCTTAGTTACATAAACCTTCTTAGCTTAGCATGTGTGTGATTTATGTTCTGGCTCAGGTGATATTTGTGTTTCTGGTCTCAGGACAGACCACACTGCCTCCAACAGAGACTCCTAACTCAATCACACGGCTGACCCACAGCATTTCAACACACACACAGACTCTTGTATAGTATTTAGTTAGATAGGCCACGTAGACTATATTTATTGGTTTATTGTTAATTAACCCCTTTTGAACATACTGCTGTTTATTAATGTTGTACAAGAAAGAATCATATCAACCTCTTCTCTGCAAAGAATTAACAAATCCTTCAACTGTTTGAAATCGTATGCTAATAGTTATTAATTATTGGCATTTTATTATAAACCCCTTTATATTGAGACTGAGTCAAGGTTCGGTTATCTTTTCCCTGGGTGGGCCCCCGTTTTTATTAATTATATTAATAATCCTAGTAATATCAATAATTCTATTTTCTCAGAGACTTCCATGCAACCAGAGAGTTCCCTGATGGCCAGAAGAGAGACTGCAAGTTTAAGGCAGTACCCCCCTGAACTGAACGGTTCATCGAGAAATCCTTAAATCCTATATTGTACAAATTTACAAACACTCAAAAAATATCTTTTAACTACAGATGCATTTAAATATTTTGCTGGTTGTGAAACTGCTGAGTCACCTCAGCTATAAAAGGCCACAGACACCAAGAAGCAGTAATGCTCTAATTATCTCACATGCTGCATAGAAGAAATTAAGGCTGCGGCTAAATAGTCGAGCCTTTGCTGCCGGCAGTGGGCATGTCTTTTAAAATGTATAGTTTATGTGGTAAATGTTCCTTGCCATGATAAACACTCAACACCATTCATTAAGTAGTATAAACACGCATAACTAGACTGCATGCCCCTGAAATGAATACGTGCTACTTAAAGTAGCAGTGGTGGGTAAACAATTAGCGTATCAAGCCCTTCAATGATGAATCTTCCCAATACCCCTATTAAGACATGGCATCTTTATACAGTTTAGCCCTGCTGTTTTATGAATTCACAATTACACCTCATTAATGTGTCATTTGCATAATTACAAGGAATGGGGACACCATTCACAGTGGGAATACAAACTACCTTGAAGGGGAAAAAAGATGCAACACAGTGTGCTGAGTTGTACGAGCCGACATAGTTCTGATGTTGTGTAGTTCATGTTTTAGGTGGGTTGATTATTCCTTAATTTAGCACAAAAACTGGGACAAATATTCACTTTTGTGGTGCTGTGCAAATTTCTGCTCCAGCAATACCCATTTGACACCTGGAATTCACAAAACCAAAGATACCTTTGTTCATATTTTCCCCCCTAATATTTTCAGCTGCATTAATCCCCAAAATTTAATTCCGTCTCATCAAGGGCATGAAATAGGGTGTGAAAAAAGCGATACCTGCAATAAAAGCTTTGTGAGAAATTCAGCGAGAGAGCTTATTTGGCCTGTAAAGGTACTTTAACCCACCCTCTCTAGGTTATTTGTAAGATAAATGAAACCACAGAAAGATGACAGGATGTAGCTGGACTACAAAATACATTTAGTAGTGGGTAATGTAGTTTCTTCAGTCAAACGCCTTCAGCTCGGGCAAATCGTATGCTAATAGTTATTAATTATTGGCATTTTATTATAAACCCCTTTATATTGAGACTGAGTCAAGGTTCGGTTATCTTTTCCCTGGGTGGGGCCCCCGTTTTTATTAATTAGGGAGGCAGTGCTAAGCACAGCCACCTACTGTTTGCATAGACAAACAGTAGGTGGCTGTGCGAAGCACAGCCACCTATTGATATCCTGCGTGTTTTTTCTTCTTATTATTCCTCTTCTTACCTTTTTTTGATTCGCTACTCCTACCAAACAAAAACGAGCACCTAGGCGAATGTTACATCAAAACGAGCGGCTTGATCGGGATCGGTGTGCTACTTAAAAGAAGTCCAGAATATTTATTTTTCGCGACGTAAGTCGCGAAAAACCACCGAAATTTCCCCATTGAAATGAATGGGACGAGCGAAAAAAAAGGAACTTTCATTGTCGTTTTTCAAAAGCCTGCTGCGCAGGCATACTTTCACCTAGAAACTCCATTTAAACTCTAAAACGTAGACACAAGTCTTGTGTCCTCGTGTGCCAATTTGCGTTTCAATAGGTCATATAGTTTCTGATCAATCACTGTTCAATGACCATGATCGTTTTGGGAGAAATCATGAGATTATAATGGGTGTGTATTGCGCCGGAACTTTCAGGCTAGAGTGCGTGACATCATCGCTTAGAGTGTGAGGGCTTCTCAGAACTTTTTCCTTTCCAAACTCCTCCCGGCCACAATCTTCACTCTACAGACGTGATATTCTCCAATTTTGTAGACAAACTTGTCCTGTCTCTCACAATGTGCTCAAAATCTCTGTGAGTTCTACAGAATTTGAACTAGCAACCTCTAAGCGCGGCCAAGTCCATTTTTTTCCTCATCCGCTCTAATGTTAATTTAGAAGCAGATTTTCAAAGAAACCTGAAATTCACCGCATTTCTAACTCGCCCTGGCGTCCACATTTCTGACACTAGGAAAAAATAAAAGTCATCACTGTCTTCAGCCGAGTCTTGTGGCGCTAACGGTGCGAAAATTGTGGCGATAGGAGTTTCGGTGTGAGCGTGGCAAGCTTTTGTTCGGAGCCTCGACAAAGGGGGAATGGAGCGATCGAAAGAAGCAGAGACACAGGCTGCAGTCACAGACATGCACCAAGGGCCGTTGCTATGGAGATGGGCACTCTGTGGCTTTGATCTTCATAACTGACAGCAGGTGTGCTCTGATTGGTGGACAGGAAGGAGCAGTCAGTGGGACTACAAACTACATTTAGTAGTGGGTAATGTAGTTTCTTCAGTCAAACGCCTTCAGCTCGGGCATACTTTCACCTAGAAACTCCATTTAAACTTTAAAATGGAGACACGAGTGTCGTGCTCTGATTGGTGGACAGGAAGGAGCAGTCAGTGGGAAATGTAGTCCATCAACAACTCAGCCATACTTTCACCTAGAAACTACATTTAAACTTTAAAATGGAGACTATCTGTCTCTGTCTCACTCAGAAGTGATAGCAGGTGCGCTCTGATTGGCAGAGTTGTGGTTTTTCAAACAATACATAGTACCTAGTAGTTCTCAGTACTTGAGTCTCAGTAGTACTCGGTAGTACTCGGTAGTACTAGGTAGTACTAGGTAGTACTAGGTAGTACTAGGTAGTACTTGAGTGACAGCTCACTTCGGTGACATGTACTGGCAACTGTTTGACAATACATAGTACCTAGTATTTCTCAGTACCTGAGTGTCAGTAGTACTCGGTAGTACTAGGTAGTACTAGGTAGTACTAGGTAGTACTTCAGTGACAGCTGACCTCTGTGACATGTACTGGCAAACAGTTGAGTGCGAAGCACTCAACTGTTTGACAATACATAGTACCTAGTATTTCTCAGTACCTGAGTGTCAGTAGTACTCGGTAGTACTAGGTAGTACTAGGTAGTACTAGGTAGTACTTGAGTGACAGCTGACCTCGGTGACATGTACTGGCAAACAGTTGAGTGCGGAGCACTCAACTGTTTGACAATACATAGTACCTAGTATTTCTCAGTACCTGAGTGTCAGTAGTACTCGGTAGTACTAGGTAGTACTAGGTAGTACTAGGTAGTACTTCGGTGAAAGCTGACCTCTGTGACATGTACTGGCAAACAGTTGAGTGCGAAGCACTCAACTGTTTGACAATACATAGTACCTAGTATTTCTCAGTACCTGAGTGTCAGTAGTACTCGGTAGTACTAGGTAGTACTAGGTAGTACTAGGTAGTACTTGAGTGACAGCTGACCTAGGTGACATGTACTGGCAAACAGTTGAGTGCGGAGCACTCAACTGTTTGACAATACATAGTACCTAGTATTTCTCAGTACCTGAGTGTCAGTAGTACTCGGTAGTACTAGGTAGTACTAGGTAGTACTAGGTAGTACTTGAGTGACAGCTGACCTCGGTGACATGTACTGGCAAACAGTTGAGTGCGGAGCACTCAACTGTTTGACAATACATAGTACCTAGTATTTCTCAGTACCTGAGTGTCAGTAGTACTCGGTAGTACTAGGTAGTACTAGGTAGTACTAGGTAGTACTTGAGTGACAGCTGACCTCGGTGACATGTACTGGCAAACAGTTGAGTGCGGAGCACTCAACTGTTTGACAATACATAGTACCTAGTATTTCTCAGTACCTGAGTGTCAGTAGTACTCGGTAGTACTAGGTAGTACTAGGTAGTACTAGGTAGTACTAGGTAGTACTTCAGTGACAGCTGACCTCTGTGACATGTACTGGCAAACAGTTGAGTGCAAAGCACTCAACTGTTTGACAATACATAGTACCTAGTATTTCTCAGTACCTGAGTGTCAGTAGTACTCTGTAGTACTAGGTAGTACTCGGTAGTACTAGGTAGTACTTGAGTGACAGCTTATTCAAACGCCTTCAGCTCGGGCATACTTTCACCTAGAAACTCCATTTAAACTTTAAAATGGAGACACGAGTGGTCTGCTCTGATTGGTGGACAGGAAGGAGCAGTCAGTGGGAAATGTAGTCCATCAACAACTCAGCCATACTTTCACCTAGAAACTACATTTAAACTTTAAAATGGAGACTATCTGTCTCTGTCTTACTCAGAAGTGATAGCAGGTACGCTCTACGCTTTATCCACTCCACATTTGACATGTCCGCTCATGAGCCCACTCTGAAGGCACACCCCACTCGGCATCAGATGTTGGCCACACCCCCGGGCGGCGTCCCACTGCCTCCCTCTCAAAATTTCCCGGCGGGGGAATTTTCTAGTTATATTAATAATCCTAGTAATATCAATAATTCTATTTTCTCAGAGACTTCCATGCAACCAGAGAGTTCCCTGATGGCCAGAAGAGAGACTGCAAGTTTAAGGCAGTACCCCCCTGAACTGAACGGTTCATCGAGAAATCCTTAAATCCTATATTGTACAAATTTACAAACACTCAAAAAATATCTTTTAACTACAGATGCATTTAAATATTTTGCTGGTTGTGAAACTGCTGAGTCGCCTCAGCTATAAAAGGCCACAGACACCAAGAAGCAGTAATGCTCTAATTATCTCACATGCTGCATAGAAGAAATTAAGGCTGCGGCTAAATAGTCGAGCCTTTGCTGCCGGCAGTGGGCATGTCTTTTAAAATGTATAGTTTATGTGGTAAATGTTCCTTGCCATGATAAACACTCAACACCATTCATTAAGTAGTATAAACACGCATAACTAGACTGCATGCCCCTGAAATGAATACGTGCTACTTAAAGTAGCAGTGGTGGGTAAACAATTAGCGTATCAAGCCCTTCAATGATGAATCTTCCCAATACCCCTATTAAGACATGGCATCTTTATACAGTTTAGCCCTGCTGTTTTATGAATTCACAATTACACCTCATTAATGTGTCATTTGCATAATTACAAGGAATGGGGACACCATTCACAGTGGGAATACAAACTACCTTGAAGGGGAAAAAAGATGCAACACAGTGTGCTGAGTTGTACGAGCCGACATAGTTCTGATGTTGTGTAGTTCATGTTTTAGGTGGGTTGATTATTCCTTAATTTAGCACAAAAACTGGGACAAATATTCACTTTTGTGGTGCTGTGCAAATTTCTGCTCCAGCAATACCCATTTGACACCTGGAATTCACAAAACCAAAGATACCTTTGTTCATATTTTCCCCCCTAATATTTTCAGCTGCATTAATCCCCAAAATTTAATTCCGTCTCATCAAGGGCATGAAATAGGGTGTGAAAAAAGCGATACCTGCAATAAAAGCTTTGTGAGAAATTCAGCGAGAGAGCTTATTTGGCCTGTAAAGGTACTTTAACCCACCCTCTCTAGGTTATTTGTAAGATAAATGAAACCACAGAAACAGATGACAGGTCTTTAGCTCAACTATAAAATGCAATTAACCAGCAAATGAGGCCAGGCAAGCCACTCTGACCATTCGCCATGAGCAACAGCTAGAGGGGAAGGAGGAGAATGGCAATTCATACCCAATCTGCAAACTGCTCTGCTGCCTCTGCTGGGTTGATAAATCGCATTTGACATTTAAACTGCTGCTGATTTGGGTATTCAAAGGTATTTCATTTAGATTTCTAAGAATGCTTGCCCATTTTTGCAGATATCATCTAATGTGGTCTCTTCTGGTCCGGTCTACTTGTTTGTTCCAATAGATTTTTGTGAAGAAGTTTCCTTAATGCTCCAGTTCACCTAAAATGTTACACCACAGTAATGGACTTTTGAAAGGCTTTGGAACTAGAACTGCTAATGCTCATGTTTTGATGAGACCAAAAGTGTTAGTGTGATGATGTGAAGCAGACTTAATGTTTACCATGTTTACATCTTAGTTTAACATGTTAGAGTGCTTATGTTTGCAAATTGGTTCTAAAAACAAAAGGTAAAACTGCAGCTGAGGGAATGTCATTCGTTTTTCTGGTATTTTGTCAAAGACCAAAGTAAATTCACCAAATATACTGTACATTTTAATCTGAAGATGGTGCTTTGAGATCAACAGGGGCAGGGGTGGATGTGGCTCAGGAGTTAGAGCAGCTTGTCCATGATTCAATATCATCATGTTGAGATACTGAACTCCAAATTGCTCCTGAAGGCTGTACCCTTGGAGTGTGTGAATCCATTTTTATATTACATCCTAATGAGCAGTTTGGCACTTTGTATGGCAGCCTCTGCCATCAGTGTTTGAATGTGAATGATGACATATAGTGCTTTTAGTGGCTGGAAGACCAGAAACAGAGCTTCCTTAATGCAATTCCATTTTCCAGCTGGATTTACCATGAATCGCCATGGATATCTGGACCACATTTGATGGCAATCCAGTTAGAGAGAAATTTCACAAAAGAAACTTAAAGCAAATCCTGTTGGTGGCGCAAGAGGAAAAGTCAGGGGAGCCACCAACATCAGTATGATTCATCCTCTGGTAACCCTGAATCTCTGTACAATATGTAATGCAAGTATTGTTGTATGAGACTGGCATTGCCATCCCCAAGGCCATAACGTGGCTAAAAATATGACTGTTGATTTAGAGAAAAAGTGACATGATGTGATTGTATACATGATTGTACTGTATAGCCTTTTGATCAGGCAGTGGGATCAGTATTTTTTTCTGCAATGCAAAGCATTCCTACATTTCATCAGGGAAGATGTAGATCTCAGTGCGTACCACCCACCGCCCCTATCCATAACCAACCCACAAGCTCCAGTGGCCAGATACCTTGCCATGTCCTTTTGTTCTAAACCATAATACATCTTTTTTTAACAATCCCTCTGCTACTGTGCTTTACTCACACTCCATTAGTGTTTATCCAAGTTGTAGTTACAAACAGACTGTCATTGACAGCAGGAGAAATACTCTCCGGACATCAACGAAGGATAATTGCTTTAACTTTTCGACTAACTGTTTAGCGCATCAAGTCTGAAAAGCCTTTGGCAAAGAGACAACAAGCAGCCCACATTTGGAGCTAAGTGCTGAAATGAAAAGTCTCCTTCTGACAGTTACACTGTTTCCAATGCGGAAGAAACCTGGCTCAGCTTAGTCTCCATTTCTCTTCCCCTAGTCTGGATACAACGGTGTGCACAGGGGTCCTGAGATTTATGGCAGCAGCTCAACGTAGCTGGTGGGGCAAAGTCTTTGGGGGTTTTCACATCCCTCCATTTGTTTTGCACATTACTGATGTTTCCCTTAATGTGCTCCGAGCATCCCCTTGAGAAGCTTAGATGTGGCTGTTCTCAAGTTCAGGCTTCATTTAGTTTCCCCCTTGTTCTTCTCTGGAGATAAAACGTGACATACAGACCTCTCTGGCTCTCCTGAGGAGCTATTAATACGGAAAAGGGAACAGAGAGGAGGTGGCGGGCCCCAAAATCCACCTGGTAGACCAGCACTGCCATGTTTATTTGGATCGTACATGGGGAAATGAATGAATAGGCAAGCAATAGCTTTTAGTCATGGTGGCTACTGATGTTTCCCTTATGACTAGGAGGTGTTTTTGCCAGAGATCTACCTCACTAATCATCATACCTCTAAACATCATTAATATAACACTGAACATCTTCATCATGTGCAATCTCGAGTGCTAAAGTCAATAAACAATGCAATAAATAACAATAGGTTGACTTTGTGCCTATGCGTGAAATATTTTCCGTATTAGACATAACAAGGAAAACAAGGATGTCTTTGCATCATTTTCATGTATTTTGTCATCACCTTGTTCTTTATAGTTTAGTATAATATTTATATATGAAGTCTTATATGAAGTATTTTATTATCGTCTTGAGCACACAGTTGGGGGACATGGTGAAAAGGTTCTGCCTTCATGGTGAATCCAGCTTTCAAAGCACAAAGTGCTCACTCGTTATTTTCCCTCTTACCGTATGGCAGTGATCATACAGTGGACCCCGAAACCAAGCTGGGTAATTATCCACTTTGGTTCATACATCAAAGCTTTTCTTTCTTAAAGCAAAACACAATGATATTGGAAGTAATCATTGTAGAGAAAATGCACAATCAAAATTTCAAGCACAACTTCACCTTCTTACGGTGCATGGAGAGAAACCCCTGATGTAGTTGTATACTACAAGTATTGGCATACTTGTAATAAGCAGAACCACTTAATTGTTTATTGAATATCTTCATCTTTCTGTTATATGGAAAAGATGGACATGGTGGGTTTTTTTCTTCTTCTTCTTCCAGTTTGCAAACTCTACTTTTTCTTCAACGCTGTGGCACTTCGGCTGCTGAGAGATGACAGATATAGATACATGTGTATCTATAGCGCCAACTTTATTTAGTTTATTCGCTCCAAACCAGTTTATTGGTTCACACCTAATTTGCATTCGTTTTTTGCAACATTTCAATACCCACTTGACAGTTGAATAGAAACACAACAATTGCCATGTGTTCTTTCACTGAGCAAAATCAATGGCAACTTGCTAAAAAATTAAGAGCCTTCTTTTGTTTACCTCTGTCGGAAATCAAGCACCCATTATGACAAAAAAAATATATATCAGAAATGTGAATCAGCCACTGCTGACAATGTGAACTACATGTGTGTCAGACTAAAATGTTGGGCTGCAGGCATAGTGGCAGAAACACGTGGTCATGAACGGGTCAGCTGGGGATACTTGTGATATATTGTTGTTGTCAGAGCAAGTCTGCATTTGTTTGAGTGTCACTAATAGCCCATCAGAGAAGATTAAAATAATTAATGTCCTTGTGAATGTGTCCTTTCTCTTTCTTTTTTGTCGCTTTTACTCATCCCCAACGCATTTCTGTGCATTCACACCCGGTACAGTCTGCACTAAATTCAGCAACATGCCCTGTCGTTGCCATGCCTCGTTCTTCTCTGGCTGGCCCCATAATGCTTTCACATACAGACAATAAAGAGAAGGCAATACATCTTTATTGAAGCAATCATAGAGCAAATGTTATTTACACCACCTAATTGGGCCTGGGTATCGCTCTGCTCATAGAAATTACGGCTCGGGGGGAGTTAAAACGGACACCAATTAATTTTTGCTGACATAATCAGCAAAACAGCAAATGGCAACAAAGGGAGTTTCCCCATGAGGTAGTAACTTCAGATGGAGGTGAGAATAACTCAACTAATGTAGCCACAACACCCCACCATTTCAATATAAATAACTTCCAAAGAAATAAGAAACTCATTTGTGAGGCTAAAAAGAAATCAATTACGGCAACAAACAGGCTAACGCTAACGACGACATGGTTATAGTACATTCTAATGCTCTGCTCGGGTTCTAGTAGAATATGCATAATGTGCACTGACGGACAGGGAGGAGTAACGTCAGCTAGTAAATGTCAAGTACACATACAGGACCACACACAGCTTATTAAAAAGCTGTCACTAGGAGAGAAGAAGCTAACAGGATGTACCAGACTTGATGAGGATTTATTACCCACTGCCATCTTTACTAAATGGCATTCTTAGACTCGAGAGTCCTAAAATAAATCACCCAGCTGATGTGTGTGTGTGTGTGTGTGTGTGTGTGTGTGTGTGCTTGTGTTTGGGTGTGTGCGCATGTGTGTTATTGGGTCACTTTTGAAAGTTGCTTTGTTCTTTGTAGTTTTTGACAAGGTAAGGAATTACAAAGGGCACAAAGTGTAAATATGGACAGCGTGTGGTTTCAAAACCCGGGCTCCATTTGACAGCTGTCAATATCAATTAAATTGTACACTGTTGCCACTTAAATACACAGTGCACACAGTCAGATCCAGCAATCAAGGACACCACAGGAGTCAGAGGTACCTTGAATAATTTAGTTGGCTGAACAGGGAACCTGTGGTTTAGACATTTATTGTTGAAGAGCTCTGGTGTTGTTGTCATAGGACCTGCATCTCAAGCACCCTGCTGGGAGGTAAAACAGGCACTTTCTTTGAGACGTTCCACTTTGGTCTTGTAACAGTTCATAAAATAAGCTGTCTGAAAAATGTGAATACCATCCCAGTTTGACAAAAGGTGAGGTCTTGCATGCATTTTTCTCACCATGAAAAGACTGATGAATAGGCGATTAGAAACAGCCAGTCTTTTGACAGTGAAGAAGAAAGTGCTGAAACTGGCTGCAACCACAGTTTCCTCTGAGATTTGGTTCAGGTTGATGACTTACCCCTTGCGGCCACACCTTCACCTGCACTGCACGGCAAGCTCCAAGGGACAAAACTGCGTAATGAGTACCTGACACAGCTCTCTGCAGTAAAACAGTGTTATGTCAGAACTACAACTGCTGTGCTCCTTTAACAGATTATGTTTAAATCACAATTACTGTAAATTTCATAACATGAAAAGAGGACCCGGTTAAAAAACATAGCATACTGATGGATCATGGCCAAGAGTAACACCACCTGCTCTGCCCAACTGCATCTATCTGGCACTTTAATTTGCTACAGTTTGCTTTACTTGTAGCTTATTTAGTTCAATATTACTGGATTACACTTCTTAGTTTGCTTTCTGGCGGCTTGTTTTAATGAGGACTCTGCTGTGTTAAAGGTCAAGTGTGTAGGATTTGGCAGCATCTAGCCCTGCAACTGCTGCTGTGTGCCAAGTGTGTAGGAGAATTACGGTGGCCGATGCAAAAACACAAATGTTTGGTTAAATGGTTTGGTTGAAATGGCTCATTCTAAGGAAACTAAAATACAATTCTTAACAATTACAATTCTTTGATGTTATATCACTCTATAAAAAATGCTTACTGATTTATATTATAGTCCATTTTTGATCCCCTAAGTAAGTGCTACACTAGCACCAGCTTTCAAAATGTGAATGGTAAATGGACCTGCAATTAGCGCTTTTCTAGTCCTTTCCTACCACTCAGCCCTTTACAGTACATGTCAGCATTCACCCGTTCTCACACACACACACAAGCACACATTCACACTGATACTATACTGATGGCAGAGGCTGCCATACAAGGTGCCACCTGCCTAACACATCAAACATATTCACACACATCCTCACGCTGATGGCTCAGCCTTCTGGGGGCAATTTGGGGTTCAGTATCTTGCCGAGGAGACTTTGACATGTGGACTGGAGGAGCAGGGGATCGAACCGCCAGCTGCCCTGATGCACATGAGGATTAATAATGACAGGGAATGTTTTGAAAATATGTGTTGTAGAGGGCATGGCTTGAGAATTGCACTTGTAATTTGAAATAGACCAACAGTGACTTTTTAATGATAAGATAGAGGGGGACTAAAAGCTTGGCATTAATCAAAACATAAATTCTTCCCTGTCCGGGGTAATCCACTTCACTTGGGGGAGGAAGGGGGTTGCACCTGGAGTGAGAACAGAGGAGGGGTGATCAATGGTAAATCCAGATTCCAAGTTCATTTAGTCTTTTGCCCCTGTCCCCCTAATCCTCTTCACAGTCCTCTGCTACGTCTTCCTCACGTTCAGGTGAGTTTCTCATCTTCTTGCTTCTTTAAACTACAATGTCTTTCAGGTGCTGGGCAACTGGCCCCATATCACTCTGGTTGTCCTTCTTGTGGGGGTCTCTCGCCTCTGTGGCTGGAGAGCTGCTTTTAGGCCCCATCCACATGGACAGGTTTTGTGTGCATAAACGCACAAGTCTTATGCCCTGCCGTCGATACGGATGCGGCGTTTTCGCGGCCTGAAAACGCACTTTTTTGAAACCAGCTCTCAGGGTGGAAAAGAAAAAAACGACACCCCTTCGTTTCGTGTTCGTTTTCATGTAGACGGCGAAAACGAATACGCTGACATCATCGCCCCGCTCCTCGACCCTGGAGCCTGACTTCTTCCCCTGCGACGTCTCGTAACAACAACAACAACAGCCTCCGTGCTCGTAGCAGATATTCTGCTCGTCTGTACGTCGGCGTATCAGGGCCACTGTATGAAAAACAACGGAGGCGAGAGAGGCGGGCAATATTCCGGGAAAAAAGTCACAGATTTGCTACTTTTTACGATGTTAACAAACAACCGCTAGCTAACTTCCCATGAATGTAGGCATTTATTTGTCTAATTAATCCATCCCAACGTGTGACAATGCCTCGGCACGGTCCTTAGGGTGACGGCTTTTGATGCTTATTGTTGGTTTTATTTATACGGGCCAAATTGTCATCTTAAGGGTGTTTATTGATGGTGGCAATTAGTTGTAGCTCTCACGTGTTGCCATAGCAACGGCAAACATCCGGTCATGCTTCGTCTCTTCTTCTTAATTCTTGTAGCAGACACAGCGCCACATATAGGCCTGGGATACTACTGAGTCATTTTCAGTAGATTCGTCTGGATGCAGATTTTCTTGAAACAACGTCAAGGCAAAACGGAGAAAAAAAGTTTGTTTTAGTATGTGTGGATAGTAGGGGTGTGACGATACACTCCGCTCACGAGACAAGACGAGACACGATATTGGGTTCACGAGAACGAGACGAGACGAGATTTTAAGAAAACTAAAGTGATGTCCAAATGAAGCTTCGTGAAGCATTTTCTTTATATTCTGAGCCCAATAGATGGCGCTCTCTGTTCAACAAAGGGTTGATGTCCGATATATTTCCATTGCTTTCAACCCTTTGTTGAACAGAGAGCACCATCTATTGGGCTCAGAAAATAAAAAAAATGCTTCACGAAGCTTCATTTGGACATCACTAGAAAACTACAATGACAAAATATATGACTGGACCAACAGACTTTAATTTAACAGAGTTGCACATGCATTTTGAAATATTTTATTATAACTCCTTTACATGCATGATGTAAGCATGATCTTTTAATAAACGTCTTCTTTTACAAATTTAAACTAAAACTAAAATGTATAAAAGTTAAATAAAATAAATAAAATAAAATATTTATTTTTCCCAAGTGTAAATATGTGCAAAACCAAATCAAAGTTCTACTTTGTCAATACAGAGTGCAAATAGTGCAAACGGAGCCTGACCAAGTATGTCATTGAACAACATGCTGCAACTTCAGCATCTTCAGCATCTCTGACATCGCAGCTGTCAAGTGTATCATTGCTTCGGGAGTTTTGTCTTATCTCTGGGCTGGTGATGCTGCTATGGCAGCTTGCTACTCAAGGTAACGAGCCAGCATATCCAACGTGCCCGTCGTTAACTTGTGTGATGGTAATTGTAGCCGTTTCTGCTTGGACATTTTCACCGCGGTAGCCGCTGAACTACGATGAAAAAAAGCAGTCACACGTCTCACCCGCCCGAGTAAACGAGCGACACGGGGAACACCGAGGCAAGCTTGGGTTGCAAGATTTATAGTGTGCGCAAAACAGATGCGCGACTTCAATCCCGTGTCGCGCATGGCCACGTCCATATTACGTGCATTGTCGGTAACAATAAGCGATGCCGTGGTTGGGTTTTTTAAGCTCCCAGCCAGTAACAGCTGTCTGTAAAACCTCAGCTATGTATAGCTCACAAATCTCGCGAGACAGATTTTTAACGCGACGAGAAATATCGTTGACTTTAATCTCGCGAGATCTTGTGGTACGAGATCTCGTCACACCCCTAGTGGATAGCCTCGAAGAGAGGCCCCTGGCTCGTTAGGGGTCGTTGTTATCAGCTGTGGCAGCTGCCATGTGCTCAGTACCTTTTGGGGGAGGTACTGTCCCTCAATCGGCTCCCCCAACCTGAGTCTCTCTGGGCCAGGCCACGCCCCTTGCTGTGCTCCCACACCACTAGTGGAGGAGCGGCCTTGGGGCGGGACAGCACAGTGTGTGTCTACAACCATCTAGGATGTCATTCATAACACAGGGAGACACGAAATGCAGTTGTAGCCAAGTCCATTTACCAGCACAAGAAAAGAAAAACAGAAGAGTAGTGCATTCATTCAAGTGCAATAGGAATTCTGGCATCTAGATTTCAATAAAGATGTCTTTATAGAGTAGAGGTGCAACATGATTAACAAACTTACATAACGGATGAGGAATGTAGGTAGCTTTAAGACAATACAACACCACCCACTGACCTTCTGCCTATGTATTCTGTGCAGTAGAGGATTGCTGTACTTCCTGTAACTGGATTAGAAAAACAGGAGAACATGAGAACACAGTCCAAGAAGGAATTACATTTGCCCAAACGCATATTCGACAAAGTAGATATGAATACTTTGGAATGGAGTCCAGGTTAATAAAGGGTATAGAATACTGATCAAATACAGAAAGATAGCACATGTTTGCATTAATGCAGCAGTTTTCTCATGCACAGGGTGAAATATCCATGAAGGGAAACACATGCTTAAACATCTTGCAGAGCATAAGTAGGAGTGGGGGAAATAAAGTCAGTAAAACAGAGTAATCTATTACTTTTATTTGCTATAAATAAATTTGCTCGATTGAAGAGATGGGTTAAAAGGAGAGATACATTTGCAAGAAATGCTGAAAATAAATATCTCTGAAGGCCAGAAGTGGAAGCAGACAGATCACGTAGTTGAACAATGGCAGAGATAAAGGTTGTGCTCGAAATCACATACTAACGGAATGTTTATTACATATTCAATCTCTGTGTATATAGATGGCTTGCTAAATGAATTATTAAGTATGCCGTCGCTAGGAGACAACCTGAAGTTCAAGCTGAAATAAACAATACGTTTTCTCTGCAGCTCGACTGTAATCGATGGAGCTGTCACGGGTCCGAGCTTTACAGCTGTGTTTGTCACAAATGTAAATCAACATCTTCCACTCAATTTAATATTTTCCATTATTATTGTAAGGCAAATAATAAGTCTGACGTATTTTAGTGATTATATGTTTTAGTATGTGAGCTGCCACCTTTTCCCTCTTGTAAAAAAACCTGTAGGCTACTGTACTTTATCTCCGCTCACCATCATTCGTAATTATTTTATCCAACTGTTAATTGCTTTGCTTCGCGATGTATTCCAGTTTTGCTTGAGTGTCAGGTAAAGTCATGTCCCACACTCAGGAATCTAGTGCTAATTTTGCGTCTATATTTTTTACTTTACTGAGTTTGAATGAAATATTCTTGTGAAGTTTTGAACACAGCCAAAGATATTCAAACAAAACAATATTTCTCAATTTTATAAATAGAGACATTTGTAATTTCTTTTGGAGTTGCTGAGTCATGCTCATTGATAGAGGGACTGAGTGACGCTGAGTCAGTCAGCAGAGCAGCTGCGGCACCGTTTCTGAACATAATTTGGTGTATACAGTGTTTCATCCTCTGTCGAACACACACTAAGCTGAATTAAAGATATCATTCACACACGATACAAACACATTTTTGGTTGTAAGTGTGGATCTGAAGACATTTTCATCTGTTTTTATTGGATGCTGGTTGGGATTTTGCACATTCAATAACTTTAAATTGAAGTTGCCTGTGTGTCAGCTGTTTTGAAGGATAAAGTGGAGGAATTCAATCTGCTGAACAAACTGGGAGCCGTCTTCATTTGGAGTAGAAATGAGTGGGGCACCAGTGGGAAAAGGCAATATTGTCTGCTCTTCCCTCACTGGACAAGGTCAATTAGAGAAGGACATGGATTGGCAATCAAACCTGACACCAAAGATTGACTATAGTGATTATAACCATGCAGATGGGGGGCTTTAAAGGTTATTAATAATGATTTATGGAATTAATTAAAGAAGTAAGATAGGATTCCGTGCTTTAAATACATTATATAAGTCCAGCTGAGGGAACATTTACCACTTGCGGGAACTCTAGTTATAAATGCAATATGTTCTTTGCCTGGATGGTTTGTCATTTGGGCTGTAGTGGAGTTATGATTATGATTACAGAGAGAGAAGATGAATTAGCTGCAGAGGACGCAACATAAATATCAAATATGAGAATCCCTGGATTGATTCGGAACACATTTGTCCCAGAATTAAGCATCAGGAGGATGTGGTTTATCTTTGTCTCCATCCCTCAGTGTTTCTGCGCTTCACCTCATTTGGGTTGTTAGTGAGTCTCAATGTGTTTTCAGTACTGTGTTGTGTTTACATGATGAATCTGAGTTTCTGTGTGGATTTCTTTTAACCTGATCGGCGGAGAGTTTGTCACACTGAACCATCTGAGGAGCCATCATTGGGCAGGCACAAAAACATATGTTGCAAGGGATTGGATGAACCATCTATCAATCGGGAAAATAGCACAAACATATTTTCCTTGGAGAAAAGCCTTAAGTGTGGTTCTTTGCTCCCCTTTCAATGAGGAAATACTCTATTAACTATATAACTGATGCTACTGCAGCATCTGGGCTAACCGCTTCGGCAGCCGCCTTTGTTGCTTTGAACCAACAGCCACGCCTGTAGCTGCCAGGAGCTCTTCACAGGGTGCCGATTGCATTGCCTGAAGCATTACTTAACATGGGTTGTGTCCGAAATCCCTTAATAATTTTCCACTCATTATCCAGGGAGTTTTATATAGAGGACTACATAATGAGCTGATGTGTAAAATTTAAAAAAACACTTTGAGACACTACTCGGGTCATTTTCTCTGAGCTGTTAATTACATCACTGTGGTCGCACAATTAAAATGTGCCACGTCAACGGTGGCTAGTGGACCATCCATAATAAATACCGACATAATCATAATAAATACATTCAAAGCTAATTTGTTGTCATTTGAGTTCAGCTGGCAAGCAGCAATGCTGCGTATGTCTGGGGCTTTCGCTCTCTCTCATCAGTATATAATGCTTGCTTAGTGATAATCAGTTGTACATTACTTTTCAAGATGAAGGGATACTTTGAGTCCACTATATAAGGTATATTAATTCTATAAGTATACATTCAGACAGCACTATAACAGATTAAGGCACAGTCAATATGTAGCCACATGTACCAGGATGTATTGCAGAAACAAAATACAACCTACCAAAACTAGTCCATGAGTCTCTCTCCTGTACCTTTCTCCCGTTTCCCCCTCCAGCTGAATCTCTCGGCCATGCCAGTTGTCTGCTGAGCAGCTGTAGGAGCAGGGGGCTGACAGCTCTGCTTCTTCAGAGGGAGACTATCAAACTTGAAAAAACCATGACAAATCACCCTGCTGGTTGTCTTTTCCCGTTTATCTTCTCCCTGAAGCAGGTCTCCAGCGCACCTCTGTCCCAGTGAGGAGGGAAACTTTCATGCACAGTAGCAATTACACGACTCGCTCTCTTCGGCTGGTTGACGGCGACTGCATCCGACAAAAACTGCCTATGGGCCCTAGTTTCGTGGCGCAGGGCGGCGCAGGGTGGCAGAGCCGGCGTAATGCAAGTTTCAACCCGCGCAGCCTTGTGCACGCTCAGTTTGGCAGTTTGGTGGATCGCCTGCGCCAAGATGGGTGTGGAGGCGCAGCAGGGGGAGGCGTCACAGATTCAGCTTGGCATAGCGGAAGTTTCGTGGCAAAAAGCCTTGCAGAGACTTCGCCGAAAGCCCGCCAGCTCTAACCTGGTCTACTCTCGGCGCAAGGCGCAAATAAAGTCCATTCATTCAAGGCGAATCACAGCAGGCGGAGTGGAAGTTTGGCTGATGGCGCGCAGTGCGCACACGTCAACAAGACCTCACAGGCAGGTTTCCACAGTTCCAGGCACATTTAAATGCAATAAATAATCACAACAAACACTATTTAATGCAACTAATTGAATCAACACATGAATGTAAATCTATATAGATCTCTCTGTTTTTTATAATATCGGCATTGTTATTATTATGATAAGCGCGCACAGCACGTGATGCGCGTGGTGGGAGCGGTGGCGCTGCTTCTGTCATCGGGTTGTCAAGTGACGGAACTTGCACTGAACCTCCCCTAACGCATTAAAGGTGAGGAGAGGAGCTCATTTGATTGGTGAAGATCTGAATCGGCTGTATTAATCCCAGTCCACGCCTCGTCTCCTCCTCGTCTCCCACTCACGCCTTCTTCTCCTCCCTCTTTCCCACTTGCGCAGGTGGGAGTGACGGGAGGTGAGCCTGCGCGGTGCACGAAACTTGCAAAGTCCAGGCGGACACACCTATTACAGAAGAATGATCCTGTTGGCGGATTCTGATGTCTGTCCTCGGCTAAATACACCCGAATAGCTGAGTCAGCCAAACACTGTAAAATAGACACATTTTTGTCCATAACATCATCTGCACTCATATTTTGGGAAGCAAAGGGAACATGGTCGAGGTTGAGGGTTGAAACTCCGCAAAATGTCCTTTGACTTGAGCTGCTCAAAAGGGCCATGAAAAAAGGAAATTCACTATGGAGGGTTGCCATGGTTAAAAAAAAGTTTGGTAACTGGATTCAAGCATTGGGGTTCTACATTTTTTTTCTTCTAGTCTTCTTTTTACTCTCTTTTTCCTACATTCTTTATTCTGACCCTGTCAGTCTCCATTGCATCATTAGACACGTTCTGTAGTCCACAGAGAAGCACATTATTCCAAGGAAATTCAATAATATCTGTACTGTCTATGGTACCGAAGCTGTTGGCTGTTCCTGGAGCCTATTAATATGTCACAGGAACAGCTGTCTGGAAACTCCAGGCACTGTGTGTCTGTGTGTGTCTGAACATTCAAAATTTCAGCAGTGACCCTCAAACCCTATGGCTGGCCATTTTATCCACTGTGGAAAAATCTGTCAGCTTTGTTTTTATTGAACTTTGGAAAGCAAAAAATTTCTACCAAGATGTAGGCCTAAAGGTGATAAATATATAAACACTGCATAAATGAAAGGTTTTCAATACACAGGTTGTTTTACCCAAATAAACTGAAAACAAAAAAAGGTGTGGACAACATATATATTTTATATTTAATAAAATGTATATTTTCCCACTATGAAGAAAGATATGTTTTTAGTATATTGAGAAATGGTTGCGCATTCCTCTCTTGATAACATAGCAATGCTTATATCAATGGGAGTAGCAGCACAGACATTTATTTCTTTTGAAATTTTTTACAATGTGGACAATCTAGACAGAATTTGAGTATAAAACAAATTAACTAACATCAGAATTCTGTAGAAGATACAGGGTTGACTAGTTGCAGAGATATCTACTGAAATTAGCATGCTAACCAGCTAGCCCCATCCTTCCGTGTTGTACCACTTGTATCTGGAGAGGTTATTATTGGGGGCACCCACACAAGGCCCAGTTCATCTGTGCCAAAGTTTGATTGTCCCCCCTCCCCTGTCCCCCCACTGGCCTGCACTCACATGCTCCAGGGCCAACCAGGCCTCAGCATGGTTCCCTCTTGTACATATGTCATCACGTAATTATATGATACATGCATTGTCTTCATGAAACGTCCTTTAATTTCCAAGAAGTTCTGGTATACCACAACTGAGAAGATAGTTGTGGATTTTCTGAAAGACCTCCAAGTTCTTGTGGGTTTTATCCAGCTGACTGAATATTCAGTCTGCCCAATTTCGAGTTAACCCTTGACCTCTGCATCTGACCAACCATAAAAAAAATTTTTTAATTAAAATTATTGTCGAGAGGAAAGGTCACACCGATTGGATGTCATGTCCATGTGGCGTACCTGTACCTGTGCTGGTGCATGTGCAACTGTACCTTTCTGAAGCACACCGAGGTCTTACACTAGTAAAACAAACTGGACTTTGGGGCTCGAACTTGCTTGGGCACAGTACAGATTGCCTAGTATGAGTGTGCTCTGAGTCACAGTAGTGCCCAGTCCCTCGTAAGAGGAGCCCTACAGTTTGTCATGTTAAAGCAACAGGGTCAGTGTTCATTCTCATAGTTTGTTTATTCAATTCAATCCAAGCTGGGAGGAGGGCGGGCGGCAGCTCTGACAGCTGTGCCTCCAGGTAGCGGATGGCTGTGGTGACTAGCATTCAGCCAATTCATTTCCAGGGTTGTCTACTAGGATCAAACCCCTTGGAACTGTGGTTTCCACTGTCAGAATTTGTTACGTTAGCTCCGCTACCTGAAGGTCCATCACCTCACCTCCACTCCCGGGAGGATTGAAATTCGAGTTGAAGTGAAAACCGCCTTTTTAACCCCTTTACATCCCCGGTCATATTGTTCACCTATATATATGCCAAAAAAGGTCTTTGTATTTTTATAAACTCCAATATGTTTTTCCTTTTGGAAAAATATGACTCATGCTTACATCAGCTAGTATCCACTCATTTCAACCAATAACATTATGACATCCATCTCTGCACAGAGCTAGAGAAGGTTGTGAGTTAAATTTTTCAACAATCAAATCCCTCCCAACGTCATGTCCCGCCCACTATCCTGTTTCATCTCAGAAATCTGTTTTCAAATGGAAGATAGATGCTCTGAATAATTATTCCAATAAACAAACTATGAAAATATACACAGTCTGCGAGCCCTGGTTAGCGACACAATAAACACAATATAGGCCGATCCAACATGAAGATATATTATAGCAGCCCTATTTTTATCATCTCAGAGTTTGAGCAATTTGGTCAAATGTATGCATTCTTGCCATTGCTGTTAGTTATTTATCTTATAGCTGATGCTCTAAATGTAATTGTATAGACCCATTATCGCTGCAAAAATCTGCCTCCTTTTTCTTTGGAGCATATGGCCTGATCTTACGCATTGCACCTGTTCAAGGAAAGTGCAACTGTGGAAATTGAAGTCCTTTTTTTTGCCCAGTGGCCATTTCAGACTGCAAGGCGGCTTATCTAGCCTGTTAATCATCCCCCATACACAGTCAAAACTGACATGATAAGTTGATGCATTACTGTGTAATGCTCCAGTAATTATTCTTTCCTTTAACAAGGCAGGAATGCAAAGCCGGGCTGCCCTCCTTCCCTCCCATGTCTCAGTCATTTATTTCTTCATTTTCTCTCAATTTAAGAACAATCTCAGTCGTGCTGGAGCATGGAGGAAATGTGACCAGGGGAGTGGTGCTCTTGAGCTAATCTAGAATGGCTCCTCGCTGTTCACGCATACTGAGCTACACTTTTTTTAATGCATGTGATTATTGTTTTTGACGTTTATGTAGTCAGGGAAGCTTGACTTAACACAAATATTATCTTTTGGTGTTTAACTCTTAAATGTACAGTCACATGTATGAGTCAAATAATCTCTCCTATTATTGCCCACTGGCAAAGTGCCTTGCCTAAAGGCACCTGATTGGAAGTTTTTGATGAAGGTCATTTACTTACAATGCAGAGGTTTTTCCCTGTCAATCTGGGAAATTGAAAGGTTTCATGTTTGCTTTTACCTCTGGGGTGAATTGTTTCTAGCTGAATGAGTGTAATTACAGGTCAAAACATGAGATTTACATGAGATTTGATTTGACTGGTAGATTTCAGTGAAATCTTATTGCCTGAACCATTGAATGTATTGACTCTGCTACAACATTCTAACTCACATCTGTACAGGAGGATTAGGTTCGGATTCTGGATATAACGGTCACATAGAAGTACATTTATTTTCTGCATTGACAGATTTTAGGTGTTGGAGCACTTGTCTATGTAAAGACTTCAAAATTCGATATTGAATGAATTTGGCTGCTATGATGCACCATTGTGTTCCTATTACAGGCATGATGTGCTATATATCAAAATTGAACTGGTCATCACTTTTTCTAGACTTGGTCTACGTGGATTCATTGAGATTGTTGTGTGCGAGGGAACATCTCGGAGGGTACGATCGTGGAGGTGGAAACATGCAGTGCTCAGGGCAGAATAGTTGCTCAGTGTCACGCTTCTGGCACTCCCGTGATAAAGAATTGAAAAATAAGCTGCCCTCAGGAAAAAGGGATTTGACAGAACAACTCTACCAGTGGCTTTTGCTGTTTTTAGCACCTTCCTGTGGGCAACAAGGCACTCGCAGGCACCACGTTGGCTACAACTGATTTCTGTTTCTCGGTTAAGGAACATTGATTAGATCATGACACCATTGAGAGCAAACGCACATACTTTTGGAACCTCCTTTTAACCTGGATGGAGGTACAGAGGCATCTAGAGGAAACTGTAACACACACACACACACATGTATAAGGAAGTAGAGCTTGTTCAACACTGCGCAACATCTATCTGCCATAGTAGAGGTTCATCGTCAAATGAAGGTCAATAGCCACAAAGGCATTCAAACCAGTGATGAACATCGAGGAGGTTGTATTGTGGATTTTGACAATGACTACTTCTTGTGTGTGTGTCTGTGTATGTGTGTGTGTGGTCTTGAGAGGGCATGAGAAAGAGTGTGTGAGCAAGAGAGAGAGAGATAGAGAGGGGGGGTGACAGGTATAAGTGAAAGAAGAGGAGGTGAGCCATCAAGAAACACATCCTACATGGTTCAGGAGACTAATTATACAAGAAGGCCAAGCTAAGTCGACCACTTCAGAGAGTGTGCAGGCTACACAGGGACCAAACGACATGGATACCCCATTCAGAGGAGGGAAACAGCTTCTCATGCATGCCTTATTACCCCAAAGACCCACGTCTGTGGCAGATAAGTCACATACTGCTTCCAGCCATGCTCCTCTGCGGACAAAGATCCTGTAATGATACATTTCACTTCTGGCGATTTCCAGTTTGATGGGTGGAAATGTGAAAACAAAAAAAGGAAAAAGTGTGCAATATGGGACATCATCTCTGACCCCCATCAAAGAGTTCTCTCGTCACATCTCCTGGTAAGGCGAAACAGTGCCAACCCCTCATTTTGCTGCAGTCCATCTCTAATGGGATTTGGGTTTTATATTAAGTCCTCCTTCCCCTTCCCAACCTCCCTTTGTCCTGACACCGTGGTGTGAGTGATTTGAATTTGAAAAGTGGCTAAATCCACAGAGCAAGGCTTCAAATAGGATTGTGTGCACCTTTCGCTGTTAAACAGGGCCTTGCAGGTAAGCCTGTCCTGTAAAATGACAGAAAAGGTGAGGGGTGCGGTTATGTAAGGCATCACTTACACACTCGCCTGCTCATAAGAGGAAGCTCTGTCATAGCATCTTGTACAACAACTCAGCGAGGCTGATTTTCTCTCTAAGAATAACAAGCTGGCCAGTCTGCATCCAAAGGCACCGTCTGAAAGTCACTGGGGGTATTCCATGAACACAAACAGTCAATGCGCTGTTTTTGCTTTCATTATGGAGTGGGGGTGACATTCTGTTAAATAAATGATTCACAGTCAGCTACAGCTGAGTACCATCAGTTACATGAAGCATTAAACTGCTTCCAGCTTTGCAATCTATCACATGAACTGCTGCAGCTACGTTTAAGCATGTTTACGGCTTAAATATGTTGCAAATATTGATGCTTTTAGCACATTAATATAAGTCTACATGGAGATACTCACATGCTGGTGTTAACCAGGTCATTTTCACCATGCTCTCTTAGTTTAGTGTGTCACCACGGATACATTTGGTAGTTGTCACAGAAAACAGCTGATGCTTATGGGAATGTCATTAGTGTTGCATATTTGGTCATCAACCAAAGTATTCAACGTATTAAAATTGTAACCCCCAAGATGAAAATTCAGTCTCAACGTGACCACAATTCTTACTAAAGGGAACATGAACACGTGTTCAACATCTCATGGAACACCGTTCAACTGTTGCCAAGACGTTCACTAAAAAACATGACTGTCAGTTTCATGTTGGCACTAGAGGAAAATCAGGGGGTCGAATGAAGTCATTAGAAGACATCCTCAGGGAACAATGATTGTCTGTACAAGAGGATCACCAAAGTCATTAGGAGTCATCCTCTTCAATCCATGAGTGTCTGTACACAATTAAATCTAGTAATTCTTACGTTTTTGCAGTCTGGACCAAAGTCTGACTAACTATCCGTGCCCAATACTATGTTTAACGCAAGGTCAAAATGAATAGAAACATGTAAATCTGTTGCTCAGCTCTATTTGTATTGTTTTTTCCTGATGTGTGAAGGGTAATATAACATCAGCTACTGTACGCCCAAGATCAAATGAATGTCCTTAATTTATTGGCATGCATTTGTCAATGTGTGGTCTTTGTCACACAATCAATCTTACTCTGACTGACATGTTCATTGTCATAGCTTATTACAGAAGTAATACATCGGTCCATTAGTAGCTGCCTCAACAGGCCGAGACTGATTTCTACCATAACTATTTGGGACATTAGCATTCAAAATTAGCATTCAGATGAAGAATTCTCTCCATTTTACTTTTTATGAGAGATTACTAGTAACAATAATCGATTCGGCGATGCATCGCAATGCGGGACATGCAACGTGCCATAATCAATTATGTCACTGTTTATTTTCTGGCCTCGAGTGGACAATAAAGTTGTGAAGTTTCAATTACTTCCGGGGGGCATTTCCCGAACAACAACACTAAAGGATCAAGATGGCTGAGGCAGAGGGAGATGACCGCCATAGATGGGTAATTAAAGTCGCAGTCGGCAAGTCTGGCAGATCGAGTCAAATTTTGAATGTTTACACTCACGCCCCTCCCCATGCATTACCAAGCTCCTCCACTCCCTACCATCGAGTGCTTGTCAGTGCGCTACACCAGATTCTGTGAATGCGCCTGTGTCTTCTCTCATCGATAAATGGCATGGAGTACACGCTACACAGAGGTAGGCTGGCTAACTTACTCATAGATAGCAACTGCTAACGTCATTTAGCGTATGCCTAGCTTAACTGTGCTGAGTGGACAGGATGATATGTGCACGGTGGATTTTTGCAAAACAAACAATAAGCTTTAGGTGCACGTAGAAGCGCGTTTTTTTTTTTCCTTTTTTTCTAAAACTGGATTTATGTTGTTGTATCGGAGCATAGTTTCAGTGAATATGATCAAAAACAGGGAGAAGAGAAACATTTCTCATTCAAAGCACTGAAAGCAGTGATTTATGTTTTCTTTTTCTGGTTTGAAAATGCCATATCCAATACCCTGTACCATTCAATTTTATTTTAATTTATGACATTTATGTCAAAGATACATGGTTGTCACATGTCAGCCCTGCCCCAGCCCAATGACAGCTGGGATTGGCTCCAGCCCTTTGCCTTGTGTGCAGTAGAATTTTGATGCATCGCAATGCATCGTAGAATCGAATTGAATTGAATTGTTACCTTGTAAATCATAATCGAATCGAATTGTGAGGGCAGTGCCAATGCACACCCCTAGAGGTTACTCAGTATTCAAACCTGTATTATGATCTGGTAAACATGATATTCTTGTTTGATTATTTTGCCGGTGATGAGGTGACAAGCAGTGATGGGTTGAACGAAACAGCACCAAAGGTATTGATACTTTTTGTGAAGAATCATTTCTCGTAGGTTTTGACTTGATACTGGCTATTCTCAACATATCATTGCCCCCTTTTTGTTTTCTCACAGGTAAACAAGAAATGTTTTGTCTATATGCTAAACATATCACCAAATCATCAATTGCCTGTCCCTTGATTGCATCTCTCAGGGCCCATACTGTTTTGGCAGTATGGGCCAAAATCCCCAGGAAAGATATAGATATTTGATAAAACAAAGTATAATCTAAGTATCGACTGGTCCAGTCACTTGCTGCTTTCTGGCAAGAACCTTATCAATAGAATGAATGAATGAAGACCAAAAACAGACACAGGGGGGAAACAAATCACTAACTGTAATATTTGTGGAGAGGCCAAGAGCAGAATTCACTTCAAAACACACCTAAATTAATCAGGAGAAGCAGCGCATAGAGCTTGAAAGAGCAGCAAAGAGGTCCAGAAACTGTTGCAAACATCTATTTGTGCCAGGCTGTAATCCTGCTTTATTATTATGATCGTTATGCATTCTTTTCAAAAACTGCATGAAATGCCAACTTCAATGGTGTATTCGAAACTTATAACAAATCCTTTCTCTTCAATGAAAGTACATTCCGAGACATTTTCAATAAACACTTTGGCGATATTACCAGTGTAAATGATACCTGCTTTGGTTATATATTAGATTGAAGCCCAACTTACAGACTGTGTTAAATAAACAATTCAGTTATGTATCTCCAAGGAAAGAAGTTGAAGTCAGAAAGACAATGTTATGAAAAAATATTTTGCATATGAAATGTATATTCACTGTCTTTTAGACAGAAAACATGATTGACACGCTATTACTTCAAGTACCACCAGAATTCTATGGCCCGAGATGAAAAGGTTTTATTTTTTGTTTTGCAATTTCGAAATGTATTTCAGTTTTATATGTCAGCAAGATTATAACAACCCGTCTTAAATCTACAAGTTACATTGCTAAAAATTGTTCACCCACAGCCACTTTCCTACCAGAAAGCGTAGACCTATCTGCACCTCTAGTGTCTGGGTATCGAGGATCGCTTCTCCAGGATACGAGTGGTCGTGTCAGGCAGATGGTAGCGAGGATTTACTGATGTGTAGCTAGAATTTTGGTCAAGAGTCCTGCATTATTTGCATTATCCCATGTCTTATTCTCTTTCACCAAGATTGGATTATCAAAAAACAACAAAGAAATACATGCTGGCCATCACATGGTTAATGATGCCAATATGATTTTTCCCACAGAAACTCATTTCGCTTCTCCATCGGGTTGACCATGCTACTTTGTAAAGCTGCTTTCTTCCAGAGTGACTTGACTCTATGACTAGAGTTGGGCGGTATCCAAATTTTGACACCGTTAAACCTCCTCCCTATTTTACCCCGGTAG
This sequence comes from Chelidonichthys spinosus, assembly GCA_029853015.1. Taxonomy (NCBI): domain Eukaryota; kingdom Metazoa; phylum Chordata; class Actinopteri; order Perciformes; family Triglidae; genus Chelidonichthys; species Chelidonichthys spinosus. The sequence continues at coordinate 16,651,549 of CM056821.1, read as the reverse complement.
GCTATACGGCATTACCTTGACTAATTAAAAACGATGACGTAAGGCTCAGACGATGTCACCAAACTAATTAGAGTTTAGCTTCTCTGCCCGAGCCCGACCCGAACCTGGCCGGAGCTAGGGGCTGTGTAGGGCCGACATTTCCCACCACTACCCCCGGGCTGGGTCGGGCCTTTAAACAAGCGTTTGTGTTGGTTCGTTCGTTCTTTTTTTTTTCTATCATTCTATCAAGAGGAGCCAGTTGAGGTGGCTCGGGCATCTGTACCGGATGCCCCCCTCCCTTGGGAGGTGTTCCAGGCATGCCCCACCGGGAGGAGAACCCAAGGAAGACCCAGGACACGCTGGAGGGACTATGTCGCCCGGCTGGCCTGGGAACACCTTGGGGTCCTCCCGGAGGAGCTAGAGGAAGTGTCCGGGGAGAGGGAAGTCTGGGCGTCCTTGCTCAGGTAGCTGCCCCCGCGACCCGGCCCCAGATAAGCGGAAGACAATGGATGGATGGATGGTTATATGTTTAGCAGAGTAGGTATACGTAAGAAATGTGTACAAAGTTAACCTACACAAAGTTTAAAAAAAAGACGCTACACATACTGCGCACGCATCATTCATAACGGTTCCGCTCTGTGCAGCTAAATCAAAGAATAAAGGAGTTACGCAAGTGTAACATGGAACTTCGAGACATAAAGGATAAATTAAAAACAGGACAATTAACTTTGAGCAAGTCATCAGGAAAGTCCAAGGTACGGGATCATTTCAAGTGGGAGAAGGCAATAACATACGTGTCGGCTTTGTCCAGTCATATCCTAATGACTGGACATTAACGTAGCCTATAAAATTATTTGTATATTTTTGTGACTGAGTAGCACCCCCACTTCCCACGGATATGCACATACAACACCCTCATGCATGAAAAATAATTGGGTTGAAATCGGGCTCGGGCTCTTAATTACAGTTAATGTTTCGGGTCGGTCCGGGTTCGGACAGAATGCGCACGGGCTCGGGTAGGGTCGGGCTTGATTTTCTGGGCCCGCACTAAGCTCTACATTTCATTAGGTCGGAACCCGAAATACTGCCAAACTGCAGAAGTTGTGTTCTTCTCTGAGACCAGCTCACTCGGTGCGCAACTCGCCATCCTCTCTCTCTCTCTCTCCCTCTCTCTGTATCTCTCTCTTTCTCTCTCTCTCTCTCTCTCTCTCTCATATAAGTGCATTGCATTTTTTAATGACGGTATTGAAACTGATACCGTTGCTATTTTTAAGACCCGTGGTATACCGTATTACCTTATTACTGCCCAAGCCTATCTATGACAGATCTAACCTCCAAGATCTCAACACTGCATTCTCTGTTTAATGTCCCTGGTTAAATATCAAAACTATATGAGAACAAAATATGTGCCGTCTTCCTTACGTCAAACTGACCAATTGGGTCATCCAACTTTAACATGCGTCCGAGGTCCTACAACTAGTACTTTTTTTATGAAAAAATAAGTAGTATTCTCGATACATGATTTACATTTACCTTATATATTTTCTTAACATACAACACTAGCATTAAAAAAGTAGGGATGTGACTAGTTGATTAAACATTCTGACCCTTGCTAGTCCGCACCAGAAATACTAGTCGGTTAAGCATTTGTAACAGATTTAAGGCTAAACATAAAAACAAGAACCTTAACATCAAATTAAGGTTTGGATTCCCGGTCACAACGACACAGTGAGAAAGACACAGATGTTTATAAAAATAGTTCCTTTATTTCTAAATATGATTTAAATACATATGATGTCACACATAATTACCTACAAGATGTAAAAGCAATGTTCTAATAAGTTCAGTCCAGCAGTCACTTCCACAAGGAAAGTGATTTGGAATACCAAGCAGTCCAGTCCAGTTAAGTCCGCCCCTAAAGGCGGGCCCACACCGGACCGAAAATTCCGTAGGTGTGAACCGCCCATGTCGTTGTTCGAGTCGGCCATATTAAGTAGCCCAACTTCATTTACAGACGCGAATCGGGCAGTCTGTCCGGTGTGGACCCGCCTTAAGTTACCTTTGCGCCGGAGCCTCAGCAAAGGCGCCCACTTCAATGGTGTGGCCAGCCAAATAGTCCGGCTCCAAAACCCAGCTCCAGGAGTTCCGGGTACCAGTGCCGCTTTGCGCTGTCGCCTTCCTCAGCTCTGCCACAACCCTCTGGATCCGGTGCTCTCAATTAAATTAAATTAAATTCAGTTTTATTTATAGTGCTATACAACAGAAGTCATCTCAGGACACTTAACACATTGAGCAGGACTAGAATATGCTCATGATTTTCAGTCAATACAATTTCAAAGTCCCAACATCATCCAGGAGTAAAATTTACAGCGACAGTGGTGAGAAAAAACTGTCTTTTAGAAATCTCATGCAGCCCAGGCCCTTGGGTTCCAACTACATTTGGTGTTGGTAGTAGTATAGTAGTAGTAGCATTAGCAGTAGTGGTGGTATTAACAGAAGCAATAGTAACAACAGTAGTAGTCCATGGCAGCAGGCACAGCCACGACCTGCTGCACACAAACCCAAGATACACGTGGACTCAGGATAACCCAAAACTTCAAACCTTTGGAATTGCACATATAACGTTCCGACACACCTGCTGGGTTATGGTCTCTTGTTGAGCTGGATGGCCAGCAGCACACTGACTAAAAAGTAGCTTACTGTAACATGTATGTTACCGACTACAGCTAGTGGACTATCACCAGCTAGCTGCATGAATCGTGCTTGCTAAGATACTAAAGGTATAAGCTAGGCTATACCAAACCAAAATGGAAATGGTTCCAGAAATTTAGAGTTCCCAAAGGTGTAACTTTATTTACAGTGCCCTCCATTACACGTGTAACTCAACATTCAGAACTAAACTATAAGGAAATAACTCAGAAAAAGAACTATAGCAAATAAAAATAGACAATTAACAAAAGGCACGGCCTCCCCCTCTCTCAAATTCCTCTGCCTTATATTGGGTCCTCAATTCATCCTAGCCCGATTCAGTCCGAACCAAAGTAGCGGGTGCATATATGAAAAAAAAACACCTAACCTAAAATAATTCTAACAAAAGGTTTTTCAACTGTTTTTTGTAGTATTAGGTGTCCTTAATAACATACTAAAAGTTTACCAAGTTTTGACCACTTTAAAGGTGTCATTTTCAAGATGGCGTCCAAGATGTGTAGGAAAGACTTAAAATAGCCTAGCTCCTTCAATATTTAACTTTGTCACATAATTTTTGTATCAAACCTCATGTTTTCTAGGTCTATGAATCCATTGTACTTGTCTAAATTGCACTGACATGATCACATACTTATGATTTTGTGAAATTACTGTACTTTTATCTTTGTTTGGGGTGAACCAGATATTGATTTAGCTGGTCATGTAAAGGCGAGGACACATCAGACCAAAGATTGGGCATCGGAGAGTCTGGATAGGTCTGTGACATGAGTAACATGAGTAGAAATAATACATAATAAGTAATAACTAGTAATGCTAACTAAACTAATGCTAACTAGTCGATTATGTGCAATGTAATGGCAGCTAGCTGCTAGTGAGCTAACAACAAATAGATTAGGCTACATTTACATTTACATTTACATTTAGGTCATTTAGCAGACGCTTTTGTCCAAAGCGACTTACAATAAGTACATTTGTCAAAAGAAGGAAACAAAGAAATCATTGCCGATGCAGTAAGAGCTAAAAATAGAACAAGTGTTAGGTCCTCATCTGAGTAAAGTAGTACTTCAAGAGCAACAGTGCTAAGATCAGAGTGCTATAGGTAAGGGTTTTTTTTTTTTTTTTTTTTTGGGGGGGGGGGGGGGGGGGTCGAGGGAGGGTGCTAGTGGGTCATGCTATGTAGAGTCAAGGTGAAGTCTGAACAGGTGAGTCTTGAGCCTTTTTCGGAAGATGGCAAATGACTCTGCTGTCCTGACATTGGTCGGGAGTTCGTTCCACCACTGAGGCGCCAGAACGGAGAAGAGTCTGGACTTTGCTGAGCGACATTTGTTTGATTTCAGCGATGGTGGTACCAGCCGGCCAGCTGAAGTAGAGGAGCGAAGTGCTCGCTTCGGGGCATGAGGTTTGACCAGTGTTTGAAGGTAGAAGGGTGCCGTTCCATTGATGGCCCTGAAGGCCAGTGTCATCGTCTTGAATTGGATGCGTGCTGCAACAGGGAGCCAGTGGAGGTCACGGAGGAGGGGGGTCACGTGGGAGAATTTGGGTAGATTGAAGATGAGGCGTGCTGCGGCATTCTGGATACGCTGTAATGGTTTGATCGCAGAGGCCGGGAGTCCGGCCAGGAGAGAGTTGCAGTAGTCAAGGCGGGAGATGACCAGTGCTTGGACCAAGAGCTGCGTTGCATCCTTTGTGAGGAAGGTCCGAATCCTGCGGATATTGTAGAGGGCAAATCTGCAGGATCGGGCCACAGCAGTGATGTTGGGGGTGCAGGATAGTTGGTCATCGAGGATTACACCCAGGTTCCTCGCAGTTGAGGAAGGTAATACTGTGATGCCCTCGACAGTGACCGACAGGTCCATGCGAGGGCAGTCTTTCCCTGGGATGAAGAGGAGTTCGGTTTTGTTCAGGTTGAGCTTGAGGTGATGTGCAGTTGTCCAGACAGAGATGTCAGCCAGACAGTTCGAGATGCGAGTTGCAATGTGAGCGTCAGAGGACGGGGGAAAAGAGAGGAACAGCTGGGTGTCATCTGCGTAGCAATGGTAGGAGAATCCATGCGATGTGATAACAGAACCTAGTGATCTGGTGTATAGTGCGAACAGAAGCGGTCCTAATACTGAGCCTTGAGGGACACCCGTGTCCAGAGAGCAGGGTTTGGACATAGAGCCAGTCCATGTGACCTGGAAGGTGCGGTTTGTCAGGTATGATGTAAACCAGGTGAGAGCACAGTCAGTTATGCCAAGTTCAGCCAGAGTGGAGAGGAGGATTTGGTGGTTGACTGTGTCGAATGCAGCAGATAGGTCGAGGAGAATGAGAACGGAGGAGTGGGACGAGGCTCTGGCGTCTCGCAGGGACTCGGTCACTGTGAGGAGGGCCGTCTCAGTGGAGTGAGCAGTCCTGAATCCTGATTGATTAGGGTCTAGGAGGTTGTTCCGCGAGAGATAGGATGACAGTTGGTTGTAGGCGGCACGTTCCAAGGTTTTAGAGAGGAATGAAAGAAGAGATACAGGTCTGTAGCTTTGGATGTCAGTAGCGTCTAGGGTGGGTTTTTTAAGGAGAGGCTTCACGATAGCGGTCTTAAAATCTGCTGGAATAACTCCTGAGGTGAGGGAGGAGTTGATCAGGGTGGTGAGGAATGGCAAGATGTCGTGTGAGATGTCCTGGAGAAGAGAGGAGGGAATCGGGTCGAGGGAGCAGGTGGTGGCGCGGTTAGATGTAACAAGTGCGTGGACGTCCTCAGAGGTGAGGGAGCTAAAGCTGGTAAAACCATCCGAGTTGAGAGTTGGGGGAGATGTCTTCTGGGAGGGAATAGGCGTGAATGAGGAGCTGATGTCATGTACTTTCTTGGTAAAGTAAGTTGCAAAATCATCGGCAGTAAGGGAGGAAGGGGGGGTAGGGGCAGGAGGGGTGAGAACACGGAGAAGAGTTTCCTGGGGTTGGAGGCAGAAGAGTTGATCTTAGCCAGGTAGAAGGCAGATTTGGCTGCCGAAACAGTTGAGGTGAAGTCAGAGAGGAGGAGGTGGTAGTGAGCAAGGTCCTCGTGCTGTCCCGATTTCTTCCATTTTCTCTCTGACGCTCGCAACAATGATCTGTTGGTTCGCAGAGGTTCAGACAGCCAGGGAGGGGCGGGAGATGATCGTGCCGGTCGTGAGATTGGGGGACAGAGAGTGTCCAAAGAAGAGGAGAGTGAGGACATCAGTATGGAGGAGGCTTCCTCAGTAGGCATTAAGGAGAACTGTTCTGAGGATGGGAGCGAGGAGATAACAGTTGAGGAGAGAGCGGAGGGAGTGAGGGATTTCAGGTTGCGGCGGCTGGTGACCATTCGAGGCGTAGAGTGGAGGGATGAGGTGGGCTTCATGGGGATGGAGAGAGTCACAAAGTGGTGGTCGGACACGGTGAGCGGGGTAATAGAGAGTGGCGAGATGCCACAGGATCTTGTGAAGACAAGGTCAAGTTGGTTCCCGGCCCGGTGAGTTGGTGGAGAGGGGGACAGTGTAAGGTCAAATGCGGAAAAGAAGTCTATGAATTCAGATGAATGCAGCTTTCCCGGGTGGATGTTGAAGTCACCAAGGACGACGAGTGGTGTGCCATCATCAGGGGAGCAGCTCAGGAGGGCATCCATTTCATCCAAAAAGTCACCAAGAGGACCGGGTGGGCGATAGATCACTATGATGTTGAGTTTGAAAGGAAGGGTGACAGAGACGGCGTGAAATTCAAGCGTAGATCGGGGTAGGTGGTCGAGAGGAAGGACCTGGTAGGACCATGTGGGTGAGATGAGGAGCCCAGTTCCTCCTCCTCGCCCTGTTCGTCTTGGGGTGTGTGAAAACGAGTAGGCAGTTGAAAGGGCAGCTGGAGTGGCAGTGTTTTCAGGGGTGATCCAGGTCTCTGTGAGGGCCAGGAAGTGGAGAGTCTGCAGGGAGGCATAGGCTGAGATGGTGTCCGCCTTCTTGACTGCAGATTGGCAGTTCCACAGCCCCCCTAGTACTTCAAGTTCCTTACCGGTGGAGAGTGGTGGGTAGCAGAGATTGGATGGGTTACGGCCTCGAGTGAAGGATCTTCGGTAAAATCTTGGCTGCGAGGGGGGGGGGGGGGTTGAGATGTTGTACCTACCTCAATGGGCTTCCTCGATGGACTCCCGCAGATAGACTCCCTCGTCTTTGTTCAGCTGTCTTGACTCCCGCAGATAGACTCCCTCGTCTTTGTTCAGCTGTCTTGACTCCCGCAGATAGACTCCCTCGTCTTTGTTCAGCTGTCTTGACTCCCGCAGATAGACTCCCTCGTCTTTGTTCAGCTGTCTTGACTCCCGCAGATAGACTCCCTCGTCTTTGTTCAGCTGTCTTCGTTCTGATGGCCCGACGCTGCAGCTGACGCTGTAGTGACAGCCTTTTAAGTGCTCAATTTACCGCAAGTACTGACTGTGGCTCCTCCTTCCCTCTAATCAAGTCTATTCACTACAGGTGAGCTGGCTCAAAACAAGCTGATTGCTCACTTAGCACAGACAGCTTCACAAGAATTTCAACAACAAGCTATCAATACTAGACTAAATGTTACCACTAGCTTTACTCACACAATGCCTAAACTCAAATCTACAATTAGTTTCTGACTTACCAACAAGAGACAAAGCAGCTTCCTTCCTTTCTCCAGACAAAACTAATTCTCCAGCTACAAACTAATCTGAGGGGATCCAAACTCACACACAGTTTTGATCAACATGTGATCAATGTATTGCACTTCCTTATTAGCTCAATACATGTACTACATTATCTAAATATTCAACATTTACCCAATGCCCCAAATTTGACAAGAGCTTTATTTTTCGCGGGAGCTAGGTGGATGCATTTGTATGGAGGCTTAGTATGACTCATGTAAGCGCACTCCTACTCAGTATGTATTTTTGGACACATATCTTTTTTCTGCTAAAACACAGACTTGACATTCAATTTTTTTTGGGGGGGGGAGGATAGTAGCCAGCGATTGCCGAGCAGTTTGGGATCGGGAACGTACTGCAGTTGGGGTGAGAGAGAAATCCAACTGGCACCAGCTGCATTTACACTGATAATGTTTCATCATTCGTGGCCGTAATAAACACTATTACTGCTTTGCACATGTTGTGGAAGTCCCGGACACACTGGGAAACTAAACGGCGTCCTGCCTGAGTTCATAAGAGGAGGGAATGTTCCCATTCATTGTCTATGTAAGAAGCTGTGCAATGCTGTCGCGGAGCCGCGAGTTTCAAGAGATGGATGTTTTCAGAAACACATTTCGGTGAACTATTTTCGTAAAAATGAGAGGGAGGTGCGAGGCTGCAAGGTCAGAAAGATACGAGCTCGGAGGAGCACAGAGGGGGTGTGTGTGTGTGTGTGGGGGGGGGGGGATGGAAAAGAACACTGACATTTCATATTGCTTGCCTCATTTAAATGTTGTTGGCAGCACAGTGTAGGTAACATTTTGCTTGAACAAAATGAATGCTTGAATACCTTAACCAGGATGAGAGGTTGAGATTGTTAAATTAGCTTGAGGAAAAAGTACACTCCAAATGCAGTTTTGAATATGAGTGATATTTTTGTAAACCAAGAAACTTGCCCCATGTGCTGTAAAAACTTAAGAGATGGCTCTGATGTGGTTCAGGGAATCAACAATGCAAGTGTACAAAGAGGTGACGATGTACACATTTCCGCTGGTGAAACAGTACACTCAAAATGTCGACAGAAGTACATAAATAAAAAAGACATTAAAATCCAACAGAATAAAGACAATAAAGTTGAGCCACCAAAAAGAAGTGCCAGAGTAGCAACTAGTCCTTTCAACAGCCAAACCGATTGTCTATTCTGTGGGACTACGATAACACATGGAAGTAAAGACACAAGTAGTATTAAGACTGATTTGCTCGCAGCGTCCATTCTTCAGTGACAAGCGTGCAGATCGATGGGCTTTCATGGTGAAAGTCAGGATCGAGTTTTATGGCCGTGATTTACATGCTGCAGACTGTGTCTATCACCACTTATGCAGTAGTAGTTTTCGTAATGGATATCTTACCAATAACTTACCAATGCAGTTCCAGAAAGACCCAGAGGCAAAGCGCAGAAAATCTGGTCGGCCCAAAAATGAAGATCAGGAGCAGGCATTCATGAAAGTTTGCTCTTACCTCGAGAGTAATGATGAGGAACAGTTGACAATTACACATCTTCGAAACAAAATTAAGGAATCTCTGACAAACCCAGATTCTGAACCATATGTAAGTCAATATCTCAAGAGAAAATTGAGAGAACAGTACCAAGACAATGTACATTTCACTGAAGGGAAGGTCTCCATGATATAGTGACAATGAGAGAGAAAACTTCACAAATACTACGATCTTATTTCAGCAAAGAAGAAAAGGATGAGGAATCCCAGAAACAAGTGATCATTCAAACAGCAGCGCGACTGATTAAAAGCGATATCAAGTCCAATGTCCCATCCGTTACGGATCAATATCCGAGCATACAGTCACTTGAGCTCAACTCTGCCCTTGCGTTTATTCCTGAGACTCTGCGCACACTTTTGAATGGTCTTTTTGTGGGTAAGGAGACAAGCCGAAAGGTTGGAGGAATTGGACAGGCAATTGCCCAGGCAGTACGGCAACGTGCTCTGGGTGCTCCATTAAACTTGGCCTTGCAGTGCAGGCACATCATACACTCAACAAAAATATAAACGCAACACTTTTGTTTTTGCTCCCATTTTTCATGAGATGGACTTAAAGATCTAAAATTCATTCCAGATACACAATATTACCATTTCTCTCAAACATTGTTCACAAATCAGTCTAAATGTGTGATAGTGAGTACTTCTGCTTTGCTGAGATAATCCATCCCACCTCACAGGTGTGCCACATCAAGATGCTGATCTGACATCATGATTAGTGCACAGGTGTGCCTTATACTGCCCACAATAAAAGGCCACCCTGAAATGTGCATTTTCTTTGCTTTATTGGGGGTCTGGGGACTCAGAACCAGTCAGTATCTGGTGTGACCACCATTTGCCTCATGCAGTGCAACACATCTTCTTCGCATAGAGTTTATCAGATTGTCAATTGTGGCCTGTGGAATGTTGGTCCACTCCTCTTCAATGGCTGTGCGAAGTTGCTGGATATTAGTGGGAACTGGTACACGCTGTCGTATACGCCGGTCAAGCACATCCCAAACATGCTCAATGGTTGACATGTCTGGTGAGTATGCTGGCCATGCAAGAACTGGGACATTTTCAGCTTCCAAGAATTGTGTACAGATCCTTGCAACATGGGGCCGTGCATTATCTTGCTGAAACATAAGGTGATGTTCATGGATGTATGGCACAACAATGGGCCTCAGGATCTCATCACGGTATCTCTGTGCATTCAAAATGCCATCAATAAAATGCACCTGTGTTCTTCATCCATAACAGATGGCTGCCCATACCATAACCCCACCACCACCATGGGCCACTCGATCCACAACATTGACATCAGCAAAGCGCTCACCCACACAACGCCACACACGCTGTCTGCCATCTGCCCTGAACAATGTAAACCGAGATTCATCCGTGAAGAGAACACCTCTCCAACGTGCCAGACGCCATCGAATGTGAGCATTTGCCCACTCAAGTCTGTTACGGCGACAAGCTGGAGTCAGGTCAAGATCCCGATGAGGACGATGAGCATGCAGTTGAGCTTCCTTGAGACGGTTTCTGACAGTTTGTGCAGAAATTGTTTGGTTATGCAAACCAATTGTTTCAGCAGCTGTCTGAGTGGCTGGTCTCAGACGATCTTGGAGGTGAACCTGTTGGATGTGGAGGTCCTGGGCTGGTGTGGTTACACATGGTCTGCGGTTGTGTAGCCGGTTGGATGTACTGCCATATTCTCTGAAACGCCTTTGGAGATGGCTTATGGTGGAGAAATGAACATTCAATGCACGAGCAACAGATCTGGTTGACATTCCTGCTGTCAGCATGCCAATTGCACGCTCCCTCAATGCTTGTGGCATCTGTGGCATTTTGCTGTGAGACAAAACTGCACATTTCAGAGTGGCCTTTTATTGTGGGCAGTATAAGGTACACCTGTGCACTAATCATGATGTCAGATCAGCATCTTGATGTGGCACACCTGTGAGGTGGGATGGATTATCTCAGCAAAGCAGAAGTGCTCACTATCACACATTTAGACAGATTTGTGAACAATGTTTGAGAGAAATGGTAATATTGTGTATCTGGAATGAATTTTAGATATTTAAGTCCATCTCATGAAAAATGGGAGCAAAAACAAAAGTGTTGCGTTTATATTTTTGTTGAGTGTATAGAGGTCAAAATTCCTGGTGGATACCCTTCATGTAATGGGATTTGCTTCATCATACAAGGAAGTTTTACATTTTGAAAAGAATGCAGCTGATTCAGTTGCCCCAGATATGTTAGGGGATGACATAGATGTGCTGGACATGACACTTCTTTTTGCTGCTGACAATGTTGACCACAACATCCTTACTCTTGATGGTAAGGGGACCTTACACGGAATGGGAATCATAGCAGCAATCACTCCAGGGCGGAAAATTGATCGTATCATTCCAAGGAGCAGTGTTGGGGCTAGTTACTTTAAAAAGTAATATATTACAGATTACATATTACTCTCAAAAATAGTAATGCCTTACACTACTATATTACTCCCTGGAGAAAGTAACTAGTTATATTACTAGTTACTTTTTACGAGTATACGAAAAGACTGCGATTCGACGGTTGAAAGCGGTAGCATCTCCTCTACTACGTAAGAGGCAACGAGCTTATTTATTTCTGATTTGGTGACCAGTACCTTTTGATCGAATGAAAGTTTAAGCTGCTTGCGAGGCTGCTCGGTAAAGTCATCCCGTTGCTTGGCAACAAACTCGATGTGTCCGTGCTGTCTTTCGAGGTGTTTTTTCAAGTTGGAGGTGGTGTTGGAAGCGGTTGAGAGTAGCTTTTTTCCCGGGCAAAGGGTACATTGCACTACGACGTTATTTTCCTTTCGTTGCAAATATTGAAAATAGTGGTTGAATTTCCAGCCGTCGAACGAGGTTTTTTGCAGAGCGGTGCCTTCTTCAGGACGCGAGCTAGCAGCAGCAGCAGCAGCAACATGCTCCGGACTTGTTGACTCTTCCATTTTTTACCCATCTGTCCTAGCGGGTGCCGCTGGCGACCAATCGGTGATGGTAAATGATACCTCGTGTCAAACCCCAACGAATCACTGATCCATTCACGCCCCCCCTCCCCCTCCCTCCCTCCGTGCTGTTTTGTGTGATGCGTGTGTGGTGAAGTAGCTGGTAGCTACTAGCAAATGTAACGCAAGTAACGAGCCCGGAAAATTGTAATATTATTACTATTTTCAGTAGAGTAATGCCTTACACTACTAGTTACTTGAAAAAGTAATCTGATTACAGTAACGCGTTACAAAGTAACGCGTTACACCCAACACTGCCAAGGAGACACATAACTGTGGCAGTGGGGTGTGGTGAGGGCGCCGGCTGCTGGAGGAGAGGGAGGAGTGGCTCAGCCGATGCTCAGACAGCTAGACAGAATCAGGTAATCAGTCAGCTATATAAGCATGCTTGTAACCTGGTTCTGGTCTCTTGCAGTAGGCTGGGTCCTGTGAGAGGACCAGGGAACGGAGGAGACGCAGGCCATCAGCCGTCGGAGATACCTTGTTTATTTGTGACTGTTTATTTTGCACCACGTTTGCGGCAAGGGGAGAATAAATATACCCTGAACTCTGAACTGAAAATGCTGTCCAGTAGTGATGGCGAGATGAAGCCTCATGAGGCATCGAACCACTTGAGCCAATTGGTTCAAGAAAGGGTTCATTTCTCGAAGCTTCATGTGCACACGATACCACCTACTGGCCAAGTGTGTAATCACAGGCAGCTGTATCTGAACCACATAATGTGTGATGCATTGACTTTTTGTGTCTGTTATGTCTGTTGGGAATGACTATGAACTACAAAAAATGGATGTCCAAATAATTACTCAAAGAACATTCAAGCTGTTATATTATTCTATACAGACAGTGTGGTAACAGGGAGAGGACATTGGGGGAAATTGATCCCGGACGGGGAGTCGAACCCGTGATCGCCGTGTCAATGACGTTGAGCCTCTGTCATGAGGCAGGTGCCCTAACCACTGCGCCACCAGCCGCTGCGTGATGAAGTCATTTCTGTACATAAATTAACACATATGTGTATAATAAATTGTTCTAATGTTTTCTGTGTGTGTAAATTTTCCCCAAATGGTAAAATCATCACTCTCCTTAATCTCTCTCTCCCTAAACTCTCCAAACTATCTCCAAACTATAAAAACGCTATTCAACCTCTAGTATCCAAACTCCCCAAACTATCCAAACTCTCAACTGACCGCAACTCTGCTTCAAAACCCACATTTTGTATGGAGCCTGAGGGGTCTATATAGCTGTAAAACCTCGCGGCAAACTCTGAACCACTTCCCGAAGCAGTCACGTGGTACAGCCGGGCAGCGAGGCTTCGGACGTCATCATTTTTGGCTCCTCCCCTAAATGAAGCAAGCCTCGATACGCGCTTCGCGGAAACGCCCCCTCCATCACTCGACACATGCTTCGAAGCCTCGGCGCATCTCGTAACATCACTACTGTCCAGTCCTTCCTTCCCTCCCTGTGGGCACTGAGGCTCACAATAACTAACCTAAATTTTTCAATGCAAAGTAAAATCCCAGTCATTGAGTATCGCTTTTCAAAACATGTGCACCAAACCATCGTGTTCAACAACCTTCCAGCACTGATCCACTCTGACAAAACGGTTGATGTCCTGTGGGAGCTCTCATTGAACTTCAAACAACAAACCCCAGGGTGGCAGGGAATGATGCACATGATTCATCAAGGACTAGACCATCCAGGCCAATCATCAGTTGTGTTCCTGCCAATAATTGACATGTACTCTGAAGACAAAACACGTATTTTGTCCACCTTGTATTTTGTTTGTGATCTGGCTATCAAGCATAATACTCCACCCATTATTATGTTTGATCAGCAATAGGCACACTGATGGAAGGCACAGGACTCAGGAACATTAAGGAAGTTGTCTATGGATCAAATGCTGTCCAGCACATGATGACTGGAAAGTCAGTGCAAAGAGCTTTTCATGGCCATATGCTGGTGGACAGATGTCTCAATCACCTGGTTGTGTCAGATCTGCAGGAGGATGACTCGCAGTTTGAGTCATTGGTGAACCAAGCTGGAGAGATGTACTCATCCATGGTAACGAAAGAAACAACTTTGGAGAGTGCTGCAGAATCAGCTTTGATAGGAGAAACAGACACCCTGATGTACACGACAAGTTTTCCAGGGGGTTCCACGTGATCAGCCGCAGCAATCAGTACTGGGCAGGCCTTAGCTCTGACCTTGTCATCGAGCAGACATTGATGTGATCGTTAAAAATCAGTGGAGGCCTGACCCATGGAAGTGGAATGACTGAGGAAATGCGAGCATTGTGGACCATGTCTACACCCATTACATTGGATTACAACAACGCCATGCAGGAATTCAATGACCTCACCTACACGAGCAGCGAGCAGCACTGAGAATCCTCAGAAGCAAGGATGAATAGAGATCACTCTGATCTAGAAAAGATCAAGGAAAAGCTTAAAGTCTCCAAAACTGGACAGTTTTCCCTGGAAGATGTAATGAGCTATGAGCTCTGCTCACTTCCTGCAGCTCTGTTTGAAGGCAAGGAGATCCTCCATAAAGCCAACAAGCCCCAACTAGCGCAGGCAGTCACTGAGTTCTCGAGCAAGAAATCGAACAAAATTGTCCTGGATTCCATCCCACCAACTGAGCATTATGTCCTTGATGGTGGCTCCCTGGTTCACCGCTTGGCATGGAAAAAGGGTGACAGTTACGGTGCCATTGCACAGTCATATGCAGACTTTACTGTACTAAATTATGGTAAAGCAACAGTTGTTTTTGATGGTTATACAAACACTTTAATATATAATTAGGGCCTGAGCACCGACAACGTCTGGCTGCGAAGCCCTATTGAAACTATCGTTTATTATTTTTCCCACATCACGGCCTTTTTGGGGGCCTTACCATATTCAGAAGTTGGAAAAAAATGTCCATGCTAATAGAAAACGGTGAAAATTCAATGATTTTAAAGGTTTCATAGTTGGCCACAAAAAAAGTGGCTGTCGAGCGCTACCTAACGTGTTTTAGGCCAGCCCCAGCACACCGTAACTCTAATTGACACAAAATTCGCCACACATGTGCAGGCAAGTGTGCTCTACAAAAAAACCTCTTGGAGCACCAAACTCCACCTACTGAAATTTTCCGCCATTTTGAATTTTGTGAAAAACATGTTTTTGCTAATATCTCCTGAACCGTAGATCCGATTCTCACCAAAATATCTGTGCATCATCATTAGACCAAGCTGGTCAAATGTTATCAAAAGCTTTGTAAAATGTCATTGTGTTCAGAAGTTATTAGCCAATGAACATCAGAGGGGCGGGGCTCTAGCAATCAATAGACATAACTAAGTTTTATTAAAATTGACCACTCTGGGGCGCTACAGTAAATCAGCCATTTTTCAATTGAAAGGTTTGTATTTTAACAAAATCCTCCTACACCGTTGATCCGATTCCTACCAAACTTTGTGAGCCTGTTCTAGAGGCCTCAACGATTAAAAATCATCAAAAGGTCTTACATAAGGAGCGCAATTACGGCGCACTGAACATGGACGAATTTCATGCTTCGCCACAATATTCTAAACTGTTATAACTTCAGTGTCCATTGTCCGATCATGTTCAAACTTCTCACATTTGATGAGAGTCCCACCCTGAACATGTCTGCACTGCAATATTGACTCACAATCAGAGCGCCACCTTTTGGAGACATGAAATGTCATGTTTTTACACCCGTATAAGGTCCCAGTCTTATGGAACTCTGCACGCCAGTCGAGCACGACCACTTCAATCGTCTGATGCGGTGATCGACGGGACGATTCAGGCAAGGGACGGGACGACCGGCGCCGTGGCGGTGGCCGGGGACGACAGGCGGTGGCCGGGGACGACCCATGCCGTGGCGGTGGCCAGGCCAGGCAGTCAGACACGTCAGGCGGTCGTAGCACTAACCGAGTTACGTGCCATGCGAGGGCCCGTTATCACTGCTCGCAGTTTTAATTGTACTTGTTATCACTTATTTATCATGCATATATGCTAATTAGAATATTAAATGGCTTAAACATGTATCAGGTACTAGTATTCCTGGTCTAGGAGAAATACAAATGAGTAATGGTCATTTTAAGGACCTGGCGGCGGCCATTTTAAAAATGGTGCCTTTCTGAGTATCACACTTTGGTAAACTTTTAGTATGTTTATAAGTACATTTGATACTACTATAATCCACTGATAGTTAGAATTTTTTGGGGTCAAGTCATATATGCACCTGACTAAAGTACGAGATCATGAACTACACAGTAACCTACCTGGAAAGAAATTCACTTTCCTCCCTGGAACTAACAGGCGCATTCATCTAAATGGCTGTCAGTTCTAATCATCCTTTACTTTCGACATGCAAGAAACAAACAAAAGAAACATATTCATATCCAGCCCCTCCCTCTTTCCTGCATGGCAGGTTTGAACGAAGGAACAAACAATTGTAGATATTAGTGATGGGCTCCGATACAAGCTTTGCTTGAGACTGGTTAATTTTTTCAATACAAGCTCCGAAGCAGAGGTGTCACCGGTAACCTCACTAGTACCACAAGGGTCAATTCTTGGACCACTGCTATTCAATCTCTACATGCTTCCACTCTCACATGTCATACGCAAACATAATCTTAATTACCATAATTATGCAGATGACTCGCAACTTTACATTTCACTACACCCAGATGAACTATCACCCATAATATCCCTCACTCAGTGTATCAAAGATATCAATCATTGGATGTCAGAAAATGTTTTACAACTAAACAAAGACAAAACAGAAATACTCATCTTTGGTGCACAGGCTCAGAGACAGAAAATTGCAGCACATCTCAATACTCTCTCTCTAAACAGCAAAACTGAAGCAAGGAATCTGGGTGTAATCATTGACAGCGATCTAAATTTCAGAAATCACATCAATCACATTACCAGATCATCTTTCTATCATCTCAAAAATATCTCCAAATTGAGGGGCTTTCTGTCAAAATCAGACTCAGAAAAATTAATCCACGCTTTTATAACAAGTAGATTAGATTACTGTAATGGTTTATTCACTGGACTCTCAAAATCAAGTACTCAGAGGTTACAACTAATTCAAAATGCAGCTGCACGCATTCTCACTGGTACCAAGAAATATCAACACATCACACCCGTTATTAAATCTTTGCACTGGTTACCTGTTAGTACAAGAATCGATTTCAAAATACTACTCCTGGTTTACAAAGCACTACATGGCCTTGCACCTCAATACATCACAGATATGCTCACCACTTACACCCCAGCAAGAACACTTCGGTCAACAGGCAGTGGCAACTTACTCATTCCTCGCACCAGATCCAAAGAAGGCGAGGCAGCTTTTAGTGTATATGCGCCACGAAAATGGATCACCTTGCCTGATACAGTTAGACATGCCACGTCAGTAGCTATCTTTAAAAACAGACTAAAAACATATCTTTTCTCAACAGCATTCTGCTGAACTGTGTGTGTATGTGTGTGTGTGCATGTGCCCATATGTGATTGTGTCAGTGGGTGCGCATGTGTGAGTCTAAGTATGTGCTGAAGATGACATTTAAGATTGTTTACTTGCACTCTTCTTGTTTTCTATTTGATTTCTAACTGATTTCTATATATCTATGTATACCTGTTGTGAAGCACATTGAGTCTGCCTTGTGCATGAAATGCGCTTTATAAATAAAGTTGAATTGAATTGAATAGTAAGTATGAACAAAGGAAAAACAATTCAAGACTGTTGAAACCTGCAACATAATAGAAATAACTGAAATGCCAAATGGCTGTGTGTGCTTTAATTTATTAAAGTGCTTTGATGTAACCTTTAACAATGTTAACACAAACAAACCTGGGATAGTAAGTGCAGCATTGATACTAATAGCAAGGGTAAATTAAAGAACACATGGAAAACCTAATATAATGTAATATGAAATTAAACCTGTATGTATTTAATGAACATTAAGGGACAAATAGTGAGTAAAGGGAGTTCTCAACCACTTTGTCACAGGTTCTTAAATTATGTTTTTATTTCACGGTTTTGTCAGCTGCAGAAAGAGTGGAAGAGCAGAAACACTTGTTGTGGAGAAATGCACTTCCAGTGTGAAGCGCAACAACATACATAACTCAGCGCTTCGGCGTCCAGCATGAACCTGGCATTCCTCATCGGCACCTCAAGCAGACACTGATACATACATTCTGATTTAGGGGCATTTAAAATACAATTTGATTATTGAAAAATTAGATTTGAAATGGATTTTAAAATATACACTATTCTTTGAGACTAAATTATAGATACAATTTTGCACCATTTTGAGGGTTTTGTGAGTTTTTCCTCAATTTTAGACTCATCAACCGAGTCAGAGTTTAAATTTACTCTGATACAGACAAAGAGCAGTTTTGAATACTAGAAGATTGCAGACTAAAAAACATTTGCAGATCTTTTAACGTGTGGTCACATCAAAATGAGTCGATGCATATATCAAATACATTTACTAGTGCGGCACAGCTTGAAAACAAAAGCACAAATGAAAGTAGGTCTCAACAGCAACTAGCAGACCTTCTGCACAGGCTTAATCACACAGTTAACAGGTGACTGAACAAGCAATAAATGCAGTAGGACTGGAGACATTCCAAATTACTCAAAGCTCTGTGGGCCCAGTCCCTGGATGGACTGTGTCCGTGTTGAGAGCTGCTGTAAGGCAACAGCTTCAGGGTCCAAGCAAACAACCTGCAGTACACAATATGTTTGTTAAAGACTTACAGGCACATGGACAGATACAGCGACACATTTAACCATTGGGAAAGAAACCAGTGAGCACATGGACAGATGGCACATGAAGAAATAAAGACAGAGAAAAAAAACATGCATTTTCTTTCATGTAAGTTGGTTGTATCATTTAACATTTTACCTGTCCTAAGTTTGACAGACTGTGATTAGGTTATGACCACACATACTGGAATTTATCAGCTGTTACAGTTTGCAACTTCACTCATTTCACCAAACGTGCTGAAAAATATGGCCACAGCAAACTCAGCAAAAAAATGTTATTTGAGGGTAGGTATTATGTTTTAGTTTAAGTGGACTACACATTCATGCATGCACACACCATTGTATTTATGCACCGTATAAGTTTTCATCATCAGTCATGATTATTTCAAGCTCAAACCTGTTGGTTCCACCTAGAACCACCACAACGCATCTCTCTACCTTCACAACATTTACAATTTATAAACAAGTTCCTCAGCCCAAAAATGCAGCACCAAGACATTTTTGTAATTTGTAATATATTTTATTTCGAGACACAATAAATACATTAATCTTGTACAACAAGAACATATGCATTATACCAGGTTTTAGCTAATTGCAAGTTTCCACCTGTAGTCCCTCCCATCTGTAGTCCCTCTTATCTAATATAAAAAAAATATCTTCAACAGTAAGAGGGATGTATCACTAACTTTGTTGGGGGTGACTTTGAGATCCATTAATGTTCTCTTCAGCTCTTGACCACAGGCCTGCTTGTTTTTATTGGTAGTGGTGAGACAAAAGGGCAGCGTTTTTTTATGAGAAAAAAAAAAAAAAAAACAATACCAGCCCACCAGGGCCAAAAACATCCGTAACTGTCAACTAGTTTTATATGCCACTCTCTGGTTTGCCTCCATTTTGTCTTGCTGTCTAAAAAGCCTTTGTCTCATGATCCAAATGCTGAGAGAACTTTCCTGGATTTATGGTGAGATCTGACAGTTTGATCTTTTGCAAGGTGTCCTCCATGTGAATGACTGCTCTTGCCATGAGGTTCTGAAGACGACAGCGTGACCCAGGTGAGCTGCTGAAATTGATTCCGAGCTTCGCAAAAACATTTTCTGTCAAAGTTGGAGACATCCAGTCTCTCTTGAGACGTGGTGGTATGAGGACCTGTGACTGTGTAGCTGTTGGATGCATTATCTAAACACATTAACTAAACTTTCTCACCAATAATCAGAACAAAATAACTGTTTAATGGCTGTTTTGAAGTCTTCTGCCATCAGAGCAATATTCACTCTCCTTTAGCTTGGTTTTTGGTCTCTACCCACTTCTAAAGGAAATATCTTGCTCTCAAGCTGCTGAATGCTCCACTATGTTCACCAGCTAATCAGCGTTTGTAAGCTTTTTGCTGCTTGCTGTGGCATAAAACAAGACTGAGAGCTGTGAGAGTCAACCAGAACAGTGAAGTTGTGGGTCAGTGAGTGAAATTTTAAACTCTACACACACACATATTTTTATATAGCTGCTATAATTTTTAATGCTAGCCTACAACCATCTATTTCCCAGCAAGCTACAACTAGCTAAGGCACAGACTTAGTAATTCATTTACAAACAGCAGGTGCAATCTGTACTGTACTTTTTCTAAATGTCTTTGTCTGATCAACTCAGCAGCTATGTCCATTTATCATCAGCTTCATCTGTTGTCATCTATCACAAAGTCCTCTACTGAGGAAAGTTAAAGCATGGACCTGTCCCGCTCCTGACGGTGGGCCTGCCCCTGGGACCATGTTGGGAAAAACTGACAGCCCACATAGGTCCTCACACCAATTGGATAATCATCCCTGACTGAAGTTCTGCCTTTTTCAAGGCTACCTATAAAGTACCTAGATGGAGAGCTTTATTTTCTGACCTTCTACATTCTGGTCTGAAGTATCTTCCTTCCCTCTCTGACATACAATGGAAATACAGGATCTGGAATAGAACAAAATCCACAAGGATTTCTTCTAGCTCCAGTGGGGTTCAGCTGGGTCTCACAGAAAAATGTCTTGATTTCTTGTCCTGTGTCATGGTAGGTCTCCACCAGTTTGTAACAGTGCAAGACATTTTCTAATCATGTTTCTTGACCCATACTCTTGACCTCTGGTGACGGCAAGCAACAGAACTATTCAAGGATGAGAATCCCACCAACCTGTCCTGTGGTTCCACTTGGTTACTTCCACTTGTGGAAGACTTCCCTTGGTGACAGATCTCCCAGGGGGGCTTGTCCTCTTTGATGTCAAGTTCTGTGTGCTTCATCTGAAGACCCCTCCATTGATTTCACACTTGGTTAACAAGGCTGTGCAATATATAGAGTCTGTAACATATTTATTTTTCAATTCTGAAAAAAAATGCCTGTATTTGATGGTATTTGACATTTTCACTTAAAATCACATTGATATCATGTCCTTTTTTATTAGTATTTCATGGAGTAAAACAGTGTGAGAAAATGATCATCACTTTTAATAAGTATAGTAAATATGATACATCTGATACCAAGTAATAATCGAATAGGAGTATAACTAAACTAAAAACCAAAAAAGAATCAGTCATTCAGCCTCCAACTACTGTTTTGGTTCAGTCTCTTGGCTCCCATCATCTTTGTAAATGATGTAGGACTGTAGTGTAGTGGTTTAGCAGCTAAAGAGCCACCAGCTTTTCCACCAAACTACAAACTATCAAAATCAAACTACAGCTTAAAGTGTATAGTATAAGTGTAATTGCTTTTAGTGCATGGGCGTATGCATGGTGTTCCAACTATTGGCACAGGAAAGTCATGTATTTTTTTCCAGAGTAGAAGTTTTAATGTTACTGCTTCCATCCATCCATCCATTTTCTACCGCTTATCCTGTATTTAGGGTCATGGGGGGGCTGGAGCTGATCCCAGCTGTCATTGGCCGAAGGCAGGGTACACCCTGGACAGGACGCCAGTCTATCACAGGGCCGACATGTAGAGACAGACAACCATTCACGCTCACATTCACACCTATGGGCAATTTAGAGTCACCAATTAACCTATCCCCATCTTGCATGTCTTTGGACTGTGGGAGGAAGCCGGAGAACCCATAGAGAACACACCCTTACACAGGGAGAACATGCAAACTCCAGGCCGACCCGGGAATCAAACCCAGGACCCTCTTGCTGTGAGGCGAGAGTGCTACCCACTACACCACCGTGCAGCTGTTACTGCTTCATGTCAGTTAAAGTCCTAGTCCAAATCACCAACATCCAACGTGGGGCTCAAACCGAACACCCTGATAGTGAGGATCTCATGCTAATGACTGAGATAGTCTGGCTCAGGCTCAGTACAAATATGTCATGGCTTCATGTCCCACCCTGGATGATGGCACTTTGTAATGTAGACTAATCAGGACTGCACTGCGCTCATATGGCAGTTAAAGCTGGTAAAGCTGATAATGTGTCCCAACCGACAGCATCATTATTGTCCCTCTGGCTCCCCCTCGGGTAAACACTGTTAGCTGATTTTGGATACCTTAATTTACTTATATGTTTTGCCGTAGTTTGTACTGTTGGCGCTGTTAGTACTCTTAGCTAGAGGCTGCTGGCTCAGGCATGGTCATGTGTCCATGAGACAATCCAAATCCTCTTAACCTTGCACCTTTAACAGATCTGTCCTATAGGATTAGATGTTGGTATCCCTTAGGTTTCACACCTTAAGCATGCTGTCTAGACTCAGTGAGCGATGGCATCTTCTGAGTTATCAAGTGGGCGCCCTCTTTCCGCTGTATTTTGTTGATGACCCACAACACCTCGAGTGTTCAGCAGTGATTGTTTGCATCACAGGTTACTTACAATAATACAATACAATATGCTTCATTGTCCCCTGAGGGAAATTTGTCTTGGACGTGAAGTCTGCACACATAAATGCTTTGACAGTTGCACTAAAACAACGAACATTCAAACAAACAATACAGCATCAGCTGTAACTTGGGGGCCCAGGTGGAGTCCTTTGGAGTTCTTCCTCTTCATTCACAGCCACTGACTGCCTGTTTCAGCAGCTCTGGAGGGTTTTTTGACAGTGTGCTGGTGGCCTTACCTCAAACTCCTATTCAGTGTAGCCTTGATTTGTAATGTGGCTGTGACCCCTCTGCAGCCTATCTAAACTGTTCGGACCACTGCTTTCAGTTCAGTATACATCAGTTTATTGTGATAATATGCCTCCTCCACTGCATACTCCCAGGGCACTGTAAGCTTGATGATGTATAGGTGAGATGAAGTGAGTCTGACCTTGGTCTGGTCTGAGATTGGTTGACACGATCTCAGCTTCGTGTACATTGCATCATGCATTGCCATTTCCTTGCCAGGTGGCATGTTCCAGGCAGCCTGAGTTCCCTGCTTTTTGGATTTATGTGTTAACCACATGGTTTCCATCCATGTATCTTGACAGCCACCATACCTAATATTTTTCAGAAAAGGCTGATCTGCTAGAATTGGCCAAATCTCTGATGAGTCCCTTTACTTTCAAGTCAGGATGTCTCCTGGTGTTCATTGCATGGTATTTCCTGTTACACCACACCACCTTGATGAGCATCCATTAGAGACACAGGATGTCTGCTGCATTTTCGTAGAACTTGTGTGGAACTTTTTTGGGCCCTGGAATTGATGAGGCCCTTGCTCTGTGGACATACTGGCTGCCTGAGAAGAGTAGCCAGTATGCTCTAAGAGTCAGAGGAGATCATTACTGATCAATGTTGTGTAACGGCTGCTCATTTACCGTCACATAATGAGGGACAAGACACAAAATGGTTTAAATTCAACAACTGCTCCTGCCATTCCAAGAAACCTACGGAGTTTCTGGCGGTTCTCAAGTACAGTAAGGTTGCATATGGCTTCAATCTTTGCTTCTACAGGACAAACTTGTCCTCCACCCACTATCTTACCAAGATAAGTGACACTAGCCTAACCAAATTCACACTTGGCAAGGTTTACAATTAAATTAGCAGTAGCAAGACGATTAAAGAGCTCATTGATCTGGTCTAAATGATGAGTCCAGCTGCTACTGTACAGAACCACATCATCAAGATAGGCATCACATCCTTGCATACCTGCCAAGACCCGGTTGACGAGCCTCTGAAAAGTGGCAGAAGCATTTCTGACCCCAAATAGCATCACATGGTACTGCAGGAAATGATCAGGTGTAACAAATGCAGACAATTCCTTAGCCCTGGCAGTTAAAGGAACCTGCCAGTATCCTTTTAGGAGGTCAAATTTGCTCACAAATTTTGCTGAGCCAACATGGTCCACACAATCATCGCATTGGGGTAATGGATAGCAGTCTGGCATTGTAACTGAATTAAGCCTATAATCAGTGCAGAAACGAAAAGTCCCATTTGGTTTGTTCACCAATAAACAGGGTGAACTCCATGCACTAGAACTAGGTTCAGCAAGATTAAGAGCTAACAGATAGTCAACTTTTTTCTGCAACAATTCCCTCTTCCTAGGAATGACACGATAGGCTTGTTGTTTAATTGGCAAAGCTCCCCCAACGTCAATATCGTGTTCAATCACTGATGTACGGGTAGGAACATCTGGGAACAGAGCAGGAAAAGACTCAATCAAACCAATATGTTTTTTCTCAACATCATGGGAATGATGTAACGGTAATTCTGCCCGGAACTCAGAATTTCGCAGGATCCCTCCAGGATCGCCTCTAATGGACCTTTCACGCCCTCACTGGACTCCTCACTGACAGAATCAGGACTTACAGAACCATTACCCACCGAAGAAACCACATGGTCTGGATCACTAGAGCCCCCTAGAGGTGTGGTGGCAATTAATCCAATAGGTGCAGCTGGTACAGAAGAAAAATAAGGTTTCAAAAGATTAATATGACGAACCTGCAGCTTTTTCCGCCTATCTGACGTACTAAGAACATAATTGTGATCATTGAAACATTTCACAATTTTGTACGGGCCACTGAATTTAGCCTGAAAGGGCCCTGGGGTGACTGGTTAACGCTGAACTCGCTACAAACCAGCTGCACGAAGTGTGCCCCTGACAGAAGCCATAACAACTTCAGACCAGGATTGTCTCAAAAATAACAAATTAACACAACCAAGGGAAAACAATAAACAGTGTTCCGAAGGAAAGGCAAGGCCCAGCTGGAGCACTCTTCCTTAGCCAGAGACTGCACGAAATTAACTAATAGCCAGTGCAAACAGACATTCTCACCTGAACTCATGAAAGTCTATGATCCTGATTTTTCAACAGGCATCCCGGACGAGCCCCCAAATTATGTAACGGCTGCTCGTTAACCATAACATAATTCATTCATAACATCATAAATAGACAATTAGAATTTATTATTATTACCAATAGCAAGATGTGAATCAATCAAAATAGGGGTATGAAAATGTAATGTTCAATGTCGTGCATGAATGGGTGAATGAATGCATCAGTATGTTAGGTAAATAAATGAGAATGTGAGTGCTAAAGAAATAGAAAGGGGGACATTGAGAGAATAGTCACAGTGCTCGTGTGAGAGAGAATATCAAAATAGTGCCTACAAGAACTGAAAAGAAGTGCCTAATGAGAGATGGACAGAAACCCTTTTATAGCCCCAACCTAAATACAGGTGCAAACAATAAAGCACTTAGGCTCAGGTTCAGCCCCTGCCCGTGCACTGGCAGGGCCAAGCCCGAAAGGGGCGCAAGTGGGCGTCACAGTTGGTAATAACGGCGTTAGAGTATAACAGCGTTACTAACGCCGTTATTTTTTTCAGTAAAGAGTATTCGAATGAATTACTTTTCCCATCGTTGCAACACCATTGCTGTTACTGAGAATGTAGAGTTGCGTGTTACTACAATTTGGTTGAATGAAGCGCAAAGTGTCAGCTTTGACCAGTGCCACTCATCAGCTGCCTGGAGAGAGCAGGGGTGGGGATGTTGACACCGTTGCAAATACGATAATGATTGGCTGGGTGGGCGGATCATGCCCTGCTCACGCGGTCTCACTGCACACTGACTACCAGACACAACGAGACAGCGACAATGGCGACGAGCCAGGGAAATGCAAAGGTAGCGTTCTCGAGCTGGAAGTACTGGCACTACTTCTCACTCATTGAAATTAATGGCAAGAATGTTTATGTAACATGCACGCTATGCCAAGGAAAAAAGATTTTATCCACATCTGCCTCACGCAACTTGAATCTTATGAAGCACCTCTCATCAACACATGCTAAGTATGTTTGAATGCAAAGTTTGAATATTATTTTATTTTCATTATTTAATATTGTTACTTTACGGAATATGTATGAGTAGGATAATGTTATGTTTATTGTGCAGTAGGCCTAATATACAGTTACAGAGATTTGAACTACTTAATGGCCAGATTTTCCTTTGTTTCTTTTTACCCAAGTTTACGTTTGTGTGACTTAAATTTGCTCTTGAATTTTATTTTCAATATTTATTTTTTATATATTTTTATTTCTCTGCATATCATATGGCAGACAGCAATCGATTGAGTTCAAATTAGGGCTGTCAAAAGATTTTTTTAATCGCGATTAATCGCATTTTGTCCATAGTTAACTCGCGATTAATCGCAAATTAATCGCATTTTTGGCACATTTTTTTTTCTTCTAAATGTACCTTAATGTATTTTTTAATACTTAATACTTTTAACAACATGAGGGCAAATATACTTGATTTATGAAAATGTTTATTTAACACTTCAAATATCCCCTTACCAAAACATGGGATCAAAACAGGGTTATAAGAATATATCACAAACAATTAAAGTGAACATGTCACAGGAGATAGTGTAACAGGAGATAAGTACAGTTAGGATATAAGTGGCTTGGCTTGCAAGTGATATCTCAGACTGGACGTACTTCTATGGTAGCTCATTTCTTCTTCTTCTGCCTCAAGGTACGTGTCCACAGGGGCGATTGTAAACGCGAGTGGACGCGCCGCTTCCCAGTATTGCACGCTTGGTGGGCTGCCACTAGAGGATTATTGACAGGCGCTCTCCTTCAAACAACACATTTTTGCGAGCGTTCCCGAGGCGGCGAGGCGAGCCCGGTGCCTCTCGACATTCGCCGCAACGCTACCAGAATGCATTGCACGGCTTTCCACATAATGAATGGGACGCGGGGAAACACCCCTGCCTGTGGACACGCACCTTCCCTCTGGATCAAGACTACAGGTGCCACCGACGGCTATAAATCATACAATGCGCGTTTCTTTTTTTTTTTTAAATACCGAGCGTTAATCGCGCGTTAAAAAAATTAACGGCGTTAAGAGGAAGTTGCATTAATGCGTTATTAACGCGTTAACTTTGACAGCACTAGTTCAAATAAATACCAAATGTTCTAAAATACTCTATATAGTGTTTTTAATCTTCAATCAGATAAAGATCTTATAGAAGATTATAGCGTTATAGAACATAAAAAATAACATCAGTTACTTTGCTGAGAAACTAATTACTTTTACAATGCGCTAACTGAGTTACTAACTCAATTACTCTTTAGGTAATTTGTAACCGTAACTAATTACTTTTTAAGTAAGATGACCAACACTGTTCCTGATGTGTGATGAGTGAGTCAGTAGTATTTCCCTGTAACAATGAGCTAGCATCCTGAACAATGTCTTACACACAACATGCCAGCTCCAATCTCAATCTCCACTTTCCTAGTTGCTGTTCTGGTGGGACGGTGATCTCTTTGTGGGATCGGTTGTCCATGCAGGACAACTCCAGATCAAGGTCAAGGTCTGCCTTTGACACTGACAGACTTACATCCGTTTCCTTCCTGAAGAGATTTTTCATATATCCAGCTAACTTGCTTCCCAAGCTTTAACATTAGTAAACATTTAGGTGCCTGTCACTTAATCATAGTTTATTTGGCTGTAATAATCGTACAACTTTACGATTAGTTTCGTAAACCGCCGCAGCTCCTACCACGCGCATCACGCGCTGTGCGTGCATATCATAATAATAACAATGCCGTCATAAAAAACAGGAGAGAGAGAGGGAGATGTTTTGGTCCGAGAGGCTGAGTTTCTGTTACGCGTGCCATACGCCTTTGATCTGACTCAGATGTGACGGGACAATCTATATAGATATAAATTCACGTGTTGATTCAATTAGTTGCATTAAATAGTGTTTGTTGTGATTATTTATTGCATTTAAATGTGCCTGGAACTGTGGAAACCTGCCTGTGAGGTCTCGGTGACGGGTGCGCACTGCGCGCCGTCAGCCAAACTTCAACTCCGCCAGCTATGATTCGCCTTGAATGAATGGACTTTATTTGCGCCTTGCGCCGAGAGTAGACCAGGTTGGAGCTGGCGGGCTTTCAGCGCAGTCTCGGCGAGGCTTTTTGCCACGAAACTTCCTCTACGCCAAGCTGAATCTGTGACGCCTCCCCCTGCTGCGCCGCCACACCCATCTTGGCGCAGGCGATCCACCAAACTGCCAAACTGACCGTGCGCAAGGCTGCGCGGGCGAAACTTGCATTATGCCGGCTCCACCACCCTGCGCAGCCCTGCGCTGCGCCACGAAACTAGGGCCCCATGTGTCAAGTCAAACTGTAATGAATGGACTAATGCCAAGGTAAAATTAAAAGCGCACAATAATTAAAGTGGGCGGAACTGATGCGCCTGCCGAGTTCCACCCGGGGCTTTAAATAGGGCACACAGCACCGGAAGCGAGGAACAACGGAAGTTGACTTGCGGCTTAAAACATGAACAGTATAATCCAATAAACTGTCTTAAAACTGCTGCGTTCGCCAGCAAAGGCATGCAGGACTGAATAATAAAAATGTGGCTGTACTATAAAACGTTAAAAACTGGGTTTAAAAATGGTTTAATAAATATGATAAATTGTGTTAAAAAGCAGTTAAAGATTCATATGATATTAAGCTTAAAAAGTGGCTATAGTGCATAGCCAGTGGTTTTCATGAAATGTGGAAATTATTTAAAAACACAAAATGGTTACTGTGAGTTGTACAGATGTGTGATTTTCTGTTGTTGTATTTGGTTGCAGTAATTGTACTTTTTTTTTCTTTTGCGGTTTTTCACCTGCTAAAGGACTAAACTGTTAAGAATCTTGAGACCTAAAAAAAACAAATCCTTCAAAGAAATGGCTGAAGCAAGTGAAACTGTCATTTAATTGCTGAATATTGTTATTTCCCTTGTCTAGGGGAATTTTAAGGACATAACATAAGAAGGATGAAAAGACTCTCCGACTCCCAAAAAGGCATAAAGTAAAGTAATACAAATTGATTTATACCTAAAACAAGAAGAGGAACTTAAATACTTCAGGCCGAGATATCCAAAACAACAAACCAAAAATCCTATTTCCCGAACCAAAGACGCTGACTACTATATGCCAGGATCACGTAACAAATACAAATAGTACCACTGACTCCCTATAATAAAACAAAAACAGGAGAAAACGTGCAGCATAACAAAAGTGGCAACTCACCCCTACTAAACACAGTTCTACACATAACATTAATGGAAAGACAAAAACTAGGACAGCTCTAAGGCTTCACACATTCTTAACAATATCAACAGTTTTGTTAGTCGGAGGACTGTTTCTGCTGCTGTGAAATCTCCTCTCCCCGCCAGGGTCTGGTGGTGGTGGATTTAAATTGGTAGATGCCGACCCCCAGCCAATCAGCTGCCACCACTGGTCCGCTCCACCAACAATTAGGTACCTAACAAAAAAAGGAAAGAAAAGATCCACCTCACAACAGAACACTCACTCTGAGGAAAAAAAACGCTCACACAGAAAACAAACAGAAACAAACCGAAGAGCAGGCAAAAAACAACACACTCAACTAACAACCATACGGCCAGGGCCGTAACAATATGCCAAATAAAAGGAGGAAAAAACAGAAAGGAAGTGTTGGTCATTGAGTGAAATCCAGTTCATCATTTCAGGGTAGACAAATCAGGACCCTTTCAAGCGGGGAACCTGCACAAAACATTAAAGACTTGACACCATTTTTTTTTTCATAATTTGCAGAGATTTCTTTTAAATATTGCCATTGAACATTATAAAAAATTTGCAATAAGCTTTGTTGAATTGTGTTGACAAAGTATATATTTAAAAGTTTGGAATGTCTATTGTCCCCCAAAGCCAAACAATTCAAATAAAAAAACATGACTATTAATATCAATGTTATTAAACATGTTTTATGTTACTTGAATGATACTTTCTGTATCACATTATATTTTGTGCTGTGCTGCAGACAGTATACTTGTATTGTGATGTAAATGTTATAAGGACATTAGCCAGGCCTAGCAAGTGGACCGCAAAATACAAGTGTGTGTACGTGTGTGTGTGTGTGTGTGTGTGTGTGTGTGTGTGTGTGTTTTGTGTGTGTGTGCGTGAGGTTGAGGATGTCTTGAGTGACAGTGATAATGAGATATAGAAGTACAGGTGAGCAGAGAGGAAATGACATCCTGCAGAGAAATATATGAAGAGAAAAATTAAATTGTCAGTATCTTTAATCATTTACGTATGACATGAGATGAACACGACTTAATGATAAATACAAAGTAACCTTCTCATTTGGCGTTTCCTTGCAGAATTGTTTGCATCTCTCTAGTTGCTTCCCAGCATGCTTCACATCAAAAATCCTATGGTATTTTCAGCTCCCATACATCCTTTAGAAACATCTATCTCCTCCTATTAACAAAGATTTTGTACATCTGTACATTTTATTCTTGTCCAGCTACTCTGTGTGCCCTTAATTGCCCCCCGGGACAAATACTGTATCTTTTTTTTTAATTGAACTGAATTGAACTGATTCATCACATGGACCAGATGCTGTCAGTGACACAGACTGATTTAACCATCAACTCCTCACCTCAACACTATTCTCTGGTTCCTCAAATAAGAAGGTGTGGCCAATTATGATTTGTGATCTTTCAAGATAGTTCTTTGACCGAGAGGGTGTAAACAAGGGACGGCTTATAATGTATGTCGGAGTCTTAATATCAGCCACAGGATTTTAGTAAGAGCACAGGGCCTTTGCCTGAGAATGTCGTCTTGATTTTTTCTTCCATTATTGTCTTTAACATCAAATTCCCACAACACTGCTGCAAAATAGTGGACATTTTGAGAAGCTGCTGTACAAGGGCCATATTGCTGTCACGCTGCTGTAAAGCCCTTGTGTGCAATATCAGACACATTAAAGTAATATCTTACTTTTTTAGGACATTTTTACTTTTTGCACACATGCTCACCATTGATATTGACTGCCCCAGGTAACTCTAATACCAAATTTGCTTTCAACTTTTACAAAAATCTAATCATATCATTCATTGTTAAATGCCCCTTCCATCAGTGGGAGGACTTTTTTCTCTGCCACTTCAAAAGAGGTAATTCTGCCTGGTGCAGGCAGTAGGCAAACATGTGAAGCTACTGGACCTCACACAGGCATGAAAAAACACTTAATAATTCCAAATCAAATACTTACACGTCAAGTTTACATCTGTGAAAAACGCTGAACATCTCAGTCAACCAATGCAGCCTTGAACATGTGCATCAGGTCCCATGCAATGAAATAAATACTGGTTTAGCATCATTTTCATTTTGAGTCAGCTAAGAAAGAGCATCTGCTCTTGCCAGTTTGGAAAGCCTGGATCTGTGTGATTAGTTTGACTGAATGTCATCCAGCTTGAACGCTGCAATTAATCTTAAACCATAAAGCAAGGAACATTATGAGAATATTTAGTAACAGTAACAGACTAATTGTTTTAATGGTGTTGCCCTCCAGAAGATTACTTGTAAACACATTTAAGAAGAATGGAACCATAAATTAAATGTAACATCAGAAAAGGATTTCAGGAATATAAGAGATGTATTAGATATAATTATACAGTTACCAGTCATTAGGGATGGATGATGCTGTCTAACCGCCTACATAGATCCATCTTCTACCTGGAAAAGCACTGTGAACATTATGTCTTTGATTTCTCCATTGCCTTTAATACCATACTGCCATCCATGTTGGAGTGCACATGGTGGACAACACATCCTCTCTCACAACTTCTCAAATACCAAGACTTGGTCAGTGTACCTTGATGTCCAAGATCAACGAACGAGGTACCCCCCATAGCAATACTTTTCAGCACGGCGGACAGCATGTCAAAATATGCATAGTTCCCTTCAAAATAGACTTCCATCTTCACAGGCCAACTTAATCCATTAAGTTATGTTAAGGAAAAGAGCATGGTTGACGTTACTTACATTCGGACAAAACATCGGTATTTGACGAGCTGAGAGTGAGGACAGACTACCTCATCTACCGTACAGTATTTTAGGCTATGGATTCCTGCAGGCTAAAGTCCCGCCTCCTTTCATCTTACCTATTCACACTGCAGACGTCATGTATATCTCAGCTAACTGCCACCTGCAAAAGTTCTCTCTGACGACTCAATTGATGGCTTCATCACGAATGGGTTTGATAAGAAATACACAAACTGACCCAGGGCTAGCAATGCAAGCAGACCCACCTTCAGATCTATGCAGGGTAAACCAAAGAGTTTCCACCTGATGAAAGGAAGAGACTCACGGTTAAAAAACAGTTAAGAAGGCCAGCAGTATCCTGGGACCCCCCTTGATCCAGTGGACTGGTGTGAGAAAGGAGAATGATGACTTAGCCATCATCCCTGGTGGAGAAGATGTCCCGCCCCATAGAGAGCACTCCGAGAGCATGGGGCAGCTCCGATTTTACAATCAACCATCTTCCAAGTAGCCCGCACGAGATTCACCATTCATAAATTTGGATCTTTCAATTACAACATATACCACTACCATCTTTATATAATATTTCATATGTGCAATAATGTGAGCACCATTCAGTATGTCTACTCTTAATTATATATACTGTGTGTGTGTGTGTATAATATATATATATATATATATATATATATATATATATATATATATATATATATATATATATGTTTTCTATTATTTATCATATCATGTTGTTGGTTTTTTTACCTATGTCTCTGTTGTTGCAGAGACATACTTTACATCCCTTTGCAGCTGTAACACTGCAAATTTCCCTACGGTGGGACTAATACAGGATTATCTTATCATTCACATATTTTAAATCACTTATTAATCATTTTCTAAAGCCCTTTTTAATGTGGCACCCCAGTGACTCACTGGGTAGAGCACATGCCATCAGGGTTCAATGATTTCCACAGCAGCCTGGGGACCTTTGCAGCATGTCTCTCTCTCTCTCTCTCTCTCTCTCTCTCTCTCTCTCTCTCTCTCTCTCTCTCTCATGCTTTTCTTGTCTACTCTCACTATCAAAATATCGAAGCTGAAATGCCAAAAAATAAATAATCTTTAAAAAAAAAAAAACGTTATAAATGTCACATATATTTGTTTATTTTTTACTTATTTTTATCATATTTTATTTTGGGGTATTTGAATCTATACCTAGAATTTGCATGCTTTTTTAAAATATTTTATTGTAGTACTGAATTTTCTTGAAAGGGACTGTATAAAAAGGTTTATCACTATTACAAATATACTAGATGACACTGCAGTAACATCATTGGACTATTAAGAAAATACCATAAAAATAAAAAAGAAAGCATCATAAAGCCACCATAATGTGTATTGAGGACCATGAGCAAACAACACTTGAACTCAATGTTAAATATCACAGGAATATAACTGTGATAATTCTCTGAGGATAAAACCACTATGCTGTTAAATTGTCATCGCAGATTTATCAGGCGAACGAACGTGACAGCAGCCCACCAGCAGCCTTTTCATTGGCCCGATATGAGACATGATCGCTTCTGAAGTGTGAGGACATTTCAGCACCGGCTAATTAATTGTAATAAGGCAGGCTGGCACATACGTTGGCAATGACAGCCGTGAGGTGATAGGCGAGGGCTCGACTTCCCTACTAAAACCAGTGTGGAGTTTGAGCCGTCAGGCCGCTGCGCCCCAGAGACTTGTTCTGGCACTCACCTAGATACACATCTGCTCTGATTAATCGCCTGCTTCGCCCAGTGCATACATTTCATTATCAGCTTTAAGTGGGCGAAAACAACGAGGATCAGGGCACGGAGCAGAGCTGTGACAAGAGGAAAGATGAGAAGGGGGGATATGACTGGAATATCTTGAATGTGTGAAAGAAGCTGATATCTAATGGTCCTCCTCATTCTTCTCTCGTCACAATAAATAAAGTTTGACCTTTATCAACCCCTGTTGATCACCAGGTACCACTGATTTTATCCGCTTATACTCAAGTCATTCTCTTCTCTTCTATGACAGCTTGCCATTATCGCCACAAACAACAGATACAACACAAACATCTAGTGAAAAGTAAAGTAACACTGCTTTGTCATGTGAACTTTTGACTCTGTGTGGGCGATATTTGACGACACAGGTTGCTTCCTTGTCGCAGTGTGCTGTAATAGTAGCAGGGGTGTTGCTTGGCACCTGGCTAAGTATGACGAAGAGCCTTGCTCAAGGGCAACTTGACAAAAGGTTTTGAAAAGGATGTGAATGTTACATGCTTCCCTTCAAAGACGGGAATACTGCATTCTTCAAGTAAAAGTGGTTTTGACAAGGGGGCTTTACCCTCAACCACGTGGCCGATGAATGATGAACACTTGCTAAGGCTACATCCGAAGGTAATTCACCGAGTTTCTCTTGCCCATCAGCTCTTTCATTGATTTTATATGTCCTTGCTTGTCAAGAGCAAAGCTTCTCTGAGTTTGGTTTCCAGATGTAAGAAAAACTCAAAAGAACATGTTACAAACCATTCATGTTCACACTTTGTATTTCTTGGCAAGACTATTTTCAATTTCCAGGTAGAGCAACACTGCCATCGCCTGGCAGCAACCACTAATTTCTCTGACTTTTTCACCATACTGACTGTGCTGCAAATTTGTAATAAGGAGCAGAGTTATGCAGGCCTGGTATTCAGCCTTCAGAGCACAGCAGTGGAACTTGAAATGAAATGGGTCAAGGAGATTTAGATCTGGGCCATTATTGTCAAAGAGAACAATGAGCATAGACTTTGGAGTAATTGGGAGAAAAGGGTAAGCATTTGTCATGTAAGTTCAGACTGGGTTCTGTGCATACCTAATAGGGTTTCACACAATTTACAAAGGCATATTTGCTTTATTGCACCCAATGCCATATTAGCAATTCCCAAGTTTAATTAGTAAGTGTCACCCTTCAGTTGATTGGTAAAGACCTCTTTCTCCCATTTGGAACCCCAATGCACTGAAACAAAGCATCAAATTATATTGTGTAATTACATTTTTACTTATGCAAAACTGGTGATTTCATAAGTAACAATTTCACACTTTCAAAATACTTTATCAATCAATAATTTTTTTAAAGTAAAATTTGTGTTATATTGCTGTCATTCAAACAGCAAACCACGGTCCATCACATTTTGATGGATATACAAATTAAGTTCCAACAAGGCTAAGACAGCTATGCTAACAGTCCTGTGAGGCTGTACTTAGTCACAACAGTGCTTTTAGCTAAATGCTAAAACGAGTGTGCCAGACGATGCTAACATGCCGACGCGAAGCAGGTTGTTTACCATGTTCACCATCTTAGTTTGACGTGTTAGCAAATTGGCTCTAGACACTAAGCACAACTGAATGAATGGATGGATGAATGAATGAATTTCCTAGGTTTTAAAATTATTGAAATGATGACCTGATGATGGCGCTATATGGAAAGTTAAGGTTATTACAACAAGGAGGTCTGTTGAAAATATCATAGCAATTCATCTCATATTAAAATATTCCACCAAAAAACAAAGCCTCATGGTCTGAACCAAAGCAGTGGACAACTAAAAACCGGCATACGACGTAATGAAAAAATGAAATAAAAATATGCAGCTCCAGTTACATGAAAAGTTTGAGATGAATTCAGTGATATTACTGGATCGTGCCATTTCTCTGCGAGGACGGGTGTAGGACCGTACACGCTGAAAGTCCCTGTGATTCAGGAGTTCAGATAAAGGTGACGTAGAAAGACACAGATGACCGGAGACTGTCCCTCTGTGTCTGTCTCTGCCTGCCTCGCTATCTTTTGGAGTGCCTTTCTGTCTTCATCTATCTCTTTCTTTTACATTGTTAACTCTCAAACAGCCACACACACATGCACACACACACATACATACACACACACACACACACACACACACACACACACACACACTGCCTCCTTTTCAGAACAGATAAGACTCTAAATTGATTAAGATTTACCAGATGAACTTGCTGAAGGATACCCAGAAACCAGATGCTGGCAAGCAGATCGGCCTTATTGGATCAGCTTATATTTGGTTTTAAATTTCACAGAGAAAGTCCAAGAGCCTCAAGTTCTGTCTGTCTGTCCATCTACAACAGGCCGAAGCCCAGAGGAAAAGTTGAGAGACACGGTAGCTAGTTCATTCATCATCCCTCTCATACATGAATGCATGAATCAAAACAAAAAGCTCTCGTAAATTTCTAACCTTTAAACAATATCATTTGCTATTCATTTTGCTTTTAGGGCCTCCTCTATTATGTATGCCATTCAACAACACTAACCATGCTTTCTTCTCCTTCTATTAATTTATCCGTTTCACGTAATTTTCTGTTTTGTCCGTTATTCATCTGACCTTTAATTATAATGCCACCATTATGTAAAATTAGCTTTCTTAATGCGATGAATCTTTGCCACTCATGTTTGACATTTGTAGTTAAGGGACTTATTTGGCTCCACGCATTAAAGTGAGATGAACAATAACACATTTTTGTTTTTATTCTTGTTTCGATCAACATGAATATTTTGCAGCTACAACTTGACTTGGGCTGTGTTCAGACTACTATACCAACATACAGTCTGGAAATGTCTGGATGTATACTACATTAGCAACAATTGCTACAAGCGTGTACCGTATGAGATTGTTGAACATACTCAATTGCCCCACAATGCATTGCGTCTGGTTGCCTTTAAGTTTTAATGTGTTTTCATGAGAGAAAGTAACCAGGTCCCCAATATGTGCTCAGTTTTTCCAAGTAACGACAGTTTCTGTGATGCGTACTGAGATGTGAGAGTTCTTTGAGATCGGCAGCCTGATTTTGCTTTTGCTTCGTCCTACTCCTTCTGGAACTCAAAGTCACTATAAATTTGAAGACTGTGAAAATTGTATTTAAATTTTATGATTACTTGCCAAGGGGTTCGAAATAAATAAACTGAACTGAATTGTCCCATCATTGCCACATGTGACCATAGAGGCTACTTTTCTGGCAAAAAGTGAGATAATCTCGCATCAAATTTTCCTGAACTCGAAGACCTTTTCAGACTGCCAGCTAAAATCAATTTATTTCCAGATTGATATTTGAAAGTCTGGACAGCAAAAAAACAACAACCTGAGATTAGAATTTTAACAAAGGAAGGGATTTATTACAGCGTAACCCAGAGATGGTTGGGGTTTTCGGGAAGTCCGTGGGTTCCAAGATGAATGGGGATCGGTGAAAGGTAAGTGGCAGAGTCAGAGGCCGGAGGTGAGGACAGTATCTAGAGGAGGACGGAGCACTGGATAGGATCAATAATCAGACAAGAAACCAGGTTCATCAAAGATCAAAAAGTCATACAGTGAGAACAATGCCACTATGGAAGAATCCAATAAATGCTGGCAGAAATGAGCTGATGAGTTGCAGGTATGTCTTGCCAGAGCGCCGAACAGGAGAGGGAGGAGCCACGCCCACCATAGAGGAGGAGGGGAAAAGGAAAATAAGGAGAGAGGAAGAAAAATTAGGTACAGGGAAGCTTTGACCGCAATAATAGCAGATCAAAACATTGGATCCAAACCACATGTGGAGGTGGTTTGAAATGCAAAACCAAATTGGATTTAAAAATGTGGACATGCTGAGCAGAACCCACTAGCAGAGTGCTATAGAGGACAAGAGGTCAGTCTGTGGACAAACGCAGAAATAAATTGTCTGCAGGCACTTTAACTTTACTTTCCCTTTCTGCTGCTTTCGACCTGCTATGTATACCAACTTCAAAAGCCATTGTTTCTAGGACGAACGCTGTCCAGTTGAAAATCGCTGATGTCTGGAAACAATTCTAATCTGATACATGTCCTTAAAAAGGCTTTGACAAACTAATCAGATTTGTTTGCAGTGTGAGCATAACTCTTTTTTCCCCACAGAAGACATTTTGAAATGTGCAAATATGCATGTCAAGTAAATGATAATGACAAAAAATAATTACTGACTGAATTCGCACCGTCATGGCTCATCGGTACACTGCTGGAACTGGGGCTTCAGTCATGTTGCACTATTACTTGTCTATGCTATGACAAGTTAAAATACCTGCAGTGAAAAATACTGCATTTGATTCTAACCCCACGAAACGTGTAAAACACCAGCCATCACTCTGCCAGATTATTGTATTGTAATTCTTTAAGTGTATTAGAAATGTTGGGGGAAAGTCACAAAACAGGTTAGAAAATGGTAAAGGTTAAAAAAAACTCCAGGGAAAGTCGGCATACAGCAGTTTAACTAATTTACCATGAAAAGTTGTTGCCAATAAAACAATGTGGGCATCTGAGCTTCCGTCCTTTGCCAACTCTATAGAGTCTACAACTACTCATTTTTACATTTTAATGAATAGTATTTTCTATCAAAAGTTAAGATGAGAAGCTTGAAGATCATAACTATATGACGCTACAGCAAGAAGACGCTTAGCCTTCTATAATAAATGGAAACTGGGTGAAAATGCCGGTGTCAACGTGTAACAAAAGCTGGCGACCAGCACCTTTTACAGAGCTGTTTGTTCACACTCCGGCTTCAGACATCATGCACAGACGCCTCCTTTAGTGATTGTATGTGACTTACCAGGCATTCATGCTCCTCCAGTTTGTAAACCCTCCTGCAGTAATAGTGGAGGGTTTCATCGATCGTTCCTGCTCTTTATATTACATCGGTGTATCTGCCCCTAAAGCAGTGGGTGGGTGTTAAAAGACACGCTTACATGCTAAATGAGTGTCGGTGACAGACACCAAGGAGCACTGACCCAGCTGCATTATTTGACGCCTCTGCAGTGAGAACAGGTTGAAATGCGTGAGAGTCTGTTTGGTGGCCGCGTCAAACAAAGACAGGCCATGAACAGCAGTGTGAAACTAAAAGAAAATGCTGACTTATTTGTCAGTCAACTCAGCCAGTCATTAGTCACGTGACTTGTTAATATCGTCAGTGAAATTAACATTGAATGTGATCGTTTCCTAAACCTCACCAAGTGGTTGCATAAGCGAACTCCTTGATTTTGAAAAGACACTATGCATTGTAATGAGCGTATTTTGACATGCGTCCCAACACAGTGTCAGTCTCCGATGCCAAAGGGCACTGACGAGTTGGGAGAGAGTGTGTGTTTGTTGTACAGGGGGACAGATGCCGGACTATTGACTTCCTGTGTTAATTGAGCTTTAGAGGTGCTGGATGGTAGATTTTATGATTAGACTCTGGGGAAAAGAAAAAAGGATTACGCATATTTCCCGAATGTAAACTTTCTTTTCTTTATTCCTAATAATAAAACTCCAACCAGGTGGTACATCGCTGCCTAACTGGGAGCTATTAAACCCTATTGGCACGACCATCCCAGAGAAGGTGATGATGCAGTAGGTCCCTTCAGAGCAGGAATAGTCCCCAGTGAGGTACACAGCCCAACATGGCCACTGGCCCCCACTCTATCCTCCTCTCCATGCTGGCGAGGGGGATCCATTCTTCTGTGTCTGGGTCGAAGCGCTCAGCGAGGGTGGTCCGGCCCCCTGAAGGCACAAGCTGCTGTTCAGGGACACCAGGCACATCCCATACTCTGCAGGGAACGACGACAGTACGATAACTGGGTTCAAGCCAAATTTATGTAAATATATGTAAATATAGTTGTTATAAAGTTTTACTGGGAAACAACACATTTTGGGTCGGTCTGCATGTACCATCAGGTATTAGTTGTGATTTCTTCAGTGTTTGTGAACATCTTTTTATTCCTGAAAAGTTATAGCTGCCCTTGAAGACATAATTACCACCTGCTACATGGATTTTTCCCACCACAGTCACGGAGATGTTCCCCACACCCGGAGAAAATGACAGGATTGTGTTCTTCTCACAATTCTTAGATTAAAGATTGACAGCAGTTTACTCAGTGAGAGGGATATTGCAGCATTCACATGGAATATTTGGCAGCCGTCCTTCATTGAAAGTCAACTCTGAAAAGTCTTACGAGTTGTGATATTGTGGGTTTGAAGAAAACCCTATTAAGTTCTTTCAACTTTTTGATGATCTTGGTTGTGATATTATTATTATATATTTGACAAACAAAAGTTCACACGACACATGAATATCAATATCTTTACTCATTTGATAAGAGAAATGCAGTGATGGAGAGGCAGAACATTTACTCACAGAACAGTTCTGGGGTATTTGTGCTTACGTATTTAGTATTTCCATTTTGCGCTTTTACTCCATTGCATTTCACAGAGGACTACTTTTACTTCATTACATCTATTCGAAAGCTTCAGATGTTGGTTATTTGAAGATTCAAACTGTACATGCAAACATATGACCTGGACAGTAGTTGA
This sequence comes from Chelidonichthys spinosus, assembly GCA_029853015.1. Taxonomy (NCBI): domain Eukaryota; kingdom Metazoa; phylum Chordata; class Actinopteri; order Perciformes; family Triglidae; genus Chelidonichthys; species Chelidonichthys spinosus. The sequence continues at coordinate 16,611,287 of CM056821.1, read as the reverse complement.
TGGCCTTCAGCTACAGGAGCTCCTTGCACACACTTTTCAATCAATAGGTATTGAACCTCAAACAAAGGGTGCCGATGGCAGCCCCCAATTACTATCATCCCTGGATCTCATCCCATTAAACCTTAAGCAGGACTGCTTGAACATGGATGATAAGGTGAAGAAAGAAAAAAGCTGTCAGAGGCATTAGCTCATAGTAACCACACATTTTCATCAAAGCATTGCTGAGGTTGGGTTGATGTCCGGTGCCACAGAGGTTCATGTTATGTTTTGTTCAGATGACAAGGTCATAACCCAGACACCTAACCACTGCATCTGCCACTACTTCCTGGTTCCCCTAAACCCCCAGGCTGTCAGGATTCAGTTCTAGAGATTCCTCTTTGATCATCTCCTGAAACCTGAAGTTAAGTGTTCAGTGATAGCCTTCCTGTAAGGACTCTTCGACAGAGAATAGAGCAACATCAGTTTTAGATTTATTAGATCCCATAAATGGACTTAAAGAACCCAGATTTCCACCTGCAGTCATTTGTTCATTTGTTTCATTTCTTTGATACTCCCTTAATGACTCACCATTTAATAATCACTGCACATTAAAAAATGTTCTGCTTTCAGTTTGTGTTCAGTCTAAAAATTCTATATTTTACTCTGTAAAGAAAATTTCGACAGAGCGAGATGATCTCCGACCTGCCCTCTAGCAGCCTGCAGGTTTCTTTCTCACGGGTAAGCCATGCATGGAGCTGGGAGAGCATGCCGCAGTAGTAGTCCACAACCAGCAGACGAACCAGGATGGCCGGCAGGCCCTCTTCAAAGCTCCGAACTACAGCAGGTCAGCAGCCTTCAGCTGCTCACCACTTCGCTGTGGTGTGTTGAGGAGCTGCTGTAGTCTACCAAGGCTGAAAGACCTCCACTTATACCGCATGCAGCCATGGGGATGAAAGGAAGAGTGGTGGGGGTGAAGAGAGGAAAGTTTGTGAAAAATCCCAATACCATATGGAGGAACTTACCTTTCCCCACTGCCCAACCAACAGTATATAATTATAAAGGAATACCAAATCAATGACAAAGACAGGTATGGTAGACTTGCTTTGATCTTGTCATAGCCATAATTGAAGTATATTTTATGTAACCTGGGCACCTAGATGGAAACCTAAATCGCAAGGACCCAACAACCTGGTTAGAAAACCAAGTATTTTATTTCAGTATTCAAGGGAGGATTTTATTAATAAGTTAAAGGACGGTACTGACTCCAGCTTAAAAAGATTCACTTTATTATGAAGAAGTCCTTTAAAATACCATAGACCTTACCATAACCCACCCATAAACCCACAGGAAGAGGTGAATTTTCAGTGCGCCACGAGTAGTATTTGTGACACACACTCACTCACTGCAAGGCAAAGAAGACACGTGCAGGTTAAATCAAGAATGGCAATCGTAGGTTAGTAAAAACACAGCAATATAGCATGCAGAAAAGGACAGACGAAGGGCAGGGGCTCTGCACATCCAGACTCCATCACATACTCTAGTGGGTCATAATTCAAGATTAAGAGGGGTTCTTTTTGTGTTAGTCTTTGTATTTATTTTTTAGAAAATTGTTGCATATTGTGTTATACCTTTTAAATAAATGTGATGTGGGAACTTGAAGCCTCCAGCACCCATACACAGAATGGATTACGGTGAAGTGAGGGGAAAGCATGTACAGTGTGCAGCTGTACAGCTTAGGATGGGGTCCATTATGGGGTAGAAGGTAAATGATGGGCCATGGTGGTGTTTTAGAAAATCTCTATATTGAACCATGTAAAGTACCCAAAGGCCAAAGTCTGATACCTGTAATATGTCTGCACAATTCATCAGAACACACTCACAGCATGCATCTGTCGTGATTCATGGGATGTGAATACTTTGTGGAATTTATGGTTGTGATTGGTACAGCTGTATTGTTTTTTATACATTGTTTATATGTTTAATTGTCACTCTCAACTTGTGTATCGTATCGTATTCTGACATATTTGAGATACAACATCCTTCAAAGCCTTCCTTTGATAATCTGTAAGTTACCCCCATGAACAGTATGTTTCATTACTTATCTGTCAGTGAATTTTGAAAAAAAATATGAGGACAGGTGCCAACAACACTGTCACCTTCAGTGGAGAGTGAGGGCAAAGCTAGGTACGGGCATCATCTTGTTTGGAAGTAAAGTGGTGAATCATACAAAAATCACTGAAATACAGTTTGTAAAAAGGTCAAGAAGAAAGGTTGAGAGGTTCCAAAGTACCAATATCTTTTGAATACTCCACGTTATAAGAAACTCTGCTTAAATCCATTAAGTGGTAGCTGATAACACATTCATCCCAGTAATGTCATCATGGGGGAGAAGAGTGAACAGAGTGGTTACGTTTTAGTCCTCTCTGTTCATGACCCGTCCCCACCTTTAACTATTACTATCTGGTCATGCAAAACACAAGACCCTGGAAAACAAGTTTCAAAGGATTTTGTGATAAATTATTGATCCCTTGAATAATCTTGTCCCTGTTTATGCCTCTCTTATGAGGTCAGGGAGAGCTGGGGCCTCATGTACTAAGAATTGCGTGGATTTCCTACTGAAACATAGCGTATGCTAGAATCCAGAAACTGTCCTACGCACAAAATAAATCAGATGTATCAAAGTGTGCGTACGCATGGATCCAAGCACTTTTCCTTTGTACATCCCAATCAACGTGGAATCAAGCGCACATGTGGAAGTGCTAAACTCCTCCCTGTCCATGCCCCCATTTAAATATGCAAATGATTTTAAATAGGGCCTGCACCGGGGATTCCCCTCTCTGCACCATCAGATCTAGAAAATGAGTAAAGGGAAGAAGCGCAACTTCACCAAGTCTGAGCTCGAAACGCTCTTAAACAAAGTCGAGACTAGAAGAACGTATTATTTGGTAGCCTCTCATCAGGCATAAACACAAAAAAAAAGAAATGTGAGTGGGAGCGTGTGTGTGAGGCAGTGAACGCTGTGGGGTCGGAGCAGCGCACACTCCCTGAAATAAAAAAGAAATGGTCCGACGTGAAGATTCAGGTGAAGAGGAGGATTTCGGCTCACCGCCGAAGCGTGACCGCAACGGGCGGGGGGACAGGAGGATATTAATATATTATATATTATATTATTATATATATTAATGACTGCAGAAGTGCGCCGTGGGTACTGCAGTGTGACATTTCCAACTTTACGCACGCGTTTATCGACACAAATACTGAACACAAGGAGACAATAAAGGGCTTGTTAGATGCTCTGCCGCTCTATTTTCACCAGGGAAAAACAAATGCACATATTTGAATGCACGTGCCCAAATGGGCGTTGTGCTGGCATTCGGGGTGCAATTAAACAGATACATTTACTCACCGAGAAGCCACCCATCGCGCACCGTGCCAGCCTCCAGCCTGTTACCAACCATGCTATTAGTAAGAATGAACGAGTCATGCGTTGAACCAGGCCACCTTGCCACTATGTTGGTGAGCTGCATTTGCGCATCACATATTATTTGAACATCTATTGAATGAAAATGTTTCCTGTTGACAAAAACAAATTCATCCTGTGATGGCGCTTACAGCAACATGTGTGCAGTCAATAGCTCCGATTACATTAGGGAAACCGGCTCTTGCTGCAAATTGCGCTTTAATGTTGGCTTGTTCAACAGCATTGTATGGGAATTTGATGTACCTGGATGACATTCTTATGATCCCGTCCCACACCGCTGGCATGGCTCGGCTCAGAGTGGACTGGCACACTCCTGACCGGTCGGCCAGTTCCCTCTGGAAGGCTCCTGTTGCCAGAAACCCCAGAGTGGTCAGCACCTGTGTGGGCACGGACAACCCCTGGCTCCTGGCTGTGTTTCTTTCTAGGGCCGGCCGCAGCTCTGCGCACAGCTCCAGTAACACTGGCCTCGGCAACCTAAAACGACTCATGAGCCAGTTGTCGTCATTTGCTAACATATCCTCCCGTTCTCTAAACACCCTCTCACATCTGATGTTACCGTTTGCGATGTCTTCTAACAAGGCCAAGGCTGCCATTGTTAATGCCATTTTTTCATCACTTTGCGCATGCTTTTTTAACCATCCATATGATTGCAAACACGTGTGTTAACTGTCCATTGATGTGTCTCTGATGTGCACATTACTCTGAGGACTAATTGTTTTCATATAATTAACAGTTTCCCAGCATCACCTCAGAGTGTCGCCAAAGGAACAATAGCTGTAGAAACGTGCGTACGCCAGCCGTGAAGCTGGCGTGGGACACCGCCCATTTCCACGCTCATTTCACTTTTGATACATCTGAACGTTGGCGTGGAAAATTACGTACGCCACGTTTTTGTGCGTACGCAACATTGATACATGAGGCCCCAGGTCTGTTGGAACTGGTAGGCCTTCATTGTCTATCTAAAGGCTACAGCTCAGCAGATGCTTGCAAATTTCAGCAACACAGAACACAGAACAATGTACATGTACTCTTCATCCTTAAAATTGCAACATGTCTTCCAACCAAATACTAACAAGGTGTTTACGATGCTGTAAGCCACCATATGAGCTGGGATCCACCTGTCTATGCTGTTTGTTGCTATTTTGTCATGATTTCATATTACTCAGTCATACATTTAACCTTGCCTTAAGTGCTTTTAGTCAGTCATAGACTCATCCATATACATTGGCATACAAGAGCATCCTTCAGTATTGTATCACTTACACTGTTTCATTGGCATGATCTTTCCATGATGATCACTCCCTTTCTCACTCATGCATTCCATAGACTAAATAAAAGATTACCTGATGTTGCGACGTCAACCTGCCATTCAAAGTGTCCAGGCTCTGAATTTAAGCCTTATTATGATTAAAGGTACAATTTAGTTACATTATTGGTATCTGTTTATAAGTAAGATGGGAGACAGCAAGATTGAGAGAGAGAGAGATGGAGAGAGAGACAGAGAGAGAGATGGGGGAGAGAGCAAGAGAGAGAGAGCAAGAGAGAGAGAGTGACAGTAAAAAGTCAATACCAGTGAATGATGCTGATGAAGAAACTTTTTGGACTCTACCAATGTGACTACCATGTATTTAAGTGTTGACGTGTGACACAGCACACAAGTAAGTCTAGCGTGTTGCTCAGTGTTGCTTAAAGGTCCCCTATTATACTGATTTTCATCAATTTCACACAGCTGCCAGAGGTCCAACAACACTGTATTTGATATGCATTGCCCCAATGCAGCAGGATAGCACAACCCTTCCATTTTACCTCTCCATAGAGCTGGAAGATGGTGAACTTTTCTCTCTGGAGGAGGTTAAGTGTGGAGAACATTGGCAGTGTTGCTTGAAAGATGAGGAAGTAGACTTCCGTCAGGGGGTTGGAAAAAGCATCCACCAGCCTTCTAAACCATGGTTGTGTCATCTGTAAATAAAAACAGTTTGCTTTAGTTTTGTGTAAGGCACCTGTCAATAAAACACGCAAACTACTTAATGGCTTAAGGTTAGTGGCCCATACTGCCGCAGAATTTGTGTTATACACCTGTCTAGGCTTTACCATGACATTGTAATGTGCAGCAGCATTTCCATGTACTCACTTGGCATTGGGCTTAACAGATTGGTAATATAAAGTGTACATATTTGAACTTACTTCCAAAAACCTCTGCCCTGCATGTTTGGCATGGTGAGAATAGCATGGCCGGGTCCATCCATGCATGTAAATACTGGCATTTTCCCTCAGCATTCTAGCTGCAAGTGAATTTTTGGCAGCTGTATTAACAAGTGCATTGTCAATTGTCAGACCTACACAATTTCTCTAAGGGATGCTACTTTCTTGCAAAACGTCATTGATTTGTTTTTATATATATCACTTCAGCTGTGCCAGCAGCACCGCCCACTGGTGGTGCACATATCACATCACATATGCACATTTGCTACCTTTATCTGAAAATGAATCTGAATGTATGTATTCAATGTGTGTGGTTTGTAGGACAGGTATTTGTCTAACTTTGCTTTGAGTGCCTTACAAATGTTTACTGCTCTTGTTTCCCTGAGTATGTGAAATGTACACAATATATCTTAAAAAAGAGCTTTTTGTTTGTTTTCTCACCTAGCTCTTACGGTTCATGGTTGTGTACATTGAATAAAATCTTCATGGACCATAAAAGATAAAATAAATATTAAGAAAAGTTGAGAGTTTCCAAAGTACAAATATCTTTTGAACACACCACATTGTAAGAAACGCTGCTTAAATCCATTAAGTTGTAGTTGATCACACATGGGGGAGAAGAGTGAACGTTTTAGTCCTCTCTGTTCATGACCCGTCTCCACCTTTAACTATTACTATCTGGTCACGCAAAACACAAGACCCTGGAAAACAAGTTTCAAAGGATTTTGTGATAAATTATTCATCCCTTGAATAATCTTCTCCCTGTTTATGCCTCTCTTATGAGGTCAGGGAGAGCTGGAGAACAGGTCTGTTGGAACTGGTAGGCCTTCATTGTCTATGCTGTTTGTTGCTATTTTGTCATGATTTCATATTACTCAGTCATACATTTAACCTTGCCTTAAGTGCTTTTAGTCAGTCATCCATAGACATTTGCATACAATAGCATCCTTCAGTATTGTAGTTCATGTAGTTTTGCTTACACAATGACACATGGCAGATGTTTGACTGATCTTTGATTAGTTTGATGCAGATGCACAATGTGGATCTATACAAATCAACAGCAGATGGAAGGGGGGAATTGAGTAATTCACCGTTTCATTGGCATGATCCTTCCATGAAGATCACTCCCTTTCTCTCACATACTCATGCATTCCATAGACTGTATAAAAGATGGACATAGTCTCCATAACGTCACCCATAGTCATTGTCAAGCATAAAGTGGGTCGCTATGGGAGTCACCATCTTGGCAGTCTTAACTCAGAAAATGATGTAAAATTCAGAAATGAATGAAATTGTTGCATCGCCAACCTGCCATTCAAAGTGTCCAAGCCCTGAATCATAACAAACTTTCAGCCTTAATATAATTAAAGGTACAATATAGTTACATTATTGTTATGTGTTTGCAAGTAGATCATCTAAAATGTGTCCCTCCTCGACGGCTCAACAAGCAACCGAGTGAGAGAGAGATAGAGAGAGAGATGGAGGGACAGTGTTAGTCAAGTGAGAGTGAATGAAGAGAGGGGCCATCAGAACAAAGTGAATCCGAAAAATAAAAAGGTATTTCCTGATTGTTTGATGGCGTTTGTCCCCTAAAGCACAAATAGAAACATCCACACCTCCTCACAAACCTGCAGGAAGGTGCCAGACTAACAAATTAATGCAGCCCAAGGTATGCTTCATCCTGCTGTGGCCTGTCTGCTCTTTCTGTGCCTGTCTGTGTCAGGCATGTGAGGTCTGTGAGCCTTGATAAAAGGAGGGGTGTGACAACACGGCAGTGTTTGACCTGGGAATGAGAACGGGCTGCACACCCTGTTTATAGGCTGGAGGTTACACTCTGATGTGGGGTCCAAATGCTCTTTGCTGATGCCCAGAATCCTGAGTCCTGAACACAGCAAAATATGCAAAAAAGAGGAAACAGTTAGAGGACAGGGTCCTCCATACTTCTAGTTGGTCATAAATGATGATGATAATGATTGAAAGGAACTTTTGTCGTCAGTCTTTATATTGTTTTTTAGGGAATATATTGCATATTATATAGCTTCAAACTGATGAGATATATGAAAATTCACTCACTAGTTGTCGTTAATGGGAATTTAGCAGAAGAGACCAACACTGTGTGTCAGTTTTTTATTGTAAAGTCAGGGTTGTTCACATCGGAGTCTAGAGATTGATTTGCTTTTGGAGTCAGCCTCAAGTGGACATTCAAAGAATTGCACTAAGGGTCAGCTTAATTTCCCAGCACCAGAGGTTACCGCTTGATACATATCTGCCACATAATAATACCAGTGCCTGTCTTGGTAAGACCGGCCCTATGTAGCTGGTTTAGGCAGAGACCATTGGTCAAGGCAACAACCTTGATTAGGTAGGGTCAGAGTAGCCTATTGGTCACAGAACAGGATCCGAACAAACCTGGTTACTGGCTCTGTGAGCATGGACACCATGGCATGGCCAAAAGCAGTGGTATTCATGACAAGGTTACTGGCCCTCTCCCTCATGTTGGCAGGGAAAATTACCCTGAAGTATGAGCTGTGTACGCAGAGCGCCACCTTGTGGCAGTGCAGGACTTGGCCAGATGAGCATTGAAGGGTGATGTCCGCGAAAAGGCCTTCAGAAGCCTCTCCAGCACCTTTTCAGGGTGTAGAAATCATACGCCCAGAGATCCTGGTGCATTTTGTCTCTTTGAGCATTGCAATGTTTGACACAGTACCACGTCACATAATTATTGTCACTTTGACGAGGACAAATACATTTTAAAGGTAAAAAATGTTCTGCATGTATCTCTGGGGTTTTCTCTATTGAGATGCTGTGTATGTAGAAAAGAGGTTTGTAAGAAATGTAGTGATGTCCAAATGAAGCTTCGTGAAGCATTTTCTTTATTTTCTGAGCCCAATAGATGGCGCTCTCTGTTCAACAAAGGGTTGAAGGCCGATATATTTCCATTGCTTTCAACCCTTTGTTGAACAGTGAGCGCCATCTATTGGGCTCAGAAAATAAAGAAAATGCTTCACGAAGCTTCATTTGGACATCACTAGACATCACTTAAGAAATGTTACTGTGGTACCCAAGGTCTCTTACCCCATTTATCACTTTGGTGTGAAAAAAGACAGTTGCCGGCTGAAATCAAGGATTATATTAAATATGCATTATCACTTCATGCATAATAAATAGTGTTGTGGTGATATAATACATGCATCATTTGTGGTGTTAAGTTATGGTGTTGAATTTTATCCTGTAGAGAGTTCTAGTATTAAAAACACATGGACGACACATTAGAATGATAATAGCAGTATATCATAGATAAGCTCAGTAAAACAAAATCACATACTGCCTCTTGTATTCTGATTTTTATCTTTGCAAAGCATTGGCTTGGATAGCTCTCCATAAAAACTAACTTTAAAGTATGTGGCAAATTAAGAGTAAAGTAACACGACTGAATTTCTACAAAACCATATTTTGTGCATCATCTATATGAGTGGACAATGATCAACATAGTCCACACAATTTGATATCAATTCAAAGTTATTTGTAAATGTAGTTATCTAATTGCTCTTTCAGGAGAAATCAGGACAGAATCTAAATGTTACTTTGAAGTGTCAGGGCCTTGATCACAAATAGTACCACGATTGTTTATCACACCAGAACTCTTGGCCGTGACTTTCAAAATAAAACACTTGTTTACATTTGACCTGGTACTTTTTTCTCCTCTAACATGAACAAGGCTTTAGTCACCTCTAGATAGAGATGATAACCTGATAATTGCATCAATAGAGAAGTGCAGTCACGCCACTTCCAGTCTGCCCCATGGGAACTTATTTCAGTAAAACATACGTACGGTACTCAACCGCGAGACACAAATATGTATTGATCCCATTTGGATTGTACCATGAATTACACATTAGGAATTGTGTAAAGTTGTCGTCTGTGTAAAAAGGCCTATTGATTAGCCTTTGACTGAGATAACTCGGCTCTGACAATAAAATTAACCAGGATCACATGCATTCATTCCACACCGTCACAGACTGTGGTCGACAGAATTGGAAATGAGATTTTAAAGGCTGTAAAGAGAGCTGTGGGTGGATGGTGCAGAAAAGAGACCTTTAGGATTGGACAGATTTTAATCAACAGGCTTATTAAGGCAACAGGAAAAGTTCATAGATAAAACTGGCTCCCGAACTCATTAAAGACCCATCCATACCTGTGATAAGGGTGTATTAATTGTTTTTAATATGCCAAATCTGTTCTCATTTTTGTCAGTAAAATAATCCAAGGTGACATCTTAAAGGCCTGGCTTTGTCTGACCCACTGTCCAAACCCAAAAGATATCCATTTGACATTTATACAAGACCAAGGAAAACAGCAAATATTCACATTTGAAGCTAGTGAATGTTGCCAATTTCGCTAAAAATAAATAAATAAATAATGACAAAACATTGAATCAATGTGAAATACTTGCAGATTAATTTTATGATAAGCTTATTGATTAATTGTTGCACCTCTACACTCGTGCACTCATGCTTATTTAGGAATATGCTAAGTAGAAGCATAATAACATCAACTGCTAAAACTATCAAAACTCTGGGTGTCTTGAAGACAAAATGGACTAAAATATAATAAATAAATACAATAAAAAACACAAATGAAGGGGGCCCACAATACACCCAGGAGGGTCATCACATTCTGGTTTAGAAAGCCTGACTGTTTTTGATCTCATGCACATGGGTGCAGGGGGACGGGGGGGACATGTCCCAATTTCTGAAAAACATGAATTGTCAACATGAAAATGTATTTTCAGACTTCATCCATATCAATTAATCGTGCATAAAGTAGTCCCATATACTGGAAGAAAAGGAAGATGGTGAGAAGGATTTGGGGATCTGGGAGGGTTGGAGGGAGGCGAAAGATAAGAACATGAGTAGATATTACATGCCCGATGACCCTTATAATTGTGATTTACTAATATAACAATTAAGTAAGCCCCCCCGACTTAAAATCCCCCCTATTTTCCTCCGGTGGTCCATTCCATGAATACCGAATGGTCCCTAAGCACAATAAATGATTCCCTGTGCAGTACTTTTTGAATGATAAGGCGAGCCTCTACGAAGTTGGGATTTATGATGCCATGGTATGAGTTGCATAAGGCAAACCTGATGTGCACTCCTGCTCATGCACTCACCTTGTGTCTTTACACATATGTGTAAACAATGCTCACTGCTCATTAAGCATAAACTTCTAAGCTGCATTGCAGGCTGCTCTGTTGAGCAGTGCAGATGGACAGACGGAGATTTCCTTACCGACAGTAGCCATAAAATCAATGCAGCGATACTATACGATAGAGTAAAATCTCATTCACACTCACCAGCTGTTTCTCTCTCCGGCCCGAACACCAAACTTTCTGACTAAACTAATCCAAAGCTCCAGGATTTGACAGCCTCACTGTTGAGCCTGGCTGTTACTTGTGCAACTAAGCATCTCAATTTAAGTCAGCAAGCCTCATCTAAAGCTGCTTCCAACTGAAAAGTAAATTCAGGAAATAAACAAAGGCTGCTGAGTCTTGGATCATAATACCAGGTTAGATCTTCAGCAAGAGCCATCTTTGAGAGTTGTTGGCCTGCATCCCTCTCCAAATCCCTCCTCTTATCCCTCTCCATTTGTGCCAATCCACTGATGTTTTTTCTCCGTCAGCCTTGGGAAGGAATATCTTTGCATCTTCACAGGATGTATCTATCTATCTAAAAAGTGAGGATGAATCAGCTCTTCAGTTAACAGCTGGAGGAAGACAGAATGTTACATCAATAATGATAACAAAAAATAACTGCCACTAAGTTTCATACATTTTTAGATTTCTCTTCCTTTAGTGTTTCCATTTTTCGTGAGAAACATCAATTAGATGGACTGCCATCAAACTGTGATGTCTTGTTTTTTGAGTGAAATATATTTATCTGGATGTATTACCATGACATTTAGTACACACCTTGTTTTCTTCAAGCTGAAATGCAGTAACTTTGATTATCCCTTTTTTTGATCTAGCGCCATCACCAGGTCAAAATAAACTTTTTGTTTTGGGTACCTGTCATGTTGTCTATTGTTATAGTCTGTGCAACATTGCCACAGCGGCACAGGCATTAATGTACACTTAATTATGGATTAGAAAAGAGTATTTGCAGAAAATATTTTTCAACCTTTCTTTTTAAACACAGTAATAGTATTTTTTATCTCTTACATTACTTTTTCTTAGTCCTTGTACATATTTATCTACATCACATTTTTCTGTGACATTTCAAATATTCTTTCATTATATTCATTATATTTTTTCCCCACACATTTCTAATTTTTTCATCCATCAGCCGTCATCTGGTAGTGAGTTGAGAGGACGGAGCATTTAGACTGATGGCATGCTTAAACTTAAACTAAGATACAGAGCAATGTTTTCTCCAAAGAGCTTGTTTGTCGTTTATAAACGGTGCATGGCTCAAATGCCCCTATTGACATCTAATGGACTGAATCAGGTGTTTCTAGTAATCTATTTATTTTTAGCACTTTTCCATATTTTGTGGCAAACCAGCGGAACCAGATGAGCCAACCCAGCACAGGGGGCGGATCCCCAAGCTCTGGCTAGGGGAGGTGGTAGAGGATGTGTTTTTAAAGCATCTTTGTGCTTTAAAAACACATCCTCAGTTCAGTAAAGCGCTATTCAAATACAATGTATTATTATTATTATTATTATTATTTTACCTAGTACTGCAGCCGCTGGGCACATGGCACTGGAAACACCTGCAGCCCATCAGTTAATCAGGGAGGCATTAAGAGGTAGGTGAGTCAATCTATGAAAAAAAAGGGCTTAACCCCAAAAAAAATTGATACAAAAGGTTTTTCAATGGATTCTAGTAGTATTTGGTGTGCTGAATAACATACCAAAAGTATACCAAAATATACCTCCCAGAAAGCCCTCATTTCCAAGATGGTGGCCGAAATGGCGGCGGGGAGCTTGAAATGGCTATATCTCAAATTGAAAAAATGTTGCAAAGGAATTTTCAACTGATTCTGGTACCTCTGGACATGCTTACGAACATACTAAAAATCTAGGAAAATACACCTTCCGGAAAGGCTTCATTTTCATAATGGCGTCCAAAATGGCGGCCTGGAGCTTAGAATGGCTATATCTCAAATGGAAAATGTTACAAAAGAATGTTTCAACTGATTCTGGTACCTCTATACATTAAGAACGTACAACAAATCTAGGTAAATATAACTGCTAGAAAGGCATCATTTTCAAAATGACTGCCTGTAAGCTTACATTGGTTAAATGGTTAAAATTGGTTACTATTCAAACTAGAAAGGTGGTGTTGGTGTTGAACAACATAAATGCCACACTTATTGTGGTCTTTATTCATCATCATCTTCGGGCTCCTCTGGAAGAAACTTGTTATGTGGATTGTCACATTCCTTAAGTTGACATGGTCCACAGACAGTAGTACAAGGTAGTCCATGTCAAGAGATCTGAATAAACAGAGGCTGATCCAAATGATAAGCGATGAACTGAAAGACAGGGGTTGCACTGTGGTCAATTCAATTGGAGATGCTGATTTAGACATCGTAAGGGCCGCAGTGGAATCATCTCTTCTTCACACCGCTACGCTGATTGGAGAAGATACAGATCTCCTTGTCTTACTACTTCACTATGCACAGAGAGATAGTAAGGGGGTTTATTTCAGATCAGACAAGTCAAAAGCTGATGGCAGTTTTAAAGTGTATGCCGTAAACCAATTAAAAAAAGTACTTGGACATGATGTGTGTTCTCAGTTGATGTTCATCCATGCTCTCACTGGCTGTGACACAACTTCTCGGATCTTCGGGGTTGGCAAAAAGACTGCTTTCCAGAAGCTTGTAAAAGGGGATCCTGTCCTTCGATCTTGTGCCAATGCATTCATTGTCCCAAACCAGACCACAGAGGTGATCGATGACCTTGGGTGCCAAGTAATGGCTGTCCTCTTTGGTGGAAAGTGCACAGATTCCCTTGCAGCAATGCGATATAACATTTTCAGCAAGAAGGTTGTCTCAGCTTCATCAACTGTAATACCTGAACGTCTGCCACCAACTGAATCTGCGACCAAATTTCACTATCGTAGAGCATATTTCCAGGTCATGGTCTGGATGGGAACAGAAGATGGTATGGATGCCCTGAACTGGGGGTGGAGCCTGCAGGACAATAGATTTGTCCCACTCATGTCAACAATGAATGTTGCTCCAGACAGTCTCTTGAAGGTCATTCATTGTAACTGTACCACTGCCTGCAAGACACTCCGCTGCTCTTGCAGAAAATATGGACTACCTTGTACTACTGTCTGTGGACCATGTCAACTGAATGTAACCAGTGGGTCACGGGCAACAGTACTTCCGGGTTACCTCCTGGGTAACTGTTTACGTTAGCAACGGCTGCTAGTGGGAACGCGAGCCCATGCATTACACAGCTGTTTGGAGTTCGCAATCACGCTAATGAGTATAAGACCAGGAAGGAAGCTTGTGGGACGTTTGCTCTCTGTTCGCTCTGACATCCAGTTGTGGAGAGTGTGGGGATCCTGGTGAGGTGGGTGAGTTGATGGTGGTTGTATGTTGTACGTTTAACTGTTCTAAATTAAACCTTGTGTCTGCTACAGTCGCCAGGTATCCTTTCTCCTGTGTTTGGGCTACGGTGCGGGTGCGTGTGACGAACAGTGATTACGGTATTTTCTTTTCTTAAACATATTTTACGATCTCCTCGCTTTATGTATCCAGATACTTTTAGCGTAACGATAATGTGCTCCCTTTTTAGATTCACGCTGTCTGAGGGCAACGGGTATGTGTCTACATGTGTGTGCTATGCTGCAGGTATGCTGAATTTACTGCTGGTACAGTTTATCGCTGGGATTTTATATGGTTTAATACCATTACTAATTTTATGTATGTATTTGCAGGAGTCTGCCATTGCTGTTTTGCCTAGGGTTAATATTATGTATTTGTTTTGCTTGCCTCTGTACGCAGGTTATAGCTGTTGTAGGTACTTTGCTTTCTTTGTGGTTGTTCTGTGACATTGAGATGCTGGATTGGGCAATGTATGATGGCTTGTTGCTCATCTTATCCTAGTTGCTTTTCCTACTAAGCTCTGCTTTGGGGTACTGGCCGGTATACTAGATTAAACTTAAAGTAGCTTATTGACCTTGTTCTTCTCTCTATTAACAGAAGCCAGTGAACGTGGTTCCAGCGTATTGGGGGTGTTGGGTGCTTCCTTTTCCCTTCACAATATTTGCGGTGGACTAAGTGTAAGGCTAATGAGCACCTTCACCTTATTTTTATTGCGGTTTGCTGTGCAGCCTACGCCTTGTGTGTGTGTGTTTTTGATTCTCGTAGATATAGGAGCACTCGGAGTGGTTGCCACGTGGAACTCTCTCTCTCTCTTTCTCCCCCAGTATGCCAGGTAACTACGCTCATTGATCCCAATATTAACCTGCCTATTGCTGCTGTTTTTAGTGCCGCCAGTACCCTCGGCTTGCTATTTTACGGCCTTTATCCCTATTCGTGGCTTGTGCGTGTTTTTATCATTCTCTGCTGGTTGTAATAAAGTACATTCACATTTTTTTATATCCAAGGGATTGTTGATTCCGATTTTTATAGCCATTGCTTAATATAAATAAATATTGCCCAGTCAACTGGAACACCTGTCTCTGTCTTGTCTATACAATTGAACCAAGTGTGGGGGAAACTTCAATACGGTGTGAAATTGTTAAGTCTTAAGGTGTAAGGCCTTAGGTGGCGTTGTCTGGTATTTGACCATTCCTTAATGTAACCTAGGGTTACATTAAGGAATGTGACAATCCACATAACAAGTTTCTTCCAGAGGAGCCCGAAGATGATGATGATGAATAAAGACCACAATAAGTGTGGCATTTATGTTGTTCAACACCAACACCACCTTTCTAGTTTGAATAGTAACCAATTTTAACCATTTAACCAATGTAAGCTTACAGGCAGTCATTTTGAAAATGATGCCTTTCTAGCAGTTATATTTACCTAGATTTGTCGTACGTTCTTAATGTATAGAGGTACCAGAATCAGTTGAAACATTCTTTTGTAACATTTTCCATTTGAGATATAGCCATTCTAAGCTCCCGGCCGCCATTATGAAAATGAAGACTTTCTGGGAGGTATATTTTCCTAGATTGTTGGTATGTTCATAAGCATATTTGCAGGTACCAGAATCAAGTGAAAAATCATTCGAATAATCTTTTTCTATTGAGATATATAGCCATTTTAAGCTTGGCCGGCCACCATTTTGGACACCATCTTGAAAATGAAGCCTTTCCGGAAGGTGTATTTTCCTAGATTTTTAGTATGTTCGTAAGCATGTCCAGAGGTACCAGAATCAGTTAAAAATTCCTTTGCAACATTTTTTCAATTTGAGATATAGCCATTTCAAGCTCCCCGCCGCCATTTCGGCCGCCATCTTGGAAATGAGGGCTTTCTGGGAGGTATATTTTGGTATACTTTTAGTATGTTATTCAGCACACCAAATACTACTAGAATCCATTGAAAAACCTTTTGTATCAATTTTTTGGGGGTTAAGCCCTTTTTTTTCATAGATTGACTCACCTAAGGGTTGAAAGCTCTAGGGGGGACATTGGGATTTGGCCAGACTCACCAAGCGCCAGGGAGTTTGAAACAAAGGAGGACTATGGAGCTTGGGGACCGATCGCCCTTGCCACTCAGGTGGGCCGAGACTAACTGCACTCTCTCTGTTCTGCCCACAGGAGAAGGATAAGGCCTTTTAGTAAAGGAAGCTAAAGTCCCTGGACAGGACTCCTTTCCCTTTTCCCCTTAAACCCTTATTAAAACCTTTGTTATTTCATGTCTATCTCATTTGGGAATCTCGCCACCACTACCCCTGGGTTGCCACAATTTATACAAACGCTTACTGTGACCCAAATCCCCACACCATTGCAGTTTTACAAAGGCATGGAGAAAAAAAAAATAGATCCAGGAGGTTTCTGTTTTTTATTGCATCACACGATTAAGAATAAACAATCACATTTCACATGTTGCTTCATGAACATTTACGTTGGAAAGGTTTCTCATAGCTTGTATATATGGACAAAGCCCCAGCATCATTTTAATAGTATCTAACAGTTCCCTATTACTCTGTGGATTATATTACTGCATGAAACCTTCTGAATGTGTGATGATGGATGTTAATATGGTGCTTCTGAGAGCTGGACTTTTTTGTTCATTTTGCACAAACAGTGAGTTGAGGTTAATGCCATTTAAGTTAACATGAATCAGATGAATCCAAACCTGGTTTAAACAACAAACATAGCTTTGCATGTGTGACTACAAACCACAGGCCTGAGATGTAAAACAGTCAAAAATAGAATCTAAAAACTGATTATGGGTAATAGAAATCCCAGATATATGCATGTTCTACTACTATATGATTTAAAATCAAGAGTTGTATTAATATGTAACACTAGACAACTTTAACATAATATGAAAGTATTTGGCAGGTTAGATATATTTAATCTCAACAGCACATCGAGCAACTGAGGTACGTCCATGTCGAGGTGTTTAAAATGCTACTGGCCCTGACCCATTTATAAGCTATACTATAATATTCCCCTTTCAGTGAACACATGTTGACATGTGACTGTAGGAAAAGCAGAGGTGTAAATGTTACAATGAATGATTCCATTACCTGCTTCAGTTTCAGGCTCCCTAGACATGTTTTTAATCGCACCTCTGCTTTTCCTTCAAAACATCTGTTGTCATAAAACAAAAGCATATTGCAATCAAATATATACCAGCAGTGTGATTCTATGTTCAGTGTTTTTAAAAGCATAGAAGTTAACTCAAGTGCTCCCCAAAGGCTTCATGCATAACTAATATTTAAAAACGTAAACATATTGAGATGATATTAGAGCAAGGGTGTCCGTAATCTTGAGAAAGTAAGGTTATCCAACCCAAAACTTAAGCCCAGTGTTGCTTTTGCTTTTTTAGCTACCTCCAAAAGTTGTTAAACACTGACGGCCTTTCAGGCCTCCTTCCAAATACACCAAACTTTGTCTTGAGGTAGTAAAGAGTGGTTAAAATATGTTTCAGTCTGGTTGGAAGATGAACACCAAGTCATTGCTGGGGTAAAGATACTCTTAAGGGGAATTATTTAGTTAAAGAGTCTCTAATCAGCATTCTGAGCATTTATATAACAGCAAACAACTGAGCAGGGATTTAAGTCTGTTTGTGTTCCGTTTTTTTATATTTTTTTTTAACATTGCTCATGTCCGGAGTCACTGAATTTGACATTGAAAATGGACCAGGATTTGACAATCAACTTTTAAACACAGAATTTTATGGAATTTTTCAAAATCTACATACAATCTAGATACAATTTATAAAAATGTATGTTTTCTCTAACAAACACTTTGGCGAGAGTCTCTACTAGTGATGTCCAAATGAAGCTTCGTGAAGCATTTTCTTTATTTTCTGAGCCCAATAGATGGCGCTCTCTGTTAAACAAAGGGTCGAAAGCAATGGAAATATATCGGCCTTCAACCCTTTGTTGAACAGAGAGCGCCATCTATTGGGCTCAGAAAATAAAGAAAATGCTTCACGAAGCTTCATTTGGACATCACTAGTCTCTACTGTGTTTTAGTGTAATTAATGGCTCACAGCTTCATTCCGCAGCCCCTTTTTTTACTGCCTTTCATTGCGGGAGGATCACTCCTTTTTGTGGGTGGTATATTGTGACACCTCCATGATTGCACATGCACTTGCATATTTATACACATGTGTATGGTCTCTGAATGACAAGGAACTAGACTACTAGAATGTTTCTTCAGTATATTTCTGAAGTGTGTTTCATCAACCACATGATTAGACACCATTTGATGAAAACAATTTTTACGGAAAATGTGGAAGTTGGGAAAAACATTAACAGGAATCTGGAAAAAGTTCAAACTGATTTCATAGGGCCCTATGCACTGTTCTCACATGCCAGTTACAGCTGGTAACACCATCCTAAATGATGCCGTTGTCACGGAAGCGTAGTGCCGTCCCCACATCAAGAGCTGTGTGAAGGCAATAGATAAGCGCAGAATAATGCATATAGCATCTTTAAATGACAAAATCAGTACTACCATTATGTCTGTCGTCCAAATATGGAAATCGATTGGCTTAGTTTAGCATGAAGACTCAATAACTGAGAACACAGACTGTCTTCACTGCCAGTCAATCTGCCATCGCACCAGGGCTTTCCTCTGATTATCAATCCCTGAATTGCAGTTCAATGCAAACCTTTGTTTTGTACTGTGGTCTGTATTGTATTGTATATATATATTGTATCCACTTCCAGCTCCGGTAAAAGGCAAATCTTTAATTATAATTGAGAGTACAACTTTGTTTGAGGTGTTACTGTCTTAAAAAGATAACATTTCAAGGATTTGTACCAGGGGCTCCACAGTGGTGTAGTGGGTAGCACTGTCGCTCACAGCAAGAGGGTCGCAGGTTTGATTCCCGGGTCGGGCCCAGGTTCCTTCTGTGTGGAGTTTGCATGTTCTCCCCGTGTAAGCGTGGGTTCTCTCCGGGTTCTCCGGCTTCCTCCCACAGTCCAAAGACATGCAGGATGGGGATAGGTTCATTGATGACTCTAAATTGCCCGTAAGTGTGAATGTGAGTGTGAATGGTTGTTTGTCTCTACATGTCAGCCCTGCCCAGGGTTTACCCTGCCTTCGCCCAATGACAGCTGGGATCGGCTCCAGCCCCCCGCAACCCTGAATACAGGATAAGCGGTAGACGATGGATGGATGGATGGATGGATGGATTTGTACCAATATCAATAACTGTACCAACAAAATTGTAATTTAAAATACATAAATACTGTATTGACGGTCATTAAAAAAAAACATTATGGGGAGCATTATGTGCAATACTTCAGTTGTAACTGAGAATTTGTAGTATTGTACTCCTTCAGTTAAGACAGCATACTTGCTTTCAGTTCCTCCAGGATGTCGTTGCCACTACTCCAGGCAACCACTTTAGCTCCGAGGGAAGCGTTATCCTCCACGTTGGCCAGCAGTTTCTCCAGGGTGTAGCCCTTCCTGGGCATCACCACATCACGCCCTCTCAGACAGGAAGTAGGGCAGAGATCATTCCCGCCGTCCCCCGCATAAAATATCCGCTCGTACTCCACACCCGCATCGCACTTCTCCGACAGATACACCTCCAGGACCTTTTTCTTGCAGAGGTTGACCGGGCACTGGTTGCAGTCGTGAGAGTGGTAGCACCGCACCTCCATGCACCCGGATTCGTTGAACTCAGCCGGGTTGGTGAAAACCTGGTCGACAGCGTCCTGGAAGCCAGATGCGCAGAGGATCCAGTCTATGAACATGGTGTTGGAGTCAGAGATGACGATGCAGTCAATGCTGCTCTTATTATCCGATATGAACGTCAACAAGTCTGTCATCCCGGCAGTAAAGGGGATGGTCTCCATCTCACTGCGGACCCTGTCAGGGCTGACCTTCTGCTCTCCTGGATGGACAGGCAGAAAAACACAGCAGGTAGGTGAGAGGTTTGTAATACAGTGTTAATGAGTGAAGCAGACAGGATAATATCACGTATATCCACCTATGTAGTTCATCACTCTGCACATGAACTGAGTCCAGTGGCCTTTTCTGTAGGAATTCTTCAGAGCGGCAGGAAGAGTTTGACCTGGAAGACATCTGGGAAGAGAGGAAATAAAAAAAAGATCCACAGTGGATTACATGTCTTATTATAAGTACTTCCATATCATACTTTTAGTCAAATGTACCCAATTTATGCTTTGTAATCAATCAATATAAAACGTACCTAATGACCCAAGTGTCACTGTTGTCATCCACCAAAGTGTGGTCAAAATCAAACACCATCAGAATCTTCATTGTTCACCTGGAGAAACATTAAATACAGGGAAAACACCTGCAGCCGTTATTATCATTATAATTAATAATGCTAATATTATTATCTCCTATTTTGGTTAGTTAGAGGTAGCGTGTTTGCTCGGTGAAGTCGTGCCTACGGGTTGGTTAGTATTCTTATCTACTGGTAGCTGTTCCGTCTGTCCCTGTTATCTCTGAGCAGCACAAACTGAGTGAGCACATTAAACTGGACCAACCCAACAGTTGACCCTCCATAAATCGCTCTCTTCTTTGTGCCGATTGTATGCCAACACCTAACCCAACCCTGGGATGCTCAAAGTTATTTCCCTTCAACAATAAAGTTAAAGTTTAAACTCACTGTGTCTTAAATGAGTGATATTTCTAAGAGGTCTGGTGTAACTCCGTAGCAATTAACGGCCGGCAGCCCGGCGAAACGTTCTTTTCAGATTCTGCTCCAACTATTCAAATCCGGCTCCGGGGGGACTTCCGGGACTATAATGCCTTCTGAACACCACTACGTCTCAGATTCAGAGACTACAGATATTAGATACAATACGTCAAACTTACCTCAGCCTGTCTGCCCGCTCCTTCTTCCTCCTCGTCTGGCTACAATACAAGATATGATGAGCCTCTCCTGGGCTCATTACCGCTACCTGCTGGTAAAAAGGTGGTCCTTCATTTAAAAAATTAAAACTTTCTCACACAATGAACATATATTTTGAGATATTATACTGCTATTCATGTTTTTATTTCTGATAGTGCGCAATGGTTTGCTACAATTCATAATTATGTTATAATACTGCCACACTTGTTGCACTTGTTAAAGCATATTTCTGTAATGTATGAAAAGATCAAAACACCAACTGTGTAGCAAGTCACATTTATTATTTAACAGAAAATGATCAATGGGTACAACAAAAATATTCCCATTGATCCAGACAACACTTGAAGGCATCATTCCCCTCTTTGGCCACTGGGTGGCAGTAACACGCAACTCAAATTACAAAAAAAGAAACAAGGGAAGAAGAAACGCTGTCGGTTTACTTCCTGGTTGCAGAAAGACAGGCACCCCCCTCTGTTGTTGAGTTGTTTTCCTCTTAAAGCCAATATGTTGAGAGGTTTCGGGACATGGTTGGGTTTGGAGAACCAGACGTACACGAAGACGACGGGCGAGGAAAATACCCCGAGTGTGGCGGAGCAGGAAGAAAAGGTGGTTGAAGCGCAGAACGAGGTAAACAAACAGCAGCCAGCTGACGAGGATGTTGGACCAGAGGCGAGCCAAGAAAACTCCGAGCACGGCCAAGGACTTGGTGGTGAGAGAAACTGCGTTTCCTGGGTTCTAGCGAGAGAGAAAAAAACGTATTCAACATGCAGCTAGGTGACATAATACTCCTCGCTCGATGATGTGTTTACCTTACTCTCCGCGCCGTGTACCTGAACTAACCATACACCCATGAAAGAAGCGTGTAGTTGTCAGTGGAAGCTGCCCCGGAGGTTCTACTTCGCTTGAAATGGAACTTGGTCTTCAGCTGGGTCGTTGTCTGCTGTCAACAGGACATTTGACTTCATGAAGACCTGTCTTCTGACGTCATTGGAAATATATTGTTTAGAGGATAACACCTTGAGATGAATCATCTCGTTTTCAAGGGGTCCTCGAGACACAGGACGAAACATTACAACAACAATACAACACAGTCACACTCACAGCTCTCCCTCACCACACCTCACCATCCCCACCAACTCCCTGTTGAAGACAACCTCCATATAATACATTTATGCACAATTATGAAGAGGCAAGAAAACAATATATAAAAAACAAACAGAATGGGTCAAACACGAGGAAAACATTAGCAACTTTTTGCTTGCAAGTGAATAAAAGGAGATGTTTTCAATGAGTACTAAGGAGTAACTTAAAGACCTGGGTAGGCAGTCTGAAGGGGCTTTAAATGTAAAGGTACATCTACCACTAACTTTGGAGATGTTAGGTACAGTGAAGAAGGGATATTCAGTGTGTCTCGATCTATAATTCGTATCTGTGTTGTTGTTGCCAAGTTTGTCCGTCTGTCCCACAATACAACAATGTTTTTGTTTCCCACGCTTTCTATCTCATCCCCGAAGACTACATCTTCAGCTTTGCCTCCAGCGCCACCAAGAAGATCTCCGAGTCAGTGGTGGGGACGGCTCAGACCATCAAGAAGACCGTGGAAGAGGGGAAGATCGACGGCATCATAGACAAGGTATGTTGTCATTGTCACCTGTTTGACAAGTTTGACAAGACAAATGAACATGTGGAAGGATTTACTGATTGTTGTCAAGAGCAGCACATTTCTCAGTGTGGTGATAGTATCCCACTAAGGTTACCCCTCTCTCTTTTTCTCCATGCAATGTGTGTGTGTGTGTGTGTGTGTGTGTGTGTGTTACATGTGTGTGTTTGCAGACATTCCTAGGAGACTTTCAAAAGGAGCAAGAGAAGTTTGTCCAAGAGAAGAAGGCAAGAAAATCAGGTACAACCAGAATCAACGATAAATAATCGGTTAGTTAACGAGAAATCTCTCTCAATCGTTTTTATACGGTGAAAGCTTGCTCTACAGGACAAGCTAGGGTCTAACGGAAAAAATGAAAAGAAATCTAAAAAAAATGTGCAAAACGTGCGACCCATGTGCAGTTGGGACCCGAGCCAGACCGACCTGGTACCTTACAGAATGAGGTTTTTTCCTGGACCGAGCAGTATATGTGCACACGTGAATAGCAAAGAAAACAAGAAATGCTACAAAACTTCATTATACTACTACTACTCGAAACCCTGGTTAGGTTTAGTAAAAAACACCATGGTTTGTCTTCAAATGACTGTGAAGTTGAAACAAGGTAATGCAACAAAAGCACTTGCTTCGCCAGGGTTGTGAACGGCTGTCTCCCGGGTGGCAGCTTTGTGTTTCATGACCAGTCCAGCACTTGCTGCTAGTCCCTCATCCTGCTGCACTGTCTGCCACGGAACAAAGGGTGTGATGACATTAGTTTGATGCAGCTTCAAGCTACTTTTTTATCCATTCTATTCAATAAAAGTCCAAAAGCATCCAAATTGGTGTGGATTAGAGGCATGTTATCAGCTGCTATAACATATTGAATTGTCCAACGATGTTTGAGGTGCAGCTTGAATCTGCGACAGCGTATCGACGGAGAACATGCTCATCTTCATGTCTACATTCAGTCAGCTCACATAGCAGGCTTCTACGACCAAAGATCCAGGTGTGTGTGTGTGTTTGTGTGTGTGTGTGTAAGTGTGTGTGTGATGTCTCTCTGAAGCTCATACACTGTGTGTGTGTATGTTGATGCTTGCATCTAGACGCAGCGGTACCTCCCTGGGTCGGCTACAACGAGGAGGAGACAATCCAGCAACAGATCCTCGCTCTCTCGGCTGTAAGTATACACATCATACACTTTTGTACACTTGCTGCTCTTCATCTCTGGATATGATGTGTGCAAACTGAGCTCTCTGGCGGCTGATCCTAGGACAAGAGAAACTTCTTGCGAGACCCTCCTGCTGGTGTTCAGTTCCACTTCGACATGGAGCAGATGTACCCTCTGGCTGCGGTGATGCTGGAGGAGGACCAGCTCCTCAACCGCATGCGCTTCGACCTGGTCCCTAAGCAGTCAGTAGTCCACCGAGAAGTATGCTGACATGACACTATAGCACATAAAGCTGACGATGTAATGGATGTGTCGTGTGTTCTGCCAGTGTGAAGGAAGAGGTGTTCTGGAGGAATTATTTCTACCGGGTGTCCCTGATCAAGCAGTCGGCTCAGCTCACAGCGCTGGCAGCCCAGCAGCAGCAGAAGGACGGGGAGGACAGAGGGGCCAGCGTTTCCCCTGAGGACGTCGTCTTAACAGGTCTGACTCTTTTGTTTGAGGACGATCAGAGCGACTCCCTGCACTGTGCTCTGAATGGAATGCGTCCAGGCTTTGTGTACAACGTGGTTGTGTGTTCCAGATCTCAAATCACCATTGAAGTGTGCATGCATAAATGAACCCGTTGTCCTCTCCAACAGTCATCAAGTACTTCTGCTTTCCCACAAATCGTTAGACCTGCTGTCTATAGCATGCATATCATTGATTTATCATGTCCATAAAGGAACCCAGCGAAATGAGCGAACAACGGTCTTGAATGATGCCTTATATGGTTGAGAAAAGAAAAGCAGCTATATGAGAGCTGGAGGGTGTAAGCTGCATGTTGTTCCGAGTGGTTTAAGTGTGTTTACCAGGTTTGCACATCTCCCTCCAGGTGTACCGTCTTTCCTTTCCTTACAGACTGTACACAAAATGGGCACGCATTGAATTAGACTGATGGTCTACAACAGAAGACTTGATAAGAGAGACCTGTCTGCTTTCTCATCTGATCGCTGCTGTTGTCCAGATTGATTTGTCATCTGGAGCAGCTCACGGGTGTCAGCCGTTTGGTTCTCTCAGGACAATATTTGCATGATGAAGCTGTGGTGTGATGGAGCTCTGGAGGTGGAGCTTCTGGTGTCGGATCGGAGGCCATTGTGAAGTGATGTTAGAGACGTTTGTATGTGTGTTAAAAGTAAAGAGAAGCAAGTTATTCTCATCCACCTCATGATTATTAATATTCTTATGATTCTTATTATTCAGCTTGTCTTTGCCGTTAAAGTCGAGCTGAAACAACATTTCCAGAGTCTCTGTCTTCTGTACGGTGACGTCTGAGTGAAACAAGACAGGAGTTGGGACATAATGTTGGGAGGAATTAAATTTGGTGGTTAATGGCTGTCATGATAGTATTGGTTGCTACTAGCATGCTTCATATTTTGTTTTACAGGAAAATAACAAATTGGATGTTAATAAAAATTATGAATAATAGGGCTGTGGATGTGATCGAGAAGGGTTAAACAGGCGTCATTAATGACAGGACTGGTTTTTGAGATACACCACATTGTGATTCCACATGGGAAACTAATACCACGTATTGTTTATTGTAGACAACGTCAGACCAAAAACTCCACCAGTCTCCATCAGCGACATACATAAGGTAACAGCACTAAAATAAAGTTTCTTTCTGTACTTTCCGACCATCTTCCCGAAAACCAAACGAAAGAGTAATACAGTCCGTTTCCTGTTTTTTCTGTTCCGTCCATGTGACTCTCAGCCGCCTCAGGAAGAAGAGGAGGAGATGTCGACAAGTCCCGGAGTATCCGAGTTTGTGAGCGACGCTTTCGACTCAACTGCCATCGACCAGGAGGACCTGAGGAAAGAGATGGAGCAGCTGGTGCTGGACAAGAAGGACAGCGTCCCCTCTCCTGATGGTGAGCTTCCTAAATGTTTCTGATTCTTCGGCTAATGTGGTCTCCTGGGTGCTCCCATCCCATCGCATAGTGAATGTTATTAAATGGTTGTCTTGCTTGTAATTTTCCATCCAGATGAGTCGGCAGACTGGGAGAAGGAGCTGCAGCAGGAGCTTCAGGAGTACGAGGTGGTGACTGGGTCGGACAACAAAGACGACCAGTGGGATCAAGAGATCGAGAAAATGCTCCAGGCTGACGACAGCTAGACGGCGAGGTCTGTACAGTGATCTGGCCCTGAATGATGGCTGATGTACATGGGATGAACTTCCACATTCTGCGCCCCACACAACTGTGATTACAATCTTGTAAGCTCCTGTCCGCCATGAAGGTGTAGATCCAATAATAGCAAGAGTTTGTCGCCTCTGCTGGAAACGGTGGATATGTTCAGGCGTAGTAGTAAAGCACTTCTTCATTGCTCCTCCCTACTTTTATCCGCTCACTTTCCTCGACTCTCTCTGGTTTTGATGATCAAAGGGCCACTAGAGGGCGCTACAGTACAAGTACAGTCAATTTTAGAACGGAGGGTGCTTGTTTGATATGACATGAAACGTGATCATTGCTGCTTTCTGGTGGGTTGTACAGTAAACTGTCAGTATAGTTGTAGTACAGTAAAGTCCAATGTAAAATGACATTTCTGTAAATAAAGAAGATTCTAACACAATTATGACCTTCCAAGTTGCACTCCCCTTTCATTCCATCTGCTTGGCATTTTACATTTTTGTATCTCCTGTGTGCTTTCCTTTGTTTCTCTGCAAATGAAACACTGTACATTTTCTGTTTAACCTGTCATCCTCCAATAAATATTTATCTATTATTATGGACAATCTACATCATGTTTAAGGTGGACAACGCTCGAGGGGATTTTAAAATGACAAGCTGTTGTTTTGAATGATGCTACAAACATTTTTTTATGGAGCTAAAGGACATGGCACACTCCTTTATTTATATATATATATATATATATATATATATATATATATATATATATATATATATATATATATATATATATAGTTGTGTGTGTGTGTGTGTGTGTGTGGTGTGGATTATACTTTGCACACTTGGATCGCTTTATAAGGCCCATACAGTTTTTTAATGCATTATATATTCGCTGCTGTTGGATAAAATGCTTATTTTCTTCCCACTGATCACCAAGAGAGGAATACATTTCAAAAGCCAAACGTATGATCCACTGTTGTGTTATTTTTTTATTTGAATATTAGAAATTAATAGATTCTATTTCCCTTTTAGTTTTATGTAAGTAACATGATTGTGTTACAGCATTGGTGATATACATGCAAATAGGAAAAGTGTCTCGGACCTCCAAAGGATTTTAAATCCAAATGAAGGGTCTTAGTGTGGAGTCAGTCTTGCCTGAGATGTGAATAAAGGTATGGAAGTTTAAATTATTATACTATAAGTACAACACGCATTAAGAATGAGTATGAAAATCAAAATAACACAAAAACTAAAAATATCGGTATAAAATTGTTGTGGTAAGAGTAGCATTAATAGAGGAGCTCTAGATTTAACATTGTAAGAGGAGATACAGGCATGCTTGCATATTAACATGAAACACATCCTCCTTTACTGCACCACCTTTATCGTCTTCCAGTCAAACCAGGAAAGTCAAAGTGAAAAGGTTTGGTTAAACAGTTTAAGGAAAATCAATACCAGAATTATATGCAGTCGATGTCATAGCAAGGGGTTGCACTTTCCTGCTTTCCCATACAGTGTGTGTGGGTGTGTGGTGATGTACGGCGGCAGGTTGGGGGATCAGGGAGGGAACTAGGATGAGTTGTTGTGGAGGGTGATGGCCTAAGGAGAGAACTCAACTATCTGTGATGGTTCGGTCACCGTCCTCCTGTCGCTCACGTTCTCACTCCTAGCTTCTCATATCCTGTCATAGGTACAGAGTGTCGGCAACTCCTGTGACTAGGACATGAACAGTGGTCTCCTGGGTGAAAGTCTTGTGTTTGTTTGCCCCCTTTCTCCTCCGCTCCTACATGCCCTGTGTGGACTATCTTTCTTGTTCTACTTCACAGTTGCTCAGACCTTTAAAGCATGACACAGGTGGCTTTCTTTGAAAGCCCTGTGCATTGGTACCGGACGCAGAGGGCGATCGAACAACCATTGCTATTTGAAATGTGAACTGTCCCGTTGGCTCATGGCAGTCTCTCTAGCTGCTGCCTCAACTTTGGACTGGAAAGTAGTGCATGTGTTCAGCCCTTTCATGTGGACGATCATCCCAGTCCCATTCTGCAGGACTTCAAAAACGGATGACTTTTGACGTTAAATACATGGTTTCGACGGACAAACAATACTATTCTTGCTGAACGGGAGGTGGAGCAGGGGGCAGAGGTGGGCGAGAGACCAGCCAATCCAAAGAGTGAGTAAGTCATGTGGAATGGTGGGAAGGAGGCCTGGATGTTTTTCGTAGTAGAAAGTCTGTAATCATGTCAAATGAGACAAACACATAGCAGCGCTTGTGCCAGCCAGCCCAACGTGTCCCAGCATGCTCCATACGTTTCGGTGGAAAAGAGTGGTGGAAACAGATGGTGTGCTGTCTGGAGTGTCAACACCACTCCCCCCACAATCAGATACTAGAATGAATCTCAGAATAAATACTTGTTGGCAATTGGCAATCAATGCAGGGATCAATATGCAATATGCGGATGCCTGCTGTGCTCGCTCTCTCTTTTTCTTCTTAGGTTTCAGATCTGTGTCCAAGCATATTACGTGACAGACAGCCTAACGAATCATGAATCATTCTCTCTTTGTTGTGTCTCTCTGACACACACACACACACACGTCACTCCCATCGCAGCATCACAGTCAGGGTCCACCAGCTGGTCTCTAGCAGGGCACACAGTTGTCACCATGGTGACTAAGCCCAGCAGATGAGGACCCATGTGTGTGGTTAACAATATATTAACAATATTTTAATAATGCATGCATGTGTGTGTGTGTGTGTGTGTGTGTGTGTGTGTGTGTGTGTCATATTTTCTTGCCTGTATTCCAGACAAAGACCATGGCCGTCTGATTGTCTGATTGCATGGAAGTCTATGAGGAAATTACCCTACTTGTCACTTGATGTATTATTTAGAAAGCAGGGGATGCTTTGAGACGACATCGTCATCTTGCTGAACTTGAGGCTCCAAAACTGTAGAGACATCATTGTGTGTTTCATGTTTGCCGTGTTTCACATTTTACAGGTATAGTACAGCAGGCCTACCCTCTTTAACCTGCCGGGACACTCAAGGGAAGGAATGCTTTTAAATGGGGGAGCATTCAAAAGGCTGAAGAGTGGAACAGGGAGAGGGGGAGGGATTAAAAGGTGCTGGGCTGAGAGAGGGATGAGGGTGGTTATAAAGGGGCAGAAAAGGAGCTGCAGAGCTACTCAGACTACCTGCCAGTCAGACCACACCCTCAAATACGTGGTTCCCAGTAGCCCAAAAAACAGTGTGCAGAGAGAAAATGCAGCACCTTTTGGTATGTTTGTCATCTTAACCAGGTGGGAAACTGAAGTGCAAAATACAGAATGTTAAAATGTGATACTTCTCATGTAGAAATACTTTTGGATTGCTGCTGAGGCACACAGGCTCGCTACTGAGGAAGGACAGAGACTCGTTTCCAAAAGTAAAACAAATATTATAATCAATAAGCAGGGACGGTAGAAGCTGTAAAAAAAGATGAACAAAGGGCAAACCACAAAACCAACGGGGGGATTAAAAGTAGTACTTTATTTTATCCTCCTCCTCTATCCACCTGTCCCCTCCGCCCGTCTCACCACCATGGGGAGCAGAGCATTCAGCCGCTCTGCCCCCCTGGCTAGAAAACTCTTTACCACCCGACCTCAGAAATGTCACTTCACTCCCACTATTCAAATACACACTCAAAACCCATCTGTTAAAAATGGCCTTTCCCCTATGATTTAAATTGCACTGTCTAATTGTAACTGTCTATTCTAACGTATTGTTTGTTTTGTATTTTATTGTTTTTTATTCACTGTACGGTGTTCTTGAGGGCTCTGAAATGTGCCTATGAATGTATTATAATTATTATTATAAATATTAATTTTAAAAAACCCTTAATACTCAATCCAATAAAATTTTATTTAAAGTGTCATATCACCAGAAGTTACCTCAGGACCCTTAACACATTGAGCAGGACTAGAGCACACTCAGATTTTCAGAGTCAATCCATTCTAGTCATCTACACACAGTGGAGTGGGTGTTTAGGTCGAGTGCTTTTTTTTTATTATCTTTTATTATCAAAAATAACATCTGTCAAAAAACATCTCTTGGAAATGTGGAATACAAACATGATTATAAAAAACAATGCTTTTGACAGTCACAGAAAACAAAAACACTCCAGTGAAACTATATTTATATACGAAACATAATAAGCCCAAAGAGTATCAACAAAACAAAGAAAAAACAGGGAACTTAGAGTCTATTTACAAGAGATTAGGTACATAACAAAAAGAGAAAAAAGAAAAATCTTTTAACATCAAAGCACAGGTTTTTAAGAACATAACACTTTGGGTGCTCAGGGTGCTTCCCCATACTCACCACCAAAGTGCAGCACAGCAAATCTCACGGCAAACAAGGGTTCGAACTTCGAACCATCACGGTGTCCCAGTGCATCACACATACGCAGACGCACAGCGACCTCACCATGGGTGCCTAGCCTCTAATAATGCTAATAGCAATAATAACTTGAATTGATATAACTCTGACTATGTGACCCACACCTCCCAAAAGAAATAAATCAAATACAAATGATCCAAAATGAAACAACCCAGTTGGTCTACTCAAACAAAATATCTCAAAACGTGTGTGTACAGAGCAACATGCCATGTAGTAAACAACATCAGGGGCAAAAACACATGATTGCAAAACCAAGGTAACATAACCCATAGTTAGAAAACCAAACTGACTCAAAATCTTATTTTACTAGGTTCCTTACATCCCCTGCTGGATTAACTCAAGCCTCAGGCTGTATTCAGCACCACACTATTGTATTTAGCAGCACCTGCAACCAGCAGAGCTCACACCACTACATCAACATTCGTTTTTTTCCTGAGCGGTATTCAATTTCCCCCCTTTTGAAATGGTCACTGCTGTTCACGTTTTTTTCTGTCCAACTAACTATTCTGTATTCTGGCACACAAATACACCTGAGGGCCTCATGGAACTACAACTCTGTAAACTGCAGTTCCTCTTTTGGAGACGTTACAGGTTCCTCTTAGTCAGCTACTTTCAGAACATACCTTCTGAACATATCCTCATTAATAATCCTCCATCAAGCCACCAACAACTGTGTGTGAGAATATATTGTTTGTTATCTACTCTGAATTGTTTTTTCGTCATGTTTGAGCATATTTTACTAAACTGTCTTTGCAAATGTTTAATAAAAAGCTTTTTATGATACTTTTGTCTGTGTACCTTTGTATAAACTCAGATAAAGATCACATAGCTCAGGATATGGCACAACTTCATAATTATACTTCATAATTAGTACTTCAGACTGATGTGACTGGAGTTGAGTGTTCAAGTACATTTCACACAGATTAGTAGCAGCCAAAGTTAAATTTGTGACAGGTGTCGAACTGATTTAAAACCCTGTAAAACTGTTGTTTTCATAGGAATGCTGGCCTTTCGCCTTTATGAGCGCGCTGTAAAGTCATTTAAACTAAACAGGGTGGAGTTCTGACATCTCAAAGGGATCAGACTTTTGTTGGGGAGGTTAACAAGGAGGAGACCTCATTTCATTGTGGGGCACCCCAAAAGTGAAAATAGGGGTACCGAACCTCGGACGTTCCACGTTCCACTTGGAAACCTAACATTTAAAGTAATAACTATTTACACTGATTTATGATAATACTGCATATTAATTACTAACAGTGCTGTATATTAATACAAAAATCTATCAGGAATAGATTTAGGTTAAAACAAGTCTTCTTCAGGGCCTTGCATGTGGCAAAATGTGTTGCAGTCACCAGTGTTGGCTCCAAGTGCTGTAACAACCCTGTGTGCATGGCACACAATGCATCACAATGGATAATCCCTTTGGCAGTGTCTCACTCTCAGAAGGTGCTTCCTTTCACAGTGTGGCTTATTTGCACCATGAAACAGAAAACACATTCACAGACAGAACCCTGCTATTACCAGCGTGGGATATTTGTCCCCAAATAACACGCAAGGACACGACGGATTTAAGATCATTTGCTTTTGGATATTATCCTTTAGTGGTTGCTGGTGGGGAACCATAATTGCAGGCTGTTAGATCAACTAGTGACTCACAGTACTCTATTTATTTCCTGTCAGGCCCACACTGTTGTCACATGATAGGCCACAAATGCTTTTGTCTTCAAGTTCAGACAAGTTTTTCAGCCCATATTTGGAACTTTTGACTGGCGATGACATTGCACACTCCGGGTGCCAATGTACAAGTATAGGAGCTTGTTCGCTGCTGACAAGAATGCACTGAAATGGTATGCTCTGTTAATGGCAGGCCTAATTGTTCATCTATTAAAGAGGAACTAATCTCTCTTTCCTTTAGTGTGTTATGTAGTCTTTTTAGCATGTAAAAGCTCTCCAGATTTGCCTAAGACCTAAAGTGGCCGCAGGTGGAGACGTCCAACTCATCCGACATTAATTAATTAATGAATTGATGAATTAAATAAATGGTATTGTTGTATGTTGCACATGCGGACGTGAGATGGGGCCAAAAAAACATCTTTACCACTGTGCTCTGGGATAAACCCAATACTGACTTGTTATAGCTTGAGAGGGGGTTTCGTCTTTCACTCTCACTTTTGGGTCACAAATATATTGACACTATTGTCTCTCTGTGTGTGTGTGTGTGTGTGTGTGTGTGTGTGTGTGTGTGTTTCCAAGCACACCTGTCAACACCGAGACAGTGGGCCCTTTATTAGGCAATCCCACGCAGTTCAACTGACGAATCCTGCTCCAGACACACACACACACACACACACCCTTGCAGACGCCCGCATAGACTCAACCGCTCACATAGACCGTTGAACAGAAAAGAGGAGCCAGGTGCTGAATCTAGCCTGTTCCTCCCCCACTCTCCCCCCTCTCGATCCAAAGCTTTTTTTTTTTCTCCAGTACAGAAGAAGATATAATCCTACATCAAAGAGTTCAAAAAAATCCTACGAGTTTAACGCTGTGCTTTTAGAGGGAAATGTGCTTTGAATTGTCAGGCGAACAGTGATATCAGATAAAGCTTTGGGTTTAAACATTAACCTGCGTTTACCACCTGCAGCTGCAGGTGCGTCACAGACATTTCTTTTGCAAAGCAGAAAACAAATAATGTCAAGTTAATACAAACTTTATTTTTGGGGCACATTTCATGAGCAAACATCACATGCTTTACATAAAATAAAAGTGCCAGACATGATCAGAAAGTGGATACATCTCAAGAATGATACTTAACATACGGTGGACACTGAAAAAAGCTTCTTGTGTTGGTGTCTGGTTCACCTCAAGGCGTCAATACCAGAAAACCGGCAAGACCTTGTTGGCTCCTTTCATGGAACCAAGCCAGAGCTGTGCTGCAGTGCTATTCTCACAATGTGCAGTGTTTTCTTGTTCACAGTGGCTCTTAATAGTGATTTTTTTCTTTTCATGAAAGGAAGCAATAATTTTAGATGAAGTTTCAATTCGCTGTCGTTGCTATTCAGTCTGAATATGTCAATATGATGTGGCTTTTGCCATTCAGCCTCAGCTTAACAGCTGCCTACTGAAGACTGTTTCAGGGATTTCATAATTCACCCGAGGGACTTTTTTTTTGCCAGACTGTCTGCTTCCTCAACATGACACTGTGGTTTTGTGGGAACATCTGAAACCCGTAAGAAGGCCAGATACCTATCTGATAACAGTGTCACTGACACACTTCAAATAAGCGACTTAATGCACACGATTATGCCCCTCTGTTACCTCCTAAAGTCCCCATGTACATTTCTTCGAGAAGGTGCAATATCAAGAACAGAGCTCTAAATTTATCAATGTTTCAGCGGAACAAGCCTGATGATTATGAGCCCCCTCCCCCCAGATAAAATAAAGACAAATTTGTTAGTCTTTATTTTCAATAATCTCATACTGATGAAAGGGTATACATAGAGTTTTAGGATAATAGCATCATAGTCTGTAGAAAGAATATACTTTAGAAAGAAGCATTTCTGTAAAACCTATTTGTCTTTTCTTTTTCTTTTTACAGACACTGTATCCTCATTTTGCTGCAATACATACAGAATAAATACATACAAAATACAATGGTTGTTGTGTAGTTCTAATTCAGTACTAAAAAGATTGTGTATGCTTCTCCTGGGAAGCCCCCTTAGCCCCCTGTCTTTTAATCCTATTGACATCCCTGTCATGAACAGAGCGCTAACTTAATCAACGTTTAAACGGAACAAGTCTGATGATTATGAGCATTGTGCATATTAGGGTGATTATTAAATGTTATAAAAGTGAATATAATAAAGGGCGATAGGTCAGTAACAGAAATGTCTTGATTCGACAAACACTGGTGGCTGTGAGCTCGGAGATTGAACTGACTGATGGTACTTTCACTTGTGCAGCCCCTCCTCTGTGCTCCCAGATCCACTCACCGTGTCTGCCTTCCCGTTTGACACCTTGCTGCTCAACAGCAGTCAAGTGAGAACACTGATAATATAATGTCACTGGGAAAGTGACTTTGCCTTCAAAATAAAAGTCATTTTTGTCACAAAAAAACACTAAAGCATTACAGGAACAATTGTGTCACACTGTAACTTAGTCAAATTGAATTGATTGAATTGAATACTTAAAAGTTAAGTAGATTATGTGTTCAGGTGCAGTGAACATATGTAGACGACAGGCTGTAGGTGACAAAATGGTGGGGTAACAACCACCTTGCACAGATGCAAAACTGCAAAATTACACAATTTTAAAACATGACATAATGACTAATATCAGATTTTCCACACAGTATAACATGAGTGATAGTTGGACTGAGAATATCACCATTGTGTTTGCTCTGCTGTAAACAAAGAGCCACGCACATTTTTAAAACTATCCAGCCACTGACATTCAATCATACAATAATGATAAATAAACAGCAGCAACCCAGGATTGTTTTTATGTCATGCATGAGCCTAATCCATCATTAGATGAATTTCCTAATATGCCTACTGGGACTAAATGTCTTGTGGCCTTGTATGTACAAGAAATAAAATGTTTTTTATTTTATTAAGGGCAAAACATAATAATGAACACCATTTAGTTTAAATTAATATCATTCCCAAAACCACTATGATTCAGATGCAAACCAATGTGCCTGGACAGAAATAACTAATTTGTTTAATTACTCTCATTGTGAAAGTCATTACCGGAAACAGCCCTGCTTTCGTTATCGCTGTCTTGACCGCAGCTCTGGTGTCGCACCTCCGTCTCCCCGCTCGCAGGCTCCGTGTGTCGGCGTTGTCAGCGCTTCAGCCGGCGGCTTGTGTTTAACCCTCCCGAGTGAAGACGTCCACAGAAACAACGAAGAGTTGTCCCTTCTCTGGTCAAAACACGAGTCTGTCTGTGTGGTTGACTGAGTCGGAGCGTCCATCCCGGCCGGTGCTATTTTCTTCATTCCGTGCTGGGTCCGGTGGGTGCGGGGAGCGGTGGGTGGAAGTTTCAACTGGAGGCTTGATCAGAAAGTCCTGTAGTCTACAGTGGGGAACCAGAAACCTCCACTGCTGACAGCAAAACGACTCAAGGTGAGGCTTCACACCCCATGGAAAAAATACTTTATTCTATTTCTTTAGAAACAAGCTCAGCTATAGCTTCTAGTGCTAAAAAGAAAATTATTATACTTTTAGCATGTGTAATATTTATTCCCACATCCACCTAAAACCTGTTATTCAAATGTTTTGTTTTAAAAAAAATATGTTAGGCTATTAAAAATATTTGATTAATTGCGTGTCCTGTATATAATAATGTGACAATGAGGTGACCCTCCCGTGTGTATGGGTGTAATTACATGTTAATTGTTCATGTGTTTTCCCCCAGTTATAGATTGATTGGCTATATCGTTAATAATACAATTGCCTGGGTTTGCAGCCCTGTATTACTAAATATCTTATTTATTTCGACAATAACATGCTTGTTTTTTTATTTTATTATGTTTTGGGGGCTGGGTTCCTGCTGAAGGCATCCTGAGCATTATTTACTGCCACAGTCTTGTGTCTTATTTGCCCGTATCAACATGTTGGGTTCATGTTGGCATTGAAAGGCAGACATCAGAGTCAGAGAGAAGGGACTTGAAAGCTCTGCCTTGCGCCTCTTACAGCTGTAGTGTGTGGTTTCCTGAATGTACCTATATGCACAATCAAAAGACTTCACTGTGTAAGAAAAAAAAACATGGTGTGAAAACCTTTAAACCAGTGTACTGCATCAGATCCACATCCAGCCCTGCAGATCAGACAAGCACTTGACGTTTGAAGCTGAAAGAGATGAAATGTCAAACTTGGAGAGGGATTTCTTTCTACAGCCAACTGCAGATATTGCAGTGGATATGTGACTTATTGTAGAAGCTCCTGCTCTTTTGTGCTGACTTCATTTTTCATAATGAGGAAAAGAAAGCCCCTGATGACAAAGTGAACCCCATGACCCACACCTAAGGCCACACTGGGGGGTGATTGAGGCCCTAATAACATGCTGAATTTTTGTCTGTGCATGTGTGTGTGTTGTTTTATTGATTTATTCATAGCCCCAAAGGACATATCTGCAGCATTCCACCTGCTCCTCCAATTTCCTCACAGAGGCAAGATACAGATAAAAGAAACACATACACACTCATGCAGACTGCATCACTATGGTGCTATCGCAAAGAATGCAAGGTCCTAACACAAACGTAGCCTAGGGAACATTCCACGTCAGCCATATTACATCTCATCTTCCACTTCAAGATGATGATACCTTCCCCAGGACTTTAATGCTCACTCCTGCTTTGACACAGCTGCTTTTTAGTTTAGAGTTTGTTTGCAATCTGGATAGAAGCAAAAAAAAAGTCCATGTTATTATGAACACCTCCAATTAGATGTCACAAGTCTCACTTTCCGGAAGCTTCGGCAGTAACTGCTCCGTCTGACGGTGAGGGTTAGGGTTAGCTTACAGCAGCCACAGCCTGCCAGACACTTCTTGTATTGTGCCACAGGAAATAAAATGGCAATCTTATCTGGTAGCAGTGCACAACAGTGTAGCGTTCTCACAGCCGAGACAACTGTGCTCAGTGTGAGAAGGGATTTTCTATTCCTGACCAGGTTTCTGACGTTATTTGGGGTTTTATTGTACACAATGAATTTGATTTTGTAATTTGACTTTTAAAGGAAAGCTGGAAATAAGAGCAGGAAAATAAATTAGAATTCTCTTTGACAGTGTATTTTAAAAGTTGCCTTTAACCTCCGTACCTTCCCCGTCACTTTTGCAGTGAGAGCT
Source organism: Chelidonichthys spinosus (assembly GCA_029853015.1). Lineage (NCBI taxonomy): Eukaryota > Metazoa > Chordata > Actinopteri > Perciformes > Triglidae > Chelidonichthys > Chelidonichthys spinosus. The sequence goes on along the minus strand of CM056821.1, from coordinate 16,573,843 downwards.
GTTTGTGTGTGTCTTTTAACCGTTGGCTTTAACAGCCTCCAAACCAGCCAGTGAACTTTGACCCTTATTCACGCTCGCTGTCACTTCACTTTGGCCTGACAACAAAGAGCAGCTTTTGTCCCTTTCATTACTCTTCCATGAACACACTCTCTGCTGCCTGCAGAGGAGAGGAATACGTATAAACAGCAACTCTTGCAGAACAAAATCCAAACTACAACTTCAGTCTGCAGGCTGGGTTGTTAGCTGAACCAATAAACGTGCTAAAGAATGATTATTCAAGAGAAAAGTGGAAAAGGTAGGAACAAAACAAGTCATATTTCATTCAGGTGAGGCAACAAAATAGACGCATGGACAGACATGTTATGGAAATGAAAAGCAGCCACGGTTGTGACATCGATGCTGTATCGTCTTTGAGAATGGCAGGAAGTGGTATTTGAGAGGTAGCCTATTTTACTGTACTGAAGGTCATGTTCATCACAGGAATTTACATTTAAATTTGAGGTGCAGCTGTAGCTCTGAAGACATATTTTCCTTTTGATAGAATTGACAGTCAAATTGAACAACCGTTGCATCATATTTGAAGGCGTGTGATACACTAATAGGTCTGCTATGGTGTTTGCCGTGTTAGGATGTCCCAACAATGCCGCTGTGAAAAAGATGGTGATGCCACAGCCTCCGGTTCTGAAAAGGGAATAAGTGCTTGAACTTGCATTCTCTGTACTGGCCATCAGGGGGAGACTCCTCTAGTTGCATAAACAACTCAAATTGTAAAGAAGTCTATGACAAAATGACCTTACATCTTACTTGATTCATTATATCAGTAAATATTGTAAACATGAGTTTATGGTTTCAACCACTAGTTTCATGGTCCCATTTAGGATCAAATAGGCCAAGAATCAGGGTATGCTTTAGGGCTTGGCTACCTTGTGATTGACAGGTGTTATCCACATGTTGTCGTACAACTGTGACCCTTTCAGAGTGTTTTTAGTTCATGAATGTCCATTGCAACATTGTAAATGCCTAAAATTCTCTTTCAGTGTTGGGCTGTGCTCCACCCTCTTGTGCCACTTATGTGCCACAAAAAAACACTAGAATACCGCAGCCAAATTTCTCAACTCTGTCTACAAACCAAAGTGTGACATCGTCCACTTCTTCTTCTTGCGCTGATCTATGGGTATGTCATGTCACGGCAGTCCATCCAAGAGTTGTTGTCTTCACCAAAATACAAAAATGTCAATAAAGTCAGTCGGGCTCATCCTCTCAGGACCTTGTTGCAACACATCCAGTGGTTCAATGTGTAGGTACAAATGCAACACACCTCCATGGCATTACTCAGAGCAGTTGCCCACTCTGTCTGTCACCCTTATCTGCTGTCTGGGTCACGCATTGTTTTGGCTGCATTTCCACTCTTTGTCGGTGTGAGTCAGACACTGGTATGATGATGGGAAGACGATGCATGAACAAATATTACTGGAAAACACAACGCGGTCGGGGGTTAATGGGGGCCTATCTCGTTCACACATTTGCTGGAGGGTAGGCGTGCATTCACACCCTGACAGTATCAGGACTGGGGGTGCAGTGAAGCGGTGATGAGCGTGGGCTTGGTGCTGAAAAATGAAACGCTAAGTCTGCAGGCGGCTGTGCGAGCGGTGTTGCAGTTTGCGTCTCACGCACACACACACACACACACACACACACACACAAGCTGGGAAGTGAAAGAAAAGGGGAAATTCTTGCGCTGAATTGAAGCCTGGGCGCCGTGCAGGGACAATAGAGAGGGTGTGGGGGTAGATAGAGAGTGCATGCCAGTTCAGCCAGTGGGAACGCTGTGAGAGAGGGAGTTCAGTTATTTTACTGTTAAAAGCACATTCATGCTCACCCTGTACGTTCTATGCAAACACCTTTTCTACATGTAGGTCACATATGCACCCGTGCACAGACACAGGATGCTGTGTTGTCGGCAGGGGACAAGTGCGCCTTCTCTAAACATCTGTAGAGAACAGTGCCGTCCACTGTGTCTTCTCACTTGTAGCTCACTGTCTGTGGGCGGGGCTACGCTGGCCACTTCCAACTCGATATTGTCGTCACCCGTTTGCTGCTGATCAGTCAGAGAGCCGTAGTGTGAGTCACATGATGTGAATGCCGTGTGTGAATTCACCACAGCGTGATGCTGAATGACTGTTGTAGGAGTTTGTTGTTGAGTTATGTGTCATTGATTTACCCCGAAACAAGGCTGTGTCTGCTGCTTGGGTTGGATTAGCCTACGTGGACGTTGTTTTAAGTATGTGGATCTACTATCACCAGACCTCAACATGAATCATGATTTCTGATAACTATTTAAAAGATCTCATTTTACATGTATTGTTTTGGAATGTTATTTTCAGTCAGGAGTTTGTGAGAAAATGTGGCTGATCTGTTTGGCGAAGCTTAAATTGAAACTTGAAGACATAACAGCATCATGTCGTTCTATTACAGTATGTTATGCTACAGGTTGTTAGTGCTGTTGGTTTTGCTCACTGTGTCATGAGCAAATGTTGTGCTGGGTTCCTGTGTTGATCCAAGAGTTGATCCTCAGGTGTGGATCGGTGTTTTGCTTGCAGAGGACTGTGTGAACTCACTATGATGTGTGTTAGCAATCTAAAAAAACTATAATGTCCAGTTCCAATAAATTCAGACTAACTTAGACATTCACTTGATTTAGATTATTTCCATCTAACTTTTGTTTCTCATGGGTATAAATAAAAAGTGATAAAGGGGTAAAGAATGTATACAATGAGACCTAGATTTGAACTGCTAGAGATTTTGGTGAGCCACTCATACTAAGGTATCTCTTTACCACCAATTTGATGAATTACCTTGAATTCCCAGGCATTTATTTAGCTGGATGAGGCAAACAGAGACATTCCCATGTTGTCTACATTATCTATCTGTCATGGAAGTTTCATTCTCAGGTCACATGATGGACAAACTGAGTCACCTACTGTATGTGACAACGGAGTTACCTCCTTTATAGTCATTCAGGCCTGTGGCCTCCGCTGTGATAAGACAAACATGTTTGTAAACCATTGTGTGTTTCATATCTGTATTGAACTTCCTGAGCAGCTGAGGTGTGGTCCCCGCTTGTGTGCCACAGTGTGTGTGTGTGTGTGTGTGTGTGTGTGTGTGTTTCACAGTTCCATCCTAAAACCACTGTGAAGTCACACCATAACACCATTTTCCTCAAGCTTGCATTGATGCTCTTGAATTTTCAAAAAGGAAGTGCCAAAACCACAAAGCAACCTACTCATGCCTTGTCAAATATACAGAGGTTGCAGTTCAACATGATGATTGCACATTTCAACTGAAGTGAAAGCAGTTAATACTCCCTTGATAATGCACCCTCGTCCAACATCGACATCATCACCCTGAAAGGAAATGTTCTTGATTAGTTTCAGAATTCAGCCCTTCTGCAATTTTTTTTTTTTATAAAGTCAACTACCGGTGTTGACAGTTACGCCCTGCGGTAAGTAGTTTTAGATTTATATTGTTAAAGATGTTTTATATGACGTAGGTGCAGGTTCATATTCATCAAGAGCCTTGCTGTGAGAGAAAGTAGATGTACAACAATTCTAAAAAAATCATATTTTCCAAAAACATTATCAATTCTTTTTTTATGAAAGTTGGACTCCCGTATAACTTACATCCATCAATTAATTAAAAGACCACAAACAAATGCTGTAACAAAAGCAAAAAAATATGCTACAGATGTATTATGATTATTTTTCCACTTTTTATCTAGAGACATAACAGGCAAGACAAAACGCAGGACAATGGATACTTTGCATTACTGGTGATAACTGGCAATAACAGCCAGTGAGAAAAAAAATAGCCTCAAACACATATGACTGAGTGTACCCGCAATCCCATAACGACCCTCCCGAAATTGACACACGCGTGCACACACGTATGTTTATAAATGCAAAAACTCCGATAATATAGCCTAAGTTAACCACTAGCTTTAGCCTCACACACCCGGACACAGGCAAATTAGCACACAAAAAAAACAAAATAGAGCTGATATGTACATTTTAGTGACAAACAAGATTAAGTAATCATAAATTATAAATAACCCCTTCATAAATGAACAATTAAACACAACAAAAATGGCAATATGTGTGGATCTGTTTTTTATATTACATGATAATTAGCTCCATTCTTTAAATCTGGCTGTAAGGATTTACTTCTCTACCATGATAGGGAGCAAGACAGCATTGTCAAGTCATGATGATTTTCATGAGCAATAATGAAAATGTACCCTGATTAACTTATCATGGGTGTTTTTTATCCCGGTCCTTGATCAAATCTTATATCACCCCATTCTACAATCCACTGAGGCAACATACACAATACCAGGAACCACCTATCATTCATGTTATTAATGAGGCCTGTCTTTACCCTGCATTGACATGTCAACATGGCTGCTGTGAAAAGGGCCTACTTGTGCACACTTGCCCAAGAAACATCAGTCTGTCACAGTCAGACATGGATTTTGTTTATGTATGGTGCACCTGGAACGCCTGGAGATTGGAGGTTTCACATGGGAACGTGTCTGAAACGCAGCAGCGTAGGTCTTCTCTATGCATCCTGTATATATACACTTTTTTGCCAAAAGTATTCGCTCACCTGCCTTGACTTGCATATGAATATAAGTGACATCCCATTCTTAATCCATAGGGTTTAATATGACATCGGTCCACCTTTTGCAGCTATAACGGCCTCAACTCTTCTGGGAAGGCTTTCCACAAGGTTTAGGAGTGTGTTTATGGGACTTTTCTGACCATTCTTCCAGAAGCGTATTTGTGAGGTCACACACTGATGTTGGATGGGAAGGCCTGGCTCAGTGTCCACTCTAATTAATCCCAAAGGTGTTCTATTCATAGTTCCTTTCACTGTAACTAAGGGGCCAAGCCCAGCTCCTGAAAAACAACCCCACACCATAACCCCCCTCCACCAAACTTTACACGTGGCACAATGCAGTCCGACAAGTACCGTTCTCTGGCAACCACGAAACCCAGACTCGTCCATCAGATTGCCAGATGGAGAAGCGTGATTGGTCACTCCAGAGAATGCGTCTCCACTGCTAGTCCAGTGGTGGCGTGCTTTACACCTCTGCATTCAACGCTTTACATTGCACTTGCTGATGTATGGCTTGGATGCAGCTTCTCAGCCATTGAAACCCATTCCATGAAGCTCTCTACACTGTTCTTGAGCTAATCTGAAGGCCACATGAAGTCTGTGGCGATTGACAAAAAGGAGTTCAAACACTCAGTTTTGCAGCCCAAAGCTCCAGTTGGAACTTTGTATAGAGTTTGATCCTCTGCAGTAGTACTGGGCCTGGGACGTGTTCTGGATGGAGTTCTTTGAAATATTGCTATTATCCGCGCAACTACATAGAAACCATATCAAGTCCCCCAGGAGACATTAATTGTCCTGTACAGCACTTTGTTTTTCGACATGCTAAATAAAGTTTGAGTTGCGTTGAGAGTCGTGAATGTCAATACCAGTGAATGACGCTGATGAAGAAACTTTTGGGACTCTGCCAATGTGACTACGGTGTTGACGTGTGACAAGTCAAGTCATTGTAGCGTGTTGCTCGGTGTTGCTTAAACATCCTTCCCAGTGTCTGTTTGTTTATCAGTCTGTCTCTAAGTGGTGTTCCAGGGCTCAGGTCCTTCTCGAGTATCAGGTGTGTGTTTCAGCGTACATCGTTATAAATAGCCAACTAAACCTCCTCCCCAGGCTTTGCAGCTTGATGTGTTTCTTTCTGTTTCCCTTTTAGTGGTCCTTTTCTTTCCATCGCTGCACCACTAGCGGCGCCAGGATTTTGATTGTGGGTGGGCCACAAGAAAAGTGGATGGGCCAATTAAAATAAGCCAAAAAAAAAAAAAAAAAAAAAACGGGGTCTGTTCTGTCTGAAGGTACGTGTCCACAGGGGCGATTTTAAGCGCGTGTGGACGCGCCGCTTCCCAGTATTGCACGCTTGGTGGGCTGCCACTAGAAGATGATTGACAGGCGCTGTCCTTTAAACAACAGATTTTTGCGAGCGTTCGCGAGCGTTCCCGAGGAGGCGAGTCGAGCCCGGCGCCTCTGATTAGCATAAAGTAGATTCGACCTCAACTTTAGGCAAATGAGGAGCGGCCAACTCGCGCGCCGTCTCTCGACATTCGCCGCAACGCTACCAGAATGCATTGCACGGCTTTTCACATAGACAATGAATGGGACGCGGGGAAACACCGCTGCCTGTGGACACGCACCTTGATTTCTCATCTCAAAGCTTGCGCGCCAAAGTCATTCATTTTATTGGATCACTTGCTGGTGACGATGCAGCCTGTGGGCGGGCTTAGTAGTCCACACGGGGTAGAAGCCGCTGATTGGCTGAGAAGCTTTCACTCAAAGCTTTCCTCAGGCTGCTTATTGGATGAACAGCTAGAAAGAAAATCACTCACTAATCAGTAGGCATGAGTCAAAATGGGCGGGCCCAGGCCTAAAATGGGTGGGCCCAGGCCCACCAGGCCCAATAGTAGCGCCGCGCCTGCGCTGCACTTCTGCGTTGTCGTGGTTCAATCGGTTCTTGTCTTGTGATGCTGACGTCGGGACAACCGCGACTGCTCTGTTTCCTCCAGCGTCTGCATCTCTGCACGCATTCTCAATATCACGCACACACACACACACACACACACACACACACACACACGAGTGAAGTGAACGGAAATGACAGCCGTCTGGAATGAGTAAGTCAAAATTGAAAATGACAGAAATGTGTGATTGATTGACACATGTCTGTGAGGCAACACTCGCATGATTCAGTCTGATATGATGTAAAGAGATGCACTTTCAGGGCAAATTCTAATGTATTCTCTTCTACTCCAAATACTGTAATGTCTGCAGCAATGGGACATTTCAACCTCCTATCCGGGTGATGGAAAACCAAATTGTTAGTGTGTGTGCGTGTGTGTGTGTTGGTTAAAGGGAAAGACTGTTTCCATTGATAAGGGACCAGAAAAGCTCCCTGTGTGTATTTTAAACATGAACTCATTTGTATTCATTGATAAGAGAGTGTAGATAACAAAGCAGGCGTGTGGGTAAGAATAGTATCAATAAAAAAAGCCTGTTATGTCAAACCTATGCTACCTCCAGATAGGGACTTTTTCTTTTGTATAGGATGTTTGTTTGCACATCGAAAGAATGTTCAAGATATACTTTCTGTTAGTAGAAAATGCACACTATACGCTTTCATCTCATCCTCCACTCAGGCTCCATGGTGCTGCTCCCCTCCTCTCTACAGGAATAAACTCTAGATGTGTTCCTCTTTTACAACCGCATTTTCCTTTGTCTGTCTCCCAGCAGCAGATGTTACCGATGGAGCCCCGACTGACTGATAACCTGAGGGTTGCGTTCATCTTGATCGTCCTCCTCTCTGCAGGTAAGATAAGCACATCAAGTGTCTCTTTGAGCTTCATCTCCCAACCGGGTTGCTAAACACTCACACATCTGTGCGTGCAATATGACATTGAAAAATGTGTTCAATGAATTTGTTCAAACACAACACCACGTTTCCTTTGTGGGCTAGATGATCTGATTAGATCTGTTTTGAAACAAAACACAGCCATGTTTAAGCCGCGCTTTAGGAACCTAAAGTGCCTCGTAATGCAGCAGTAAAATATTCTGCCAATGCAAGGAAAAACCATGATTGCAGTTTCGCTTGTTACTTTTTGAGTGCCGCTTGTAAACCATGTGAAACACCTTACAGACACACACAGTGAAGCAGAACTGAATGGGATCCGTTTTTTTCGGTGCATGTTGACCTCCAGCCATTTTTCAGGATTGAGACTGAATATATTAACCTTTTTGGCCTTTTCATTTGAAATAGTTTTATCATATTGGCTGTGTTATTGGCATATGGCATAGGTTTTTTGTTTATATTTCCTTTTCCCTTTGAACCTCGGTTCTTATAATAAGTCTATTAAACTATGCAGCCAAAGACAAAAATGTCCCCTTTGATACCCATTAAAACCACAATTATTGATTCCCTGGCCATTAAAGAATGAAATCATGCATTCTATTACAGCTTTTTTCGATTGCTAAATGACAGCGGGCGTAACTGTACGCTACATGTGCAAAACTCTAACACAGCAGCAGTTCATGTGGACCAAACTCTAGCTCCTTTTCATTGTAAGAACACCGTTTTCAAAACTCTCCAAACTTCTCTCCTGACTTTAACCACAACCTGCACGACACTGTGGATTTACAGCACTTTGTTCAAATGTTAAACACACCGCTGTCTAAACTGTAAACCACACATTCAACACAGGATCATTTCAGCCCGCTGACTTTCAAACACTGATGATTGTAACTTCAGCTGAAAACCTCAGCAGGTGTCTTGTTTTAGACTTGGTAGTGAACACATGTAGACATAGAGAAAGACAGGTTGGTGGAGGGAGAAGAGTGGCAGGGAGACAGGTTGGTGGAGGGAGGAGAGTGGCAGGGAGACAGGTTGGTGGAGGGAGAAGAGTGGCAGGGAGACAGGTTGGTGGAGGGAGGAGAGTGGCAGGGAGACAGGTTGGTGGAGGGAGGAGAGTGGCAGATTGGCAGAGAGACAGGTTGGTGGAGGGAGGAGAGAGGCAGGGAGACAGGTTGGTGGAGGGAGGAGAGAGGCAGGGAGACAGGTTGGTGGAGGGAGGAGAGTGGCAGGGAGACAGGTTGGTGGAGGGAGGAGAGTGGCAGATTGGCAGAGAGACAGGTTGGTGGAGGGAGAAGAGAGGCAGGGAGACAGGTTGATGGAGGGAAGAGAGAGGCAGGGAGACAGGTTGGTGGAGGGAGGAGAGAGGCAGGGAGACAGGTTGGTGGAGGGAGGAGAGTGGAAGATTGGCAGAGAGACAGGTTGGTGGAGGGAGGAGAGTGGCAGGGAGACAGGTTGGTGGAGGGAGGAGAGTGGCAGGGAGACAGGTTGGTGGAGGGAGGGAGGAGAGTGGCAGGGAGACAGGTTGGTGGAGGGAGGAGAGTGGCAGGGAGACAGGTTGGTGGAGGGAGGGAGGAGAGTGGCAGGGAGACAGGTTGGTGGAGGGAGGAGAGGAGATGGCAGGAGACAGGTTGGTGGAGGGAGGAGAGTGGCAGGGAGACAGGTTGGTGGAGGGAGGAGAGTGGCAGGGAGACAGGTTGGTGGAGGGAGGGAGGAGAGTGGCAGGGAGACAGGTTGGTGGAGGGAGGGAGGAGAGTGGCAGGGAGACAGGTTGGTGGAGGGAGGAGAGTGGAAGATTGGCAGAGAGACAGGTTGGTGGAGGGAGGAGAGTGGCAGGGAGACAGGTTGGTGGAGGGAGGAGGCCCAACAGGAGGAAGAGGAAGGATGTTCAGATGAAGGAAAATGCTTTTGTTGACATGGTTGTTGTCAACAATAGCATTAGTAAATTATTACAGACAAAATAAAAATATATATCTATTGAAGCAAACTGCTGATTTTCATTCCTTCTTGTTTTACTTAAAAAAAAATGTAAAATAAACATTTTCATGTGAAAGAATTTCCCTCTTTCCTTAAAAGAAAATATCGATTTTTGTGAGTATATTCAAGTATTCAAACTGTAAAGATGAAAAGTGTCTAACTTGTTTATTGGAATCTGATGTTAGTGTTTTTCCTCTCACTGTATTCTGAGTGACCTTGTGTGTTGTCTCCACGACCGGGATGTCAGCAGGTGTTTGGATATGCACTAATATCACAACACTGACCTTTTCAAGCTGTGTTCGCAGTTACGTTCTGTAGTAGTATTAGTACGTTAGTAATATGCACAGCTGCGTCATTTTCATTAGCCTTGTATTTTTGTCAAACTGCATATGTTATGCATATAAACATAATCAACGTGCCACGTTGTCTCTTTCAGTTTCAAGTGAAAATGACCTGGACTTGAAGTTCTGTGGCACCTGGCGCCATGGGGAGGGCTCTCTGAGCCTGAACTTGAACCTCTCCACAGGCTGTAGTCAGATCTCAGTCTCAGCCAATCAGAGCTCTCTGTCCATCGACGGGCAGATCACAGCTCAGTGCAGACGGTCTGATGTGATTCCCCTGAAGCCGTTCGGCGTGGATACACAGGAGGAAACTCCATTCTGTCTGTATTGGGAGCCACTGCTGGACCAGTTGAAGCTGCAGGTACATGAGGAGTTGAGGATTTTCTACTATAAGACTAATATAGCACAAGGGCTTTTTTAGAGAAGACAGGAAGACTATTTCCATCGGATCAAAGCTGGCTAAACGTTCGAGGATGGCATGACTCAGTGTTTCTTTTATTTTCTTGTACAGGTCAGTGGGAAGAATCTTAGTCTGTGCTGGCCTGGTAGCCTGCAGGGCCTCTGTTGTACCGATCTGTCTAATGGTCCCAAGATGCCTGAAGCACCCTACGGCATCTTCAATGGAATGGTCAAAACTGATGTCATCACAGACAAAATCCTGACAGCCTACACTTTTCAAGGACAATCCATCAACTGCAGTAAGGGAGAAAGAATATGATCTCAGATGAATCTGTAAATGGAAGATATTTAGCAAGAGGAAGGTTTTACTGATTGTACATTGATTGAAGATTCTCTTTAATTTTCTGCTCCTAAAAGGATTGTTTGAATACCCTTTGGTTCAGTCACATGTATGTACAGTAAGCATTGATGCTGGATTACCTTTAAAACAAAAAAAGACTCCAAAAATGAGACCAGTGGATTTATAGTCTCTTTAAGTGTCAAGTTGAACGTGCCAAATACCAAACTGTGTGTGGTTTTTTTTTGCAGCAGCGTTATGTGATCAGCTGAGCCAGGGATCCACCCAAGACAACATGTAATCTCCTCTTTCTCTGTTCTCATATGCGCCAACACATTTACTGTGACAGTGTTTTTCATCAACATCCTTGATCACAGGACTTTGTCTTAATTGCGAAGGCCCCTTTATGTAATCATGCTGTATGTGATCAAGGGAACTTTGACTACAAACAGGAAGCTAAACGTAATGCCATGTTAGGGTGGGGGGTTACAGTGATATGTTGATGTGTGTATCCAGGCCTAAAGAGACTGTGGCGATGTCCTCGGCTAGAGGGGATGTTGAGCATCCGTGCGCTCGCAGCTCTGAGGTGGAGATGAAGGAGGATTTCAGAGGCTACAACGTCTTGTTGCCTGTGAGGATAACACACACACACACACACACACAATTGCATTCAAGCTTGCTCAGCTGTTGTGGGAGTGAGGTTCAAAGTTCATTCTTAACCTTGTAAACGGCATTCAAGACAACAATACTTCTGTATATCTTGCCAGAATCCTTTTTGCAGGCACCTCTTGTCACCAATATCACCAAGCTTATGACACTTGTTCCTTCTTCATTGCATTTTCGCTGCATATTCAAAAACCAAGCACATTTCTTCCATGACACAAAACAGAAATGGCAATACATTAGGTATTTCTGCTCTTGTGCATGTTTTTCTGGAAGCAAGGAATCAAAGGGAAGTTTCACAGACTATCCTTAGTAACACTGAGTATTTCTAAGTTAGTGACTTGGCAACTTCCTGCTATTCCTGTATCTAGTTGGAGGTAGATAGATGAAGGCCCTAGGCTGGATCTATAAACAACGTTGTGCTCTAGGAAAACACATATTCATAAACACACTGCCTGCATGCATGGTTAATGAGCCGGGCTCCGTGTTTCAAGACTGGTCGGGCGGGTTGCCAACATTGCCACAGGCCACTCCCACTCTAGCCAGTCTGGAGCCCGGTTCCTTCCTGCAGGAAGAGAAGGCATAGCGAGTACCGAGTCCACAGCCCTGGGAAGCAGCGAGGTCAAGGTGAAGGGTGCTGCGAAGCTCATAGCCACACATTGCAGTCTGGACGCCGAAACAATGTATGGTACGGCGTTGCTCCCCGGTGTAACACCGCTCATCTGAGTGGGCTGCTTCACTCCTGTGGCTGTCCATTTCAATCAGGGCCTTATTTGATCTTTAACCCAGCCAATGAGTAACTATGTTAACATTTTCCTTCGAGCTGAGGGTGGTGGTGATTTAGTTGAGAAAATAGGTGCGAGGCGAACCACATGAAAGTGAGTGGTGGCAGCATTTTACTGAAAAGTAGAGGATGCATTATGAAAGCTGACATTTTTCTTCCAAACTATCTTAAAAATAGGACCATGTGTGTAAGTACCCAGCAATCCACACGCAGATCTACTGCAGTAATTATAACTGTGTAACAGCACCGCAATGCTCACTCACAAGCAGAGCAGTGGCTTTAACTTTTTAAAATGTTAGAACATCTTATTTTGTTGATATTGTTTTCTACATCCTGAACTTAGTGGAATAATTTAAATTAAGTGGGACCGTGTGATTAGCAGGTTGATGGTTAGCGGGTTTCTTGTTCACTTTTCTACATTGACTTGTGAATTGACTCGAACCCTGGTATGCAGTCTCTAACGTTGCATCTTCCTGTCTGTGTGTCTCCTGTCATCCAGACCACTAAAGGTGTAGCTGCAGAGTCCAGCACCACAATCCATCTCCCCCCCGCTCTGAAGCAAGCTGCAAAGACCACCAGCAAAGTAGTCTGCACTTTCTTCAAAAACAACTCCCTCTTCCAGGTGAGTCCTCTGCAACATTCTGTTCTTCTGTGTAAAATGTGTAGACTGTATTTTATCAGAGGACAGCTAAAGATGTGTGTGTGTGTGTGTGTGTGTGTGTGTTCCAGGAGGGTCACCAGGAGGAGGTCAGGATTCTTGATGACGTGGTGGAAATCACTGTGGGGAACGAGATCATCACTGATCTGTCTGAGCCAATCAGGATCGACTTTCACCACGGTGTCATACCTGTAAGTTTGTCTGTGCCAAGTTATATCATCTAAATCTATACTTTCAAATGGTACTGTTGAATCTATTTTGTTATAGTTTTCACTTACAACATACAGACACCGGTAAAAACAATAGTATTAATATCAGAGAAAAAAAACAAAAACATGTTGCCATGTCTTCAGTCCATTTCTCCCACTTTTCTCGATACTGTTCTTCTTGGGTCCTTATCTTGATGGGTCAACTGTTCCATAACATGTATTTCCTTCACAATTTTCAGCCAATCATCTTGTGTTGGTGGATCTGATTTATACCATTTTATTTTGATTGTTTTTTTACAAGCCGCTAACAACATTATCAACAAATACCTGTCCTCTTTTAACCCTTATGGACCCTTTCAACGTAATATACACTGTGACCCTAAGAGGACAAAAATGTCTTTGTCAAAAAAGTGCCATAAAAACATTATATATCATTATTTATTTATTGATTTATTTTGTTTTGTTAATTAACATCAGTCCTGATCATAACTATTAAATATTCATTCATTTTCAGGATCTTAACCGTTAAAATGCCAGTTTCTGTACATAATACCACTGTTTTAAGAATTATTTTCCATATACTCAATGCAAACTGGTCACAGTGGTCACACAATCAGCCTCTGGGTTATGCTAATCATTAGTAAACATATTGATTTTGATGCATTATTATTCTTTGTGTAGTGTCAGATTTAAAACAAAACTTACACTATGACCCTAAAATGTCCATGTCAAAAAAGTGCCATAGAATCATTCTATATATATATATATATATATATATATATATCAAAAAAGCTTGAAAAAATACTTTTATATATATATAGAAGTAATTTTTTCAAGCTTTTCGTTTATTTCAATCCTTCAAAGACAAATAATGCCATGAGAACGACTTGCTCTGGTTCATAAGGTCATGCAATGTACACCCCTACAAAGATGCACACATCCTCACCACACACCCCCACACATGCGCACGCACACACACACACACACACACACACACACACACACACACACACACATCATCAGAGTTGAATATATATTTGCTCAAATGTCTACCAGTGCTCAACAAAACATGGAGGGACTAAGGATGCATGTGTTTCCCATATATCCCAAAAATGGGAAATTGGCTCAATCTGTTGGAAAACAGTAAAAACTACAATTTTGAAGTCTTGACTTCAGAATGAAGCCTAAAAAGAGAGATTGCGTGATATTACGCTGTAATGGCAGTGGATAAAAAAACTGTAGTTTTTCCTGGTTTCAGTGGGATATTGTTCTCCTAAACTGCTGAGTCAGATTTGTGTTTACAAATCTAAAACTGCATAAAAAATAAAAATGCATCACAGATTTCTCCAAATACTCATATACACCACTCTCTTACATCCATATCTACACATCAACATAATTTTTGTTGCATACATGTATTCCACTGGCCTGCTATGATACAGACAGTGAATCTTTGGAATAAGGAGGAATTCTCTCTGTGTTCCCAAAATAGGAAAATGGCTTTATCTGGTGGAAAATAGTAAAAACTACAATTCTGCAGCACAAAGTCCAGAATGACAGAAAAAAAAAAAAATCATGACTGTATGCTGCAATGGCCCTGGGGTCATAGTATAGAAGGTTGATAAAGAAAATATTTCCCCAAAATATTTCCCCAAAAAATACACCCCTTGTGTAAATGTATGCCATAATGCATTAACACAGCCAAAATGATTGTTAAAAACAAAAATGAAAAGGACAAAAACATTCCCTGTCATGTTGCCAAAATACAGTCAGGTAACCAGAATAATGATGACAACCAGGTGAACATCTTCCCAAATCTTTATAATTTCAGGGCAAAGCCAAAAAACATGAGAATGATCTACATTTATAACTCCACATGTTCTCCAACAGCTGTGGTACAGATAGGTATTTGTTCTTCATTCAGGACAATAATCAAATTAAATTCTTCCAGCAAAGGATCATCTCCAAGTTGTTAAATTAATTTTAGCAAAAGGAAAGAAATAGCATCTAAATACAGTTGAGTGATAGCTGATTATAGGAAATATTTTGGTGGTCCACGTCTTTATCAGAGGTGGGTTTGCAAAAAAAACAAAAAAAAAACAATAAGATGCTCCAGTCCTGGTTCTACCTCATTAACACAGAAACAACTCAAAGGTTTTTCTAACCTCACATCGAGCGAAAACAGATGGTGGCGTCACTTCACTTCACGCTGTTGCTTCCTCTCTGCACTGCACATTGCACATGAGCCCACCACTGATCTGCATGATGATTTCACTCTGACTACCTGTGGTGATGTGTTGACACGCAGCAGGCCAGCTTCGGCATGTAGGACTGAAGTCATGAATGTGACGCGTTACAGCCGAGGCAAACAACGCAGCGGTTACCCAAAGCACCCGGAAGGTTTCTGATGTGAATAAAAGTGTGCAGCATCTTCATGGGACGTGATTACAGCTCACATCTCTCTCTCTCTGTTTCTATTTCAGAAAACGCATTCAAGGAGATGTGTTTCATGGGACACCAGGAAAGGTTGGAACCCTTTGGAAGCAATCCTTTGAACAATATTAATTCAGCTCACATCTGCATTTCCCTGTTTGTTGACTGAAAGCGTGAGTGTGTTCTTTGTGCAGATCCATTGCAGGTCAACTGGTTGGTGGACGGCTGCGAGACGCAACAGAGAGGGGCGAATCACACCGAGTGCCTCTGTAACCATCTGACGTACTTCAGTGTGCTCGTGGTGAGACAAACAAAGACATGCTGAGCATTATGAGCATTAATGAGTCGGACCAATCAAACATGTAGACATGAGGTTACAAACATACAGACCAACCACACGTGTCATAGAAATAGAAACATACATGCTCATGTTGTGGTGGACGAAGGCCGTTTCTCATGGCTCTGTGTGTATCTGACAGCAAATGGAGCCTCGACCAGTGCGCCATCTCCTGGCCCTGACCGCCATTACATCTCTGGGCTGTGCTGTGTCTGTCATTAGCTGCATCGCTCTCATCATTTTCCTCTGCAGGAAGAGGTATCGTACTTTTTGATGACTTGTCAAAAATGTATATATATATATTTTACAATTAAATAACATACTCCTATCCATTGCCTCCAGCAAGCGATCCAAGGAGCAGTCCATGCCCATCCACTTAGGCTTAGCTGTGTCTCTCGCCTTCCTCAATCTGCTCTTCTTCTTCACCGGGGTGCTGGCCAACGTGGGAGGGGAGGGCGTGTGCATCTGGGTGGGGGCAGGCCTCCACTACACCCTCCTCAGCTCCTTCACCTGGATGGGCGTAGAGGTTTTCCACACGTTCTGGTTGGTCTACATGGTTTTCATCCCCTCCCCGAAGCCCTACGTATGGAACCTGGTTGGCTTCGGTGAGTGTGTGAAGCAATATCTGGAAAAAAAAGCCTTGTGGCACATTAAGGTAAACGTGATATTAATATGTGACCTGTGAAAAATCCCTTTCTAGTTCTCCCTGCTGTTCCTGTCATCATCCTGGCTGCTGTAGGTGACATTTATGGGGTGAGAGAGGTGGTGCCAAGTGATGATGTCACCAATCCTTATCTGATGTAAGCAAGCGTTATTTGGACAAATATATGTGGAGAAACATATGCAGCAGTGCTTGGATGGCAGAGAAATACATTTTTATGGCATTTGGATTGCAGGTGCTGGATGAAAGCGAACCACAAGGCCTTGCTGGCCCATTATTTCACCAATCTGACGGTCCTGGCAATCCTGGTGTGCTCGGGCATTGTGATGCTCTTCCTGGTCTATAGGGAGATCCGCAACAGGGATGAGTGGAGGCAGAACCGTGTGGCTTTCCTCAGCATCTGGGGCCTCAGCTGCCTCTTTGGGACTACTTGGGGTCTGACCTTCCTGGACTTTGGACCCCTCTCCGACTTCGTTCTCTTCCTCTCCTGCATCCTCAACTCCTTTCAAGGTGTGTGCTTGCTGTGTACTGCCAGGTAGTCAGCCCAGACTTCTCTGGTTTTTATATGATGTTATTATACTCAGCTTTTGCATGACACGAGGATTTTAGCTCCTAAATGGCGTTGTTGTCGCAGAGGAAAATACGGTATATAAGATCAAATAAAATGGGAAATTATTCACATTGGATGAAATGGAGGAAAACTTACAGAAGAAAAACAGAAGAACAAGAAAAAGAATTAAAGAAAAACTATTGAGTAACAATATAAGATATAGAGTAATACATATAAAGTGTATAATAATGAATACTAACATCATTGCAATATTCATTTGGTAAAATAATAATTAAAGGAATAAATTGTAACATGAGACTTAAAACATGACTACAAATATAAATTGTATAAGCAGTAAGTACATTTGTAGTCTAAGCAAATTAAAATAGAAAAACAATAATCCCAATGATAATGAAAAAGGAATACATGTACACATCTACTATCTGTTATCTATACACTACTCAAGTCTGGAAATAAACCACAGCCACTCTACATATTTCTGTAATTTTATCATAGAAGGTTTACCTAAATATAGTCAGGGACAATGTCATTGTTGGCTCAGGCTCATTGTATCAGTGTGGGAATGAGACAAAGGCCATGGTTAATCAAGGCCTTCTGTCACACCAAAAGCTGCTTGCTCTCACATGCAGGGTGCTTGTTTTTCATTTGGCTCCAAGAGCTCAACTTATTTATTCTGCTTAAAGAAACAGACATTATTTGCTTTCTTTCTGAGTTACCGTGGATGAGAAGATCGATGCCATGTATCCTGCAGCAAGGAGCCAGTTAGCTTAGCTTAGCTTAGCATAAAGACTAGAAACAGGGGGAAACGGCTAGCCTGGCTATTTCCACAAGTAACAAAATTGGCCGTCAGCACTTCTAATTAACTCACAGATATATTTTGTTTGTTTAAAGTCCCAATCGGCAAGTCCGGCGGATCAAGGGCACTCTGTCAGATTTGGAATGTTTACAACTCTCACGCTCCTCCCCCACGACCACCAGCTACTTCCCCTCGACTTCGTGCCCTTTGAAATCCCTTAGATCACGCCACCTTTGAAACGCGGTCCGATGTTGACTCTCCTTTTATCACAGGCACCGTCGCAGTCTTTCTTTTTTCCTTATTCTCCGCCGGTGTTTTCATTTCCTTGATTGTTTTGGACCTCCTCGTTTCAGTTTTTAACCGAGGAATTGGAAGCTTGTTGCTACTTCCCTCTGCCTCCCCCCTGTGATAGTGGAATGACCTGAGGGGGGATGGGCTATGTGTGTGCACGAACACAGCCCTGCGTGCTGATTGGACAGGATGAGCCCGGCGCTGTCGATTTTTGAGAAACAAACAACAGGCTCTATGTGCATGTAGAGGCGCGCTTTTTTTTTCTAAACCCGGATGATTTATGTTGTTCTATCAGAGCATAGTTTCGGCTTCGGTGAATATGATCAGAAAAATGTTGCCGACTGGGACTTTAATTTGTAAAAAAAAAAAAATACAAAGTGTAAAGTCGTGGTTTATGGAGGGGTCATGTGCAGTGGCAGCTCCTGAAAAAAATCTCAGGGGGGACAATGTTCCTGATAATGATGAAGGTGACCCATTCAACAGGTCCGTCAGGACTCCAGACTAACGTTTTCTTTTAGGTGCACCAGCACATCATTTAGGTGCACACAAACATCTTCCCTGCACCCTATGGCACCACAATAATCAGTGGCGGTCCTAGGTTTCTGGCTGAACTTGGCATAACTAACTGTGCTCTCACCTGGTTTACATCATACCTGACAAACCGCACCTTCCAGGTCACATGGAATGGCTCTATGTCCAAACCCTGCTCTCTGGACACGGGCGTCCCTCAAGGCTCAGTATTAGGACCGCTTTCTGTCTGCATACACCTATGATCATCTGGTTGTTATCACATGCATGATTCTCCTACTGTACTGAGATGACCCCAGCTGTCCTCTCTGTCCGCGTCCTCTAGCTTACTTAGAACTCCATCTCGAACTCGGGACACTGTCTGGATACTCAATACCTAAGCTTACCGACAAACGAACCCCTTCATCCCAGGGATTGACGCCCTCGATGCAATCGCAACAAATGTCGTCAGCATATGTCTACACTCTCACTTCGCCCTCATTGAACAACCCCGACTCTCCTGAAGATCCCATTCCCTTTCGAAAAACGGCTCAGTCACCTGTTCAGACTTCACTTGATCTCTTGTGACCCACTACCCTCCCGTGTCACTCCTGCTTTCCACCTCCTAAAAAAAAACAACAAGAAAAAAACACTAAAAAAACAACAAAAAAACCCCAAAATACGAACAAACCTTACCTGATAGCACTTGATCTAGCACGTTGTCATGAAGACTCTTTACATTGGGACCTAACTTTACTAGATGTAGCTTTACTTCATGTCAATGATCGTCTGATTACGTTGTTTCTTCTTTGACAAATGACATATTGTAAGCTTGTACAAAATCGCTGCTAAAACCTAAATGTAAATGTAAATGTTTCATGACGCCCTGGGCGAACCTCACCTCCAGCGCCCCCCACATATTTGTTTATCTACTCTTCACATTTATTAAATGTATTGTCTCTTCCTGTTTCCCAGTGCGAGTTTAGATACACAAATATCGCATTTGTCAATTGCGGTATTTTATTTTGAAAATTGCTTTAATTTTGAAAATTGACCGGATTGTCTCGTGTTTCTTTGTGTGATTTCCTGTCAAAATTGACACGATCGCTCGCAACACACGCAAAAAAAAGAGCAGACGCCGAAACGATCGCTTCACGGCGCGGGCCCCGCGCCTATTCGCGGCGCTTCCGCGGCCGGTGTGAACCAGTCTCTCTCAGCATCAGCAGACGCACCTTTTTTTTGTGCGGGCACTCATGCCGGCCCTCCACGAATGCCGCCCTGGGCGGCTTCCCATTCTGCCCATATGAGAAACCGCCACTGACAATAATACACATATTATACCTTTTCTTTACACTTCCATATACACTGGTCTTTTAATAAACAGGAATAAAGGTTTTTTCTCAATATAAATCTCAAAACAAATAATACATCTCAATGATATTAATGTGATATGTGATGTTAGATATCAGTCTCAGTGATATGATAAGCCATGTTAAATGTTAGTATCATATCTGACTCCTCCCCTCCCCCTGAGGAGCTCGGCCCACGCACCTCACACCTTGTGTTTCTGATTCTGAACTTTCGATGCTCTGACAGCAAAATCAGGATTCACAGCCAGGCTCTAGTCATACTAAAATAAACACAACATATAAGCATAATGGAGACTGAATCAAACGTCCGGTTCTTTAAACCGGACCGCGACACCGGCTCGCAGTCTTTTGGTGCAAGGGGAGACAGGTGGTGAAGCGGTTAACTCTGCCCAGCACCGGTCTGAAGGGAAAACGATTTACAGTTCTCTTCATTTGAGCTGCTCAAAGAGGAGAAGGAGAACTACAGTTTCACATGTATTATATTATGGCTTATACACTCTGCCCGATTTATTTTTCAAACATTCTGCAAAGAAGAGACTGGGGTCAGAGCCTATCAGAGACGACGGCCCGCCCCTACTCTACCTCTGATAGGCTCAGACTTAGAAACAGGGCTTTTTCCTACTGTTTCTAAGTCAGAGCCTATCAGAGACGACGGCCCGCCCCTACTCTACCTCTGATAGGCTCAGACTTAGAAACAGGGCTTTTTCCTACTGTTTGGAGTTCAACTGCAGTCTCATAAGATACATGTCTGTATGTATTTGAGACCGACCTTGAATGTGTCTCCACCTTCCATGTATTGTACAGGCCTTTGGCCCGAGATCAAACAAAGGAAGAACTGAGCCGTGTTCTGCTCTGTTCCCTCAGGTTTCCTCCTGATGCTGCGGTTCTACATGCTGGACTGGATGCGGAAACAGGCTGGTGGTTCTGCTTTAGGCAGCACCAGCACCGGATCCACCAGGCAACACATGCTTCAAGCCCAGGAGAAGAGTTAGACGGACTTTTAAAAGAACATGCAAATCAATGCTGCAGCAAAAAAAGCTTTTTATTTAAAAATTCTTATGAACGTAATTGGGAAAATGGAGAAGACCTGTACTCTGTACACTTGGTGTTTCCTCAGCTAAAATTGAGTTGGTCACTGCTGGGAAATGTGAGTTAAGTGACATCCTAAAGGCAGTGAGCGAGCTCTTCATCCATCCTCCTCCTCTCTGGTGTCCTCTGGCGTTAAACATGACAGAGCAGCTGAGTCCAGAAACACCATTTCATCACCTTACTGGAGCACCAGCTGGTCAACTTCAGTGGATTCAATCAGTCATTCTTGGTGGTGCAAGTTAATAAGTCATCTCTCATGAGGTGAGGAGTAACTAATAATTATTGATAAATTATGTTTGTTTAATTCGAGCTTACAGATTGCACATGGTTGGATATTACCGAATGTTATCATGCACAAAGTATTTCAATCAACACCATCCACCATGAAAAACATGATTACTTGATTCATCTTCTCTGGGACAGTGGAGAAGAAATGACAGCGTCACTCAGGAACTCATAATACAGGCCCGGAGCCCGTATTGGTAGAATACCTAGACTGGGTCTAGTTATAGAAGGGATACATTTATGTGAGATTTTAAATTGTAAACTGCATATAAAGTTGAGCTTTACATCCAGACTGGGAAACATTGGGATGTTAAATGATTAAAGATTACTGTGCTGTGATTTCCATTATATTGTCAGCAAAGAAAAACAATATATTGAAGCGCTCCTTGAACCTTAGATAAGCTTTTTATTTTACATTTTGTACTGTGTATGCATTTGTTTTATAGTTGGCTTTTTTTTAGCACTTTAGATTTTCAATCTTTTACTCAGCGAGTTGTCTTTTGAATTGTTCTTATATGCACAGTAGAAGAAATGTCATGTACAGTATGTGTGAGTAGTAGAATAGCAGAATGTTTTATAAGAGATGACTCCAAGAAAGTTAGGTTCATTGACAACTCTAAATGTCCCGTAGGTGTGAATGTGAGCGTGAATGGCTGTCTGTCTCTACATGTCAGCCCTGTGATAGACTGCCCCCCCCCCCGAATACAGGATAGGCGGTAGACGATGGATGGATGGACTCCAAGAAAGTTTTTCTTTCTGTTTTTTCATCACAGGCCCTATTCATAATTAACCTGTTATATCAGGTCTTCATCCTCAAAATGGACCACATATAATTGATTTCAACTATATGGAGTTGGAAGAATATGGTCCAATTAAAAAAAAAAAAAAAAAAGTAATCTTCCTGTATATATGTCATTTTAGTGATTTCATCTCATGTTGAACCCACAAGTGAGTTTTAAAATGTTGTGATATTTGCACTTTTGTATTTTCTAAGCTTAAATGTTATGTCATGGAAATGATATGTATGGTTTTAGAGGATGTAAATATTGCATTAATAAAATAAATCTTTTCGTTTAACGGACAGAGTGTGTGTGTCTGTGAGTGAGTGCACCGGTGCAAAGTAAGCACATTCAGGACTTGCTGTTTTCCTGCTCCGTAGTCCCTCCTCCTTATCTTTGCCCATGTGTTTCCTCCCTGGAGCTTTTTCGACTTCTTGCTCTTTTCCACAAACACACTGCTCGTTTGCTATTGCATTTGTTAATGTTGCTGATGTGTGCTTGTCTACAGTTTGCTTTCAATTTAGATCATGATGCTCAGTGTTGGAAGAAGCCTTTCGTTCCTCCCTTACATGACTTCTAGCTACACCACCAAATAATACAGACGTGCCAGAGTGTGACAAAACAGCCCCAGAGGTGTACTGTTGAACATAAGGGAGATCACAAGGCATCTCCGCCAGCAGAAAAAGTCATAAAACCATTACATAGCCCAGTGGTAACAGGTGCTCCCTGCTGTCGTGTCTGCAGGTGGCGCTATCATTTTCTTTGTCTACCCAGTCGTACCTCTGTTCCAAAGATAACGATTTAGCTATTTGTTGATTTGGTTTGTTGGTAACATGTCACGTAACCTGGAATCCTGCATATTTGCTCTCTTTACATTAAGACAATGGGAATAAGTCCATATTGCATCAGCATTTAAATGTAATTGTGATAACATAATGTTTGTATTTCCTCTTCAACGAGTAGAAGCACGTCTTTTTGTGAACAAGGTTTGGGGATAGGAATGGGTTCTGTACTTAATGCACCCACGCCAGCACATTGTTGTATTCATGCTGTGCTCTCCAAAGCCCTACTTTATTGCTTGTGTGAGTGTGTGTGTGTGTGTGTGTGTGTGTGTGTGTGTGATAATAGCACATAGTGTTCAAGGGCCTGTCCCCTCTGCCCCATGCTCCTAGCAGGCCTGCTCTAATTACATGGCTATTCTTCAGTCACAGACCCAATGGCAATCTCTTGGTGTTAGAATAGAGAGAATCTGGTGAGGCAAATAGAAAATCAGCCAACTCCAACAATAACATAAAAAACACTATTCAGTGTTGACTTTCAGGTTGCTTATAGTGTATTCATGCTTAAGGCTATGGTTCCCTTGTATCTACTCTGCCAGTATGTTTCTGCATTCTTGATACAATGCTCTTTTAAGACTTGTTAGTGCATTTATACATTCCTTAATTAAGTCGTGGTGTAAATGTATATATTCGATAATAATAACTCTTGTTTTGCTGTGTAGCATCACAGGGGGGAAACCCCGTAAACCAGATTGAATGAAATGTTCTGTTCTTAAACTCACCATAGGATGCTCCTATAGCGGCGTCACGTGACCCTGAGCAGCGGCAGCAGCAGTTGTTCACGGGTATGATGCATTCGCTCATGGACACCGAGTTGGCTGGCTGTCAAAACGCCGGGCAGGAGGCGACGCAGCGCAGGTAAGACCGGAACAAACGTCCCGGGCGTGTTGCCGCTGAGAAGGCGGTGTCTGCGTGCTCGCCGAGCCGTTCAGCTAACGTTACTTGACATTAGAAAGCGTTAATGTCCCCGCAACGGGACAAAAGGGAAATCCCGTCCGTTTGGCGTCGCGGCAAGCTAACGGGAGATAGCCGGTCTCGTACCGGAGGTTCGAGGTCCACATTCAAAATGAAAGCCAAAGTAAAAAAAAAATAAAATAAAAATACAAAACGTTTATGTGTTCTTAATGTATTTTCTGTCTGTGTGACAGTGAACCGGTTCAAATAGTATAGCGTTGTGCTAGCTAGTCGATAAAATGACTTGACTTGTGTAAGTACCAACATTGTAAGCATTGGTGCGGAAAACTGGCCCTGTTATTATTTCTACCGGTAGGACATTAAGACAGTGATTCGTTATCACGCTAGATGACGCAAATGAGAACAGCAAAACTCGCAAAAGCTTATGTTCTCGGTGAATGGGACTCTCCTTTTGGATTATGGTCCCTTTAAACCGGCTGAATCTACTTGAGTTTGGTCTGTGACAAAAACATCAGGCTTTGTCCGCTGAAGTTGCCATGAAGCTTATTGTGGCTTTATTTTGAAAGTCATAAGCGGAAGTTATTTTAAGTAATTCAACGTTAACGTTACTTGACGGGGCTATTTTTTCGTGAGGAAACGCCGGCCCGGGATGCTTTGTAGCGTTAAAATATGATTTCATAATCATCGTGTTTGTTTTCATGTGGCAGATATGGATCTCCGAGAAGATGTGTAACGTTGTACCAGCAAATAGACGGATCCCTCCTGACCTCGTCTCAAAACTAATATTAGCTAGCGGTAATCCAAAAGGTGTTGCGGTCGCAGCAGAGATTATAAGTACCCACTTTATCATTTATCCATATTTTTGCATAATATTCTTGCATAAACTGTAGTCTGTGGCATTTGAAATGGAACTTGACACGAATGCAGATGATAATGTATATATATTTTTTCGTTTTGACCATTTTCACTCATTTTCCCAACTTCACTACAGAGAGGTTGGACTGTCAGTTTTGCTCACTTTTTCATCACAGTGATAATCTTTGCATTAATTACACACATTTCAAGTTAAATCTCGAACTGTAAACTATTTTACAGAGCAGCATGGTTACAATTGATTTAACTTAAAGGTCATATTGATATGATAATTAAAATAATACATCCACAGAGCTTTTAGAAAGGTAGTATCACTTCTCATGAAAAAAATCTCTTTTTGAATCTCATGAATTTTAAGAACAGAATATTAAGGTTTGGACGTGGATATTGCTGTCGTTTTAGTTATCCCCATCAAATAAAAAAAGCTGGGAGGCCACATGTGAGGACGTTGTAGCAACGTCACAGATGGAATAAGGTGAAGTGGATGAACAGCTCCGTCATGTTTACCTTGCTCTATGTCCAACACCTCTGGTTACTCAGTAAGTTGAAGGCAATGCATAGCCACAGATGATTATGATGTTGCTGTATAGACAAAAAATGTACTGTGCTCAAACACTAAAATACACATTTTTGTGTCTGATCATTTTTTGCATTAATGGGTTGAATAGTTTTGTCTATACATGGTAGGAAATCATAAATAAAAACACTAGCTGACAGAAGGTCACAAGCTTGTTTTGTGGAAGCAACAAAAGACATCCAGTGTACAGTGATAAGAGAAAAATCCCAATCCTTGCGTCATAGAATCTGGAGCCACAGAATGTTTGGCTTTTTTGGGTGATAAACAACTTCAAGTCAGCTTAATTGTTTCAACTACTCGTGAGACACATTATTAGCTCTGAAGGGATGTCACAGCAGAGCTGCTACAGCTTTTTTCCAGGTTTCATGAATTACGTGGACAGAAGACGATGCACGTCTGTCTTGCTAGTGGATGTCAATCAAAGCAGCCTAGGGACACAACTCTTGTCCCCATATCTGGACCTTTTCTCAGCGAAGGAAAATGATTTACTCTGCGTTATACTCGGCACTTTATGAGAAAGCCTTTAAGAGAACATGGGGACAGAGAGGAGGGAGACATGGCAAAGGTCCCAGGACATCACAATCACATGAAAAACGTTTGAGAGCGTTGCAGCCTCCAGAGAGCAGCAGTGAACGGGCTCAGCAGATTGTGTATGAAGGACTCAATGATCTTTTTAGAGCATCAAAGTGACATGTCACACGATTGCACCAGAGTCATAAAATTATAACTGTGTTGAATGTCAGTGTATTTCTAGCTATGGCACTGTATGAAGTATCACAAGGTCCCATACAGAGCACACCATCTTCAGGATTGTTAACTGCAGAAAGCTTCATGCATTAATAAATACACAAGTTCTCACACGTGGAGACTCACAGGGCCAACACTTGTAGCTGCTCGCTGACTTGGCCGGAGGACGCCGCTGTTTGATGAGCTGCGTGTGGTGACAGTCTCTTGTTGAGTAATGACATTCAAGTTAACAACACTGTGGTTGTTGGAGCCATTGATTGCTCTGTTATCTTCAGATAAACAGGTGGTGTGGCGGTCCGTTTTGTGCGTGTGGAACAGATGCCTAATGATTGAAGTGAAGCATGCCCCCCCCCCCACGTCACACACACAAGCGACAGCTCATTGTGAAAACTAACCCTTCAGTCCCATTTATAGTTCTGTTATTGTGCTGTAAATGGTACATTCCACACATACATTCGGGCAGCCCTCGACCCCGGTTATTCCAACATGCACCTCGCTCATCTAATGTGCCACTTCTTCTTCTGGAGAGTTCAGATCATTCTCTCAAATGATACCATCTTCAGGCCAATTTTCCAATCTTTTGTCCCTTGTAACATAAGTTACACTATAATGTGCTACCCATTAAACATGACCTGGCCTGGCCATCTTGATTTCATCTACATCTTGAGGTCTTGCTTTGTTTGTGAGCTATGAGTCACCGTGACCTTAAATATTGTGCTTGTGTCCCGTTTCATACTTGTATTTTGGGTTACTACTAGATCACGTTTAAATGCTTTAATGTTCTAACAAGTCTATCTGTATTCATCCTGTCTGAAACACTTTGTTTTAGCATGTTTTCCAATGGAGCTATGTCGCCAGGCAACAACATGGATCCATGTTTACTTCCTGTCAGCTGATAAATCAACTGAAATCAACTGGAACACATTTAAAATGTTTACGTTTTTAAAACTGTAAAATGGTCTATACCAGTATATTCTGTTTGTGACATCACAACTGTACAGGAATCCTGACAGCTCGTTTAAAGACACAGTTTGTGACAATGAACTGTAGATTTCTCTCTTGAATGCATTTTTTTTTTGTACTTTCATAGTATTTATATAGCACATTGGCCTGCTTTATAATAAAAAAGGCATTACTATCTCACTTTTAATTACATGGGACTATCGAAATATGGTTGTTTTCTTTGTCACTCATGATTTTGCTCTTGTTATTGAAATAAACCAAAATCACTGCCAGCTTGCACACGTATGCCTGGTGGAGATTTTTTTCAAAAGTGTTTGTGGTCCTGCACTTTGGTAGTGACCATTTGTGTTGTTTTCTCGATGCCATAACATTCATAAGATATTGGCTAGTTTTATTATTTCAGACATGCAGCACTTGCAATGGGTGATTGCATCACCTCCCTTACTGTTGTTTCGTTTCTAGCTGATTTTTATTTGATTCTGTCATTTGTTGATATAAACTTTATTGCCTTAGAAATACATGACATTTAATCCATCTTAAGCATTAAGCTGCTGTAAAGCACTACCGTTTGATGGTAGGAGCAGGGGATCAAACCCCAAACCTTATGGTTAAAGAACAGCCCGCTATAATCCCTGGGTCCCAGCTGCCTCAAAAAGTACTGCTGGGATTCAAACCCCTGTTTATTAGACATATACCACGGTGCTCTGTAAAATGTTCGCCCAACACGGGTCTCGAGCCCACGGCCCTGAGAGTGCTCATGCTCTGGAGACTGCACTGGTTTGATGCTCTATGGAAGTAATAGCCCTATGACTCATTAATCATCCTTAACGGTGCTTTTTGTTGTGTTTCCCCTCCTTTCTCTGCAGTTTAAGTTCCCACTTTCTGCCTGTTCTATTATCTGTTCATCCCAAACCTGTCATGTCTCCCTGCCTACTCTCTGCTCCATGTGAATGTGTTGGACAGGTTTTTCCAGAGGTTCCCAGAAAGGGACTGTGGTGTTCACAGCCGGTCGTCAGCCGGTGCCAGTTCAACCCTGAGACGACGGCAGCATGGCTGAGCGTGAAGAATCCGAGGTGAACGGCATTGCAGGCCACTCTCCTCATCAGTCGGAGCCCCCCAAGGAGAGCATGCAGCTTAAGAAGGAGATCTCGCTTCTCAACGGAGTCAGCCTGATCGTAGGAAACATGATCGGCTCCGGTATCTTCGTCTCCCCCAAGGGTGTGCTGATCTACAGCACCTCCTATGGGCTGTCGCTAGTCATCTGGGCCATCGGGGGCCTGTTCTCTGTGGTGGGGGCCCTCTGCTACGCTGAGCTGGGTACCACCATCACCAAATCGGGGGCATCTTATGCATACATTTTGGAGTCATTCGGCGGCTTCATTGCATTCATTCGTCTATGGACGTCTTTGTTAATTATTGAGCCCACGAGCCAGGCGGTCATAGCCATCACATTTGCAAACTACCTGGTGCAGCCGCTCTTTCCAACATGTGAACCACCATACGTAGCGTCCCGGCTCATCGCTGCAGCGTGCATATGTAAGTACTGATCTACTCTTTGTCCACAAGCTGTTAGCTTTCGTCTGTCTAGTTGCTCCCATGAAGCTGTCCTCTCCGCCCAGGCTTACTAACGTTCATCAACGCTGCCTATGTGAAGTGGGGCACCCGGGTACAGGACATCTTCACCTATGCCAAGGTGGCAGCCCTCATCGTCATTATCATAACCGGCATCATCAAGCTGTGCCAAGGTGAGTGGTGTCACTACAGGACTCACCCTTTTACACTGTTCTAGCCAAAACATGTTTGAGTTAGATATGGTAACAGAGAGCAATGTTTTTAATTCTCTGTAAAATGAATACTTCTAAAGCAACTGGACTTGACAATTTGCCAGCTAGATTTATATAGGATAGTGCCAGCATAACGGCAAAAATCTTGAGACATATTGTGAATCTCTCTATACACACTGGTAAATTCCTAAACGATCTGAAATCAGCCAGAGTTGTCCCGCTGTATGAAAAAAGACAGAAAACCCAAATGGCAATTATAGGCCTGTGTCAATCTTAAACATACTATCTAAAGTCTTTGAGAGATTGGTATATAATCAACTGGAAGAATATCTTCTCAAACACAAAATACTTTTAAGTACCAGTCTGGTTTCAGAACAGCTCACACGTGTTTGATCAATCTTTTTGATTATATAAAAATGAGTATGGTCATGTTAGACTTGCAGAAGGCTTTCTATACCGTTGATAATGGTATTCTTATAATGAAATTGAAATGTGTGGGCCTTAAAGACATAGCTGTGAATTGGTTTAAATCCTACTTGGCAAACAGGAAACAGGTGTGTAAAGTTGGTGAGGCCCTGTCCACAGTTATGGAGGTCACATGTGGGGTACCACAGGGCTCCATTTTGGCACCATTGTTGTTTTTAATTTATGTTAATGATAATCTGGCAGTAGTAAGATCTAAAATGATGCTTTATGCAGATGACTACCTTATTAGTAGTGATGTCCAAATGAAGCTTCGTGAAGCATTTTCTTTATTTTCTGAGCCCAATAGATGGCGCTCACTGTTCAACAAAGGGTTGAAAGCAATGGAAATATATCGGCCTTCAACCCTTTGTTGAACAGAGAGCGCCATCTATTGGGCTCAGAAAATAAAGAAAATGCTTCACGAAGCTTCATTTGGACATCACTACTTATTAGTATCCGGGAAAGATACCAGAGTTATACAGGAAACTATTAGAAGGGGGCTTTAGCTCAGGAGGTAGAGCGGGTTGGCTGGCAACCGCAAGATTGCCGGTTCGATCCCTGGCTCCTCCTAGCTGAGTCCCTGGTGTCCCTGAGCAAGACACCTCACCCTAATTGCACCTGACGAGCTGGCTGTCGCCCTGCATGGTTGACTCCGCCGTTGGTGTGTGAATGTGTGTATGAATGTGTGTGAATGTCAGTCATTACTGTAAAGGGCTTTGGATAAAAGCGCTATATAAGTGAGGCCATTTACCATTTATTAGTAAAGAACTGTCTCTTGCAAGGGATTTGTTCATTGACAACAAACTGTCTTTACAGCTGGGAGTCCATCTTATTTGGCACAAAACACAAGCTTAAGAAAAGAGATACAATTAAGGTACATTGTGTAGTAAATATTATTGAATCCAAAACCCGTCAAATACCTTGGAGTCTCTCTCTTGACCAATCTGTCATTGAGGAGGAAATTGCAGTTTTGATATCGTTACACTTGTTTTTTTTATTTTTTGTACTTTAAGTTGCTTCATTAATCCAGTGCCACTTTGACTATGCCTGCTCCGCATGGTATAGTGGACTATCACAAAAGCTTAAAAACAAAATGCAGGTAGTGCAGAATAATGTTATCAGATACATGCTCAATGCTCCTCCCAGGACTCGTATAGGAACTGTAGAAAGGAAGGAAGTGGGATTATTACCTGTTGAAGATCGAGTTAAACAAATGAAACTTAACCATATGGCCCGAGAATATATGAACTATCAAATTGATATGGTTAGAAACCAATATAATTGCAACACAAGAGCAAGCATTTTGTCATGCAGTGTTCCTTGTGTTAAAAGGGAAAGAAGCTCTTTTTTTATATATATACTGGGATTTCCCTATGGAACAACCGTCCCCTGCATATTAAACAAAGCCAAACAAAGACAACTTTTAAAACAAAAGTTAAAGGGACAGTGTATAGGAATGACTCCCATCTAGTGGTGAAATTGTGTTTTGCATTCAGATAAATAGTGCTCTCTAGCGCATCGCTTTGATGCAACTACGGTAGCCGTTATGTTCCAAGAAGCTATGACAACATGCCATCCAATACCACTTCACCAGTATTCTTTCAGGTGATGAGCCTGCAAACAAACATGTGTGAGCATGTATACGGAATTACTCCTCCAGCAAGATAATGATTTATGTTGTCATGTTTTTGAAGTAATCTTTTAAGCGCTATCCTCAGGGATTATTGTATTTTGATACTCCTTGGAGTTGTTTGTACTTTTAAATTCCTAATAAAAATCAAATCAAAATATCAACAACAGTTATAACTGGACATAAATGTACAATGTTGTGATAATTTAAGTCCACTGATTGTTCCTTTAATTATTGTGTCTTTCTCGTAGGTTACACAACCAACTTTGAATCATCCTTTCAGGGATCGTCTACAGACCCTGGTGACATCGCCCTGGCTCTCTACTCTGCCCTCTTCTCCTACTCCGGCTGGGACACCCTCAACTTTGTTACAGAGGAGATCAAAAACCCTGAAAGGTAGACTAGAAGGGCTAAGCAGCATGAATGAGAAGACTTCACCCAGCCTGCTAATGACTCCCGCTGCTTGTTGTTTCAGAAACCTGCCGCTGGCCATCGGCATCTCTATGCCCATCGTTACCATCATCTACATCCTCACCAATGTGGCCTACTATGCTGTTCTGGATGCTAGTGCCATACTGGCCAGTGATGCAGTGGCAGTGGTGAGGAATCTAGCTACCTAATACGTGGAAGATGTGTAGGAGTGATGCATGGACGCATGTGTCGGGGTTCAAACTGTTGTTTCTGTGTCTGCTTCAGACATTTGCAGATCACACTCTTGGTGTGATGAGCTGGACCATCCCCATTGCTGTTGCCCTGTCCTGCTATGGAGGCCTCAACGCCTCCATCATAGCTGCATCCAGGTAGAACACACACACACACACACACACACACACACACATGACAATATGAGCAGCACTACAAATATTATCCAGGGGACCAGATTTTCAGAAAGGTGAGGGCCTCATGAATTCTCTCTTTTTGCTCATTTGTGTTTATTGGATACAGTTTCTGACATACACTCCAGATATTACACATTTTTCCCAAAACAAAATAAAGATAAATGCGTTTTACCCTGGGTCACCTGGTTATGTTTTAAAAAAGCCGCAATATATGAGGAATACTGAAATAGTATTGTTATTTAAAACAAATTTCCTGCAACTCTTCACCACCTAAACTGTTGGATGAAGGAACAGGCACGTGCACTAGTCATTATGGGTTAGATTGAGGCTGCTATGACAAGAGGATTTGCATTAACAATGGTATATTTCCAGAAAGACTATACAGGAATTAATCAATATAATAATTAGTATATCTTCCTCATTTCACCCGCTGGTCTGAATGAGGTGCTCGTCTGTCCCTGTCAGACTGTTCAGATGTAGAGAAGCCTCTTCACGTCGCCATACTTCGTCGTTATTCTGAATCTGTTAGTCACTGTGCGGGAGAGCAAAGGATTTATTGTGGCAAATGTCTGTTATTTGCAGGATATTTTTTCTTTCTTTTGGGATTTAAATTGTATATTTTGTAAATTTTACAATGTCTAGGTTGTTCTTTGTGGGATCTCGTGAGGGTCACCTTCCAGACGCTCTGTCCATGATCCACATCCAGAGATTCACTCCCATCCCTGCTCTCATGTTCAATGTAAGAAAATGGATCAAATCCTTGTTCATTGTAATGGTGGAAGTGCAGGAAATGTCCACTTAATGGTAGCTAACTGTAAAGTGGAGCCTTTTCATTAACTAGTTCCATCCATCCATCCATCCATCGTCTACCGCTTATCCTGTATTCAGGGTCACGGGGGGCTGGAGCCGACCCCAGCTGTCATTGGACGCCAGTCTATCACAGGGCCGACATGTAGAGACAAACAACCATTCACGCTCACATTCACACTTACGGGACATTTAGAGTCACCAATTAACCTATCCCCTCATTAACTACTTGATTCGCTAACTTCCATTCTTAAGAAATACATGGTTTTGGTGTTAAATGCAGCTCTTGATGTATTATCATTCTATCCTTATTGGGTAAATGGAAAATGAAGTTAAGCTACACAAATGTAACATCTTCAACTGTCCTCGGTCCAGTGTGTCATGTCGCTGATCTACCTGACGGTGGAGGATGTCTTCCAGCTCATCAACTACTACAGCTTTAGCTACTGGTTCTTCATGGGTCTGTCCATCGCTGGACAGATCTACCTCCGCTGGAAAGAGCCCGACAGACCCAGACCTCTCAAGGTAGGAGCACATGATAGCAAGCTGTTTCTGTGCAGGAGAGGGAATTCAAACATGATCAATTGTATTGATTGTGATAACCATTAACAATGTGGGGGCGGCTGTGGCTCAGAGGTAGAGCGAGTCAACTGGAAGATCGGCAGTTTGAATCCAGATCCTCGAGTCCGCACTTTAAATAACTCAAATTTGTAGATTGAAAATGTATTTGTTTCCATATTCATATTGGCTAAAATGATTGATTGGACACAATATTCTTAAAACATTATACTGTTTCTTTAAAAAAAAAGGTAGTAGGGCCAATAATAAAGATAATTGCACCAGGTCAGTGTAATATGAATGTTATGAATTTGATTGTCCTCTCAGCTGTCTTTGGTGTACCCGGTGGTGTTCTGCCTGTGTGCCCTCTTCCTGGTGGCGGTTCCTCTCTACAGCGACACCGTCAACTCCCTGATTGGCATCGGCATCGCCCTGTCCGGGGTTCCTGTCTACTTCCTGGGTGTCTATCTTCCGGTGTCCAAACGGCCGCCTATCATCACCAAGCTGCTGCGTGAGTTCACACCCTCAACCTCAGGCAGGAGCCCATCGCAGCATCACGGACGCAACAAGCTAACATGTTGTTGTCTCTCCCCGCAGGTTCTCTGACTCACTGCACCCAGTTCAGCTGCTACTGTGTACTGACAGAGATGGATAAAAGTGAATGATACCCTGCATCCTCACGCAGCTGACAGTCCTGACGTGTTTACAACACTGAACATGCCGCCACAGATGCCCACGTTCACTTGGACTGGAAGACATGCAAAGACTCTGCGCATTAAGTGGAGACAGTACTGCTACACTGCCTGCTGTGGATCTGGTTACGATCCTTCACCACACTATTTAATGACCTCTATCTATGTGTATATATATATATATATATATATATATATATATATATATATATATATATATATATATATATAGTTACAGTGTATATATATATATATATCTATATGCCTTTCAAGCAGTATGTGCCTGTGATATTTTACAGATGCACAACCACAGGGACCTGATAATGATGCAAGCACATTTGTATTATATGGATTTCCACCTTTTTAACTGACATTGTGTGCAGTATGCGTGAATGTGCTTAATCTCACCTGAGAATTAAAATATGCTATGTTCACTTCCTGAATGGAAAAAAGGGAAGGATGTTTTTGTCTGCTGCTATGTGCCATCATCCTGAAATCATTACTATTAAGTATTTTTGCGGTCATCGTCTGGTAGGTTTGTTTTTGCTTTAATTGTGATATGTCAAAATAAAAATCTGTTTTTCTTTTCATGTGTTGCCTGAGGTGGGGTAACCATCCGTCTAGGGGAGGCAGCTGTCGCCTTCCCTTCTTTGTGTTCGCTATCATCTGTGTGCCACTTAATAAAGGTCTAATTCTTTATCGTGTTCAATGCGCTGTACTCCAGACATCAAGTGATGGTCACACTTCAAAATAGCAATTAAGCAAATCTATTGGGGTGATCCATCTTTAAAGAGACAGTGTGCAGGAATGACTCCCATCTAGTGGTGAAATTGCATTTTGCATTCAAATGAAGAGCGCTCTCTCGCGCATCGGTTTGTTGCAACTACGGTAGCCTTTATGTACCAAGAAGCTATGACAACATGTCATCAAACACCACTTCACTAGTATTCCTACAGGGGATGAGCTTTCAAACAAACATGTGTGAGCATGTATAAGTAATAACTCCTCCAGCAAGATAGTGATTTATGTTGCCATGTTTTTATTGGTTTATTTTTGGTAGCCTTCCATTACTATGTCATAGCCTCTAGCATCAGCTAAAAACTAGACACAACAAACAAACAAATGTGACTAAAGAGCTTATATTGGTCTACAACACTGACTGTAAAAGGCCAGAGGTCGTGTCCGGGACATCCACCACAGGTCGATAACAAAGCTAATAAAAGTCGCTCTCCGGGAGTTCAAGCAGGGACATATGGTGAATAGTTGAGTATACTGTTTTAAATCCATGAATGCTCTCTACTATATGCAAAAATGTAAATATGCACAGAACCAGAGATCATATTCACTTAACTGGTCAGATCAAATATTTCAAATGGCTTGGTGACTCTTGGTTTCATTGTTCGCCTCTAATTAGATGCATGTCTGGTCCCACCGAACACTTTGAATCAGAGATATAAAGAGAAGTGAAGCTTTAGATCCCAAATCATGACATTGTGAAATAAAGTAGAAAATGAAAGGTGATGCTCCATCTGTTCCAAACTCCTAACCGGTTAGGGGAGCTGAGCATCCTACATTGAGAAGAAGAGGTTGGTCAGCTTTGACTCCTGGAAGTAAAAGTACTACTAAAGTATTAGCGTAAAAAAAAAACACATAAACGTAGCAAAAGTAAAAGTACTCATGCAAAATTACCCATTTCAGAATACACAATACATATACCGATCAGCCATAACATTATGACCCACTTACCATGGCACCTGTCTGTGGGTGGGGTATATTAGGCAGCAAGTGAACACTTTGTCTTCAAAATTGAGCGTTAGAAGCAGGAAAAATGGGCAAGCGTAAGGATTTTAATGACTTTGACAAGAGCCAAACTGTGATGACTAGACAACTGGGTCAGAGCATCTCCAGAACTGCAGCTCTTGTGGGGTGTTACCGGTCTGCAGTGGTTAGGACCGATCAAAAGTGGTCCAAGGAAGGAAAACCAGTGATCCTGCGACGGGGTCAAGGGGAGCCTTGGGGAGTGAAGCCTGGCCCCGGTGGTCCGGTCTAATAGGAGATCTACTGGAGCTCAAACTGCTGAAAAAGTTGATTCTGGTTCTGATAAGAAGTGTCAGAACACAGTCAGGGTTCCATGCTGATCCCTGTCCACAGACCAGTCAGGTTGCCCATGCTGACCGATGTTCTGCTGGGAAACCTTGGGTCCTGCCATTCATATGGATGTTAGTTTGACATGTACCACCTAAATAAGCATTGTTGCAGACCATTTCATGGAGACAGTATTCCCTGATGGCAGTGGCCTCTGTCAGCAGGATAAAGTGCCACAAAGCAAAAATGATTCAGGAATGGTTTGAAGAACACGAGTTAAAGGTTCCAAATTCTCCAGATCTCAGTCCTATCGAGAATCTGTGGGATGTGCTGGACAAACAAGTCCGATCCGAGGCCCCACCTCACAACTTACAGGACATAAAAGGATCTGCTGCCAAGCTCTTGGTGCCACATACCACAGCAGACCTTCAGGTCTACTAGAGGCCGTGCCTTGACGGGTCAGGGCTGTTTTGGCAGCACAGGTGGGACCTACACAATATTTGGCAGGTTGTCACAATGTTAAAGCTGATGGGTGTAAATTATTGTCACTTTAATAATAGCTGGTGAAAGGGTCTATATAAACTGCTGGGTAGTTTAACCTATAACTAGGTGACATAATTTATTGGTTTTGTATTAATGTATCATTTATGTCAAATCAATGTAGTGGACTAAAGAGTACAACACCTTCAGAATGTAGTTCACAGACCCTCCTCATCTTCAGTTGGGAGTCACTAGACACACTGACATTTCATGTTCAACCATCAACCTTTAAGTAGATTTCCTTAACTCAACAGTTTGTGTTGTATGATGCAGGACAAAGTGACACTGAGATGTTTAAACTTTATTTTGAAAGCTTTCTTTTATACACATCTACATATTTACAAAAAGTTAACTTCATCGAGCATTCAAGAGAACCAACGCGATCTTCACAAATTCTTAACCAAACTCACACACTCACAACAAATCTTAAGCATCACACTTTCACATTATGCCAAAAATCTAACGCACACAATTATACCAACCCACACACACACACACACTACCATGCACAAAATGCAGCCTTAATTGCAACCACACACGGCCCAAGACGTCTCACTAACAGAAGTGTCAACAGCACAAAGCATACAAGGCATATCGCACTAATGTGCAACATTTTTTAACACATATCCACATTGTACAAACACCCACACACAAAATCACTCCACCACAGTAAAAAAAAATAACAGCCACTCATTCACCAGCTATGTAGTAGAGACAAGGATGGATTTCACCCCAACGATGTTTACTGATGTATGGATGTGTGCAACTCTCAACCATTAGTGCTTCACAAGCTGCAACATTTTAATACATTTGCACAAACTTAACTTAAAAGGAGTACTTCACCCACATCAATCACTCGCATTGAATTATTGAAAACCTTTCTTGCATGCCTTCAAAGTGAACAAAGCAAAGTGAAAAATCATTCAGAAGTCTTGATGAAGTGAAGTAAACAGGGGGGACTTTTACATTTCTGATGCTCCGTTCACTTTGGAGACACACAAGAAAAACTAATTCAAGGTGACCATTATACAAATGGAGAGTATCCTGTTCAGGACAGGATGCCCTCGGTCAATTTAGTTTGGAAAACTTCTGTTAGATCTGATGAGTGCTACACTTTAATTGCTACACTTTAAGATGGGATTTCTTCAGATTTCTATCCTGTGCCACTCGAGGAACCGTTTCCCTCCACTCTCACCTGCAGAGGTCTACGACAATGGTGTTTGTGGAGAGGGCATTGGGAAGATCCACCGACTTCGGGGGGGTTAAGGGACAGATTAATCCGAATTGTATTTGTCTCCATCCTCATCGTCCTCTTTGTCATCTTCACCGTGGCGGCCCAGCTCCTGCAGCACATCCCTCTGGTAGTGGTCCCAGCTCCTCCGGCTGTACGAATGCTCCTCCTCCCAGTAACCTGCATACACGAGGCAGGAGTCAGCGCACACACACATATACACGGAAATCTCCATGAATCACTAATAATGATTTCAAGCCTTCCAGGATGCAGAGATATGTCTCAACGTGTCTGACAGGTCGATCACAGAGCACAACCGTCTACATGCTCCATTTGGCTCAATATGAAAATGAGAATTAAATAGGCCTATGATTGTTATACCGACACTTTTATAATGCTTTTGGAATAGTAGTTATACAACTGACTACAGAATCAAAACAAGCTTTTGCACAGTGTATATCGCATAGTGGCATATTGTCATGATAGCCTAACTATTGATCTGAGAGTGCATTGTCAATTTGCACAAGGTTTGTTCGTCAGCTACTTAAATATTCCGTGCCGCCCTTTTCTTTCTCATCTCCACCTTTTTTCCGTTTCAACATTATTTTGTTTTCTCTGTGTTACTTCAGAGGGAAGTCAGTGACCCAGTCGAGGGGTCAGGCTGAGCCAATCAGATTGAACAAAAGGTGGAGCAGTTTAACTTGGGAGGGGCCGTTCGCATCCCCCTCTCTAATTGGCAGTATTAAACTGGCTCAGTCTGGCTGAGCTCCGGCGTTTAAACGCTGTCTGCGGATGCATTAGACGGCAGCGTTGCAGCGGAGGGCC
The DNA here is from genome assembly GCA_029853015.1 of Chelidonichthys spinosus. Lineage (NCBI taxonomy): Eukaryota > Metazoa > Chordata > Actinopteri > Perciformes > Triglidae > Chelidonichthys > Chelidonichthys spinosus. The sequence goes on along the minus strand of CM056821.1, from coordinate 16,535,488 downwards.
GTACCGTCACCTGTATTAATACGCCCAATGGTCAGTCTGATTCTCAGAATGTAGACCACAACTAAGCGTAAATTGGCACCAAAAATACATAATACTTACCACCATAGCGCTCCTCTCTGTCACTGTCTGCATCACTCCCCTCATCAGGGTAATCATTCCTCCAGTTGCCTTCCTCATTTTCATCATCCTCATCTTCATAAACCTCCTCTTCATGAACCACAAGGTCAGGTACCTGGGACAAATAACAAGCTGTTTATCTGAAAGCCTCATTTTTGGTTATTATTATTGGTTTTATTGTCCTCAGTGAAATAATTTGTTATAATAATAATAACAACAATAATATTAATAACTAAATAAGTTTCTTGTTTGAAACGTTTTTAGTATAAAGTATAAAAAGGGTAAGAAATGTCTAATTAATGCTACTTTCTAAAGACCTGGGGAATATTATTGAGGTAGATGCAATTTTTCATCTACCACATCAGAACATCAGCACAGCAACATGTTATACGACTAGCCTAAAGTAGTGTTTAATCCCAGGCCACTGCTTTGAGTTAATAAAGCATGAATGGGGGGCTTAATGCACAGTCAAAGACTAGTCAATTAGTCAGGACCAGCTGCAAGTCAGCTGACACTCACTGATTCATCCACATAACTATTACACTTGCAGTCAGCACTTAAGAGGTTTGAGGCTTTCCCCATGTCTACACTCTACTTCGCCCACGTCTTCATTCACTCACTCCGATTCCAGCACTCATTCATCTGTCCGTCCATCCATCAACACACACCAGTTCTCCTTCATCGGCATAGGCCCTGACGGACAGGATGTCCTGGATCCACCCCGGCGTGACCGTTTCCTGGTAGTAAAGGTCGTAGACGTAGTCGTCGTCCTGCTCCCGGTGCTCCTCACCCAGTCTCTCTCCACTTATGCTCAGACGCTCCCGGAGCATCTTGGCGCTGTTACACAGGATGATCTCTGGGTCCGAGGACAGGGTCTACACAAAACCAGAGCGGTACAACAAATTAACTCAGGTCAACAAAGGCAGTAGACAGACTAAGGAGCTAAAACGCTGAGAGAACTTGTGCATCACAAACACGCATATCTATTCTTTGTTTTCAAACAGTATGTCAACAGTTAAGAAGTTACTCAATATTTACTATTGATCCTGTTGAAAGGCTTTGTTATCACAAGTTAAAAAAAAGAATGTTGTTGTTCATTAGATACGCAGCTCTCCTATTGATTTTTGACCACAACGAGGGAGGGCGAGGTATACAAGCATGGTCTTGTGGCAGATAATATGAACAGAGAGTTGGTGTGTGTGATACTGATTTTGGTACTCCCGTTCCTCATGGTACTTTCAATACTGACATTATACCGAGTCGCAAATGTACAGGAAAAAGTAAAAAAAAATGTGTGAGATTATAAAATCATATTTTCGAGAGAAAAAACCATCACTTGCGGTGTTTGATGTCTGTGTGTAGTGATGTCCAAATGAAGCTTCGTGAAGCATTTTCTTTATTTTTTTAGCCCAATAGATGGCGCTCTCTGTTCAACAAAGGGTTTAAAGTAGTGATGTCCAAATGAAGCTTCGTGAAGCATTTTCTTTATTTTCTGAGCCCAATAGATGGCGCTCTCTGTTCAACAAAGGGTTGAAGGCTGATATATTTCCATTGCTTTCAACCCTTTGTTGAACAGTGAGCGCCATCTATTGGGCTCAGAAAATAAAGAAAATGCTTCACGAAGCTTCATTTGGACATCACTAGTTTAAAGCAATGGAAATATATCGGCCTTCAACTCTTTGTTGAACAGAGAGCGCCATCTCTTGGGTTCAGAAAATAAAGAAAATGCTTCACGAAGCTTCATTTGGACATCACTATCTGTGTGTATTAGTCTTTATTGTTCAGTTTAAATTATACTTCCTCCATGTTATTATTTTTTTAACCTACAATGGCCCTAACTCGGCTCAACTCACCTTGCCAGACGATTTGTCATTGTTCTCTACGTCCTCATGTAGGAGATCAACCACCTGGATTGCACCCAGACCCAAACATTTGTCCTGCTCTTTCCCAGTTTCCTCTTGGCTCTCAGAAGCTTCTGTCTGGGGGGTTTGCTGCTCAGCTGGGCTTGACAGTCCTGTACGGTGGCTGGAGAGTATTCTGTAGCGTTCCTCCCTTCGAGTGCTCCACTTTGTGCTCCGTAGGTCCCCAATAACTCGCTGTGAACTAGCAGCAGAGGGGCGCAGAGCATGGGCCGCGCGGGGCCGAGCCAACGCCTGTCGTACCCGAGTCTGAACTGGAGCATCCTGGTGATGGGATGATACAGGGCAGAGGTTATAGGGGCTCTTTCATGGAAACCAGTGGACATCTGGCTGTACTGCCTAACACATAGAACTAAAGCAGTAGAGGAGCCTTCAAAACCTCTCCACCAATAGCCCCCCATTCTTTTCAAACCCAATTTGAAAGCATATTTACAGTGATGCTTCACTGTAAACAATTATCTCTCTGAAAATGTGGAAGTAAACAAAAACTCCCCTGTTAGCATGTGATCTCAACACATCTGTATGTGAAAGTAAGACCGCTTTCATCCAGGTCTTGGTAGTCTTTGACAGCTATATCGGAGGAAGCTGGACCTGCTTTCGGTTTCTGAAGACCGTTCTCCCCTCATCCAAGAGGCGTCTTCACTTCTGACTGACTAGTGCTCCCCACTAGTCAGTCAGAGGTCAGTTTGGGTATTTAACTCGGACAAAAGCGTTCAAGGATGAAGTCATATCATTTTCGAGGCCTGCAAATACGTCACAACTCAACATCAAACTGAGGGAATGACGGCAGAGGCTAACCTTTGTGCATTTTGAGGTCTGACGTAGTTCCGGCTACGTTTGCAAACAGTCTAAACTGAGTGACGTTAACATTGTCATGCTAACAACAAATAGCAGTTAGCATAGGAGGCGCGTTGTTTTCCAGCGACTTAACATCGCTATAATTTAGCGTTGGGTCGTTAAATGTAGTCTGCTAACAGCCAGTAAAATCAACTAAATCGCTACGTTTCTATAGACACGCAAACGTGTTTCTCTGCCTTCGACGCCGCCTGTGCGTCGGCGTTAGCGGTAGCGCCTCGCTAGCTAGCAGCGTGTCGGTAGCAGCGGGCCTCTCACCTGTGTCGCTACGGTCGCCACGAGTTTGAAGACTGAGTTTTCCACCTCGGCCTCATTGGGCTCCGGCACCGCTTCGCCAGGGCTCTGGGACGTCTCCGGTCGGATACGTTTACACGCCAGCAACAACGCGTCCGCGGGGTCGGTCCCCCTCTTCCTCTTGACTCGCAGGATCGTCGTGTTTGGATCCATGTTGCTCCTCTGTCTGAGTTTGTCTGGTTCGTCTGGAAAGAGGAGGGAGGAGGGAAACTAGAGCTCCGCCTTTATTTCCGGGTATCACCAACGTAACAGCTTGTGATCACAGCACATCTTATTACTACTACAACTACTCGGGTGGATTGCCCCAATGTGGGACATTTTTTGCTTTTCCGACTTCTGTAGAATATTACGATGTGAAGGAAACATACATCCACATCCAACACCCTTTGAAACCCTCAGGGTGTCCTAATCAAATCAAACGAGAAAATAGAGATAACACATTGATACTTTTGTCATGAAAACAGCAACATTTCAAAGATAGTATAACAATACATCTCAGCAACACATTTATTTTTTAAAGTCATATTTTTGGCCTTTTGCGGGAGGACAGCGTGAGAGTTAAAGGGGCGAGAGAGAGGGACGAAATGGGACCGGGACCGCTGCAGGGTGTGATCAGAGGTCCGAAAATAATGGTCCCTTACAAATCAAGGTTTATGATGAACGTTGGAAAATTGAGCATCATCAAGCAAATAAAACAATGATGGTTTTGATGCATTTATTATGAACTCATGGAGTATATGTAATGGTATGGGCAGCCACATTTCTGCCTCCTTAATTGATGTGAGTTCGTTGACCTATGAGGTAGGGGAGTGAGGGTATATAGGGAGGCTCTAGCCCCCTCTCTTCCTCTTGCTCCTTGGCATTGAGCCCCACCCACTTCTGGTTGCGGCCTTCGCTTCCACACAGCGGGGGGCGGCCGCGGTTGCTGTCCCCGCACGTGTGACTGGAGGACTATAGCTTTCGGACGCCCAATCCGCGGACCTGAGACGCTCCAAGTTCATGGAGCTGTATATTCTCCCTCCTTGGTTGGTCACAAGGACGCCTGCAAAATAGTCTACTACTGCCTGGACACATTAAAGATAAGTAGCCTGGGATCACTGCTGCTTCGCCGGGCCTCGAGTCGAGTCGAGCCGCGACTCGGTGAAGACTGTAGACTGTCTGACTTTTTAACTGTTGTCGGCGGAGCTCACAGCTTCTCCACGTTGCGCCTCGGCGCGTTCTCTGCTCGCTATAGACTGCGACACCTGCTGCCTGCAAACGCTCTCTCTGCCCCGTCCTCAGTCACGGAGAGAGCGGCCGCATCACGAGGACACGTGGTTGTTTTTCTTGGTTTTTCTTGATAACTGTTATATTATTTGTTTATTTGATTGTGTTAATTGTTTATGGTTGTTCCCTTATTAATTGTCCCCATTTTGTTTCCTGTTCCTAGCATCTGAGAGCCAGCGGTGCAGGTGGTGCCCCTGGGTGATGGTTTCCCTCTGCGTGCTGTGTGACACCTTTTGTTTTCTCTACACATTATAGTCTGAGTTGTTTCACGTGTGAATGGGGTGCTCTTTAACTTGAAGGATTTCCTTCCCCTCTAACCCCTCCCTGCTGTGTCTTCTCATCGTACAGGAACCCTTTATTCCCCCATTGCCCTTTAGACTTTTAAACTTGCAATATTGGTTGTGAAAATAAAGTTGTTATAATTTATTGAACCACGTCTCCTGCCATTTTGAGTTGGGTAACTGTGTCCTTTTTGATTTACTGATTATACTTAAATTTCACTTTAAAGGTCCTGAGGTGAAACCCCCCAGGTGGCGTTGTTGGTTTAAGTTATAGAAATGATAGATTTAGTAAATTCCCTCTTATTAATTTAATTATTTCTTTTGGTCCCACCCCTCGTACCTCCACATATATTTAAAGGTAATTATATACAAATCTTGCATAGGCCAATTACAATAAAACAGCAGATAACAAATGGTCCGCAGAAGAGTCGCCACATTTCTGGGAACGGGCAACCTGCACAAAAGGCATTGTCGTCGTCAATCACCTCTGCACAGCTTTCATGAAACCAATGGGAACAGACTGCACAAGAAACCCACTCCTCTGTCGACTTTGGATCATTTGGGTTTCCATTAGAACGCTGGCGGATATTACAAGGATCCTGGTTGACTTGACTTAGTTGACTGGTTGTGGATTGCTTGAGTGTTTTCTTTGCTGTAGGCTTCTTCCCCTTGTTTTTGAAATTAAAATGGTCATCAGTGGTCAGTTCGTATGAAGGAGGCTTTGCCCTCTGGTGGCTGGTAGTTGACCGTTCTTCGCCTGGAAGCGTGATCAGTGATTTGGAGACCTCTTGCTGTGTCACCACTTAAACTGTCTGTGCCAGAGGTGCTGGGGTTACAATGGCAGACAGAAGGAGGTGCTGTGGAGATTGTGGAGGAGAGATTATTGCCTGAACAGCATCATGCAGAGGGTGGCAAGGGGTGTGCTCTGGAAGATCGAACATTTGTTGATGGTAGGAATCATCATCTGCGTTATTGTCATCACACGGTTCTCTCTGTAGTTTCTGGTGGCATGAAAATAATTGTATTGGTCTTGTCTGGGTTGGTTGAATGGGAATATCCCTGACCCACGAAATCCAGCCTGGGCATTTGAGCTTTCCTCCAGGCCTTGGAAAACAATGGCATGAACAACGCCCTGTCAAGACGCTTCCCTCCACGGTGAACGTTCATCCCTCGTCCCTCCAGAAATGCTTTAAACTCTTGAATAGAGCTCTATCTGCAGGCTGAAAATAGTGTGTAGTGTGAGGACGAAGGCTAAACACATATATTGTTGTCTTTCATCAAATTCAGAAAGTCAATGTTGTACACGTGACTCTTGAAAAAGAGAGGAGGGAATCGGGTCAAGAGAGCAGGTGGTGGCATGGTTAGACGTAAAAGTGTGTGACTGTCTTCAGAGGTGAGAGGGCTAAAGCTGGTAAGGCCATCAGAGTTTAGAGTTGGGGGAGATGTTTTCTGGGAGGTTATAGGAGTGAATGAGGAGCTGATGTCATTTGCTTTCTCGGTAAAGTAAGTTGCAAAGTCATCAGCAGTGAGGGAGGAAGGAGGGGGAGGGGTGAGGAAGGAGAAGAACATGGAGAAGAGTTTCCTGTGGTCAGAGGCGAAGGAGTTGATCCTTGACAGGTAGAAGGCATTTCAGGGGAGGGACCTGGTAGGACCACCTGGGTGAGATAAGGAGTCCAGTTTCTCCTCCTCGACCTGTTCGTCTTGGGGAGTGTGTAAACGAGTAGGCAGTTGAGAGGGCAGCTGGAGTGGCAGGGTTTTCTGTGGTGATCCAGGTCTCCGTAAGAGCCAGGAATTTGAGACTCTGCAGGGAGGCACACCCTGAAATGGTGTCTGCTTTCTTGAATGCAGACTGGCAGTTCCATAGCCCCCCGAGTACTTGGATGGAATGGATGGATTACAGCCTCAACTGATGGGTCTCTGGCGAAATCTTCTCCAGCTCAATGTCCTGACTGGGATAGGACACATGGCTGCGATGGGTGGTGGTTGAGATGGTATGCCGACCTCAATGGACTCCCACAGATAAACTCCCTTGTCTATCTTCAGCTGTCCTGACACTGTAGTGACAAGCTCTCCAGTGCTTGGTTTACCTCATGCAGGTTTAGCCCCCCCCTCCAAACAAGTATATTCACTACAGCTAAGATGGCTGAAACTAGGTAATTGCCCACAGTATGAACAGCTTCACAAATATTTAAACAACAAGCTATCCAGACAAGACGGAGGGCCCTAGTTTCGTGGTGCAGCGCTGGGCGGCGCAGGGTGACGGAGCCGGCGTAATGCAAGTTTCGACCCGCGCAGCCTTGCGCACGGTCAGTTTGGCAGTTTGGTGGATCTCCTGCGCTAAGATGGGTGTGGCGGCGCAGCAGGGGGAGGTGTCACAGATTCAGCTTGGCTTAGCGAAAGTTTCGTGGCAAAAAGCCTCGCCGAGACTGCGCTGAAAGCCCGCCAGCTCCAAACTAGTCTACTGTTGGCGTAAAGGTACGTGTTCACAGGCAACGGTGTTTCCCCGCGTCCCATTCATTGTCTATAGGTATGTGTCCACAGGGGCGATTTTTAAACGCGAGTGGACGCGCCGCTTCCCAGTATTGCATGCTTGGTGGGCTGCCACTAGAGGATGATTGACAGGTGCTCTCCTTCAAACAAATCACGTGCACAGTTCATGGCTGCACCTGATTGGACGAACGCTTTTAATGCTGTCCTGTCTGCTCTGGAGTTCATGTAGACCAACATGGCAGCTCGTTTGAAAACGTTCTCTTATTTTACGAAAATAGTTCACCGAAAGGTGTTTCTGAAAACATTTTAAGCGAGAAATAAGCTATGCAGTTGCTGAATGTGTCTTCAGCAACTCGACTACATTCAGTTTAGAAGATTTTCGCAAGCGTTTGCGAGCGTTCCCGAGGCGGCAAGTTGAGCCCGGCGCCTCTGATTAGCATAAAGTAGATTCGACTTCAACTTTATGCAAATGAGGAGCGGCCAACTTGCGCGCTGTCTCTTGACATTGGCTGCGACGCTACCAGACTGCATTGCACGGCTTTTCACATAGACAATGAATGGGGCGCGGGGAAACACCGCTGCCTGTGGACACATACCTTGAGGAGAGAAGCTCATTTGATTGGTGAAGATCTGAATCGGCTGTATTAATCCCAGTCCACGCCTCATCTCCTCCTCGTCTCCCACTTGCGCGGGTGGGCGAGACGGGAGGAGTGCATGCGCGATCCTGCGCGGTGCACGAAACTTGCAAAGTCCAGGCGGACACACCCCGTTGGCGTGGCGCACGCGCGCTGACAATGCCTAGTCTACGAAACTAGGGCCCTAAATGTTACAACTAGCTCTACTCACAGAATGCCTAAACCCAAAGCAAAACAAAGCAGCTTCCTTCCTTTCTTCAGACAGAATGATGATTATGTGAGCCTTACCATTCCACTGACCCCTGCCTAGCACTGGTAGTTCACTTGACCATAGATTATCATCCGCATGAACACCTGGGTGATTCATGCATGTTTTTAAATCCAAACACTGTGACTACTATCACTGTCATACACAGCACACTGTCTATTAAAGTCTAAAGACACTGTCATTTAATTGCTCTGCACCAATACCAATGAACTGTATTCTAAATTGTTTCATCAACCATCTGTGTTATTAAAATGGCTGCACCTATCCTGTAGACAACTTAAGAAGTCAGGATATGTGAGAGCACACAGAAGCCTAATTCACTGAAGAGAGGAAGGTCAAGAGATAACACTGGTTTACTCAGAGTTGAGGGAGTCAGATGATAAACTTAAAACAAAGAGCAGATGTGCATGAGCAGATGAGCAGGGACAGGCAGACGGGTCAATCTTTTTTTCTACAGGGTGTCGATTCCAGGAAACAAGGTTGTGTTGCCATGGAGCTGCGACCAGCTCGTGCACCAACGAAAGGAGGGCGTAATCCTAAACCACAGTTCCTCCCCACCTTTTTTGATGAAGAAGAAATGTGTGTAACACTTTGCTGCGAGAAATCTTTTTCTGGGCGATTGCTTGCAGTCAACATCCCAGTTGCTTATCAGCTTTGATGCCTGCGATTTTTCAAACAGAAAAAGTCCTTGATATCTTAATTTTACTTAATAATACAATTCTGAATAAATAGTTAACAGTACGTCATAGTCTGTCTTCTCTTTAGTCTGTCTTAACAAATCTCAAATAAACCAACACGCTTAACATACTACTACTACTAATAATAATAAAAGTCATAATTATAATTATAATAATAATAGTAGTAGTTTGACTCTAAATTGCCCGTAGAATGTGAGTGTGAATGGTTGTTTGTCTCTATATGTTAGCCCTGTGATAGACTGGCGTCCTGTCCAGGGTGTACCCTGCCTTCGCCCAATGATAGTTGGAAACGGCTCCAGCCCCCCTGTGAATACAGGATAAGCGGTAGACGATGGATGGATGGATTGTAGTAGTTATAATAATAACAATGAAGCACTGTTAAGAATGATATAAATAATATGATTATACTTCACAGATGTGCCATCTTGATATTAATGGGTTAATTAAAACCAATAGGCCGAAATTTTGTGCTTTAATTGTGTATACCCGTATAAACGCAATACTTTACTGATAGTATTCAAATGCTAAATGATTATTACATGCTGCAATTAATACTTTTATTTCAGTATTGTGTCTTTAAAACAAAGAATACATGGAATATTGAAATAGATTGGAGGGGAAAGGCTTTTGAAATTTTATCTTTGTTATCCAGTTGTGTTTTTTTTTATTCCATCTCACATCTTTTGCCTTTTACAGTAGCTGCCTTCAAGGAAGTGCAGCCCACAGAGCAGCTCCCCTTTCATTTGCCAGCAGCCTTTAAGAGTAATGGAATATAATGCAACCTTATTGTGTGGGGGAAAATAAATAACTAAATTATAATAATAATAAAATAAATTCAATGGTTCTTTTGTAATTTATGATACTTTTCACATTGTTTGTACGTTGTGGAAGAAAACTCTTCAGGTCCAATTCTGTGGCTGGTTCAAATGAGGTTTAATCACTGACAGTGGAGAAAAGAAATTCACAGTGTGTCTATGAAGATCCAGTCTGTGGAATGGCCTGGCTGAGTTGGATTTATACAGAACAGTTTGAGAGAACAAAAGGGAAGGCGTCATGAGTGGATTTGCATTGAATCAGCACATGTCTCTCTGCAGAGGAAGAGACATCTGTTGATTCAATGCAAGGTGTGACCGTTCTTGGGAGAGCTAGACGATGTCACTACAGGGGTCACTCATCGGGCCTTGATCAATGTATTTGAGACAGAGACCATTCAGGAAGAGGGAAAGATCAAAGAGTCTTTTCATCAAGACGGCAAGGGTTAACACAATGGAAAACAGCTCAGCAGGACATTTGATGTTTAGAGAGAAAGGAACATTATACCAAAACCAAATAAGAATTGTAAGGTAACACAATTTCTTCTACAACGTGTATACTGGTGTACTCATTGTTCTGAATCTATCAGAGAACTGGTGATACTGGAAAATGTGATGAAATAAATATGTAACCATTTTAGACATAAACTCCTGGGTTCTCTGTAGCGACATCTTTCAGCATAACAATGTCATGATGAGTGTATGCACACATGCGGTCGGTCTTGTTGAGCAGCTTTGTGATCATGCTGGTACATGCTGCAGTGCCTTTAGGACCGGTCACTAGAAGGACAGATGGGCTGCTTGCTCAGGGAGTCGTCGCATAACCAGTTTAAGAGGTGGAGCCACCCTGAAAAGAGTCACATCCAACCTGTATAATTAGGGGGGCATTTCACAGTGTTCACATGGAGGAAGGATCCGGTCTGATCCCAAGCAAATGTAATTTCAGTGAAAGAAAAACAGAAAATTGCTTTTTCTGGCATTAAACAATAATTTAATTCTTCAAGTCTTCAAGTCCAACATACACAGGTGAGTACACATTTGACAAAATATTTAAGAAAAAACAACTTTAAATATATTTAGATGGAATATTTGCTCTGACAAATGAACATGTCTGAAAGAGATGATTCAGCTAATAATCTCATAATTACTACTGACGTTAATATTTCCCACCTCTATCTTAGTGTGTTTAGCATGTCGGCTGCAGCCTGCCTGCTGTCTGAAGAGCACTTTCTGTGCTCCATCTGCCTGGATGTGTTCACCTCTCCTGTCACCATACCGTGTGGACACAACTTCTGCAAAGGCTGCATCGCTGAAAACTGGAGAATCAACAGAAAATGGCAGTGCGCCATGTGCAAAAAGATTTTTGACACAAGACCTGAGCTGCATGTCAATACTTTTATATCTGAGATGGCAGCTCAGTTTACACAGTCAGCAACAAAGAAAGCCTCTGAGGAAGTTCAACTGGGAGAGGTTCCCTGCGACATCTGCAGCGGGATCAAACAGAAGGCCCTGAAGTCCTGCCTGGTGTGTCTGGCGTCGTACTGCGGCGCTCACCTGGAGCGACATCAGACGGTGTCGGGCCTGAAGAGACACAAGCTCATTGATCCTCAAGACAACATAGAAAACCGGATGTGTTCAAAGCACGGTGAACTCATAGAGCTGTTCTGCAAGACTGACCAGGTGTGCGTGTGTCAGGTCTGCACGGAGTCGGACCATGCGTCACATGACTTTGCCCCTTTGAAAGAAGAATGCGAAGGAAAGAAGGCTGAGCTGGGGAAGACAGAGACGGAATTTCAGCAGATGATCCAGGTGAGACGGCTGAAGATGGAGGAGTTCAGACAGTCAGCGAGGCTCAGCAAGGAAGCCGCGGACAAAGAGGCAGCAGATGGCATTCAGGTTTTCACTGCTCTGACAAAGTTTGCTGAGGCGGGTCTGACTGAGCTCATTGGACACATCACTAAAAAGCAGAAAGCCACAGCCAAACAAGCTGGGGACTTCATCAAAGAGCTGGATCAGGAGATCAAGGAGCTGATGAGGAGAAGCGCTGAGGTGAAGCAGCTCTCACGCTCTCAAGATCACCTTCTCCTCCTTCAAAGCTTCACATCTCTGAAAGCCTCTTTGCCTGCTAAGGACTGGACTAACGTCAGCCTCCGTGAGTCGGCGTACCAGGGGACTGCGGCAAGAGCTGTGGCTCAACTTAAGGAGACACTCTGCAAAGTGATGGAGACGCTGCTCAAAGTGGAGATGAAGAGGGTGCAGCGGTACGCAGTGGGCGTGGCTCTAGATCCTGACACAGCACATCCTAAGCTCATTCTGTCTGACGACGGGAAACGAGTAAATCACAGCGATGTGGCTATATCTAGCAACCTCCCCGACAATCCGGAGAGATTTTCATATTGTGTCAGTGTCTTGGGAAAGGAGAGCTTCTCATCTGGCAGATTCTACTATGAGGTGGAGGTTGAAGGTAAAACTAAATGGGATTTAGGAGTGGTCAGCGCATCGGCCAACAGGAAAGGGGAGCTCATATCAAGCCCGGAGGCTGGTTACTGGACCCTGCAGCTGAGGAATGGGAATGAATATGTAGTTCTCACCGACCCTGATGTCCTCCTGTCACTGAAATCGCGGCCTCAGAAGGTGGGAGTGTTTGTGGATTATGAAGAGGGTGTGGTCTCCTTTTATGATGTTGATGGTGCAGATATTATGTACTCCTTCACTGGCTGCTCCTTCACTGACAGACTCTTCCCATTCTTCAGTCCCTGTTTAAATGATGGCGGAAACAACTCTGCCCCTCTCAGGATCTCTGGTGTCCGTGAAACACATTGAATCAGTCATGTTTCTCCAGAAATCATTTCCTGTCATTTAAAGATGACCTCTCATGCGTTTCTGCTTGTTCATTTTTGTGCATGTAAAAGGTCTCCAGACTGTCAAAACGTAAAGTCCATGTCCCACAGACACCCTTCTCCTGAACTGCTTGAAATGCCTCAATGGAAATCTTGCCTTTTCTTCTGCAAAGTGCATGGTGATGTCACCAAGTAACACATTTACATATCTGCCCAGTCGCTACAACGCAATATGTTTTTACTTATTATATTTTTCTATTTTACTATTTGATTATTTATTATAGGTCTGTCTTGCTTTTTTAAAGTGATGCTTCTTGGTACTATTGTCTTTGCTGCTGTAACACTGCAATTGTGCCCACTGTGGGACTAATAAAGGTGTATTTTATTTTAAATGTGGACAACCTGGTGGAACATTTTACATCATTACCAAGCTTGGAATTGAAACTAAAAAAGGTACTACGAGGCTACGAGACCCTACAATGTTTATTTTGTGTTTAAAATCTCCTTTAGCACTTACAAACACCACACTTACTTTCTAGTTTCATTCTTTTATGCTGCAGCTTGTTTTATTTTTTACACAGGGCTTTCTTTATATATCATTCAAAGACTAATTAATAGATAAACACATTTTTTAAATGGCCCTTGGGAGTATATTCTGGTTTATGGAGTGATACAAAGAGAAATTCAAAAAGCCCTTCTGTAAAAACATTTGACTCAAATGTGTCAACAAAAATGAATGACATTCAATTTGAACCTGGCTTTTTCAGATGGGCATATTTATTTTCTGGAAATGTGTGCAAGTTCATATTCAATAATATAATCTTTGCATATTTAAACATACAACTTCAGGAAACTTTTAATACAAAAAACATTTGCAGTAATGTAAGTAATCACCTGGGAACTGCTTCTGATTTTTTTTTTTTTTTCAAATGTAGCAAATAAGTGAAAAGCTTTTAAAGCAAATTAGGAGTGAATATTCCCAGAAAAAATTATCAGGTTTTAATGTGAAGGCACTGCTTTTAACAAAATTGTCTTTCTGGTCATGACATGTATTATTATGCTTAATTTTGCAGAGAAGAACATAGCTTAATAGTGAACGTGTTTGTGAAAACTGTGTTTGTGGCTTAGGGTTAAGCAATATTGATTTCAATGCAAGACATGATTAAGTTATGATTAGTTACCATTTAACTGCCTAGAGCCCGAAGGCCAGTAAACACCTAATATAGGCAATGAATAATACATTTGCTGTAGCTGTGAATATCAGAAACTGGTTGTCATCACTTTCTGAGAGGAAGCCTGTCTGCCCGAGGAGTCATCATCAGATCGTGACTTGCAGGTCAAAGCCAAAGACCACAGGAACATGAATACACCTAAGAAGTAAACGAAAGAGTGAGAATTCTTCCAGCCAAACATAAAGCAAAGTGGACTCTTTATATGAGGATCAAGCAAATACTGACCCTGCAGGGAGTTTAGTATGGTGAACACATAGATGCCAGTGAGGGAGACGTAGGTGGTAGTCGCTAACCCCCAAGATATGCCCAGCACACAGCTGAGGCCCAGCACCGTGGCACAGTCCTTCCATAACTTCATCCAGTTTCTTTTGTTCATCTTCTTCCAGCTGCTGTTGCGTTCAATGCCGCCATGGCCTGCCTTCAGTCCCCAGAGTTTAAATACCACCACTCCCAGCATGCAGGAATTACACAATATCACCAGGCATGGGAAGGCCACGGTGGTAACGTAGCTGACTAAAAGCCTCTGTGGGAAGTGGCTGCGCATCCAGCACCTGCAGGTTATTAAAAAACAATACTCAAATTTAAGTTGTTTTTTTCCTATTTAGATCAAGTCAACTATGAATTTCAAATAACCTGCACGTATTTGCTTATAATTCAAAGCTCCAGTGTGGTTGAATATTTTTATTATTATTATTTCTTACATATGTGCTGTTGAAGTGTGGTTGTTGGCATCCCTCAGTTCCAGATTATATTTCCCATAACAACCTGAAATCCCACAAACCACAGCTATCAGTGTTGGAAGACCTGCGTAAAGACGAGACAGATACAGAAGTTACGTCAACAAGTGCCGATGACAGTTCAGTATGTCTGCATGCACATGCAAAGTTTCACAGAGATTCGAAGATTTGTGTGGGCCAAGCAAGGACCCCGAGATTGGGGGGGTAGCAAGTATGGAAGAAGCTATCGGTCGCCCCAATTTACGGCCCTGGTCTGATTTGGCATTGCAGCTGGTGTGATCTCATTCGATCATGGTCTCTATTCTTCATTATAATTAAATTTGAAAAATAAAAGATTAAAAAAATCTGATATTTACAATACAGTTTTTAAATGTTTCGAAACCTGCAGTGTTTATATCTGCCTGAGACTTCCTGTTGTCCTCTGATTGCATTGCAGCTTTTTACTTTGGCATTAACAGCTTCATTGCCAGCGTTCAGCAGAAAAGTGCATTAAAATAATCATCAAAATAACCTGGGGTTTCCTGTTGAGTCCCTCTTTGCCCTCCCCCCAACAAATCCCAATTTACCATGTAACCAAAGCCAGATTGCTATCCAAACACTATTAAAAAGCTACACTGTTGCACCATCCTTCATTACCATGAACATGCTGTAGTTTATTTTGTGTTGACATATCGTCCATCCTGCTCCTGCTGAATACTGAAGCAACACATACACTACTTCCATCAATTTGAATAATGTAAAATTTAAAGTTACAGCTCCATTAGTAACCAATGGGTTTAAGGGTGTGAACCACAGAAAGTATTTAGAGACAGACTAAAACATTGTTAGTTTTGGTCTTAGGGGATGTGTTGACAATAACAACAATGATTATAAGACACAAAATAGAGAAAAGGGCAGTGTTAGCCTTTAATACCAGAGAATGTTAATAGGAAGTGGACGTAGTCGCCGTGACGTCACCCATTGGTTTGTGGACTACTGAGTTCTGCATTTTGGCTGTCACCATCTTGGAATCTTTACAACCAGTGAAGTAAGTAGCCATATCTAGATTGTGGAGGAGCGAAGTGTGGATGTGATGAACACAATCGGCAGAGCAGCAACCTTACTGGATATCGATCCGTCTGGATTCTGGTGTGACGTTGCTAACAAAGTTAGCTTCATAATTCAAGGTCAAATTAACAGCTAAGTGTCTTGACAGTGACCTGTCAATCACAAGGTAGCTAAAGCATCCCCTGCTTTCTGGTCTGTTTGACTCCAAATGGACCACAATTGACAAATGAACATCATGCTGAATTGAGAAGACATAAGACTAGACATTGAGACCACAAACTCATGTTTACAATGTTTAGTGGTGCAACCTCACCACTAGAGGTCACTACACACACACACACACACACACACACACTCCTGCCTTAAAGATTTGACAGAAACCAGGCTCCACTCACCCCATCCGACCAAGCTGAGTTTCAGCAGGTATCTCCTGACGTAGATGTTAAAAACTTGGACTAAGAGAAGGTAGAGGTGGAATCCTTCCAGAGCCATCCAGCTGATGGTGGCTAGCAGAGACCAGTGTAAAAAGAGACCCAGACCCTGGCAAACCCAGCTCTCCTCATTTTCATTCAGCTGCCACACCCCGAAGCAGCACAACAGGAAGCTGAGGTGGAGGCATAACAGCGCTCCTGTTAGTTGCAAATGCACACTGATCACCTTCTCTGGACGCCGGCGTCTGAAAGTGAAACAACATATCATGATCAGTTCTCAATTTTCACAGATGCAGTACTCTATCTGGCCATTTCTGACCTGAAAGACTCCTTATTTCACCCAAGTTCTGATGTTACCTGGTTCACTCTTTGTCCTAATTTGCTTTTTTAAAAACTTTTCAGGCACTTGTTTGTGTGAGTACATCCCGGTACGGAACACAAAGGCATTGTAGTTTTAGCAAAAGGCACTTAGACAACTTTGTGTTTTAAAACAAAATGGAACTTACTTGGCGTAAAAAGGTATCTATTAAATGACTACACATCATATAGCACATATATATTTGATGTTGTTCCTGATTTGCCTACTTTTTGATAGTAAATATGTTGGATTCTGATGTATAAGGGTGGGGGGGGGGGTACATGAATTACTTGAAGCATACACCTGGGAAACAATTTAAATTCTAATCATTTTCTGAAGGTTTAACTTGCTGGTGTCAAATAAAGAGAGGTAGTGTATACCCAAGACAAACGGGTTTGCGTGACATCTAGAGATGCAGACACTTTTGTACTTCTGGAGACATTCATAGTGTTGCAGTCAGTTTGTAGGAACAAAATGTGACAGAATTTGTTGTGTTGACAAAGAAAAAAATTATCTTGAAAGACATAAGGCATAATTGTGAGTTTGTCAGTTTCCGAAAGTACCAAAAATTGTCATATCAGTTGAGAAAGGTGTCGGGGGGAGGGGAGGGGGTTACAAAGGCTGTTCAACCATCCCACAAACACTTTGACTGATGCATAGTGACACCTTAAGTCATGGTCCTATCCTGATCGGAAACAGCTATTCTGAATCTAAAGATCTTTTCAACACATTGGAAACCACTGGTGAGTTGGCATTCGTCTCTAACCATGACCATTTCTCAAAATTATAACATAGTGGGCAAAAAAATACACTGGCAGAGCAGATGAGTGTACCGATGCACAGAGCAGATGAGCTTGCAGATAATTAGGGTATGCACGATAATGAGTTCCTGTGTGGGTGAAGTTGTATGAATATCATTCTGTTCTTTCCTCTTTGGAGCGGGAACTATTTTTGCAGCCAGATGAACACAATTGCAAGCTTTTCAACTTATGCCATCTCTGTCACAATATGGACATCAGTGAACTTCATGGCTGCTGAGGTCTTACTGGACACTAACATTAGATCTAAGTCTCTGAAACTTAATAACCATCCATCAATCCACCCACCCACCCACCTTGACCAACCAAAGATGTACCACATGTGTAACGTGACTATTGGTCAAGTGATTGGTCAAGATAACTGCATGAACCTCATACTATATAGAAATACATGCACAGTGAAAGTAATTCAGCAATAACACACAATTACAGTAACATCCACATATTGCTGCAGCTCTTTAATAAAAGAACTAATGTCATCTCTATTCAATTACATATATTTGTTGATATTTTAAACTCACTGCAGAGATATGTAGATGATCAGGCTGACGACCGTGAAGACGATGGAGAGTGCTGATCCAATGTAGGTGATATAGCTAAGGTACGTGGCATTGTGTTCATCCACTGTTAGGACGGGGTTCTGGAAGAGAAACACATACAATATAAATTCAACTTCAAATGTAGTTTAAGTTCGGAAGCTTTTAGTCGATATTTTGTAGATATGTATTTAAATGGGGCTTATAGAGAACTCTTTGCCTCTCTAAAGTGTGTTTCTATCCATCTGTTTTTATGTGCATTTTCAATAGAGAGTGAAAACTCTAGTAGAAATATTTTTTGTTGTTGCAAAAAAACAAAACGCTTGGCTGAGCTGGCGGGCATTCATTCGCAGTACCTTTTGCCGATTTTCTGGAAATTTGATTCAAATCTGTGCTCTATTTGGATGGAAACCTTACGGACACTTTATGACAAAAAGATAGCTTCGAACAATGAGCAATTATCCAGCAACTAAGAAGACGTTTGTGGTAACTGAATCGGTAATTCATTATTTGGTTCACATTGGAGCATTCAAATGCACTTTTTAATCCATTCCTTACGCTTCTGCTCCCATGTTTTTGAACCCTTCTTCAAAGGGAAATGTATTTGCAAAGTAGTTGCATGTTAATTTGCATAGCAGTGGGATTCTTGCAATCATAAGAGATGTGAGAATCACATCAAAATGAAAATCCATCTAGTCAGGCAACATGTAATGCATTTGTGTCCTGCCAACCAGACCGACCGAGCGACCAACCGACTGTGACGAGCTACTGGCAGCTGTGGGCGTGGCTTAAGTGTGTGTGAGACAACACAGGGAGGCAACCGTTTATTCAAAACAACAATGGCAGCTCTTAAAGAGGTGAGTGTAGATGCTGCAGTAGCATCAGCTCTATCAGAACTGGAGTATTTCTTATTTAATATCGAGCAAAGAAAGACACTGAAGGCTTTTCTACATGGAGAAGGTGTTTTCATGTTTTCATTCAATCATGTATTTTTGTTGCAAAGTGCCTGCCCTTTTAAAATTCCAGTGAAGGCTTCTCAGACAGTTCTGTGTCAGGTAAAGAAGCATGTGGCTGATGAGAGGAAGTGTTCATTTTACCACAAGCACAGCAAAAAAGCTCATGTGGTTGCAGCTACAAACAAATTCAGTTCCAGTGTCGTTGGTCTCACAGCCGTCTGTGCTCCAATAACCTAAAAACACAGATATAATATAGTATAAATCTGACCATATCTTTTTATTTAAGAGCAGAAAGACTGGCATGTGTAGAGTACCTGTTCCATCATCAAGCGTTGACTGCCAAAACACACAAGTCCCATTTTCCACCTGAAACATTTAGAGGTGTATTCAAAATGATAGGAAAGCACACTGATACATCCTCCCATTGCAATGCCTTCAGAGATGGCTCTGTCATGCTACCTGTTCATTGTGGTTGAAGGTTAATTTGATGGGTTGTGAAAGGTTTGTCACAGAATGGGTCCCTGCCTTCACCATCAGGACTAACCCCCCCAGAACCAGTTGATTTCGGACCGGCGTTATCCTGCGTCCTTTACCCTGAGGGGGCTGAGGACAGAGAGAAGTGGCAGAGAAGGTATTGCATTAATATTGGCAGTCACATGGTTACCATGGGTGTCAGGGCGCGCTGCTATGACGGGCAGAGTTCAAGTTATTGGTTAGCAAGCGAGCACGCTGTGGTCTGGAGATTATTTATCAAAAAAAAAAAAAGCCAAAGGAAAGAAATCAGGGAGCTTTACTGCCTGCTGTCTTAACTTCCACTTTCATGCTTGAAAGACGTGGCTGCTGGCTCGGCTTGTCAGTCATGAAAGATTTAGTAGCCTACCTAAGCTTGCTACCATATATTGTATTGTCTCATCACTTGACCAAAACATCTTAACATTAGACAAGATCAACATCCCAGCAATCATCATTGCATTGCATATTTTAAAAAAATACCAGAGACAATACGTTATTATTCAGTTTATATAATTGTTTGACTGTTTTATTTTAAAAAAATCTTTTTAAACCATGATGGAGATGAGTTTGCTGTTTCGACTGTGGAACTAGCAAATGGCACACTTTGAACATATGAGTACTCCTTTTGAACACAGACATATTTTGTAGGTAGCAGTCTGAATGACTTGTTCTCCACCCAAAACAACACATCATTGAAGGGCCTGCTCTCTCTGTGGGCCCCCCACACCCCAGTGTAACCTGCTAGCACTGTCTATGTTTATGTCCCTGAATCCTGGAGGTCAACCTTTGCTCCATTTTTTTTTAAAGATTATTTTTTCAGCTGGAGCACTGTTCAAGCCTTTTATTATTTTTATACAGACAGTGTGGAAAAACAGGGAGAGAGAGGGGGAAGACATTGCGGGAAGCCTCGTCGAGGACATTGAGCCTCTGTACATGGGGCGGCTGCCCTAACCACTGCGCCACCGGCCGCCCCAGCCTTTGCTCCATTTTTAAGAAAACAATGGCCGACTGTGAGTGTACAAACCCCTCTCACTCCCTAATAACCTAACTTTTTTATGGGATCAAGAAGAGAATACATTTTGATATTGTTTTGGGTGAGCTATTCCTTTGAAGCAGAAGTCAACCCTAAGAGCTACTGACCTTGAAGTAAGTGCTTTCCACCACAGTGGCCACCAGTCGCACCCCCTCCTCAGTCCCAGATCCTCTGCTTCTCTGGAGAGCTGAAGATGGGATGTGAACCCTGTGTTCAGGACTTGGACTCATTTCAGCCTATAAACATAAAGCTTCATTTATTCACAAAAATTCCCTTTAAAAATGGCTTTGTCTCATGATAATAGGTGTTAAGATGTAATATGTATTATGTATGGAATCACAGACTATAATTTTATTGTTTTTCTTTTCTTTTCCTTTTTTCCAGTGAATGTACTGTATTTCAGGGACACAGGGTAAAATAATCTTGTAGAAATAATGATACCGCGAAGCGGTAGAGAGAGAGGCCGTCCTGATTAGGTGCGAGCGGACAGGTGCAGGTTCTTTTGTCTGCTGCCACAGTGGGGAACGTGCCGAGGAAAGTTGTGTGCAACAATGCTCAGATGAGCACAGAGATGCTATCCGTATGTGGATAATCATATTATTATTTGTTGAATGCATATGATGCGTTATATTCATTAGCTTGGGGTGTGTAAAAGGAACCCATTCAGATCTGCCCTGCTCCGCAAGAAGTCGTGCATTGCGGTTTGTGTGTGTGTGTGTATTATAATATAATATTTGAAAAAACAAATTTTACTTTGATTACTATTAATATCACCGGCTGACCCATCTGAATTATAACTGAGAAGATTGACTTTAGTGCATTATTCCTTTTTGAATAATGTCAGATTGAACAAAAAAGTTACACTGTTTACAACAAGATTTGTTCTATAGACTTCCGTTGTAAGCACATTTTTTGACCTCCCCCTTTTAAATTAAAGTGAAAAATTATTTTTCTTGTAATTTCCCATTTCCCCTCAGCAAACATCATGAAGTTTTGTAAAAATGAAGTTAATCAAAAAATTGCCCCATTTTAGCCCCTCCCCCACTGACCTCTATGGTGACCCTTTACAACACATAGGAATCCTTGTGAAATTATTATTTTTTTTTTTTAACTAATATGGTTTTGATGTGTAGTAAGTGATAACCTCTTTTAGTCAGAATGGTTGAAATGAAACTTTTTTTTTCCAGGAGTGTGTCTGTGTGTAATCAAATCACAGGCACAGAAAATGCTATTTTGTAAACTCATAGAAAGCCATAAAAGCCATGTTTTATTCCTTGGTCATGGCAGGATAAAATCTGGCTTTTCATCATGTTTTGCATTCATTTTGAAGGAAAGGCCTCACATTTTTGATTTATTTGATTTTAGTGTATGCATTTCATATGGTTTTCCACTGAGGTACAAACATGCCTCATGACAGAAACCAGAAATTAGGAATATTCATAATTTCTTTCAAACTGCAGGATTACAGGCCACTGTGACAAAAGTCGCAAATTTGTTCTGATATGGATAGTAGAGACTGCTAGTACTGCCTGCATGTTCATGACAAAACAAGACTGTGTGTGTGTGTGTGTGTGTGTTTGCATGTGCCATCCGATAATTGGGCTGCATTTACAAAACTCTTGCCTTCTCAACTGTGCTGGGGCATGTGGGCCATGTTATCTTCTGTGAAGTTGAGGGAATTAACATCTTTTTGATCAATTGACTTTTGAGACATGAATCAGAAAGACACTCACCTGTTCTCAAATGTCCTGCATGCATTTGCGTGTGTGTGTGTGGCTGCGCGTAAAAATGCTTGTTTCCTCATGTGCGATGCAGACGATGTGGAGCATTTTGTCGTGTTTCTGTTTGTTTGATATCCTAAAGGATAGCGTAGCATCTCAAAGATGTTTACAAATATAGTTAATTGTGGCATGGTTCTGATTTAAAACCGTTAGCATTGATAAATATAATAATTAATTAATTAATTAATTAATAAATTGAACAAATAAGATGGGTGATTATTAACCATCCCCTCTGTCTATCGATTTATTCGTGAGTTAGATAATTTGATTTAAGATAAACTAAAACACACTTTAAAGGACAATGTTTGGTCATGAGAATTGAGATTAAGTAATCTGGGAACATTTTGGGAAAGTCTTGACATATAATTTACATATAATGGGTAGAGATTAATTTATTTAATTTGTTTAATGTCTAATGTGATGGTCTGTTTCTGTCAACCTAACCATCACTTGTGCTGAATAAAAAGACATAAATGAGTGGAGTTGAACTGCGTCCTCTGTGTTCTTTCATGCCCTGTTGTGCTTCGGCAGGCATTGGGGCAGTAAACCTGAGATAGCTCAACAATAGGGTAATCGTTTGGTGCTTTATTGAACACATCTTTCAAGGTGCCATGCATGTCAAATTGTTCAGTATAGCACCACCTTTAGGTGTTTTTCACCTAAGTGTAGTTTAATTACTGAGGACAGAACCAGTTGAGAACCATACAAGGGCTTAAAGGGTTCTAAGCTTTACCTCCTCAATCCATGCCAAAGAACCACTGAGGAACCAACATTTGTTCCTGTGTAGTACAGTGTTTGAGACAATAGCTGGGAGATATTAGAAATAGACCTCACCTCTTCAGACGATCGCACAGTCCGAATGAAGCTTGGCATTGAGCGACCTTTGGGTCTACAGGTTGCAATGCGCTCTTCAATACACCTACCAATACACATTTCACATTTTCAGCAATCCAAACATTTACATAAGATTGAAAGGAGCAGTGTGCAGGATTTAGTGGCCCCTCCCTTTCCAAGCGTGTCAGAGATCTATGGTGGCTTTCGGTAACATAAAAACGTGTTGCATTTCTGCCAAAAAATCCACCTAAATCTGACACACTGCTCCTTTTTATTAATTAACTATTGAGATTAGGTGAGTAAGTTTACTTTGACATGTTTCACATAATTACTATAGACAGTAATGTTTGGTTTGAGGATGCTGTTGTTGTAAGATGAAGCCATTTCAAAACACTGTGCCATAGAAAGAGAAGCACAGATTCATGATGATGTTTGACAAGCTGGTGACCTCAACAGCAACACGTGACGTTATGCTAATTGGTTGTTGATGTGCTTTTGTTTCAGGGATATTGCCCCTTCCTACAGTGGTTTAGCATGCATTTATTATTTAGTATTTTAGTTACCTGATCCAGGAGACATTATGTGGACAATTGGTGAAGACATCTGTACAGTATTCTGTCAGAGGAGATGGGGAAATAGCCAAAGAACATCATATTTATAGGAGACTGATAGTTGAATAATGTAAAACGTGTAAGTCCCAGGCAGATGTGATCATGTCAGAGAAACTGTGGGTTTTAGTGTTGTGCAAATGGTTGCATAGGAGTCCCTGAGCAGCAGAGGACTTCATCAAAATCCACCACCTTAACATTGACGTTCAAATGCACTAAATGTAAAATGGTATTTGCCTCAAAGACACACAGCCTTAAAAAACAAACACGATAAGGTTGCCTTTTGAATATCTGGCCGGGGACTACAGATGCAAACTAGCCTCTTTGGCTAACTAACTGATTCACTTACAGCTTGGCTGTTGATTAGTGTGCAATGTCCCTGAAATAAACCAATAAATAAATAAATAAATAAATAAAAATGTGAAAAACTCACCATCAGCTATGGTCGCTGAAAAGCAGACAAGTGTGACAGACAAAAGAGTAATCCACATCGCTCTTCCTCAAACACACATATGATGTGACAGAGCACAGTGGTGTTCTGTTTGCTTGATGAGCAGGCAGTTTCACATCTACATGTATCACATGGTGGCGGCAGAGTGGGTTTGGACAGCTCATATGGTACAGACACAGCTTTCCACATTAGCTGCTGCTGTTCCTTGTTTTAGGAAACTTCAATGATGTGTTCATAAAATGTTTATTTATAGATTTGTGGTTCTCCACATAGTAATACATGCCCATTGCAAGATATGATGATCATTATTTCATTAAGAAAAAACTTTTCACGATGAGAGAAAAGCATTTAGAGAAAAGAGGAAGTTTCAAAATGTTACAGGTTTCCTATGAAAACGGATGCAGTAATACATGACTGACTGGCTCGCAGCTTGTTGAGGAAGAAAAACTCAGGCTGCAACCACAGGTTTTCCAAAGTTGGCAGACCATATATGCAAGTCACACTTATTATTTTTTAAATGTTTAATATATCATCTGATTAATCTCAAGCTATGTATATGATTCCAAGGAGTGTTAACCATTTATTCAAAAACACAAGACAAATACTCTACAGTATGTTAGTGATGGAAACAGCTTTACTTTGATCACGCAAAAAAAATTATTTTCATGAAAAGTGTCAGGAGGGTAACGTGGGAGTTTTGGTTGCCATGCTATCACAACACATTGTCATTATGGATATTCCAGTGCACATATGCTGTTAACACATGGATGACATTGGGAAGTCAAACAGAAACACTTGAGGCAACAAAACCCCTTAGAAATGAACATCATCGCTGGGCTTAAAATAAGTATGCAAAATAAGTAAAGCGTAAACAACTACAGTATGAAAGCAGGTCACAAACAGCACGAATGTAACCTCTGATAAGACTATCTCTGACATAAATTACGTTCCTATAGAATTTACCTTTACCGAACGGTCGCAGTTTGAAACAAAACAAAACTTCTTGGTTCAGGTTTTTTTCAAATAATGGTATGGCTCAAAATTGCTAAACTAAACTAAAACACTCAAATATATTTGGTTATGTTTAGGGAACAGGTTGAGGAACAGCCTTTTCCTGGGTGAAAGCTCTGTGTTTTTGACCCAACCACCATCCGAGCTGCTTGGAAGTCCAATGAATGCAGTTTTGTTGTGTGGGAATGTCATATTTAGGAGACCAGGCTGCTTCTTAATAATTCAACACCGATCTCCAACACTGGTGTGCTGATTGAAGGTCTTGTGTCTGACCTCTCCTGCCCTGTATGCTTCATTTTTGGCCACTCTCAGATTGTATCCTCTTAGTGTGTGTGTGTGTGTGTGTGTGGATTTGATACCCTGGGAATGAGATCAGGATGGCTATTAATGGTCACATCAGGGCTTCATCAGCTGGACTAATGACAGGAAAGGGGCTAATCAAATTTGACTGCTGAAGTCTTCACAGGAGATGAAGTCAGTCTTTCCTCCATGTCTCTCTCCCTCTGCTTCTTGAGTGACAGACAGATCCACAGGAAGATAAAAAAACCTTGACAAAGAGACATATACATGATCAAAACATGAGTGGATTTACAGTATGGTAAAAGAGAATATTTGATAAAAACAAACCTGTCAACATACTGACATGGTTAAAAACCTTTGAATAGAGAGAAACACTACGAATAACTGACAGCAGACCTTGTGTGGAGTTGAGAATGCAGAAGAGGTAGAGGATGGGGTAGTTGACATATCCTGAACCCAGGAAGGCCAGACCCCAGGTGGTCCCCATCAGGCAGGTGAGGCCCATCACGGTGAGGGCGCTCCTGCAAGTCTCATTGAACCTCTCCGGATCTCCCCAAGTCTTTCCTCGAGGCTCAGCTCCGGGCCTGCTCCTGAACACTCGTTTCATCTTACAGATGTTAGAGCCCACTGCCACCAGTATGCCAGAGTTGAAGATGAATATCAGGGTGAAATAAACCAGGTTCAAGGAGTAGAAGAAGGATTCGTCTGTGATCCAGCAGCTGTGGGACAGGCAAGTAACCCAATGGACTGTCAGAATATAATTTCTCATGAGATAATAATAGTTATAATAATAAAAAAATAAATAAGACAATCTTAAATGTTTAAAGCTACAATACATTTTTTTTCATGAAATCAAAGTTTTTGATATTTGTGAGTGATATTTTTTCAGGGGCAGTCATTCAATGTATTTACATTTACATTTAGGGAATGTAGCAGACGCTTTTGTCCAAAGCGACTTACAATAAGTACATTTGTCGAAAGAAAGAAACCGCAACATATCATTGCCGATAAAGTAAGAGCAAAAAAATAGAAAAGTGTTAGGTCCTTGTCTGAGTAAAGTAGTAGCTGTTCAGCAAGGATACCTTAAGTACAACTGTGCTGTGATCAAACTGCTACAGGTAAGAACATAGAAGTGTTTTTTAGAGGGGGTTTGGGGAGGGGGGGGGGTGCTCGCGTTGGGGCATGTGGTTTGACCAGCGTTTGAAGGTAGATGGGTGCCGTTCCATTGATGGCCTTGAAGGCCAGTGCCATCGTCTTGAATTGGATGCAGGCTGCAACAGGGAGCCAGTGGAGGTCACGGAGGAGAGGGTTCACATGGAAGAATTTTGGTATTGTATTGATTGAAGACAAGGCATGCTGCAGCGTTCTGGATACATTGCAACGGTCAAGTCGCAGAGGCTGGGAGTCCAGCCAGTAGAGAGTTGCAGTAGTCAAGGCGGGAAATGACCAGTGCTTGGACCGCTTGCGCAGTTGTCCAGACAGAGATGTCTGCCAGACATTCCAAGAAGCAAGTTGCAATGTGGGGAATGGAGGTTGGAGGAAAAGAGAGAACAGCTGGGTGTCATCTGCATAACAATGGTAGGATAATCCATGTGATATGATTACAGAGCCTAGTGATCCGGTGTAAAGTGAGAACGGAAGCGGTCCTAGTATTGAGCCTTGAGGGACACCCGTTTCAAGAAAACAGGGTTTGGACATAGAGCCATTCCATGTGACCTGAAAGGTGCAATTTGAGAGTCAAGAGTCAGTGATGCCAAGTACGGCCAGGGTGGAGGGGAGGATTTGGTGGTTGACTGTGTCGAATGCAGACGTGGTGGACTTCATGGGGAGGGAGAAAGTCACAAAGTGTTGGTCGGACACAGTGAGCAGGGTAACAGAAAGTGCCGAGATGCCACAAGACCTTGTGAAGACAAGGTTAAGTTGGTTCCCGGCCCGGTTTGTGGGTGGAGAGGGGGAGAGTGTGAGGTCAAATGTGGAGAAGAAGTCAATGGATTCAGATGAGTGCAGCTTTCCTGGGTGGATGTTGAAGTCACAGAGGATGACAAGTGGTGTGCCATCATCAGGGGAGCAGCTTAGGAGGTCATCCATCTCATCTAAAAAGTTGCAGAGAGGACCCGGTGGGCTCACTATGATGTTGAGCTTAAAAGGAAGAGTGACAGAGACGGCGTGGAATTCAAGTGCAGATCGGGTAGGTGGTCCAGGGGAAGGACCTGGTAGGACCACCTGGGTCCAGTTCTTCCTCCTCGACCTGTTCGTCTTGGGGAGTGTGTAAACGAGTAGGCAGTTGAGAGGGCAGCTGGAGAGGCAGTGTTTTCTGTGGTGATCCAGGTCTCTGTAAGGGTCAGGAAGTGGAGAGTCTGCAGGGAGGCATACGCTGAAATGGTGTCCGCCTTCTTGACTGCAGACTGGCAGTTCCATAGCCCCCCTAGTACTGCAAGGCTTGGTTATGTTTGCATGGCTGCGATGGGTGTTGGTTGAGTTTTTATGACTTCCTCAATGGACTCTGACAGATCGACTCCCTTGTCTTTGTTCGACAGTCTAGACTCCCGCAGATCGACTCCCTTTGTCTACGTTCGACTGTCCTAACGCTGCAGGTGACGCTGTAGTGACAAGCTCTTAAGTGCTTGGTTTACCTTGTGCAGGTTTAGCCCCTCCCTCCAATCAAGTCTATTCACTACAGCTGAGATGGCTGTGTTGGGACCTCACCAGTAGGACTACACAATGCGGCCTACAAAAGCCTACACATGCGGTCAGAACAAAGGGACAAAGGGGATTAAAAACTACACCGCCATTTTAGTTTTACTTCTCACTTAGGTGCGAAGTGCAACGTCACACAACTGGTGCCCTATTGGCTGACAACCGTAGGTACCCCAGGGGGTCCCCGGCAGCAGCCGTGAACTACATAAACCAGCGCCACCTTAAGAACACTCTTTGCTCTCGTTCGGCTTCCAGCTCTCTCCACTAACAGGAGGTGGTCTCCTCCACCCGCAGCATAAGACTGCCACAGGAGACCAACTGATAACGTCTGCAGCGTTTCCTTTGTCCTAGGCCACAGTCTTCTCCCTGTTTTCCTGATCCTGAGAGATCGCCACGACCACGACCGTGCGTTTATTTCTGTGTTTGCCTGCAGAAGAGGAACAAAGCCGGTTCCTGCATTCCAGCTACCAGACGCTGTCTGAAGTAAGCTGACTAAATCGCCAAGCCGTGATTATATCGTTGCCCGGGGAAGGAAGAAACACCAACTGTTTTCTTTATTCGAGTTTGATCAACGAGAGGAAACACGCTCCGCTCTCTCGTCTGGACTAAGCCGACTCATCACAACTCCCACTGACACCGGGGCCCACAAACTACCGCCGCGAAGGAACGCCATCATTGCAATGACGGACTCGCAGCTTGCGCAACGACACCAGTAAGAGGCTATCAGTCTGGGCAGAGACATAAGTGATAGTGTAGGATATGCTTGCAATTCTTGTTAATGTGTTTTAAGTTTGATCACGGTAACCGGGTCCATTGCTTTCCGTGTTGTATTTGAATGCTGATTGTGTACCCATGCCACTGGGTTGATTTCTGTAACGGTGTTTTTGACTAAACCTCAGCCATATTCGTGAGCCCAGTAAGCGTCTACTATCAGTTAAGAGACCGGTCCCGCTGAATGGACGCCAGTTCATTCACGAGCCCCGTGTGATAGTAACACGCCTCCTGAGCCTCAGAATATTGCGTGCGCAGTCTCCCCCTCTCTTTGTTTGTGTCCCGCTAACACACACACACACATACGCCGCCGCACACGTGTCCTACGCCAGCTGTTTCCGGTGGACGCTAAGGACATAGCTGTACCTGGCCATCTCTCGCTCGCTCACTCTCTCTCGTGATCCTGTCGGACGTCAGTGGCTCCGCCCCTGAACGCTGTGAGGAATAGCTCCATATGGTGGCTGTACCACCATCTCTCCCTCTCTCTCCCTCTCTCTCCCTCTCTCGCTACTCCATCTGGTGCAGTGGCTCCGCACCTGAACGCTGTGAGGGATAGCTCCATCTGGTGGTCGCGCCCGGCCATATCTCTCTCTCTCTCGCTCTACACACACGCACACGCACACGCACACACACACACACACACTCCACGTGTGTCTCTTCCGTTGTTTAGCTTAGCTTTGTGTGTTAGGTAGTTTGGTAATAAGGCTTTGTTAATTGCAGTGTTATTGATTGTGATCATTATTACTGATTTTAATAAATCTTATTATATTATTACTAGCGGTCTCTTGTGCTTGTTGTGTATATGTCACTGGATAGCAGCAGGTTGTGAAGGCTAGTGCTTGAATTTCATGCCTTTTTAATTGTTAGGTTGTTTTTATGCTTCTATGCCAATGATCACGATGATTGGCATGTGAGTATAAAACCTTTATATTGAGACTGAATAGTTTTAGGTTATCTTTTCCCTGATCTCAGGGTGGTGCCCCGTTTATTCATGATTATATCATGATAATATATTAAATATAATTATTAATATCGATAAACATATTGACATTAATAATTAGCTGTTGATAACCAAATCTGCTCCTGCTACCCTAACAGCTGAAACTAGGTAATTGCCCATTCAGTATGAACAGCTTCACAAGAATTTAAACAACAAGCTATCTAGACAAGACTAAATATTTCACATTAGTTTCTGACTTACCAACAAGATACAAAGCAGCTTCCTTCCTTTCTTCAGACAAAATGTATTTATTTTAGGGCTGTCAAAGTTAACGCAACATCCTCTTAACGCCGTTAATTTTTTTAACGCGCGATTAACGCTCGGTAGTTAAAAAAAAAAAAAAACGCGCATTGTATGATTTATGGCCATCGGTGGCACCTGTAGTCTTGATCCAGAGGGAAGGTGCGTGTCCACAGGCAGCGGTGTTTCCCCGCGTCCCATTCATTAGGCTTGTTCGGGATGGTCTTGGCTTGACTTGACTTGACTTATCACGCCGACGAGAGCTGCAGGTGTCTGAGGGGGCGGGCTCTAAAAGAGACTGAAACGCAGTCAAGTCGGACAACAAAGTCAACGTGACTATGGTGCTCAAGCGATAGAACACAGCAGCAAACCAAAGAGGATATGTTCCAGAGAAAATTGATGGATATACATATATATATATATATATATATATATATATATATATATATATAGACTTTGCAGACCACTTCAGAAGAAAAATCGATGACATCAGATCCAGTCCTTTATCCCAACAGCTTTTAACACCTGGATCATTGCTTTTACCGGAGGAAACACTGGAGAGTTTTGCCCTGGTTGATGCGAGGACACTTGGTCGAGTTTTCTCCCAGGTAAAGCCCACAACCTGCCTTTTAGATCCAATTCCCACACCGTTTTTTAAAACACTCTATGGATTCTTTGAGGAACAGCTGTTGTATTTGGTGAATTGATCTTTTCAGACGGGTGTCTTCCCCACCTCCTTTAAAACGGCGGTGGTGAAGCCCCTTCTGAAGAAGAGTGATTTAGACCCCAATGTCTTAAATAACTACCGGCCTGTATCCAACTTACCATTTTTAAGTAAAATTTTGGAAAAACTTGTTTTTAATCAAGTAAATGATTTCTTAAACTCAAACCATATTTTAGAGACTCATCAGTCTGGTTTTAGGAGGAACCACAGTACAGAGACAGCACTTTAAAAGATTTTAAATTACATCAGGTGTAATTTAGATAATCATAAACTCACAGTCCTGGTACTACTGGATCTAACCGCCGCCTTCGATACAGTAGACCATCACATTTTATTAAATAGACTGAGGAACCTGGTCGGCCTCTCTGGTACTGTTTTTAACTGGTTCACGTCCTACCTTACTGATCGAAGTTTCTTTGTAAGTATGGATACATGTTCCTCAGAAACCCATAAGATAAAGTGTGGGGTTCCCCAAGGGTCAATTTTAGGTCCAACTCTTTTTAATCTGTACATGCTTCCCCTTGGGGACGTCATCAGGAGACACGGCATCAGCTTTCATAGCTATGCTGACGATACGCAACTGTACATGGCTGTGTCTCCTGATGACACAGGGCCAATTGATGCCCTTTTTAACTGCATTGTAGACATCAAGTCATGGATGGCAGCAAACCTCCTACAGCTCAACCAGGAAAAAACAGAGGTCTTAGTCATTGGTCCTGAAGGCCAGAGAGAGAAACTTTTACCAAAGTTACAGGATTTTAAACCCTCAAAATCTATAAAGAATCTGGGTGTGATTTTTGACTCTGAGCTCACTTTTATTCCACACATCAAAAACATAACAAAGATAGGTTTTTGCCATCTTAAGAATATAGCCAGAGTCCGCCCGTTTCTCTCTCAGGCCAGTACGGAGGTGCTGATGCATGCTTTTATCTCATGTCGTTTAGATTATTGTAATGCCCTGCTCTCTGGTCTTCCCAAAAAGAACATGTACAATTTACAACTACTAGAGAACTCAGCCGCACGCGTGCTGACGAGGACCAGAGGGCGGGAGCACATTACACCGGTTTTAAAATCGCTGCATTGGCTCCCTGTGCGCTTCAGGATCGATTTTAAGGTTCTTTTACTAGTTTTTAAATG
This sequence comes from Chelidonichthys spinosus, assembly GCA_029853015.1. NCBI lineage: Eukaryota > Metazoa > Chordata > Actinopteri > Perciformes > Triglidae > Chelidonichthys > Chelidonichthys spinosus. The sequence continues at coordinate 16,503,798 of CM056821.1, read as the reverse complement.
TCTTAATGGTCTCGGGCCTTCTTATTTGTCTGCACAAATTTTACCCTATCAACCCTCGCGGACCCTGAGGTCCTCCGGTGCTGGCCTTTTAACCATACCACTAGTCAGAACCAAAACACACGGGGAGGCGGCATTCAGTTACTATGGCCCCCGATTGTGGAACAGCCTGCCGGAGAACCTCAGGGCCGCAGAGAATGTTGATGTTTTTAAAAAGAGGCTCAAGACCCACCTTTTTAATCAAGCTTTTAACTGACATGTTTAATTCCTTCTATGCTTCTTACATTTTTTATTATTATTCTATTTATATTATCTATTTTAGCTTATCCTGCTTTACTGTTTTATATATTTTATTTATTTTTATTGTTTTATTTATTGGGTCTATTTTACTTTATTTTATACATCTTTATGAATTTTACTGTTTTTGTTGTTTTATTGTTTTATTCCCTCAGATTTTAGCTTCTACCTTTACCTTATTTTACTGTTTTAGCCCCTCGGTTTTCCAGTGTTTCCTCCTGGGGGCCTACAACACCGGGAGTTGTTTCTGGTCCAACGTTGGGGGTGCTGTCCTGTGGACGGCCATGGCCCGGGTGGTTGGAGAGCTCTACACCGTGGTGTGGAGCCTCCTGTCTGCCTGGGCTGGGGTGGTCCCTGTGGCGGCGCCCCCTGCAGGCATGGACCATGATTCCTCGCGGTGTGTACGGCCCCAAAGGTAGCTTCTTCCTCACCTCAGATCTCGATGCCCAGCCATGTCTCCTCAGCAACAGTTGGTGTTTGTGTGTGTGGTGTGTATTTGTGTGTGTATGTTTATGTGTGTGGGTGTGTATTTGGTGTGTGTATGTTTATGTGTGTGGGTGTGTATGTCTCTGTGTATCTCTGTCTATATATTTGTGGGGGTGGGAGGTTTTGGTTTCGTGGGGTTCTTTGTTGCTCACATCTTATTTTGTTTTTGTTTTGTTCGCTTTTATTTTTTGTGAGGCACTTTGTGCTACTATATGTATGAAAAGTGCCATATAAATAAAGTTTGATTTGATTTATGAATATATATATATATTTACACATTAACCAACACACACACACACATCACACACATAAATACATACATACACACACACACACACACGCAAGGCAACAGGCATTCTTTTTTTCCAGTATATTTGTATTATCATTCTATGTTTGTATTAACCAGACCTCACATATAATAGGCCTACTCACAACACAATGCACGGAACTTAAGATCAAGCCATGAGATCAATGCGACCAAAATGAAAAGTATCATTTCACCACAAGGTGGCCGCCGAGTGCGGACCTGAACACACGTCATTGAACTTTTAACCAATGAGAACCATTCCGCTGTAGCGGAGGTGTGGACAAGCCGGTTGCAGCCACCATAGACCGTGCTGCCAAGCGCTGCAAGAAGCGGCTCTTAAAATCTTGTTCCCGCGATGTTTTGGGTCACGTGATATGGTCGCGACCCAGTGACGTCTTCTGCTAAGTCGGACACAATTCTAGCCATCATGCATCGCTTTCAACCCACAATCCATCACGTTAGGTAGCGCGCTGCAGGCGGCTACATCAAGTCGAATTCGCCTAGTGTCTATGTGAAAAGCCCTGCAATGCATTCTGGTAGCGTTGCGGCGAATGGCGCGCGAGTTGGCCGCTCCTCATTTTCCTAAAGTATAAGTCGAATCTACTTTATGCTAATCAGAGGCGCCGGGCTCGACTCACCGCCTCGGGAACGCTTGCGAACGCTCGCAAAAATGTGTTGTTTGAAGGAGAGCGCCTGTCAATCATCCTCTAGTGGCAGCCCACCAAACGTGCAATACTGGGAAGCGGCGCGTCCACACGTGTTTAAAATCGCCCCTGTGGACACGTACCTTGAAGGTGCGTGTCCACAGGGGCGATTTGTGAACAGCAAATTCACCTTCAAAAGACTGCCACCTTCTAGTCTGCAGTTCATTAAGGATGTTGTGGGCAATGCCAAGCACTCCCTGACACTTCTTACTCAGCAAATTAATAGATTCTAGTTCAGAAATTATCACAACTAATTTGATATCTTATAATAAAGTAAAAACTTTGGTTCCTCTAACCAGTTTGTCATGCATTTCTTTATTCCAACACCACACATGATGTATTTGTTTTATCTACCCCAAAAATGCAAGTAAATACTAGTATTTTAAACTTGTGATTAATCATGATTAATCACAACCTGTTATTGTGATTAACTCGATTACATTTTTTAATCGTTTGACAGCACTAATTTATTTACATTTTGTAGGTACCTCTCTGTATAATAGTTAATAATAGGTTTCATTGTTAGTGGCGGAGTCCGCTATTCCCTTGTGGTATTCATTATGTTATGATGTACTGTATGTTTGTATTATATATTTGTGTGGGTCAGCAAATGAACCAAGATTAAAAATAACATTAACTAACACCTTTGATAAAAGATTTTTGAAGTTTTATATATGATGATATATATGATATTGATGCGATGACAAACGCAAATGCATAAACATTATGTGATCATACAAAGTACGTTTCGGATTGTGATTTTTAGTTCTTTTCTTTGTTTCATGTTGCTAATTATTTCTGTCCTCCTGCCAAAAGCAGTTAGTATTCACTTACATGGCGTTGGTTTGGTTGGTATCAGCCATGGTCATCCGTGTAACTCCATAGAACTGTTTAAAGTCCTTCATTCCCAAAGAGACTGTCACGATTAAAGCAGGGATCCCTGACAATCACACAAATACACACACAGTTTAACAATGTTTTACGGTGGAACATCTGATTAAAGAGAAAAAATTCTCCTGCTGGATTTTCAGATCAATTTATACAGCACTTTGATGATGTCAAACTGTCCTTGATTTACTGCCAAATTTGCACCATGCTCGTGCACATATTTGGAACTTGTGGCACCCCATATTTTGAATGGACAAATCCATTCTGATTTATAGTCTGATATGCGTTGCTAATGGTTTTAATCTACCGTCTCCTAGTTGTGGATTTGAATGAAACGTTCAGCTCCCTCTGTGGTCTTGGATCCAGAAGTTTTGGAATGACCCAACGGTTGCTGACTTTGGTCACTGTAAAAGATCAGTAGTCATTTACTGTGTTCGTGCACAGCAAAGTAATGTATTCTATTTCACAGTAGTTTTCTATTTAACGTCAAAATGACCAGCAGGATGTAAGTATACCATACAAAAGACATAGTTTTATTTAATTGTATTGATACTGTACCTTCAAATCTAATATTAAAGTTCGACAGTTTAAAGACTGTAACAAAAAAACATATGAATGATTGTTTTATTGCTTATTATTATTACAGTTGAAAAGTATGACTACTGTAACCAGAATACAATACTTGGAAATTACTGTCTATTTGAATGTTATTAACTGGCAGCCATTGATGAGTGACTTTTTTTGTTTACTGTGAATTTCATGGTAGGTTTTTTTACGTTGTATCTTGAAAACGAAATAAGAAATCAATTAATGATCTTGAATTGTTAGTCTTTGTAAAGCATGTAGTAAGCAGGAGGCTACTCACCCCATCCAGCAAGGGACAGTTTGACCAGGTAGTGTTTGAAGTAGGCGTTAAACACCTTTATTAGCAGCAGATAGAGGTGAAGGGCCTCGATAGCCATCCAGGTGAAGCAGCAGAGCAAGGAGTAATGCATGAAGGCAGCGACAAACACGCAGACCCAGTGGGGTTTCACCGTCGCTCCCCACTCACTCAGCAGGAAGGTGGAGTTGAGCAGGAACAAGGCGCCACTCAGAGACACGTGGATGGAGATGGAATGATCCAGTCGCTGTTTTCTGAGGAAGAGATGCACACAAAGGCAGGTGTCTCCGTCTGGTGGGATTCTTCCACTGAGTTTGATGTCACTCTCATTTCGCTTCTTGGACAGCGGCTGGTAGGATGAAGCGTTAGCTGCATGGAACGCATAGAAGACAAGTATACGTACCCACCGAAGACATATATGACAAGGGACAAAGCAGTGAAGAAGGCAGACAGGCCGCAGCCCACATAACTGATGGATGACAGGATTTTCCAGTGGGCCGTGGAAATGGGGTCTCTCATCTGCAGAACATATGGAATGGTGATACCGAGTTATTTGTAATTTATAGGTACTTTTGCCAACACAGATTGTGATGTCTAATGATATGCAGGTACTGGATAAACACTGACTAGGTAAATACATCATCAGGAACAAGTCAGTAAAATCCAGTGTGTCTTCTTACCAGCAGGACAGCAAAGGGTGTTGCATGATTACAGTAGCAGGTAATATTAGTTTGGTTATCACTGGTCTCACAGCTTCTTACATTTTTTATTATTATTCTATTTATATTATCTATTTTAGCTTATCCTGCTTTACTGTTTTATATATTTTATTTATTTTTATTGTTTTATTTATTAGGTCTATTTTACTTTATTTTATACATCTTTATGAATTTTACTGTTTTTGTTGTTTTATTGTTTTATTCCCTCAGATTTTAGCTTCTACCTTTTACCTTATTTTACTGTTTTAGCCCCTCGGTTTTCCAGTGTTTCCTCCTGGGGGCCTACAACACCGGGAGTTGTTTCTGGTCCAACGTTGGGGGTGCTGTCCTGTGGACGGCCATGGCCCGGGTGGTTGGAGAGCTCTACACCGTGGTGTGGAGCCTCCTGTCTGCCTGGGCTGGGGTGGTCCCTGTGGCGGCGCCCCCTGCAGGCATGGACCATGATTCCTCGCGGTGTGTACGGCCCCCAAAGGTAGCTTCTTCCTCACCTCAGATCTCGATGCCCAGCCATGTCTCCTCAGCAACAGTTGGTGTTTGTGTGTGGGTGTGTATTTGTGTGTGTATGTTTATGTGTGTGGGTGTGTATTTGTGTGTGTATGTTTATGTGTGTGGGTGTGTATGTCTCTGTGTATCTCTGTCTATATATTTGTGGGGGTGGGAGGTTTTGGTTTCGTGGGGTTCTTTGTTGCTCACATCTTATTTTGTTTTTGTTTTGTTCGCTTTTATTTTTTGTGAGGCACTTTGTGCTACTATATGTATGAAAAGTGCCATATAAATAAAGTTTGATTTGATTTGATTTGATATATATATATATATATATATATATATATATATTACACACACACACACACACACACACATAAATACATACATACACACACACACACACACGCAAGGCAACAGGCATTCTTTTTTTCCAGTATATTTGTATTATCATTCTATGTTTGTATTAACCAGACCTCACATATAATAGGCCTACTCACAACACAATGCACGGAACTTAAGATCAAGCCATGAGATCAATGCGACCAAAATGAAAAGTATCATTTCACCACAAGGTGGCCGCCGAGTGCGGACCTGAACACACGTCATTGAACTTTTAACCAATGAGAACCATTCCGCTGTAGCGGAGGTGTGGACAAGCCGGTTGCAGCCACCATAGACCGTGCTGCCAAGCGCTGCAAGAAGCGGCTCTTAAAATCTTGTTCCCGCGATGTTTTGGGTCACGTGATATGGTCGCGACCCAGTGACGTCTTCTGCTAAGTCGGACACAATTCTAGCCATCATGCATCGCTTTCAACCCACAATCCATCACGTTAGGTAGCGCGCTGCAGGCGGCTACATCAAGTCGAATTCGCCTAGTGTCTATGTGAAAAGCCCTGCAATGCATTCTGGTAGCGTTGCGGCGAATGGCGCGCGAGTTGGCCGCTCCTCATTTTCCTAAAGTATAAGTCGAATCTACTTTATGCTAATCAGAGGCGCCGGGCTCGACTCACCGCCTCGGGAACGCTTGCGAACGCTCGCAAAAATGTGTTGTTTGAAGGAGAGCGCCTGTCAATCATCCTCTAGTGGCAGCCCACCAAACGTGCAATACTGGGAAGCGGCGCGTCCACACGTGTTTAAAATCGCCCCTGTGGACACGTACCTTGAAGGTGCGTGTCCACAGGGGCGATTTGTGAACGGCAAATTCACCTTCAAAAGACTGCCACCTTCTAGTCTGCAGTTCATTAAGGATGTTGTGGGCAATGCCAAGCACTCCCTGACACTTCTTACTCAGCAAATTAATAGATTCTAGTTCAGAAATTATCACAACTAATTTGATATCTTATAATAAAGTAAAAACTTTGGTTCCTCTAACCAGTTTGTCATGCATTTCTTTATTCCAACACCACACATGATGTATTTGTTTTATCTACCCCCAAAAATGCAAGTAAATACTAGTATTTTAAACTTGTGATTAATCATGATTAATCACAACCTGTTATTGTGATTAACTCGATTACATTTTTTAATCGTTTGACAGCACTAATTTATTTACATTTTGTAGGTACCTCTCTGTATAATAGTTAATAATAGGTTTCATTGTTAGTGGCGGAGTCCGCTATTCCCTTGTGGTATTCATTATGTTATGATGTACTGTATGTTTGTATTATATATTTGTGTGGGTCAGCAAATGAACCAAGATTAAAAATAACATTAACTAACACCTTTGATAAAAGATTTTTGAAGTTTTATATGTGATGATATATATGATATTGATGCGATGACAAACGCAAATGCATAAACATTATGTGATCATACAAAGTACGTTTCGGATTGTGATTTTTAGTTCTTTTCTTTGTTTCATGTTGCTAATTATTTCTGTCCTCCTGCCAAAAGCAGTTAGTATTCACTTACATGGCGTTGGTTTGGTTGGTATCAGCCATGGTCATCCGTGTAACTCCATAGAACTGTTTAAAGTCCTTCATTCCCAAAGAGACTGTCACGATTAAAGCAGGGATCCCTGACAATCACACAAATACACACACAGTTTAACAATGTTTTACGGTGGAACATCTGATTAAAGAGAAAAAATTCTCCTGCTGGATTTTCAGATCAATTTATACAGCACTTTGATGATGTCAAACTGTCCTTGATTTACTGCCAAATTTGCACCATGCTCGTGCACATATTTGGAACTTGTGGCACCCCATATTTTGAATGGACAAATCCATTCTGATTTATAGTCTGATATGCGTTGCTAATGGTTTTAATCTACCGTCTCCTAGTTGTGGATTTGAATGAAACGTTCAGCTCCCTCTGTGGTCTTGGATCCAGAAGTTTTGGAATGACCCAACGGTTGCTGACTTTGGTCACTGTAAAAGATCAGTAGTCATTTACTGTGTTCGTGCACAGCAAAGTAATGTATTCTATTTCACAGTAGTTTTCTATTTAACGTCAAAATGACCAGCAGGATGTAAGTATACCATACAAAAGACATAGTTTTATTTAATTGTATTGATACTGTACCTTCAAATCTAATATTAAAGTTCGACAGTTTAAAGACTGTAACAAAAAAACATATGAATGATTGTTTTATTGCTTATTATTATTACAGTTGAAAAGTATGACTACTGTAACCAGAATACAATACTTGGAAATTACTGTCTATTTGAATGTTATTAACTGGCAGCCATTGATGAGTGACTTTTTTTGTTTACTGTGAATTTCATGGTAGGTTTTTTTACGTTGTATCTTGAAAACGAAATAAGAAATCAATTAATGATCTTGAATTGTTAGTCTTTGTAAAGCATGTAGTAAGCAGGAGGCTACTCACCCCATCCAGCAAGGGACAGTTTGACCAGGTAGTGTTTGAAGTAGGCGTTAAACACCTTTATTAGCAGCAGATAGAGGTGAAGGGCCTCGATAGCCATCCAGGTGAAGCAGCAGAGCAAGGAGTAATGCATGAAGGCAGCGACAAACACGCAGACCCAGTGGGGTTTCACCGTCGCTCCCCACTCACTCAGCAGGAAGGTGGAGTTGAGCAGGAACAAGGCGCCACTCAGAGACACGTGGATGGAGATGGAATGATCCAGTCGCTGTTTTCTGAGGAAGAGATGCACACAAAGGCAGGTGTCTCCGTCTGGTGGGATTCTTCCACTGAGTTTGATGTCACTCTCATTTCGCTTCTTGGACAGCGGCTGGTAGGATGAAGCGTTAGCTGCATGGAACGCATAGAAGACAAGTATACGTACCCACCGAAGACATATATGACAAGGGACAAAGCAGTGAAGAAGGCAGACAGGCCGCAGCCCACATAACTGATGGATGACAGGATTTTCCAGTGGGCCGTGGAAATGGGGTCTCTCATCTGCAGAACATATGGAATGGTGATACCGAGTTATTTGTAATTTATAGGTACTTTTGCCAACACAGATTGTGATGTCTAATGATATGCAGGTACTGGATAAACACTGACTAGGTAAATACATCATCAGGAACAAGTCAGTAAAATCCAGTGTGTCTTCTTACCAGCAGGACAGCAAAGGGTGTTGCATGATTACAGTAGCAGGTAATATTAGTTTGGTTATCACTGGTCTCACAGCCATCTGTTTTCCAGCGCCAATCTGGAAACATGAACATTATAACTGAGCTTACTTAATCAATAAAAACACGATTCTCTATACACAAGAAGATTGAAACATGAATATTTTCATTTGTTCATTTATTTTCTTTTTCTTAAAGATTCTTTGGTGCATCATTGACACACAACAATATAAATTTCACCTTTATTTATTTATTTATTTAACAATTAATGTTATTTAACAAACATTAATAAATCCATTGTCAATGCATACCATTTTTAATGTATACAGAAGGTATATAGATGATGTAGATATATCCATGTCTCATATATCAATATATTATTAATCTGTGCATTATTTAATACACAACTCATGCCACCAACTGCATCAAGAGGTAAGCTCTTTGGCTGTAAAATTAATAGAAGTTCTGAAAGACTACTCAGTATCATTTTATATTCTGATACACAACTTACCAGCTTCATCAAAATAGTGACACTGCAACCACGTATTATTCTGTAAAAATACAAAAAACATTAAGCTGCATTAAAGCCCCAGTCGGCATTTTTTTTTTGATCATATTCACTGAAGCCAAAAACATAAATCATCCGGCTTTAGAATAAAACACGCCTCTACGTGCACGTAGAGCCTATTATTTGTTTTGCAAAGATCAACAACAGCCGGATCATCGTGTCGAATCAGCACGCAGGGCCAAAGAGCCCCTCCCCCCTCGGGCTTGTTCCAATATCACAGGCACACGCATTGCGTTGAATTGTTTGTAGCATGATGGCGGAGGGAAGTAGCTACAAGGTTCCAATTCCTTGGTTAAAAACTGGAATGAGGAGGTCCAAAACAACCGAGGAAAAGAAAACACCGGTGGAAAAGAAGGAAAAAAAGACAGATTGCGACCTTGCTTGTGATAAACCCTCGATCCGCTGGACTTGCTGACTGGGACTTTAAAGGGATAGTTTGGAATTTTGGACATAAGATCTATTTTCCAACTCCAACCAAGCCGGTGTGTTCGAGACGTCTGGAGATGTTTTCAAGAAATTTCATTCAGTTCTTCTAGTTGCCGAGTTCCCTTGTGCTATGGCTAGCGCAAGTCAATCTTTCTAGTTAGCATGGCATTAAAAACACTAATACAGACTCCACAGTGCACCCAAGGCAAATCAATTGTAACGGCAGACTATTGATGAACATATCTGTGTTGATAGAATGTTCGAAATATATTCGCGGTGCGTAATTGTGGGTTCCCGTGGCCGTGGGCTGGCCGGTGTTTTTGTGAGCTCCAAGGGCTTTTCAGACAGACTTGGGGGCATAAGTGCAGACAATTTGGCGGTGTTCAGGTGTGTATTTACAGGAGGGATTCCCTGCAACGCCTCTGAGGGTTTACGGTTCTCCGGGCGGATTAGAGGTTCGGGTTCACAGTGCATAATTGTGGGTTCGCGGGCTGTGTGCTGCCCGGTGTTTGAGTGAGCTCCGAGGGCTTTTCAGACAGCCTTGGGGGCTTAAGGGCCGACAAATCCACGATGTTCAGGTGTGTATTTACTGGCTGGATTCCAGAGCAGCACGTCTTAGAGTTTTGAGTCCAACCGAGCAAAGTAAAATTCCACTGCTGCTGAGAAACTAGTCCCTCAAAAAATGGATGATTCATGCGATGCAAGGTTAGTTTTGTTTCAAATATTGTTCTATCAACACAGATATGTACGTCAACAGTCTAGTGTTTTAATTGATTTGCCTTGGGTGCACTATGGAGTGGGCAAGACTGTTTAATGCCATGCAAACTAGAACGATTGACTTGCGCTAACCAGAGCACAAGCAAACTCGGAAACTAGAAGAACTGAATGAAATTTCTTGAAAACGTCTCCAGACGTCTCGAACACACCGGCTGAGTTGGAAAATAGGTCTTATGTCCAAAATTCCGAACTATCCCTTTAAAGTTAAAGGTAGGTTTAACAACAACAGCAACAGCAACAACAACACTTGGAACTAGTGAAATCAATGATTTTAATTGCCTTTCACAGCTCAAGTGTTAAGTGTGCTGCTATTCTGAAAAACAGTGCGACGACTGAGTACAGTGTGGACACCAAAATAGGACACTATGTCCTCATTGAGGAGGGGGAAAACAGCCACCAATGAATATATGGCACCTTGAATTTGATGGGCTTTACTGCAGGACAGAACGTGTTTAAACCAAGCTCTTAAAATACAAAAGCAGCAAACAATGTCCACTGCAGATATTCTTGCCATATGGCAAGTCAAATCAAATCAAGTCAAGTAAGTCTTAGTCCAATATCTGTGCATTCTGTACAGTATAGTACAATGTTGCTCCTTTACAATCAAGCAGATGCTGAAGACATGACAGCATTCACAAAAAGACTTACATCCATATTCATGTGTGGAACAATGCTGAAAGTCATCTTGATGGTCTGGTTCAGATTCTGTAAGTGTCGTTTGTCTAGGAGCTCTATCCTTATAACCAATGATAGGATTTCTTCCTGTTCAAACTTGAAAAGAGAGTCACAAATAGACACCCACATGCATGTCAATGATGCAAGAATAAAGGGGATATAGGAACTGTACCTGGAACTGGCCGGGGTGCATGTAGCTGACGAAACCAAGACTCCTCCTGTCCTGTGGGATGTTCCTCAGGGCATGTGTCGGCAGCCAAATGTCAGGGATGAATGAACTGTTCTCAGGCAGCAGCTAACATCAGACATGAGAAGATGAGAACATATTTATACATCACTGTATTTTAATCATCACCACCATCCTCATCAGATTGTGTACCTGTGGAGCGTTCATCTGGATCCTGGGCTTGTTGGAGCTGAGCTCAGCCTCACTGATGTTGACCACATTCAGAGACAACGACATCATGTTGTAGCTGATGGAGCCTCCAGCCTCCTCCCTGGATGATCTCATCATGTTGTGGATCAGCTTTCTTTCGACACTGCAGAACAACAATGGACCTCAAATAAACTAGTTTTAAGTTGCAGGTAGGAGTGAGTCAAAAGGATTTTTCATTTCGCCAATGTCCTTAGAATTTCCTTGAATTTTGTCTCACAATTAAAATTGTGGCCAGACCTGTCATATGAGCCAGCACAGGAGAACACAAACAGGATTTATGGCTTCATTCAAACCTGGAAACTCATTAAGGTCTACCATCATTGAGGATGTTCCAGTCCCTTAGATGCATGTGGGAGTAGGCGAAAGGAGGCAACAGCAGATCTGTTTTTTGATTGGTCACCCCCATCATCATCAAGGGGACTGAGGTGGAGCGTGTCATAAACTTGACGTTTCTGAGTGTCACTGAGGACCTCTCTTGGACCCTAAATACCTCGACCCTGATCAAGAAGGCTCACCATCGTCTCTTCTTCCTGAGGAGACTAAAGAAGGTCCATCTGTCTCCTCAGATCCTGGTGAACTTCCACCGTTGCACCATAGAGAGCATCCTCACCAACTGTATCACATATGGCAAGTGCTCTGCCTCTGATGGGAAAGCACTGCAGAGGGTGGTGAAAACTGCCTAACGCATCTCTGGTTCCTCAATTCCCTCCATCAATGCTCGTATAAGCTGCACAGCATCATCAAGGACTGCTCTCATCCCAATCACAACTGTTCATCCCAATCCCCTCCAGGAGGTGGTGTCAGTGGAAGTTTATTGTAATCTGAGCTTTCTATAATACTTTTTTCTTCTTGTTCTTTTTTTACAGTGATGGTATTATATTGTGGTATTGCAAAATTAAAACAGTTTATACCATGGTCTGGGTGAATACTCGATTCTGATTGGCTAGAGGGTGTAGGTTAAAAAGTGTTAATGTAAACCTAGAAAAGACGTTCCGTCAAATTGCCTGATGACAGTTCTAAATTATTGCGCTGGCCCAAACGCTAGATGGTTGACAATATTTACTGCAATAAAAACGATTTAGGAAACTATCTGTGAACTTTAATTATTTGAAACAAAATTTCACATCATCCTCTGGACACACACAAGCGGTAAGTAGTGCACTGGCCTTCTGAAATGATATTCTATATCACGTAACGTAAGGTTAAGCCATCATCTCACTTCCCATCACTGATCAACTGCTGCGGTCGGGTTGCTATGGCCACGTTGCTTGGCAACTTCTGCATACGGGAGATATTTAATAGTTCGACATGCAAAGATAAAAAAAACTCTTACGATTTTAACTCTAAAACATATTAAAGTATTATTAATTTTATTATTATTATTATTATTATTTATTTATTATTTTAAAGTTTTTACCCCAGCCAAAAAGGGTATATATCACTTTAAAGAAGAAAGAGAAGATATTTTACGTATTTGAAGAAAGCAGAAGCTGACAAAACTTAAACCACCCGCATATGAAACATTTTGGAAAATGTGCTGTGTTCCTCCCCCTCGTGCCACTTCTAGTTCCAAAAAACCAAGATGGCGAAGAGCCAAAATGTCAAACTTCATTACCAGGCTCACCATCCCTGAAGCCAAGGCTAAAAATGACATTCCAGAAAACACTGGGAGTGAAATAAATGTGACTACAGAGCAGCAGCAGGCCTGGCACTTACCTTGTATAGGCTTTCTTGAATTTCAGGTCACTGCTGAAGAGCTGCTGACATGAATCTCTCATGTTGAAGAGTTTAATCATGTCCTTCTGGCCACTATGCAGCAATTTAACCATGGTCAAGATGTTGGGGTTCGTGCATAGACAAAACTGACAATCACTATCTGCGAAGGGAGAAAGGAATGACTAAATATGCAGATATGAAGACCCTTTTACAGTTTATAACTAATGATGGCATAAGTTTGTGCTTGGAGTTTGGCAACAGGTTGTCAAGTTGTGCAAAAGTCAACTGCCAAAAAATTGGTTAATGCAACCTCAACTAACGGACTTTCCAGATATAATATTATATAATATTCCAATATTTAGTGGCTACATTTTGTATATACTGTATATTTGGTGGAGAAAGCTAGTGTGTAACATTGCACAAAGCCGCACTAGTGTTTCAGTTAAACAAGTGACTATGTTAACTGGTGACTCTCAGCCCATTTTGCCCATGGTTGCTCATAGTGACGGTAGCAGTTGAAAATACCTTCACCTTGAAAAAAAGCCTTCAATTAATCTGAAATAAATCTGTGTTTATTATCTACGCCAACCATTTACCACGGACACATTCAGCTGAAAGTCAGGAGTTAACATGGTCACGGTCAAGTTTAACACCCGTTGATCTCGTACGGTCGTGATGGCTGATTTCTGTGGAACTTGAGAGCCTCTTGAAATATTGATTTTGAGGATCAAAAATGCAACAACCAATATATTTTAATGGTTTTATTTCAATGACTAAAGCTTGTCCAACTCATCTAGATGGCTGTGACACAAAAAGCCAGTTCCGTTGCCAACCTGCATGTGCTGTAAAATGATCAAAGATCAACCTGATTTTGGAGAGATGGCAGTTGGGGATAGATAGAAGCACCGTCACAGCATCTTTCTGATCTGATCAGATATAATGTGTGCGTCATTCTGCATGCACACTCAGCAGAGTGTACTTACATTGTTCTGTGGTGTTTGCAACCATTGGAGGTTTTGTCACTTCAACCTCTAAGCAAGCAGACGATCCATCAAAATACGTCATGTTGCTGTACATGCAAAGAAAGTTGCAGGGGTGTCCATCCACAAAGCAGCTCGGAGGACCAGACTGCTGATCCGTGATCTTAGCCACTTTACCAACACCAGTAACCTTCACGTTAATAGTTATGGTACCATCTGAAATATTGAGACAAACTGAACGCAGGAACAGAAGATGAGAAAGCATGCACCTTTTTAAATGGTTTGGTAGTGTGATCATTGCATGGAAATAAAAGGTTCCAAGCTGAGTAAAAGAAAGCAAAAATGACAAGGCTTTTGACACTAGGTTGTCTGCACTAAGTGGAATGTCATGTACTAAGTGCTATCATTTCAATAACTCTTTATTTTTCTCTTTTAATTCCACATAATCGACTCTTAGTCAGTTCTTTTGTCCTCTGCTGAGCTTGATAAATGATTTTGTGCTATTTTCCTGTTGTGTTGACTGAAACAGGCTGAGTGGATAGTAGCTCCGTTTTCCTTTTCAGGTACAGGGCTCCTTCAAGATTTTGAGAAGGGAAGAAATAAAGAGCAAACATAGTTCATCTCACCTTGGTGAGCCAGTGATTCAGACAGCAGCAGGAACATCAGTAAGAGAACCATTGTGTTTCCTCTGAATGTGTTACTGATGGAATAAAAAGCAGGTATACCATTGATAAATTGATAGTTAAGTAAACTAAAGTAAATAAATTTACTTTTTCACACAATGACATGATCATTTAAATGTTAGTAATGATAAAAAGTGTTATTTTAACAGTTTATCGTTGCAAGTGTTAATCATTACAAATTATTTGCAAACCTGGAAGACAAACTAACAATAACAACATAAATTATGGCATTACTAATATAACTAAGCATTATTAACGATAAGTCCATTGTTTGTTGAGAGTAAAATATTTACTCAAGTTGAATTAACTTTCAATGTACCATTTATTAAGGATTATTATTATAAGACGTTTCCAAACAGAGCTACCTTTTAGTTCACAGTTCACATCCAAAATTAAAAAGCTTGGGTGAAGTCAGAGAAAAGAAACAGAACAGAGCAGAGCAACACATGTGACATCCTTGCTCTTCTTTTACTGCTCTTATGTGAAATCAAATACCCACAAATATTTACTTTTCTGTAGATCCTAAGTGTAAAATGTACAAGCAGATCACCCCTTTATTAAATAATCACAATCAATTTTATCTTATCATTAAGACATATATTGCCTCACAGCACCTTTCTCAGACACAAAGACAAATATGGGGACAATTAACTTATTGGTAACACATAACATTTTAAATTCAAAGCTCAAAATCATTTAAAACTCAAAGAAAATTCAAATAAAATACATAACTTACATTATTACTCTGTGACCGTAGAGTAGTGATTTACCTCTGGAGTGAACAGGATGAATCAGACAAACAGCTGGTTGGGTTACCTCATGATGACGAGCATTACACCAAATACAACAGTGTTTGTGTTTCATCTGCTAGATGTATTTGGTTTATGTAAATATAGGTTTTTTTATCAGTGCAATAAAATCTTTTCTTTTATGTTTATATATTTGGATGTGATGTCACAGTCTAAACTCCACTGCTCCAGTAAAGCAGGTCTGTCAACAGAAATGTCATACCATGTACAATTAAGTTTTGGTTCGGAAAACCATTGAAGAGTGTGAAGTTTCCAGGTGTACTGATGTGTCAGCTGTTTGTGGATTAATAAAGGTTAAACAAAATTTACATTTAATCATTGGTTAATGTGTCCTTACATTTGGAGGATTTTATTGATTTGACCTTGAGTAAATAGCCAGGGAGCTAAAATTAATCTAAAATGATAACAACAAACTACAGCCATGTGGTATGTTATGCCAGATACATTTATAGCAAATGATCAAACTAAAAACACTGACAATACACAAAGCACTTATTTTAGTTATTTAATTATTACTACAATCTAGGCTAGTGGGTGGCTCTTGTTTATGACTTTATAATCATCAATTCAAAAGTCCCCACGCAATATGCTGCAATCTACCTCAAATTTGTGAAATCATATATATTTATTATGTGTACAGTTCATGACATGTTTGAGAACATCAGTAGTGATATGACAGAAGATGTACAGTAAGTTCTCACATAAAAAAGGCTGATCATGAGGACGACCTTGAATATGTAACAACATTTTGTGTTTCATCAAGCTGTATAACGAAGTAGGGAGACTGTGAACTTGTTTTCATTTTTACATGTCAGGGTAAGATTGTAGCACAAGCATAGGACTTTCACTCAGGAGACACCTGTTCATGTCCTGTGTGAACCAAAGACTTTCGTTGTCAATACATAACCTTTGGCTTTTCTTAGGTTTTTATTTTGTTTCCATTTCATAGTAATTTCAAGCCAAACCATGATGTTTCTTTACTAAACCTAACCAAGTCCATTTGTTTTTGCTTTTGCTTCTATTTTGGAAAAATATGCTTCCTTCAAAATGTGATTGAGAGTCAGTTTAGTTGTATGGAAATGTCATTTTTTCAGAGACTTGTGGTTGTACATGGAAACATCATGTCCTAAAACATAAATAATTATGACAAACGTCTGCATGCATATCCCCAACGCACACACAAAAAATGTCTTGGTGTCTTCGGTTTCGCCTCAGGTGTTGTTTACTGTTGGATTACTCTCATTAGCTTGGCTTTCCTTCTTTCTCAAAGACATCACAAACCACAGGAAGATGAAGAAACCTGAGTGAAAGGCGTAACAGGAAGTGTTAGAGAGAGTACAGGAGGGATCATGCAAATCATGCAAATGTCACTGATAAAGAGTCTAACTGTGTCGTGTAACTGTTCTGTTATTATGCAAATAGTCAAACCAATATAAACTACACATAAAATAGCATCATGTGTTATGCATCGTTTATTATTGACAATGTTCCTGACATTTCAGTAATCTTATCAGTTTGCATTTTATATACAAATCCTCAGCGTGTGTCATTGTTAATTCAGCCATCCATTCGACTGTACAAACATTTGTGTTACACATTGACAGTGGAACAAGTTGGCCTGTATGGTCTGGATGGACTAAATGTTACATTGTTCATGTCTTCTACTTTTCCTCCTTTGTACGTCACGATGCACCCCTCTCTCAGTTAAGTATACATATAGGTAGATTGTTGTGTTGTTACATGTTATCTGTTATTTGTTTATTATTTGTTGTTGAATGTCTGTGTGTCAGCGACACTGTGGACCTTGAGAAAACGGTATCTCGTTTTCCTGTATGTGTACATATGTGAAAATGACAATAAAGTTGTTGAAGTTGAAGTTGAAGTTGAAGTACCCCTCTTGGTTACTTTAAAAGACTGGTTGGCGTTTTTATTAGGAATTTTAGACCCTGGACATTCCTTTTTTAACCCTACGAATTTTAGTCTCCCTAATTATCCCTGTTCCTCTGTCCCCCGTATATGTGTGTGTTGGAGTGACTGAGGGCCTCTTCTGATGCCTGGATGGTTGGAGGTCGGACCGAAAGACTGTGGGACATGAGAGACGTTGGGGCTGAGTTAACCATTTTAATTTATATTTTGTATTAAATCTTTTAAACCTTCAACCCAATTGTGTTTTTAACTCTGTTCAACCCTGATTTTAAAAGAACCTGTGTTTTTATTACAGTTCTAGGCTCTTTTTAACCTATGTGGCGTTGTCTGCAACACTTTTAAACATTTTATCTACATTAGTTTCTATCTATTTTAATATTTGACATTTTTAACCACGCATCACAGACATTAAGACACTCATGGACAAAAATGTCCCCACTGAACCCCATTCCAAATGTTTGATCCGGTAATTAGAGTAAAAAATCATATATTATATTGTATGAGATTTTCAGTCTAGAGGTTCAATGTTATAGTTTCACCATTTTCCACCAAATTTTCTCATGATTGCCCTATGGACCAAATACATGCTTGGTTCTTGACTTCCTGCGCAGAAAATAAAAAAATGCATTGAAGTCAACATTATTGCTTATCATTGGCATATGCCAGATTGTGAAAAAGAAAATGTAGCATGTATCAAAGTAATTAAATGCATAACAGTGCCATTATGTAAACACACTGGCATTTAAAGGGCTAAACTCCAAATAAATGCATTTTGTCGTAAGATTGTAAGATTTTCTCAGTGAAAGTGGAAAATAATATTAATTTAATGTTGCAGCAGTGTTAGAAGGGGGACATGTTTGTCCCCACTTTGTTTTTATTTAAAGAGAAAGTGTGTATGAATTACTCCCATCTAGTAGTGAAATTGTATTTTGCATTCAAACAAATAGTAAACTCTCTCTCTCTTGCACATCGCTTTTTGCAACTACGGTAGCCGTTATGTACCAAGAAGCTATGACAACATGTCATCCAATACCACTTCACCAGTATTCTTTCAGGTGATGATGTTGATATTTCAAACAAACATGTGTGAGCATGTATAAGTAATTACTCCTACAGCAAGATAGTGATTTATGGTGCAATGTTTATATTGGTTTATTTTTGGTAGCCTTCCATTAGCCTACTATGTTGAAGCCTATAGCATCAGCTAACAAGGAGACACACAACAAACACAAACAAATGTGACTAAAGTGCCTGGGATCCACGGAATAAATGTATCACGAGCAGATGAAAAAGTCTGTTAAAGGCGTTCTCTGGGCACGCCAGAGATCCTTGCGCTACAGGCGGGTGAAAAAGTCGGTAAAAGTCGCTGTCCAAGCTGGTCCTGCGCGCGCACCCTACATGTCTGGAAGCTCCTCTCGCTGATGTGATCTCCTTATATTCACGCTGGCTCTGAACGAAACATAAATTACTTAAAATCTTACACACTATCCCTTTAAACATTTTATAAAATGAAAACTACCACTAGCATATAAGCCCAACTGCCCGATCAATAAACACCCATAAGATGAAAATTTGTCCAATATAAATAACATAACCATCAACAGCCTTCCCCCTAAGGACCTTAACAAGGCAATGTCACAAGTTGTGATGTATTGATGCTATATTAATTACAATAAGTCGAAAGAAAAATGTGTAGATCCTCAGAAAGTTAATCTAGCATAAATACCGGTTGTTAACATGGTCATTTACCGTACAAAACACTAATTTTACTAATTTGACAAAGCACGACCAATTAATACAGAGCAAAATAGAATACAATACACACAGGCATTATACAACTTTATAAACTCATAAATTTGCGACTTCTTTCTTGTAAATTTGCCCTCTAATATTACCCCCCCTCTCTTGGCTCCACCCTCTACCCTAATATGCTGTCATAAACAACAGACCAAAGCAAATAATTCAAAGGGCCCTAGTTTCGTAGACCAGGCGCAGTCAGCTTTCAGCGCACCTGCGCCGCGCCGACGGGGTGTGTCCGCCTGGACTTTGCAAGTTTCGTGCACCGCGCAGGCTCACGCAGGCACACCTCCCGTCTCGCCCACCGGCGCAAGTGGGAAAGAGGGAGGAGAAGAAGGCGTGAGTGGGAGACGAGGAGGAGACGAGGCGTGGACTGGGATTAATACAGCCGATTCAGATCTTCACCAATCAAATGAGCTCCTCTCCTCTTCTTTAATGCGTTAGGGGAGGTTCAGTGCAAGTTCCGTCACTTGACAACCCGATGACAGAAGCAGCGCCGCCGCTCCCACCACGCGCATCACGCGCTGTGCGCGCGTAATATAATAATAACAATGCCGATATTATAAAAAACAGGAGAGAGAGAGGGAGATGTTTTGGTCCAAGAGGCTGAGTTTCCGTTACGCGTGCCATCCGCCTTTGATCTGACGTCAGATGTGACGGGACAATCTATATAGATATAAATTCACGTGTTGATTCAATTAGTTGCATTAAATAGTGTTTGTTGTGATTATTTATTGCAGTTAAATGTGCCTGGAACTGTGGAAACCTGCCTGTGAGGTCTCGGTGACGTGTGCGCACTGCGCGCCGTCAGCCAAACTTCCACTGCACCAGCTGTGATTCGCATTGAATGAATGGACTTTATTTACGCCTTGCGCCTTGCGCTGAAAGTAGACCAGGTTGGAGCTGGCGAGCTTTCAGCGCAGTCTCGGCGAGGCTTTTTGCCACGAAACTTCCGCTATGCCAAGCTGAATCTGTGACGCCTCCCCCTGCTGCGCCGACACACCCATCTTGGCGCAGGCGATCCACCAAACTGCCAAACTGACGGTGCGCAAGGCTGCGCGGGTCGAAACTTGCATTGCGCCGGCTCCGCCACCCTGCGCCGCCCTGCGCTGCGCCACGTAACTAGGGCCCAAAGGGTTAAAATTCTAAAAACAAATAACTATTTTGTAGTAACGATTGGGACTGAAAATTGGTGAAAATGCTTATCTCAGTGCAGTGGCGGTTCTGGGGGGGGGGTCCTGTGGCCCCCCCTCCGAACGAAGAATAACACAGTATACATCAGTTCCGCCTTTTACGCCGACGCAAAAGGCGGAACTAATAATACGCGTGGCTCAACATTCCAGTTGGATGCTTTAGTGCGCTGCACCCAGGCTGCACCACTCGGCTGAAATACGGCGGCAAGGAACAAGGAAGGAAGCAATGATTACCACAAACAAATATCGAACTGTTACAAGGTAAGACTTTTGGGCAAACAATGTTGTTGGCTAACTTTATGAATTATAATAGTAGCTTGCCAGAACAGGCGTTAATGCCAACTTGAGTTGATTGCACGCTTCTAGCTAACGATGACATGCAGCATGAACTACATAAATTCAGAAGGATCTTAGACAGGAAAATAGAAAGTGGGATGCAGAGACACTCCAGTACAGTAGAGCTAGTACAGTTCATTGAGCCATATAAAGAAGTGTTTTTTTTAACTCTACAGACTCTGTAAAATAGCAGTTGCGATCCCAGTCACTACAGCTTCTTGTGAACTGAGTTTTTCTAAGTTAAAGCTGGTGAAAACGTACCTCAGATCCACCATGAACGATGAGAGACTCAGCAATCTGGGTGTACTGAGCATTGAGTCAAGGAGGGCAAAGGCATTGAATCTTGACTCATTTGTTGATCGGTTTGCCAGAAATCACCAAAACCGCAGTATACAGTTGCTGTAATTGTAGGGCAGCCAATGTATGTACTGTATTTTGGACTGAGAAAATGAGCCAAAGCTGCACATAAGTTATTTTCATTGTTATTCAATCTGGTTAAATCACCAAAACTGCAGAATAGTTGCTGTAATAGTAGGGCAGCCGATGTATTTACTGTATTTTGTACTGAGAAAATGAACCAAAGCTGCACATAACAGTTATTTTCATTGTTATTTAATCTGCTTAATCAGTTGTTTTATAACAATACAAATAAATCAAATGAGATTTTGAATCTTTGTCTTCTTTGCCCCGGGTTGAATGTGCCCCTCTGACAAAACCTCTGGCCCCAGCCAGGCCCCCTCAGTAAAATTGGTCTAGAACCGCCACTGGCTCAGTGAGAGTGGAAATATATTACAGCAACATCAGGTTGCAGGTAAGGTAAGGTGCAGACCTTGGAGTGGGTTCAGGATGCAGAAGAGGTAGAAGCCAGGCGTGGTCAGGTGGCCAAACGAGAAGAAGACCAGGCCCCAGGTAATGCCGAGCAGAGTGCTGACTCCCAGCAAGGTACAGGCGTTACGGACACTCGGTCCAGACTGACTCCCAAAAATACAGTATAAAATGACACATTAGCAGCTCAGTGTCAATCTGAAACAGCCATTAAAGTGTAAGACCGGCGAAAATGGACCCCATAGTCTTT
This sequence comes from Chelidonichthys spinosus, assembly GCA_029853015.1. Lineage (NCBI taxonomy): Eukaryota > Metazoa > Chordata > Actinopteri > Perciformes > Triglidae > Chelidonichthys > Chelidonichthys spinosus. Next base: position 16,482,097 of record CM056821.1, on the reverse strand, counting down.
TTCGCCATGAAAAAACATCAAATAAGCCATCCAAACATTTTTTTTCAGTGATCACCCATGTGTCGAGATTAGAAAGCCTCGAAAGACGCTAACAGCCCCATAGCGCTAACACTGATTAGATTGGGGCGATGAGCCTAACGCATCCACAGCGGCATATTTTAACTACTAATATTGCTCAAAATAGCACCAAACCTCTTCAGTAGCATGATAAGTTTTCCTTACATATAAAACCAACACCAACAACGTAGTTAGCAAACCCGGAGTTTATTAAAAGGACTGTTTTGAGACTTACTCACTGCCCAAATTCCAGGTACTCTCGTAGTATAGTCTGTACAAGTCAATTATCGAATGCAATGCAACAGGAGATGATTTGTTCCAGCAAAACACGTAAACGTTGTGGTTTCATTTCCTTTCATTTCTGTGTCAACACTCGATAGACATCATCACAAACAGCCAAGTAATGCATTTTCCATGGAATTGTGAATGCCATGACTTTACTCGTTGAACTGAACTCCAGGGCATTCGGTAATCAACTTGTATGGACTACCTGTCAACATGGACCTACTGGTAAGGCACAGACTTGTAAACTAGTCTTTTTTTAATATACTCCGGGTTCGCTAACTACGTTGTTGGTGCTTAGTTTTATGTGTAAGGACCCTTATCATGCTACTGAAGAGGTTTGGTGCTATTTTGAGCAATATTAGTGGTTAGAATATGCTGTTGTGGATGCGTTAGGCTCATCACCCCAATCTAATCAGTGTTAGCGCTATGGGGCTGTTAGGGCGTTTTCACACCTGTGGTTCGTTTGCTCTGGTCCGAATCAGGGACCAACTTGTTACAATGTTGCAAATTGCTTCGAGTTTGGTTTTTGTTCACACGGCAGCATTCACAAGCAGACCAAAATGTTTGATGCGCGGGGAAACTGCTCTCTAATTGGTCGGAATTTCCTCGTGGGGAAACTCCCGGAAGTAAACAAAGAAGAGCAGCCTCCAGAGCGCTACTTTTCAATTTTACAAAGGAGGGAAAGCTATGCGGGTTGCTCTTGGCCCTGGTCATCGTGTATTACGTCCTTTGCACTTATCACTGTAGGCTAACGGTACTGTTTGAAAATGAGGCGAGGCTGAAAAACAATGTCATGATGCACTATAGTCGCCGACGATGCCTACGGGAGGTGGTTTAGTCCAAAACAGGCTCAATGCGCCCGCAGTTGGGTCGAATCGAGGTTGGATCATGTTCTCACCACAATCGAACCGCACCAGAGTTTTTTTGGAACCGGAGGTTCCAGGAGCATGGGCGTCGCTAGACACCTTTTACTGGGGCACGTGCCCCAGTATTGATCTGCCGTGCCCCGGTAAAATCTCCCTTTCGAGTGTTAATGAGCTACTATATTTGGCAGTGGATTCATTTATATTCAGTGTTGGGCAATTTACTTCAAAAGCGTAATGCATTATTTATTACTTGTTACTGTCATTTCAAAGTAATTAGTTACATTACAATATTACTGTCTTTGAATTGTAAAGCATTACACTACTTTTACATTACTTTTGCATTACTTTTCGCCAAATTAAAAGGAAATATGGATTTTTTTCTTTTCAATAGATCTTCTTGTGTTCAATGCAGCTCATTACACAGCAGGATGTGATGTTTTTCGTTTCAAAATAAAAGAACAAAAAACGGTAAATGACTCGTATCCCGTTATTCGTTTTAAAAACGGAAAACGAGAAACGGAAAACGACTCGTTAACTGATATTAGATATTGTGTTCATGAATGGGATTCGGGGATGAAATAACAGTGCCATTTTTCATTCCAGATTTGCCGTATGTCTTTTTTAATGACCTTGAAGGCGCTGTATGCTGCAAAATTACCTGAAAGCCTACGGAGTAGCAGTGTGCATGTCGTAGCCGGGGCACCGCTGTTTTTGTGATTTTAGTAATAGGGGGCCTGTGCCCCAGTAGAGCTTTATGTCTAGCAACGCCCCTGTCCAGGAGGTCTTGGTACGGTTGTTTTGGTCCGCACCCGAGTGCGATTGATGTGTTCACACCTTCCCAAAAGAACTGCACCAAGGGGGGAAATTCTCCAGGATTTGATTCAACCGAACTAAACAAGGCAGGTGTGAAAACGCCCTTAGTGTCTTTCGAGGCTTTCTCGATACATGGGTGATTACTGAAAAAAAATGTCTGGATGGCTTATTTGATTATTTTTCATGGCGAAAAAGACTATGGGGTCCATTTTTGCCGGTCTTACACTTTAAGAGAACATGACATATATACTTTGTCTGGTAGAGTGACACACATCTTGAAAAATCCTTCTGGCTTGAAACAGAAAAAACTGCTCAGGACCATTTTAACTGGTTTCTCTGAGAGACATTTGAATAGGCTGTATGTGTAAAGTAAAAACTCAGATTAGAATGAGATTTAAACAAATTACTCAACACGAATTAGGTTAGAAAAGCATGGTAAATGACTGAACAACCTAATGTTTGTGTATTCTTTAAAAGGGAAATACATCCTCGAAATATGGGGTCAGTTCAGTCTCATTAATAATGAATGCACAGAGAAGTATTCACAAATGTATTTTGTTATTTATATATGAATGACTCTCTTCTCACATATACATTTCGTTTTAAATAAATGTAATATAATCCATATAAATAAAAAAAATATTTGCAATTTTTATCAAAAATGTATTTGTATGTTGTTACATTTATATACAAACTGTTAAACTTGAATTTACAAGACGCTTTTCATTTGTGAACTTGTTTGCATTTGTTCGTGAACTGGTCTGTATTTGTTTGTAGATTTTTGAGACTTTCCTGACGTGGCTGGATTCACAAATGCATTTTTTTCAACAAGGAACTCTCTGTATCCAATCAGATGCCTCCCTCGTTTTCAGCCAATCACATGATTGCACTCCACGAGGGGCACCTCACCATGGCCAGAGCACAGCTTTTTCTCTGCGCATTTTGCGTAGCTTTTCGGTAAAAGAAATAAGAACAAAAAGTATTTAAAAAAGTGATTTTATTCTCTCTCTAGCCAACGTTAGCTTGTTTGTAGCTAGCTCAATCCATTAGCTAGCTAACATTAGCTAGCTCTTATAGTCAGCACTTTGAAACCAATGTAGTAAGCAATTTACCTATTAGTTATTATGGTTGGCTTGTAACTTATTTTTGTATCCATTGACAACAGGTAAGCTTTAGCAAACAAATTACAGATAAGGTTGTTCTCTGATGTTAGGAGGATCATATTATGTTAGCTAAGTTAGCTTATGATCCGTTGTCTAAAAGCATTATGGCTAACTAGTTAGCTAACGCAAGTGCGCAAAACGCGCAGAGAAAAAGCTGTGCTCTGGTCATGGTGAGGTACCCCGCGTGGGAATGCAGTCATGTGATTGGCTGAAAACGAGGGAGGCATCTGATTGGCTACAGAGAGTTCCTTGTTGAAAAAAACGCATTTGTGCGTATCAGTTGCAAACAAGTTCACAAATGAAAATTTAACAGTTTGTGTATGTAACAACATACAAATACATTTTTAATGAAAATTGCAAATATTTTTTTAATTCATATATTTATGGATTTATCCATCCATCCATTTTCTACCGCTTATCCTGTATTTAGGGTCGCGGGGGGGCTGGAGCCAATCCCGGCTGTCATTGGGCGAAGGCAGGGTACACTCTGGACAGGGCGCCAGTCTATCGCAGGGCTGACATGTAGAGACAGACAACCATTCACGCTCACATTCACACCTACGGGCAATTTAGAGTCATCAATTAACCTATCCCCATCTTGCATGTCTTTGGACTGTGGGAGGAAGCCGGAGAACCCAGAGAGAACCCACGCTTACATGGGGAGAACATGCAAACTCCACACAGAAGGAACCCGGGCCGACCCGGGAATCGAACCCAGGACCCTCTTGCTGTGAGGCGTGAGTGCTACCCACTACACCACCGTGCAGCCCTTATTTATGGATTTATATGACATTTGTTTAAAACGAAATGTATTTGTGAGAAGAGAGTAATTTATATATAAATCAAAAAATATATTTGTGAATCCTTCTCTGTGCATTCATTATTAATGAGACTGAACTGACCCCATATCGAAATATCCAACAAACATAAAGAAAGTGATATTTTCCATATTGTCGGTCTGTGGTACTCATTGGTTTATACTGAAGATGATAAAAAGGTCACAAAAGTATAATTTATATCATATGGAAATTACTTTGAAGATAACTTGTGTGAAGAAGAACAGACTGCAAACAGTATAGACTCAAACCTCTTTCTGCTGGCGGAGACCCACAATGCGTTTGACTATCACCCCGAACATGGTCATGTTAAAGAGGTACACCAAGCCAAATGCTCCCAATGTAGTCACCATCTTCACTGTGCTATTACGTATATAGCATCTACAAATAGAGAGAGAGAGAGAGAGAGAGAGAGAGAGAGAGAGAGAGAGAGAGAGAGAGAGAGAGAGAGAGTATAGATTCAGAAAAGTTCAGCTGACTAGGTTCAATTATATAAAGATATCTTGAGAGCTAGTCGGGACCATAGCCTGTATATAAGAAGTGGACATAGTCACCGTGACTTCACCCATGGCTTTCTGGATTATGGTGTGAAGCTGTTAACAAAGTTAGCATCATAACGCAAGGTCTACGTTAACGCTAAAAATGTGAAAGTCATCTTAGTAGCTAACTGCAGTGAGAGCGTGGTGGAGACCTGTCAATCACAAGGAAGCCCCGGCCCAATTCATCCTGTGGTATATTTGACTTAAAATGAACAATAATTCACTAAATGAACATCATGCTCTATTGAAGAAGACTTGAGACCATAATATTTACAATATTATATTTAGATGTTAAAATAATAAATCAAGTGAGAAGTAGGGTAACATTCTCTTCTATGCAACCGGACTTCTTTTTGCAACCAGAGTAGTCTCGCCCCCTGATGGCTGCAGAGAGAATGCATGTTTAAGGCACTTCAGCGTTGGCTTCACTTTCAAAACTGGAGGTTGAGGCCTGGTGGGGATTCAGTGTCTCATTTTGAGCCAATTGGACGATTGGTGACTTTGGGTTTTCTGTTCATGACAGAATATATCAGTGCATTGTTTTTAATAACAGTTGCTACTGTGAATGGGGTTTGTGCACCATTTCCCCAATACATTCAAATACACATGCTAAATGCTAAAGCACATGCAAAGCACTGAATAAATATCAGTTATTTATTAATTTGGACTGTACATGCTTGCAAATGTGTTCCTGCTTCTCCCTTACATTTCAGTGCTGTTGGGATTGGACGAGTCCAGAGAAACATGTCCATACGCGCCTCTGTCGATGATGACCACCAGGAGCACAATGACTGCAGGGACACCTGAAACACAAGGATATATGATTCCTTCTATTGAAGGGCCGTGGTGGCTAGTAACTGATTAACCTTGGGTACCTGTAGGCCTACTTCATCAGAGTATTTCTCTTTTATGCTACTTAACGCTCGCTTCTACACCACTCCACACCAAGTATAGCACTTTTTACTCCACTGCATGTATTTGGTAACTGTAGTTAATTTTCAGTTTCCGATTTATGATACAAAATGTAATATGTATTTTAAATATTAGGTATTATCATAAGCTAATTCATTAGATAAGAATTACTAGCTGTAAGTGATAAAAATATGAATGCATCAAAACCCTTAATACAATATAAATGATTCTGAAATGGACCATTCTACATAATGAGTACTTTTACTTTTGAAGCAGTAGTACACATTACTTTACACATTCATACTTTTGTACTTTCAATCAAGCAAAACATTTGAATGCAGATAATCTAACATATTACTTCTACACTGTGGTATTGCTACCTTAAAGGCGCAAGATACAAGACTGGAAGCATTGGATTGCCTCTTAAGAGCTCTCAAGATGGCGACACTTGAGCCAGTTTCATAGCTAATGTTGCAAACAGCACAATCTATGCCAAACAGTTTAACACAGTGATTAACTGTCTTACATATATAACAAGTTGTTTAATGCTAAATGAATGCTCTTAATGTCATATATTGTTCCTTTAAGTTAAACTTAACTACGTCTTCAACTATTGCTTTCCCTGACTCCACTCACCCCATCCCACCAAGATGAGTTTGAACAGGTATCTCCTGACATAAATGTTGAAGACTTGAACTAAGAGGAGGTAGAGGTGGAACCCCTCCAGGGACATCCAGCTGAAAGTGGCCAGCAGGGAGTAATGAATAATAAGAGCCACATAAAAGCAAAGCCCAGTAGAGGACAGTGCTGCCACCGTCTGGCTAAGGAGGAAGTGCAGGTTTAGGAAGATCAGGGCAATGGCAAGATTGATGTGGACCTTCATAGAGACATCTTCTCTGGCTTTTCTATCAAACAGAGGAGAAATTATGAGTCATAAATGTTGAATTATGTGCAGAAAGGAAGGATGGTGAGAGAAAGGAAAGAAGGATGGGATTTACTATGATGAGAGACAAAATGTGATGAGAAAAAAGGGTGAAGAAGGACAGTCATCCATTTCTGGGACCTCACGTTTTTATAAAGAACATCAGCACAGTGATGGCCAGGACAAAAAGAGAAAGAGTGCAGCCAATCAGAGTGATATATGTCAGAATCACCACGTCTCTTTGTGAGAGGGGTGGGGATGACACCTGAGGAAAACACAAAAACTATGATTAACAGTGATACTTTCTCCTTTAACTTTTTATACTTTTTATAGAGCAGATTCCGTTTGCATGCTAAACATTCAAGTATGATGCTCATGAATTAGGTTATTAACAACTCAAAAGCATACAATGTAAAAATTTGCTAAATTCTCACCAGTTTTAGTACTGGTGCATTATCAGTATATTTATGTATTGGTAATAATAATCTAATAACAAATCAGCTTAATATCTACTTCTGTGTGAGATGCTATGATACTAGGATCTTTGCTAATAGTACATTTACTTGTATTACATTGTGGTGTTGCCGTTGTTATTTAAAGTCACAGGGCCCTAGTTTCGTGGCGCAGCGCAGGGTGGCGGAGCCGGCGTAATGCAAGTTTCGACCCGCGCAGCCTTGCGCACGGTCAGTTTGGCAGTTTGGTGGATCTCCTGCGCCAAGATGGGTGTGGCGGCGCAGCAGGGGGAGGCGTCACAGATTCAGCTTGGCGTAGCGGAAGTTTCGTGGCAAAAAGCCTCGCCGAGACTGCGCTGAAAGCTCACCAGCTCCAACCTGTAGCCTGTACTACGAAGCGAGTTCAACATACCGGTATCTTTCAGAGATCCAGCTTAAGTAACCCTAACAAAGGCAATCGGAGATAAACGGTCACACGAAGCTGGTTATCAACTCGTTAACTCAACCCAGGGTTTACCTGTCCAGCTATGAGCACGTGCACATGAAAGAGGCGGCGTTTGCAGCATTTGACCAATCACATACATGGATCAGTCTAAAAGTGCGTGTCCACGGGCAGCGGTGTTTCCCCGCGTCCCATTCATTGTCTATGTGAAAAGCCGTGCAATGCATTCTGGTAGCGTTGCAGCGAATGTCGAGAGACGGCGCGCGAGTTGGCCGCTTCTCATTTGCATAAAGTTGAAGTCGAATCTACTTTATGCTAATCAGAGGGGCCGGGCTCCTCGCCGCCTCGCGAACGCTCGCGAAAATCTTCTAAACTGAATGTTGTCGATCTAAAATAAAGACAGATTCAGCAACTGCATAGCTTATTTCTCGCTTAAAATGTTTTCAGAAACACCTTTCGTTGAAATATTTTCGTAAAATAAGAGAAAGTTTCCAAACGAGCCACCATGTTGGCCTGCGTGAACTCCGGAGAAGACAGGACAGCTGTGAAAGCGATCATCCAATCAGGTGCAGCCATGAAGTGTGCGCCTGATTGTATGAAGGAGAGCGCCTGTCAATCCTCCTCTGGTGGCAGCCCACCAAGCGTGCAATGCTGGGAAGCGGCGGGTCCACTCGCGTTTAAAATCGCACCTTCACGGATCTTGCACTGAACCTATATTAATCCCAGTCCACGCCTCGTCTCCTCCTAGTCTCCCACTCATGCCTTCTTCTCCTCCCTCTTTCCCACTTGCGCGGGTGGGCAAGACGGGAGGTGTGCCTGCGCGAGCCTGCGCGGTGCACGAAACTTGCAAAGTCCAGGTGGACACACCCCGTCGGCGTGGCGCAGGTGCGCTGAGAGCTGAGGGCGTCACAGATTCAGCTTGGCACAGCGGAAGTTTTGTGCCAAAAAGCCGCGCTGAGACTGCGCCGAAAGCCCGCCAGCTCCAACCTTGGTCTACTCTTGGCGCAAGGCGAATTACAGCTGGCGGAGTGGCATTTTGGCTCACCGGCGCGCAGTGCGCACACGTCACCAAGACCTCACAGGCAGGTTTCCACAGTTCCAGGCACATTTAAATGCAATAAATAATCACAACAAACACTATTTAATGCAACTAATTGAATCAACATGTAAATTTATATCTATATAGATTGTCCCGTCACATCTGAGTCAGATCAAAGGTTGATGGCACGCGTAACGGAAACTCAGCCTGACTGCGCCGTGCACGAAACTTGCAAAGTCCAGGCGGACACACCCCATCAGCGTGGCGCAAGTGCGCTGAGCCCCGACTGCGCCTGGTGTACGAACCTAGGGCCCATTGACTCACACAATAAAGAAGGCCAATCCTACCATGAGCACGTCGAAGTACGTGAGGTGATCACAGGAGCAGGTGAGGTCACGCCAACCAGGTTCCCACAGGGTTACACAGCCATCGCTGCTTAATTCTGGTCAAAAAACAACAACCCACACAGCTCACATCCACTTTAGAATTTTGGAGCTCACATCACTGGTCACAATGAATATGACTTATAAGCTTCATAATAAAAACATTTATTCATACTCACTGTTTGTTGAAAAGTTCAAGAACACACAGCTTAGGTCTTCGGTCTCCTGTGACACAACATATTTTAGTAGGATTATTGGTATGTATGTGCATGGGGTTTAGGGAACTTTTATTGGGTAAATTGTACAAATCTATAAGGTTACAGAATGTGTGGAATGAAGTTGTAATTACATTTCCAGTCAGTTTCACTGTGATGTTGACAGGGTCCCGTAGTCCGGAAATGTTCTTGCCCCGCACACTCACTCCAACCAGTCTGCTCTCATACAACATCCCTGAGGCTCCCGTTATGTTCTATGAAGTCAACACACAGTCAATCAATTCCTGAAACATCATTGTGGGAAATCGGATAACTGTCCTTAAGTACCTTTACTGTGTTTTGAATGAAAAAGTTCCCCTGCCATCCTCATACAAGAGTTTATATGAGCAGCCTGTCAGTGTTGGTGTAAAACTCTCCTTCATTAAATGTATTAAAATCAAATTGTGCTTTGGAAGCTACTGCAGAGAACAAAGGTGAACAGCAAAAGAGAAAGGACATATATGTCATGTACGTTTGCATGAGTTTGTCCAAAGCAGTGCAATGTTTAGAGTTTTTAGCTCTAACTAGTATTATTTAAAAAAAGATTTCTAGTGAATTTATTTACTCATATACAAAATAGAAAATTATAATTAAACAATTTTTACTAACTTTAATTTTACTTAATAAGAGCATGAAAACAATGATGGACATGCCTGAAATCTTTTTGCTATTCAGCCATAGGTATGCTGCAAAATATTCACCACATTATGGATCATTTGGGTCTGTTATTATTATTTATGTAAAAGTGTTTTAAAAATCTTAATTGGGCTAAAACATGCAAAACCAAGAGTTGCAAAATTAATGTATTGTCTTTTGGACACTTTAACAGTTTTATATATGTGTGTGTATATATATATATAGCTCTTCAGAGTGTCTTGCAACATAACAAAGTGAAGTTTCTGACCCAGTTGGCTTCAGGCCAGGTAAACATGCAGAACACAATGGTGTTGTCTGATCCAGCATCCAACCCTCCAGGCAGTCGAACCCTCACTCTGCTGTCGCTGGTGGCATTTTGTAACATTGCCTATCAGAGACACAGACAGGGACACCATCCATGTGAATATCTGGAACAGAACAATGCTATCTTCACAGATACATTTGAATCCTGTTACACTAGAGGGGAGGGAATTTGAATTTTCCAACAATGCTGTCAAAATACAGCATGTTCACTAACATTCTGGCATAATGTTTTCCTGCTGCGTGCAGAGAAGAGCATTTGAGGGATGCTGTTAAAGCAAACTGTATCTTTTGAATGGGTCACTATGAACTGCAAACATTTAGATCCTGATAAAGATTGGTAAATTGTTGAACAACTAGTGTTAGTGATTATAAATGAGAACTCACGTCAGACACACTCGACACCATAAAAAATGATTAATTAAAGGAGATTTCTTCTTGCCGTGCCAGCCTCCTTTTTACGTTGAAGCCCTAAGGCATGCATTGTGGATAACGTGTATTTGTTGCAAATCAAGTATACATCAAACCAGACTACAAGCATGCCAGTGGATCACTGAGACTGTACAGCAGTACAATGAGCTAAAACAAAGACTTTATCTAAGAAGTCGATGTAGTCATTGTGACGTCACCCATCGGTTTGCAGACTAAGTTTTGAAGTCTCGAGTTCTCGCCATCTTGGATTTCGGTTATCACCATCTTGGATTTTTTCAACCAGTGAAGGAAGTGACCATATTTGGACTGTGGAGGAGCGATGGGTGGATCTGATGAACACAAGCAGCAAAGCGGCACCTGACTTAACGAAGTAAGCTTCTTAGAACCTAACTGTAGCGACCTGTCAATCACAAGATAGTCCCGCTCCCTAAAGCATCCCCTGCTTTCTGGTCTGTTTGACTCTAAACCATCTGTGACTAAATGAACATCATGCTGGATTGAAGAAGGCTTGAAAGATTGAGACCATAAACTCATGTTTACAATGTTTACTGAGATAATAAATCAAGTGATAAGTAGGGTGATTTTCTCATAGACTTCTATACAATCAGACTTGCTTTTGCAACCAGAGAAGTCATCCCCTGATGGCTATTCGAAAGTTAAAGGCATTTTGCGCATCTCCATCATTTTTGAGAACTGGAGGTTGCAGCCTGGATATTCACTGAAAGCCACCTGATGGTGGCTCTAGAGAAAAGGTCAAGGGATCACCAAAGTCACAAGAGTTCATCAACAAGGAATCATGCACGTCTCATGTCACGGCAACCCATCCAGTAGTAGTTGAGATATTTCAGTCAGTCTGGACATTGCTAACAATGCCATAATACTAGCATTCTTACCTTACTTTCACTAGCATAGATTTCAAGGCCTGTGAAGGGGCCTTTCAGTTGGTGCAGGAGGGCCACGAAACGGCTGACAGACATGGATGTCGTCTCATTCACCTCTGTTTCCTCTAGAACCTGTTCTAGGATCTGCATGGTTCTCATGGGAAAAGGACAAGAATTTATAAACATGTACATCATTATGATTTACAAATATTTAAACTGTATTATTAATTGTGAACCACTGATTGCCTTAACCTAAAGCCTTTTGCAAATTCTTCATGTTGCCCAGTTCTTTTACTCCCAGGTACATTTTCTAATGTAAATATGATATACTATTATATGTAAATATATATATACGGTATTATTTTTTTATTCCATTAAAATGCTTTACTTGACACTGTTGCTGTGGTTTCCATTTTTGAAAATGTTGTTTACTTCATCCATGCATGATTTGGTCTCCGAAACCTCTGTAGAGTAAATGAGTGATTTATTGATATTCAAGATATACACAAATAGTATATTTAAAAAACAAAACATATATTATAGCATCGCACCATGTCTCACTAGAGGACACTGACGTAAATTGAGATTTCCATCAGAATAATCCAGGGCAACCTTATGAGACACCAAAGACAGGACCAACCAACAGAGGAGCCACCACTCCATCCTGAAGTGAAGAGAATTACATTTTTATGTATTTATTTACACACATTTAAACCTTTCTGTGCATTGTACGTCAGAAAAGTATGGCAAAGAAAGAGACATTAAATAGGACCTCTGAAAAGCACAGGGACGCACAAACAAAGTCTTCACATTTATTAATACGGTAACTTAACTTGTACTACAATGAGTATGTTTGAGTCCTCTATGAGTACAGTCATTTCAGTCTTTTCCATACACTCAGTTAAATGAACACTAAATAACAAAAACAGCCTACCTGTTCATGCTGCTCAGTCCATTGGACAATACAGAGTACAACTGATGTGACAGCAGGACAAAAGTAAGTGAGGAAACTTCATGGGAAGTGGTAAAAACATGTAAATGACATTCTGCAATAAAAAGAGGAAGCAGAAACAAGTCAGCTACAGAGCTAAAAGAAAACAAATGTAGATTGTATCTCTTACCTCTACTATCACTGAGTATGGGCCCACAATGAAGGAATTTGTGAACACGTTTAAAGCAACAATGAACATACATTGTGTTTACACATTAGGCACTAAGTTGTAGTGATGTCCAAATGAAGCTTCGTGAAGCATTTTCTTTATTTTCTGAGCCCAATAGATGGTGCTCTCTTTTCAACAAAGGGTTGAAGGCCGATATATTTCCATTGCTTTATTTCTATTGGGCTCAGAAAATAAAGAAAATGCTTCATTTGGACATCACTACTGAGTTGTGGGTTTGTTTAGAAGCTGGTCTGAAACAGCTGTTCATTGGTCACTATTCTGCTATCACTTGCATGCCACTCCTCCCACCAGAAGAGGGTAGTAGCACATCAAGAAATCGAGTGAAACGAGACATTGAGAGCTGAATCCTGGGATTTCCCTGTAGCCTATATTGTATAATTAAAAATGAAAATGAAAACCAAAGTATGGATGATTCAGTAGTTTCAAAAAATGTATTATTGTAACAGGCAAATACTTGAATTGTGTCTCCCCTGATAAAATAGAATAGAATAGAATTACTTTGTTAATCCCAGACTGGGAAATTATTTTGTCACAGCAGCAGTGGGTCAGAAAAAAACACTTAAAAACAAAACTCATAACTGTACTTTGACTAATTTTATTACACTTTGATAGAAACTAAAATAACCTCACAATATGAAACATTAAACAATTAAAAACTTGAATTGAATTCATTATTTAATTGTAGCCATTCAATTTCAAAATGCACTTTTAAAGGTATTTTTTGTTTTTATTTCCCCCCAATAACACACTTCATGTCAAGCTTATTCCATAACACCACTTTTAATAATGTTTTCAGACAATAGTGATGTCACTTCCTAATCACTTTTCAGCCAATCACATGCCACCTACCTCTTTTACTGTAAGATTGAATGAACTGCTGCCAAATCGAGCCAGCTTGCTCCCGTTAGCTACATGCTCAAGCTGTTCTAAATCAACCAAGCATGGCTGATAAAAGATGCTTTATATATATATATATATATATATATATATATATATATATATATCACACACACATATATATAGTATATATATATAAACTGTATATATATGTTAACAGTTGTCAGCACAGAATGGTGTGAATAACTTTCCATCCTTGACGTTCAAAGGTCATGAATTGTTTTCTTAGACAACCTCAACCACCACCAACGCCATATGATTTTGTGGTCCATTTTGCATGTTTACACACTATTATACAACCTGTTGTGGAACTGTGTGTTCAAACCTAATATAACACATCATTACTGTGAAATAGAGTCTAATTTGCCACATTCGGCAACATTACAACTTAAAATTGGACCATAAACAGGCGAGTGCTTCACATCACTGTTGTGTCAGGTGACAACAGGGGGCGAGAGAGGACAGAAGGAGGACGTACGGCATGCCGCGGATGAAAACTTGTGTCCAAATTCAGAAGACATGGTTGCATAGCACTGTTGTATCTGTTTGTTTTCTATTGCATGACTACTGATTACAGCATGTTGGGATAATATAAGCTACTGAAGCATAATGCAGCAGCATTTGTTATAAAAAAACGTAATCCGTGTGTGATGCCGTTCCTCGGATTAAAAAAGGGATCGTTCTTACGCAGAAAAAAAGAATGAAAGCCACTTAAAAGACAAATGTGATACATATTGTAAGGCTTCTGGTATAGTGTGGTTTTGTTAGGTCATTGTGTTATGGGTGATGGAAAACATATTATCAGTGTTTACTAACTCAGTAAAACAATGAAATAGAGTTACAGACAACACATACATCTATCAGGATGGGGCCAGACCCCCATCCTCCCATCCAAGGAATTTCTGACAGGTGAGGTCACTAGCATGCAGGCGAGGTTTGACTGATCTAAGCCTCTAGGGGTTTGATCCTGAGAAAAACCATAGACCGCTCAACCTGGATACGAGTATAAAGACGCCAGTGAAGCCAAATGACTCACACACAGCAGGTGCTGATCCTAGTGACTAACTGGTAACTCTGGGCGATATACTCATTAATTGCAAGACTATTTCGCTTTTCTTTTTTAGCTGTCAGCCAAAGTGGCAACCTGTCATACAATGGGGATTTCCAAAGAGTCAAACTGCTTGCTAATCTACTGCTGCTTTTTTGCCTCCATCCCAAGTGAAATTGCGTTTCAAAACATGAGCTGAGGAACATTATAATGTATTACATGGACTGAGACTCAAACATTGAGAAGTGCTTAAGGAAGGCTTAGCAATGACCTTTATGTGCATTCAAGAACCACCTCTTCCCCTGTATTCTCCTTTTAGACAAACGTCCCTGCAATACCAAGAGCCGTTATTTGATAAATGATCCTTAAAACATCACTTCAAAAATTCAGAGGGCTTAAAACCACATGGACCCATCATGTTTTGGCTTTTTTAATGGACAATACCTTAATCATACTATAGCCCTCCCTCTCACCCTCTTTAATCATTTCATGTAACCCCTCAATGAATAAGAAATGTCAAATCAAATTACAGACATGGGTATTGATCGTTGAGTAGCTGCTGGTATGATTTGTGCTTTCTAGAACCAGAACCCATTATAACCATTACCCGTTATATAGACACGTCTCTCCACAGTCTCAGAGAGGGAGCAAATAACAGGGACTGCCTGAGGAATGATCATTCTCTGGAGGCCCATTAACCCTGATCTGATGACAGGTTGCTTCCTTCTCACCTTTCCTCATGTCGACTGCCAGAACAAAGCAGGGCTACCTTATTTCCAATAGGGGTTAATGGTGCACTATTCCTTCTGACATGGACATAGATGCCATTGCAAACATTAAGTCAATCATGGTGTGTGCTGCTACCTGAACGGACATCCCATATTGGTCAATGGGTAGTGAGTTTATAGATAGCTTATGACACCTAATAGTTATTTTGCATTCCATATCTTATCAGCAGCCTACTTCCTGTCATATTCATATTGTGTGTGTGTGTGTGTGTGTGTGTGTGTAGTACTAAAACAGGGGAGGGGTTGTGTTTGCGGTCGTCCGCCTTGGGCTCTTCATTTGCATTGTAGTGGTCAGCTCCATCAAACCAGAAACAGAAAGACAAGACAATGCCGGAAACGATGCGCCTACAAAATAAGAGGCAAATTGTTATCACATCTGGGCAGACACTTAAAACAAACAAACAATTAATGAAATTATTATGATGATATAAGCTAATGATTTCCCCCACGAGCTCTCTCCAACGCCCACCCAAATGTGCTGTTAATAGGACAGTAGATCCAATTTGAGAAGGGAAAATGTCGATGGGGGGAGGGGGTCCGTCAGAACACGGCAGGCTACTTAGCTTTTATTTTGAAAGTACCGGCAGGGACACCTCGCTGCCGTGTTGTTACGGTTGACGCTGGCGTCTCCTCCACGTTAGGTACCGAAACACCACGAACAGAGGAGCAGCGCAGCAGTCCGTCCTGCTCCGGTAGGGAGACAACGATCACAGCTTCTGACCCGGGACACGACTCAAAGAAACTATAGCTAAGTGTGGCCAGAAGGGTTCCTCTAGGGAAAGGGGGTACAGTGGATGAGGGAGGTACGTCAAATATATATTATAAGAGGTCGCAAGCTTTACCAGGCGCGTTCGCTTCCAGCTACTACACCGCCGCTTGAAGCTACTGTCGAGGAGTCGGTCGAGTGAACTTTGCGCTTATCATTTTGTCGTTGTTTTTTGTAGTTTGCAACTTCCTCGGGGTAAATTGAACCGCGCCTCAACAGGCATTATCACGAGTTGAGGTTAACCCATTGCTAGTAAATGATTTACCCTGCTAAAAGCGTGGTAGACCCGCTCTGTTGAGACGTTGCGGCTCTTTTGTAAAGTGCACTTTCAAGGTTACTGATAACTGGCAACTTTGATGTTAATTCATTGGGGCGTGTTCTCTAGGTGGGTAGCCCACTGGAGATAATAGCTGTTCCCCAGAGCACAGCAGGCTGAGTCACGAAAAGTGTAACAGACTTGAAGTAGAACGCCGTACACATGAGTGGACACAACTCATCGACATTTACGGAGGGTCAGTTAGGGCGGCTCTGACTGTAAAACTGGCTCTTTCCCAGGATGCAAGTGCACTGTTAAACACCGTCGTAGCGTTCTTGCTAGGGAAGAGTTTACACTAGTTCTTTTTTTTACTAGGTAGTTTAATTGCGTAAACTAGCAATACTTCGACTAAAAACTCGTCAAAGACGTCGCACTGCTCCGTCGAAATTGGACCAAGACGAGCGGCAACAGATTTCCCTCGCGCTCGGACCATGGCGTCCGCCACACGGGACAGTTGCCTCTGGTTGCTCTGGAGACGGACCCTTCTCGCACTGTGGCTGTGTGCGCTGGTGGCGCGTGGAGCGGAGGATGACAGCGGCTTCAACTCGGAGGTAAAAACACAGCAGCCCACTGATAACAGCGAGGAAACAACACTCGTCACTTAAAGCAGGGGGTGATATGAACATGTTATTCACCGTAACACACTAGTGGTTCGTTTGGTTAGCGAGGCAGATCGATTGGCAGGTACAGTCTAGTAAATCAAGACCTCGTCCCCAGCGGTCCTCCAAACAGTGGAAGGCACAACAGGAGTTGTATTTGTTTACATTTCAAAGGATTTTTATTATTATTCACATATATAACGTTTCCCCCACCTTTTTTTGTAATGTTTATTGAAGTGTTTTGTTTTCTCATCATTCTCAGAAACACTAATACAATAATCACTGGTTATTATTGTGTTAGAATCCTGTGGGGAAAACATAACCCATACCACTCATGCTCATCACTTTTGTACCTGTCATCACTTTAGCAGCCGTTGTTTAGTCCATTTTTCGACTCAAATTTGCTCATTTCAGTAACAGTGGCATTAAACAGCAGAAAAAAACACGTTTTTTTTTGTAATGGTCAAAGTTTCTTTTTCTTCTGACCTTTCAGCCATTAGGGACACCTGTAGATATTTGTTTCTGATGTAGGTGTGTCAAATTGATGCCAAAGTATGGCAAAGTAACAAGTTGGAACTTGACTGAGCACTTCTTGCTTTTTTTTTTTTTGGCCAGTCCAGCGGTTAACCAGCAGGATTGATTGTTTTGCAAGACTTTATGTCCTGTAAGAAGGTGATTAGTGGAGGAAGGTTTGTTGTTTAACAGAGTGAGAGACATAGACAGGGAAGGGGGTGTGAGCTCAGTGTGTGACCAGAGGGGTCTGCTTGTCAGCCAGGTTACAACATATTCTGATGGGTAATGTGTGTGTGTGTGTGTGTGTGTGTGTGTGCGTGCGTGCAGGCATTTGCTAATGTGTCTTACTGAGAGAAGAGACGGAGGGTTTACACAACGATGAGACATTCCTAAGCGCATGTTGCTAAATATATGTGTGTGTGTGTAAATTGCATTTACTACATCAGTTATAGGAGGTGAAAGACTTGACAGCTTCCCAAATAGGATGTTCTTGCACTGAAGGAGAAATCAAGCTGAAAACATGACAATTATGCAAAATAAATAGATCACCACGGGCTACTCTTAAAAAAAAAAAACCTTCACATGCACAATGCTGCTTGTATTTTGAATAAAATGATTTAAAATGGCGAGCATCAGAACTGCCTTTACTCTCACAAATCGTTACATTCACATGAGGATGTGACCCAAGTCACAGTAAACAATGCTGTTGTGTTGCCTCTGAGGAAAGTGTAATAAGCACCTGTCGCCTGCAGCTTTCCACCTGACATGTTCGAATGAGTTTAATGTGTTGCAGCAACAGAAAGTGTTTGCACTGATATCAGCAGCTGTGAGTGCTACTTGACGACTTATAAATGTCATGCTGTTTGTTTGCCTGCTAATCTCCACGACCTGCCCACTAGTCTTTTATAAGGGAGACTTTGCTTTTATGAAGTCACTGGTGGTCTTTGTGGCAGAATACTGTTTCCCTGGAGCCCCGAGGGGAACATTTGCTTTCACTCACAACAGCCATAATAAGGGTTTTTAGAAATTAGGCTTGATAGAGCACATGCTGTATAGTCTACTTAAAGGACAGGTGAAGGAAGACTGAATGTAATCCGTAGAAATGGGACAAATTTAAAAATTGAATATAATGAATATCCTGGTA
Source organism: Chelidonichthys spinosus (assembly GCA_029853015.1). NCBI lineage: Eukaryota > Metazoa > Chordata > Actinopteri > Perciformes > Triglidae > Chelidonichthys > Chelidonichthys spinosus. The sequence continues at coordinate 16,463,612 of CM056821.1, read as the reverse complement.
ACAATAATTGTGATTCATGATATCATCCTGATAATCATCAAAATGTGCGTAAAACTATTAAAAGGGTACTTAAAACATACTGGAATCACATTTTGTATCAACAGTATCTGAGTCCTACTGAGCATTGAAACCCCCATTCATTTTAAACCCTTGATCATAAACCATGGATCTGATACCCAGCATCTCTGCTCTCCATATGCCTGCTGACCAGAACTTTGCTCAGTGCACAATAGTAATGGATGTGATGTGGATCTTGATATTGAAGATAAGATAATAATGTTAAAAGGAGCATGATGCTGTGATATATTTGCACCAAGCACAGACACACATACAAACTTCAGACGGAGCCCAATCCATGTGTTTAGGAGTTGGCCCCAGACCTCTACTCCTACTCTGTCTGGACAAAAAGGATGAAGTGGGAAGTTAGAAGATGGAAGGAAAAGAGATTATGAGCGTGACAAGGACCAGAGTGATTGTGATTGAGAAAAGAAAATGTGTGAGTAGCGGCCAAGAGAAACTTGTGGTAGAGTTATAGAGTAAAGAAAGACAAAGATGGAGAGAGAAAGCTGATGGGACGCTGGTGGTCAGTCTCAGCTGTGCAGCATGTGATGGCTGAATGTGACAGCTGTTCTCTAACTGGAACACACACACATTCACACAGAGAGAGTGAGAGAGAGAGAGAGAGAGAGAGAGAGAGAGAGAGAGAGAGAGAGAGTGCACAGACATGCTCGTCCTGGGACTCCAAGGCATCCTACGATACAATGAACCCTTTTGTCTGAAGAGAGTGAAAGCTGTGAGAGAAAACTTGCAAAAGGGGGAGAAAGAGGATGAGATAGCACAGAACGAAACATGGACTTGATCGGACAGGCCGCATAGAAAGACCGCAAGAGGCTATTTGTGGCAAAAGCAGTGTGATCCTAATGAGGAGATGGTGGTTTATTGCTTTATAGCACAGAACTTCCTGAATCGGTATCCACTTTGTATCCATGTAATCTGCAGCGTGCTGTCTCTTCACATTCCAGCCACTTTTCCCTTGCTCCCCTGTGATTGGCTCCCACCATGTCCACATGTGCATTAATTTATGATTTGGGGTATTTCCTGCATTTTGCAAAATCATGTGTTTATGTGTCCTTGCATGTGTTACATGTAAGTCCATCTTTTCTCGCGTGCAGAAAAACAGACATGTCTGTTTTCCGTCTCTTAATTCATGAAATCTTGAAAATTGGACTAATTCAATTCTCCTGCTCCTGTCTGTCTGTCTGTCTGTCTTTCTGTCTCACTACCATTTACTCACCCATCCTCTATGGTAGGAGTTTGGGGGGGGGGGTGGCATCGGACCAAGCCTTGGAATAAAAGCCCTGTTAGTATCTTGGCTGACATTGTGGTGGACACGCGCACACACACACACACACACACACACACACACACACGCACACACACACGCACTCCTGGCAGGTTTTACAACTCCTTGTATATAGCTGGGTCTGGTTTTGGCAGGTAAGCTCAAGGACTCTTTGAAAGACCATTTAATAGACGAGGCTCAGCGTACACGCGCAGCCACACACACACACACACACACACACACACACACAAGCAGTCCCCGGCTCCCCCTGTTGTCTACGACTTGTTTTGTATTCAGCCCAGCTGATGAGGGAAGGTGAGTGGCCAGACTCAAGTACTTTACTGTTTTAGGCGATGGCCGTGAGGGGTTGCTGGGGTTCACATGTCTCCCATACATCTTCCTAACACCGCTGCATCTCCTGCAGCTTGTTGTAAATACTTGTTTGGAAGGGACAGAGAACATCAGATCCTGGGTACACACACCACAAAGACAGAAACATCAACATGAAGGCATTTTCCTTTTTCAAGTGCTATCACTGCTGCAATGACAAGCGTGTGGAGATGCTGATCACAGAGGAGCGGGGAGGAAGTGGCTGTGATGTGAAGAGAAGCAGGTTACTGGCTTGAATCCATTACTTTGACTTTTACACAGTGTCTGTTTTGGTTGGATGACTGTTATTGTGTGCATCACAGCACGTGCTGTTTTTTTATCTACAGACAGTATGAATTAGGAACCATGAACGGAGATGAAACAACAAAAAATGCTTAGATTTTGTGTTTTTGGTAACTTTTTTGGAAATGAAAGTATTTCCTTCAACCTAACAAGTAGAATCTAACCTGCATTCTGATTTAAAAAAGACTTCGTTTCGTCGGTTGAATGCACATACATCTGCTGTTATGAACTCCAACTCCATGGTAAGGGGCTCTCTGAATATTATATATTTGAACAAATAAATCCACAGTACTGTGCAAGTGTGTAGGGTTTTGAAACTGTCTTGAGGTAATGAAAAAAGAGCTAGGGTTTGGTCCACATGAACTGCTACTGTGCAGACTGTAGCTTTTGAAAGTAAGAGTTTTGCACGTGACTCCAGTTGTGCCCGCTGTCGTTTAGCAATCAACAAAAAATAAAAAAACGTGTTGACTGCCACTGGACTGATGGAAAATGCTGATATTTGGAGTGCGGACTCTTGTCAAAGCTCAGAGTCTATGTCATGGTGTTTGATGTTCTTTACACACCAGTTTTCTCCACCAAATACATGTGTATGTCTGGCCATTTCATGTATTCTAGCCACTCACTAATAGCACACAGACCTGCAAAGTCAACATGTTGCATTTCTTATCATGGTGGTTAATGTGCTTACATAGCCTCACAACCTGTTGTACTCCGTACTGCTGTTGCCAAGCTGTGCTGGGGTCTTATTGTATAGCAAAGAAAACATGGTTATTTGAGATGAAAAGAGTGTTTTGTGAACTCCGCCACCTGTTTCCCTCGCCTGTGTGTGGGTGAGATAGTATTTAGATAGCTTTTCAGGAAGTGCATGTTTGTGTTGGAGTTTGTGTGTGTGTGTGTGTGTGTGTGTCTGAAGCCTCCTTATCTAAAAGCAGAGGTGGGTCGAGGTCACATCCAGTTCAACCCTCTCTGCAGCTCTTCCTGCTCCTCCAGACTCACTCACAGAGCTGATGCAAGGTCCACTGCTCGATAAAGAACGACCAAGATCAGAAAATAACAATAAAAATAATATTCGGAAGTCCTTTTTACAGCTCTACGTCTGCAAAGAAAATAATGGGGGTGTAAATAACAGGCAATCAAGACACGATTAACACTTCATTGATCCCTAGGGTGAAATTAGTTGTTCTAGCAGTACAACAGGCCATGCACAGTAGGTACAAACAGGACGGAGCAAACAGGAATCACATATATAAATAAAAGAGCTGCACATGAATCAAAATTCAATTAAATCTATGCTGACAGGAGAGAACATTTACAACAGGTTGAAATAAAAAGTGATAGACCTACTGTTTGATACATGCATGACCCACTCCCAGCAGGGATTAACAAGTTGTGGTTAACGTGACAAAGGGGAATAGGGGTTTGGGACGATACAGGATTTTAATGTGAGTTGCGATTAAAAAACAAAACAAAACAACAATTACTTTACTTTCCATGACCAGGATAATCATAAATATCATCGCAAGTGACTTGGAAAAGCTGTCAAGCTCACTGTCATGGTAGAGAAGAAGGAACATTGGATACAAAAATAACTAAATCGATCTGCTAAAATAAATAAAGTGATAACAATGACAATATTTAGTGTGTGTTACAGGAAGAAAGTGTATGGAAAGCTCTGCTCTGTATAATAATTATAACAACATAATAATACCTAATAATATCTTTAATACCAGTGATAATAATGATGACTTTTAGAGTGTAGACTGCTGGAGCAGCAGAGCTTAAAAGCTCTTTACCAATGTGTCTGGAGATTTCACATGAAGATGAAGCAGTTGGTTTTGAAGGTCTGAGTTCCTCAGGCTAAGTGCTCCAAAGCCTGAGGGCACAGACACTTTCTGCTTCCACCCTTGACCTCCCGATGGCCAGTGGATAGACTATAAAAACCACCAGGGTGATGGTTGGGCAACATTTCCCCCGCTGCACTCTACCTGAGTTACTTGTGTTTTTTCTACAAAAATGTTCTGCATTGACTTCATTCAATTTAAAATAATACTTTTCAATGCATATATATTTTTTTTTACTTAAAGAGAAAGCAACCAGAACAATCATAACAAGATCAGAGAGCTTGTTGAGCTGAAGGGCAAACTTAAAAACAGATCATCCGCTTTAACTGTTAGTATTAGATTTTTTTTTGGTGCATTAGTGTCAGATTGTATTGTATTGCATTGTATTGATGTAAACAGGGACAGTGCACAATAAAACATTAGCCTCAGATAAAACAAGGAGAGATGCAGTGCTGTAGTGCCCGGGCAGGTTGGGGGAACAGTCAATTAATAACAATTTAATGTAAATATAGTGTAAAAAAAACCTACATCATAACATTTTACAAACACCATCGATCCCCATCCCACCTAAAAAACTACATTTGTACAAAGTTACAGCAATAAATAGCCAATTGACTGTACAGTGGTCAGAATAACTTAAAACACTGAAGATACAAAAGTTTAACCTTCAGGGGGAAAAGAGAAGAGGTGCTACTTCAATAAAGACCGTGTATGCAATGGATGACAGTAGTCATCTGGTATCCTTAATTGATCCCAATGACCGTGGTGATGGATGAGATGAGTCAAGATCTGTCAGACTCAGCTCAGCGATTGACAGTGATGGATTGATCAGGCGTTGTGTGTTCACTTTACAATAATGAATGTGGCCTAATGGTGGAGGAAGGACACGTGCAGGTGAGAGTCATGTTGAGGTTTGATTTCACCAACCGGGCTGGTATCTGCCACGTCAGTAGCTCTGTGTTGATCATATCAAGTCCTCTCTTCAGTGGTGATTTCAAAGAGTCTTTATGACCTGCAGTCACGTTGTGCAGGACACTCCGACAGAGGGGAAACTGTAAATCAGGGAAGGTTTGGGAGACCCTTTGTCTGTGGGGACATTATATTTGTGTCTGACACACATACAGCAATTAAAGCCTTTGTGTGGGTGCTTGGTTGGTCTGTGTGGGGCAGGCGGCAGGATCCCGCTTGCAGCAGGAGTGGCAATTAATATGCAGTGCACACAGTCACACACCCTTACCTTCTTGTAAGTAGATACTGATTCTTGAATAACGTCACGTAAATAGATCCCTTAATACTCCGTTTTACATAATAAATAGTTCCCGTCCCTTCTGGTGCAACCTTATTTAAAAAGAAAATAGATACAGCAGTCAGTGGCAAGAGAAGGAATTGTGACATGAAATACACATAATGATGTTTTTCAATTTAAAAGATAATGGTACTAAAGTGTCTTTGAGTATCCTGAAAAGCGCTTTATAAATAAAATGTATGGTTATTATTATTATTAGTAGTATTATACTTAGTCTCTCTATGGAATAATATTTTCTTTGATTATTCTCTAATGTGTTTGAACATACAATGGAATTTTCCATTAATGAACAATTACAAAAATTGTAAACAGCAGGTCAGACATTAAAAAAAACCCAGAATATCAGTGGTCCACAGGTCTGTAGTGGACAGTACAGTAGATTATTTTACAGCACAGTATTTTCAGTGAAGTGTTCCGTTTGTGTGTGTGAGAGAGAAACACTGAGTAGAGGTGAGATTGTGTTTATGGCTTTTAAGGAGTGGATGAGTAAATACAGCTTATCAAGAAGTAATTTGCGTTGTGAAAGACGGGCGTAAACTTGAGAAGTGCACACACAGACACCCACACAGCAACATGCATGAGCACACACACACTCACAGTCAGACACACACACCCTTTTACATTCCCTGAACCACCATGGGGAGTGTGTCCATGTGTCGGCGTATCTAGTATCTCAAACTACCCGATACGCAAGTGCTTGCCTGTGTGTGGGTGCGTGTGATATTAGGTTTCTACATAACAGGTGGGATAGACTTTGCGTCATCTGTGATTCAGATCCAATTTCACCCTTCATCCCTCCAGTCCTCCCAGTTACAGACTCCCAGAGAACAGTCAGATAAAGTCGGCCTCACGGTGTTCCCATTCAGGCCAGAGACGGACGTCCTCCCTGCTGTCTGAGTACCGAGGCGAATCTCATGTCACGTCATCACGTTACAGAAGCTGGAGCTGAGGAGGAGACCAACTGTATGGTCTCTACTGTGTCAGACTGTTGCTCTCAGTGTGTTGAAACACAGACAAACACGTTGAAATACAGTTTTGATCATTTCTATTAAATTTTTCTTGTTATAATTCACTTCTTGATTACATGAAAGGCAAAGTTTGAGGACGAATAATGAACCATTGTTCATCCAGCTAAAAGAGGGACAGCAGCCGCTCGTAGTGTAACGATTCATGCGATGCATCGATGAATCGATTGTCATTCATAACGATTCAACTAAATCAATCTGCTAAAATAAATAAATAGAATAAATTGCTTTGGCTTCACCAATAATCAATATAAATGCGTTAAATCTTATGAATTGCGATTCTTAATTATTATTAATGTTTTAAGACTTTTAAGACACTCTCTCCCCTGCCAGCATGTAGCCTATTGAAAAATCTTCAAAATTACAATGTTTAATTACCTTTTTGTATTCAGCATAAAATATTATGCACACAACATTTTTTATAGAATAAATATGTTTAAGTAATTATGTTGTCTGTTTATTTTTTCACCTTTCAGAAGAATAGTCTCACTCGCATTATTGCACGTTTATTTCATGGATATAGAATTGTGGTTAAAAGTTACTGAATCAAATCGTGGTTTACAGAATCGAATCGTTCCAAAAAAAAAAATTTGTCCTTGAATCGAATCACCAACTACTGAATTGTTAATCAATTCAAATCGCTGTGAAGCCAAAGATTCAGATCCCTAGCTGCCACCAGTCCCACAGGGACGTACATCTTACATAGAGACTCCATACACATAATGAGGTCGACTTGTGATGAAAATATCTGTGTGAATGTGATTAAACCCTGATTATAATCTAAATAACCATTAAAGACCTTATGAAATTGGAGACTACATCCGAGATATTTCTTTTCAGATATGAATTCTCCATTCCATAAAAACCGTAAGCATGCTATTCTGGTCTGATGGACCACAACATTTAGCTGTTTGTCCACGATAAAAGACAAGTTTGACAAAAATAAATCATTCTGTTCATAAATCACAACTGTTCCTTACCAATTCAATATTCTCGCTTTCAAATAATCCAGCCAAGTCATTTCCCATTCCTGAAATGAATCACTGATTGTAAATAAATAGATTTAAATTTAAAGATTAAATTCAGAGTCACAATAAACTTGTGCTATGCAAAAGTAGCCAAGAGAGGTAAAACAGCTCATAAATGTCCACTGATGTGTCCACGCTCACTTTCATTCTCTCTCTCTTTCGAAAACTAAAAATGTTTACATCTAGATTTGAATGCTTAGTTTGATTGAGACTGTTTACTGTATTGCGGTATTATCAGCTGTTGGCTTTCTCCTGCTCTGTACCATCGCTATTATGTCGACTGTTAAAGTGTAAGTTTGGCGGAAATTGAAAATAAAGCTATTTTCTGAATGAAAATACATCAACTAAGCCGTGGAGGAAGTAATTTTCGCTCATCACGCAGTTCAGAGCTAGCACCGCCGGGAGCTAGAGTCCAAAATCGCAAACAGTGGGTTAGCATGGGGCATACAGCCACACGCTTTCAAAATCGCATTTTTAAACCACTAACATTGCTCAAAACAACGCCAAACCTCGTCAGCAGCTTGCTCTGGGTGTCTACACATAAAACGAAGCACCAACAACTCAGTTCATGAACACGAAGTTTATAACAGAAGACAGTTGAGAACACTCACCAATTCTACTCCTGCCAGCTCCTCGCGAAGGATAGTCCGTAAGTGTCGATTACCGAACGCAATGCAAAACGAGGGAGACCACTGAAGATGTATGTATGTATGTGCTTCAGATAGGGCTGCTGTCTTGAACTGATTGGAATTGTATACAAACTATCCCAACGTTTTTACCCACCGTTATTAACTTATATTTGGCCAAACTGCCACTAATTTAAAAGTATACTCGTTTTATTCTGGGCGAAATCTTCAGTGGTCTCCCTCGTTTTGCATTGCGTTCAGTAATCGACACTTACGGACTATCCTTCGCGAGGAGCTGGCAGGGGTAGAATTGGTGAGTGTTCTCAACTGTCTTCTGTTATAAACTTCGGGTTCATGAACTGAGTTGTTGGTGCTTCGTTTTATGTGTAGACACCCAGAGCAAGCTGCTGACGAGGTTTGGCGTTGTTTTGAGCAATGTTAGTGGTTTAAAAATGCGATTTTGAAAGCGTGTGGCTGTATGCCCCATGCTAACCCACTGTTTGCGATTTTGGACTCTAGCTCCCGGCGGTGCTAGCTCTGAACTGCGTGATGAGCGAAAATTACTTCCTCCACGGCTTAGTTGATGTATTTTCATTCAGAAAATAGCTTTATTTTCAATTTCCGCCAAACTTACACTTTAAAAAACAGCCGTGTAACAGAAATCTGATGAGCTGCTATTGTAGTGAGTGGTTGTCGCGTTGTAGATTATATTTCTAACCGTCCCTCTATGTTTTTCTTCCTGTCTCCAGTCATGGCTGAGGATGTATGGTTACCTGCCCCAGGCCAACAAACACATGTCCACCATGAGATCAGCTCAGATCCTGTCCAGTGCAATCGGTGACATGCAGCGCTTCTACGGCCTGGAGGTCACTGGACAGATGGACCCTCAAACCATCAGGTTAGATGGGATACTAGACGATGCTTTACCCTGACTGCTTTAGACTGACCTGCCATCTTTTTGGCCCGTAACCCTAATCAAATTGATCAATTTCAGTTTGCAAAGCCATAAAATGTTTTTTAATAAGAAGATTTGTCCTAGAATTAGGGAAACTTAACTTGACATTTATTGACAATTGACATCCAGGACAGGATTTGCCCGTCGTATCCTCAGGACCTGCTGTTGAGCAAGGGTTGCTTTAGAGGAACGCTTTAAATGAAACTTACACAGAGATCAAAAGGAGACAGTCAAGTTCTCCTTCATCTCCTCTCTTGGCTGCTCCTTCCATTCCACACACGCACACACACACACACACATCCACACATCCACACATCTCTTGCCTTGCTCCTGACTTCTTTTAACTCCTTCAGTGCCATGAAGAGACCCCGCTGCGGTGTCCCTGACAAGTTTGGAGGCCAGATCAAAACCAACGTGCGGCGGAAACGCTATGCCCTCACTGGACATAAATGGAACAAGAGCCATCTCACTTACAGGTGACAAAAGACAGTCTAGCATGCCACACATACACTCTACATGCACAGTCTCGGTGGTTGTCGTTGGGAGTTGTAGTAGCTGTACAACATGTATCCAGGTTGGGATTTTATTGAATTCCGTTTTTATGTTTTTAATGTCTTTAGTTGCCTATGAATCCATGAAGCGATACATTTTACTTTATATGCCCCCCCCCCCCCCCCCCTAATTTCTTCCCACAGCATCCAGAACTACACTCCCAAGATCGGAGAGTATAACTCATACGAAGCCATCCGTCGGGCATTTAAAGTCTGGGAAACGGTGACTCCATTGACCTTTGATGAAATCCCCTACCAGGAGATCAAATATGGACGCCGCAAGGAGCCTGACATTATGATCTTCTTTGCTTCGGGTTTTCATGGCGACAGCTCTCCTTTTGATGGGGAGGGAGGCTTCCTGGCTCATGCCTACTTCCCCGGACCTGGAATGGGTGGGGACACGCATTTTGACTCGGATGAACCATGGACCATAGGAAACCAGAACGTACAAGGTGAACTGGGTTCAAGGTTACTATCAGTATAATACAGAATGTCTGTTGTATTGTGGATTTTCGGGACAGTGGTGATTTTCTTTCGTGACAACAACACTCTAAAAAGAACAATAACAGAAATAACAAGTGAAAAGAAATCAATAACATAACAAACGCCCTTTTTTAGGAGAGGGTTTAAAGACTTAAAAAGAAACATGGCAGCTTCTGCTGGATGGACAAGTATAGAGTCACACAGAAAGCTTATTCTTGAGGGCGGAGCGAGTCATTACTTGGCTTTCTGGTAGAAACGAGGATTCCGAGGTTATTAGGTCCTTGATCACTTCAGCTGATGAGTGGTCTGCAGCACTATGTTGTGTCATGTATTGGTTGTAATGGATCCGTGTAATAGATTGCAAACAGCTGTCCCCATCGCTTTACTCCATCCCTAACCAGAGTTGGCATGGCTCAGCCAGCTACATCATCTCTCATTTGTCAGGCTCCGGCTGCTGCTCCATTTACCGCTGTAAAAGTTCAAAGTCGACACTTTGGTGACATCACACAGTCTCTGCCCCGACTGCAACTTGTTATCATGTTCTTTAATGTTGCTGAGAACTTGAACTGACTCCCACTAATCCATTAACTATGTGATCCATCTGTACCAGCTGCAGTAGGCACATGTTTGTGCCTTTGTGCTTCTTTAGGACTTCAGTTTGCTGAAATCATTGCCTAAACACACCCATGCATAACAATTTCCTGAAGATGAACCCTAAAATTACCTTTACCCTTAACAGCAAAGCACTAAGCTAATCATATGCAGAAGTGTGGATTAAGAAAATGTCTTCAGTTGTAAGACCCTTTTCAAAGTTCCTGCTCTTGCTGTGCACCCATTAACCCTGCTGACTCGAGAGGGGTTTTTTGTGACAATGGGCTTCCTTGCCCTGTTATTTACATATACACTCCACAGACTGACAGCTAAACGTGTGTGTGTGTGTGTGTATCTGTGTGATCAGCTGTGTGTGGGAAGTGTAGCAGGACAGATCACAGGGACGGTGGAATGCCACAGTAAGTGGGAGTGTGTTCCACTCAGGAGATCTTTAGACTGGTCTCTTTGTTGCACCACGCTATTTACACAGCTCAAAGCAAAGCAGAACCACATTACAATCACGTCTGACTTTAGTCAGACACACATCTAATTAGTCAAACTTTTCACAGTTCTACTGCCATCCAATAGCACTGTTGTGTGTCCCCTTTGTGATATTTTTTATTTATTTATTTATTTATTTTTGAGCTGGCAAACCTTATTGAAATAAATTCAATTCATTGTTTACGGTCATTTCATTAGATTTGCTGCTTTTATATAGCTGACATACCTTGACAAAAATCAACTCTATGAAAATATGAATATAAATGTAGAAAAGTGTGGCAGGCATTTTTAAAGACAATTTCTGACATTTTTTCCAACGAAATGACTTATTTATGAATTGGTCAAATAACCCATAACAACTGTTAAATACAGCTCTAAATGGTAATTTTCAAATGAAATCAGTGCTGATACAAATTAGGGATATTATATTGTATATTATAGACCTACCACTGTTCATATAACACATTAAAACATATCTTAACCTGGTATGAAACAGTAAAACCGTATATAGCATCATCTAATGTGCATGGTGATGAATCAGACCTCCAAACTTCTTTTTGGGCGGGCATCAAACGAAAACAGACTTCAGCTTAGGGATCGATAGCTACACATAAAAAATGAATTGATGTTGAAAGCATTTCAATCAAATCTTTGCATTTGTGGTGTTTTTCTTTCCCTTTCCTCCCTTTACCTTGTGATGCACAATGTGATTAATCAGCCTGTTTGGCACTGACACTCTCCATCCAAAAAGGTCAGCAGCTTTTGTGGTTCTTGTGTGGTCAGATGAGACTAATGTGAGTACGTCAGTGGCTAAAGGCCGAGCTGACCTGAGGGAGAAGCTGTTTGGTTGTCAGGGTGCTGCTTTAGTCTGTGAATCCTTCTGCTGCTAACGAACGAGGAGGGAGACGCGGCACACAAAGCTTCCGAGGCTTGGACTAAGACCCCAAGAACAAAGTGTGTGCAGTCGGAAATAGCATTGCATTGGCTGAACTTTTAACTTGGCCAAGACTTTTGATGTCTACTCTTTGTTTTCTCTGTCGAACTGAATGGTTGTCACAGTTGCCTCACAAAGGCCTCTTTATCTTCTCCCAGTGCATCTCTAGCACTCTGTCTTGCCCTCTGCTGTTCTCTCTCCTTGAGTGTTCGCTGCGGTTAAGTACGCCATGAGGACATTCATGTGACTCTGAAATTATAGATGTTGGGGGAGATGAGCTGTGTGTGCCCTTGTGTGGGTGTGGGTGTGTGTGTGTCTGTGTATGTGTGTGTGTGTGTTTTATGAACGATGAGCTGCCCAAGGACAGGTATCTGGAGCATCTCCCCTTCCCCCTTGCATTCACAGCAGTGACATCATCGAGTCACAATCCCCCAACAGCATGATGTCACTAGCAGAAATCTGACCAATCCGCACGGGTCATGGTCAGACAAAATGGCTAGCAAGTTCAAAGTTCACAGAGATCAGGGCTGTACAACAAAGAGGTATTGGCTGAGGGGAAATACCCAAATGGTTTGTTGGCTTCACCTTCAGACATGGACTTGTAGGAAAAGGTTGTTCAGTTCTGAACCAGGTTTTCTTTGGTTCTGCGGGCAACTTTTGATTGCTTAGAAATGTTAGAAATGTAAGTTGATTAATATCAGTAATGATTAGTGTCAGATCTGTGAAGATAACTGAGAGAGAACAATGAAGAGACGTTCTCATCCATGTATTTACAGCAGCAGTCCTATATGTGTTTTACATAAGATGTATGAATGCAGAGTCCTCTATTTCTCCTTCTTAATAAGCTCAAGCAAATCCTTCATAGAGAAGTATAAACAGGGCTCCAGGCCTACTTCTTACATCGGTTGCACTGGGGCACCTAACATCTTATTTATGCACCAGCACATCATTTAGGTCAATCATCATTTATTTATTGATGCAAATGACTATAAACAGGAATAAAGATCAAAACATTTTAAATAAATGTGTTTTCGTTATTTAAATGTTCGACACAAACGATGAATCACAATAAATGCTCCTCTTGGGTGATATTATAAGCAGTGTTAAATGTTATTATCATGTCTGACTCCTCGCTGCTTCAGTTTGTGGCTACCTGCTGCTGAGACACTGCGCACATGCTTTTTGAATGTTTCGATTCCGACAGTAAAAGCAGTGTTCCCAGCCAGGCTCTGGCCATTCTCTTTGCAGTAAATGCATAATGCAAACGGGAGACCAAATCAAACGAAACAAGAACCGACCGTACCGCCCAGTTCAGACCAGCATCTTGCGCCGTGAGGGGAGACGGGTGGTGAAACGGTTAACGATGATGTACTTTGTGTCTGAGCCCTGATCAATGTGTTAACTGCATATCTTCTTATGTTCCTCCCCTAACATATGCACACAGGAAATGACCTCTTCCTGGTGGCAGTCCACGAGCTGGGCCATGCACTTGGTTTAGAGCACTCCAACAACCCACTGGCCATCATGGCTCCCTTTTACCAATGGATGGAGACGGAGAACTTCCAGTTGCCTGAGGACGACCGGCGGGGCATACAGCAGATCTACGGTAGGACATATTTTGGACGACACTGTCCAGTGTGTGTAATCCTTACAGTGTGTTAAATCCAATATCTGAAAACTTAAGCCAAGGCTGAAGTACCTTAAACTGCAGTCTCTCCGCTGGCCATCGGGGTGAGTCCTCTATTGTATAGAAGTCTATGAGAAAATGTCCTTACCTCTCTTGATTTGTTATCTCAGTAAACATTGTAAAGATGAGTCTGGTCTCAATCCCTAGTTTCAAGTCTTCTTCAATCCAGAATGATGTTCATTTAGTACATGAAGGTCCATTTAGATTCAGATAGACCATAAAGCAGGGGATGCTTTCGGAGCGGGGTTTGCTTGTGATTGACAGGTTGCTACCATGGATGCAGTTAGCTACTAACACGACTTTATCACTTAGCTGTAAAGTTGATCTAGAATTATGAAGAACAGCTTCACGCCAGAATCTATATCTATTTTGAGTATAATGCATTTACTAAATAACATTGATATTGCAATAATATCATTCTTCTGGCCATGATAATTCTCGAGCTCCACACTGTATCTGTTTGTATGTAACATACTTTATATGGAATTGGTATCAATCTTCTCATTGCGTGTATTGTGTATTTCCTGAAATTTCAAACTATTCCATTCAGAGTTCAGTAGTTTGGCTCTTAACCTTGATAATAAGCACATTTATTACCGTATACAGTATGCCCCCTCGTAATTTTTTTTCTTTTTTTAATTAGCCAGTCCTATATGCTGTTAAGTACAAACAACTTGTTAACTCCTCCCTGCAGGTCAACCAGATGGCGGCCCCACCCAGGCCCTGCCCACCGTGACACCCCGTCGACCAGAGCCCAGGCCACCTCAAACACCTCCCAGGCACCCTGACCGCCCCAGGACCACTGAAAGACCAGATCACTACGGACCCAACATCTGTGAAGGGAACTTTGACACGGTTGCTATGCTCCGAGGAGAGATGTTTGTTTTCAAGGTAAATGGGTTGAGGATCAGGAAATAAGGCCATATTAACTTCAGGCATGGACCTGCTGGCTTGATATAAGTTATGAGCATAAAACTTTACAGGAGATATGTTTACCTCCACGGTGGTTTATTACATGCCCTTGCTTGGAAATTCAATCGGCCTCTAAGCAGAGGAGCTGTCCTGACAAGTTAACTGTGTCAATAAATTAGTTAGTCTTTTCCGTAGAATCAGTTTGAAACAAATGGCGTGTGCACAGCCAACAAGGGGTCTGTTTTCAATCATGTCCTTGTGGATTGTAAACCAACAGGGCCCGTGTCTTTTATGAGGCGGAACACTGTTAAAAGGGTGGAGTGCAGTCAGGTGTTTGCATTAAAGAGCCTCTGGACCCACACAAAACATTCATAAAGGCTTGAAGCAGCAGTGAGCTATTAGCTGGGGTTTTACCTTGAAGAGATATGTTTTTGCCAGTGCAGGTCATTTCACTGTTGGCTGCAGTTGCTTTCAGCTGGATTATATATTCATTGATATTATGCAACACAGTCCTCTGGCCATACGTTATACATCTGTTAAGTGTTTTCACCTATTGTGTCAATCAGGGAATGGAAAAGGGCCCCCTGACTTTTTACTCGGGCAAACCTCCCCAGCTATACGCCTCACCCACACAAAACATGTAACATGTTATGTAAACAAGTTTAGTGTATAATCGGTATAACAATAGCTTTCGTAAAATAAATGTAAAATTACAGAAGGGGAACGTGTTGTTCTCAGGAGGATGCTGGCTAGAAGGAGCTCTAGCCGACAAGGTGGCAAGTATCTCTGGAATGTCTAGTCTCTTATTTGTCAACAATCGTAACTATTCATTTGTAACAATGAGTTTCAAAAGTTTGCATATCAATGCCCCTTTATTAAATGTTGCATTGACTCTTTTCTGATTGTCTTCAGCGAGTCAAGGTTTGGGCTGACGAAGCCTCTCTCTCGGTTTTATTTTTGTATGACGGGCTGCACGAGGCTGCACGGTGGTGTAGTGGGTAGCACTGTCGCCTCACAGTGAGAGCGTCTCGGGTTCGATTCCCGGTTCAGGCTCCTTCTGTGTGGAGTTTGTATGTTCTCCCCGTGTGAGCGTGGGTTCTCCCTGGGTTCTCCGGCTTCCTCCCACAGTCCAAAGACATGCAGGATGGGGAGAGGTTCATTGATGACTCTAAATTGCCCGTAGGTGTGAATGTGGAACTTCTTTCCCGTGTGTTTCTGTGTTTTTTCCCTCTGCTTGATTTGTTCAGCTATGCCTTGTACATAGTGCAGCTCTGCAAAGATAAGGGATGCTGTGTTTCAGTGGAGACGGTTAGACAGAGCCGGACAGAGAACACCAAGGCTTTACTGTAAAGGAAAATAAATGTTCACAGGGAACCACAGCAGCAGGGATTCGAACAGCTGATGATATCAAACAGTATCAAATCTTCGGCCACATCTTGACATTCATCCCAGTAAAGCGTTTGACATGTCTGTTTCAAGAGTGGAATACAAAACTACGCTTAAGAAACTAAGTGATGCAGGTGATTCTGTTTGCATTATTATTGTCAAAGAGTTGAATAGAACAGAGCCTTGCCCTATCAGACACAGATTGGATCAGTCTATGAATATCTCCTATCTCGGACAGTAAGTGTTTCTGACACTGACCAGTACTTATTAGACTTGGCATACAGCTGCCTGGACCAGTGCTGCAGATGGTCAAACAATTATATCTGTGCTCTCAGGTTTCATCTCCACCAGTAATGTCCATGTTCTTGGGTTTCATCCACAAGTCTGCACAGCATTAATCAGTGTCCAAAATTAACTTTTTCCTTACCACAAATGGTTTTAACCCCCCCCCTATCAGATGTATTGCCATAACATTTTGAACAGACAGTCATGGTCCCGAGAGGATGAGTGCTCATTACATTGCTGATTCCTTGACTTTTCCCTCACCTAGCGCCACCAGCAGTTCGTTTTTTTCTCTTTTTTTTTTTTGTTAAAAACTGTTGGATGATTGGCCATGAAATTTGGTTCAGACATTCAGCATAGTCAAAAGGACTTACTTAATGTACTATGTCCGTGGGAGTAATGTGTAATACATCAGTACCACTCACTCTTCTCCACAGAGCCCTGTTAAAAGAAGAAAAGTGGCCGTCATTCACGTTGCGTATTTCGTCACAGCAAAGGGCTGGACATAAAGACAAGCAGCACAGCACACGGAGCTATTTCAATATTGAAACACCCACACTGAGATCTGGGGCCCGTTTCACAAAGCAGGTTCAACAAACTCTGAACCTAACCCTGAACTCTGAGTTGAACAACTCTGAGATGGGAAACTCTGAGTTTTCGGTTTCAGAACAGCGGTTTTGAATTAGTTCACTCAACTCTGAGTATGTAAACTCTGAGTTACGCGCGTGCCTGCCGACTCTACAAAGCCATCATCAATGGAGCTCCGATACTACGATTCACCATGGCAACGGGGAGAGCGTCATTAGATATTACCGAGTGTTTATGTAGAAAACGAGCTCATCCTGAGAAAGCGGAGCAACGTAACTGCAGCAACAGTAGCGATAGTTGGCGTGGCAGACATTTACTGCCCGATCTAATGTGTATAACTGAATTAAACAGTCTATTGATCTAAAGGTAAAAACTGTTTATTTTCTGAGTTGCATAGCGTCACGGTGATGTAATGGTTAGCAACGCCGCCCACAGTGCTGGCGACAGCGGTTCAATCCCCGTAAATCACAAAGTAGCGCAACACATAAATTATTATTTTTATTGGGTGTAATCCCCCCAGGCACAGAAAGAAAGTGGCTTCAGTTGAAAATTAAGCATAAGAATATTGCGCAAATACGTTGACTAAGGCATATGATTTTAATCATATTTCACATATTAAACAGTAAATATAAGCAGGTATTTCAACACAGGAATGTACTTAAACATTTCATAAATCTCCCGTTCGCAAAAACACTACCTCCGCAAAGAATCTGGTTGCGGATTATGTCCGCGATATGAAATGTTGAAAATGTCGGAGAATATTGTTTAGATAATATCTAATGTGATTGAAAGGAAAGGTAATCAAAATCCTCTCCCGACGCAAAGCTGCTAGAATCACTTTTATTTCCATATCGATTAGGTTGGCGATGAAAGGACGGCACATTTTTTTCAGAGTTGGTTCAGATTCCGGAAAAAGGCGGAGACATGTAGGGAGAAACTCAAGGTTTGTTGAAGCAAACCTGCTAGCGAGCAGGTTAGTTTCACGGAGCATGTTACCCGGGTAACTGACCCAGATTTATGCTGAACTAGCTTTGTGAAACCGAAAAACCAGAGTTTCCCTCATCTCAGGGTTAACTAACTCAAGGTTTTCACTAAACCTGCTTTGTGAAACGGACCCCTGGTCTGTCCTGCTGAGGACTGTATATGGTCAATTCGACCTTAATCTGGTCAACGCAGAGACGCTGCTGTCAGACCACACAGATCGAAGAGCACACCGTCTGCTTGGTTCGGCCGTGTTCCGTTTCCCTCGGCTCTCGCCAGCCCATCTCCGTTCTGTTCCATTCTGTGCCGCGTCGCCGCCGTCTTGTCTGCCAGCGTGTCCTGCATGAAGGACAAAACTGGATGTGCTTGCCAAAAAGAAGCAGCACTGAGCATTTTACCGTTACATTATCCAGGACGAGCAGGGCTCCTGACTCACCACTTATGAATGAGTCTGAGGGCTTCTGGTGTAAATCTGTCTGCTGGCGCGTGTGCACAGCATATAGAGTAGATACGAATGTTCTGTGCTTGTGCAAATGTGTTACGAGTGATTTCCCTGGTTTTTGTGGCTGTGATTAACAGAGGGAGGGCAATGAGGGGACATGATAAAGCCACCAGAGCAGAGACTGACTATTATTAGCCTGCCGGTGTTCTGCTATTGTTAGTTTATTGTACGTTCGGGTCTAGTTCTCCTGCAGACCGCAGTTTGCTTGGCATGATGAACATCAAGCTTTACTACAGAGCTGCTGGACCTCAGTGGGTCAAATAGCTCAAAAACATTATGTCTTCACATCTCATATATCTCATCTCTCATCTCATCTCATATACCATATTATGGTTTGAACTTATTTGGGAATTTGCTTTACTTAGGCTTGACTCTCAGGAATGAAGAAAGACAAACTACTGAGTTTTTCTGCTGTGTTTAAGTGACAATAAGCAAGCAAACACACTTCTTCATTTTGTCCCCTCAGGGCCGTTGGTTCTGGCGGGTGCGTAGGAACAGGGTGCTGGATAACTACCCCATGCCCATCAGTCACTTCTGGAGGGGTCTGCCTGGAGACATAGATGCTGCCTATGAGAGACACGATGGCAGATTCGTCTTCTTTAAAGGTAAGCAGGAAACACTCAAACGTGACACAACTACAAGTATACACTATATTACCAAAAGTATTCGCTCACCTGCCTTGACTCGCATATGAACTAAGAGACATCCCACGGTTACCGTTACTACGGTTATCATTGCCATGATAGCAGTGACACCTTATTTTGATTATTTGGAAGGGTGACTGAATACTTTGGCAATATAGGCTGTGTCCGAAATCACTATATAGGGAGTTCGCCATTTGGTAGTGGTGTCCGAATGTGTAGTGAGCATTACTGTTCCCTACATATTGCACTCAAAGATTCCCACAATGCATCGTGTAAAGTAGTGTACAACCGATGGTCACTAGCCGAGCAAATTTTTTACCATCATGCATTGTGCTGAAAGAAAAATTGCGAAGGGGCGAGAGGAGAGAGAGAACCAGAACCAGAGCAGAGGATAACTCAGTACTAGTAAGACGTGTTGAGTCAAACATTCAATATAGCAGAGACATGCAATTATCATATTTTTGAAAGATATTGAAACAAATAAGTGTGCGCAGTGTAAAACACTTTAAAATGCTATTATGATTGCCATATCAGGGGCTTAAAACATTTGTACAGGTGTTTTAAAATCTTTTTATGCCTCCAGGGTACAGCCTCTGTGACCTCACCCCCATACCATTCTCATGCTGTATCTAAGCAACACCTTCTGTGAATTTATTCCGATTTGTCAACCGTGACCCAAGTATAAACTTTTTCCATTTTGGAGGTCAAGGGTCAAGCTTACTGTGAACTCGAGTTCATCCCATCCTCTCGAATTCAATACCTCTGGTACGTCTCAAGCAAATTACTCATTACACATGTGGCACTCAAAGTTGAACTAATTAGAATTGAGAGGCCAAAGTTCACTGTAGCAAAATGTGTTTTTAACCATAACTCAAGCATTTATATGCTGTCACAATTTCACACTCAATTCTTTTTTTTTTAAGATTTTTTTTTTTTTTTTTTGCTAGAGCGCCATTGAAGCGTTTTATTCATTTTTCAGACAGTGTGGAAACAGGGGGAGAGAGAAGGAGATAACATACGGGAAATGTGTCCCAGGCGGGAGTCGAACCCGGGACCACCGCGTCGAGGACATTTAGCCACTGTACATGGGCCGGCTGCCCTAACGACTGCAATTCTGGACAAAAGTTGATATAAATCAGGGGTGTCCAATCTTATCCAAGAAAGGCTGTAAATCATCAAACCTCTTCATCCATACTCTGTTGATCCTCCTCCATTGGTTCGACTTTAGGGAATTAACATACCGTCTACGTTTCTGGTTATTGTTGCTGTAAAAACAGGCCTGGGCCTGTTCTGAAGAATCTTCTGGTATTATTAGCTTGTCACTTTTAGATTGTGGCAGTCTTTCAGAAGCAAGAATAGCCTTTGAGTATAGGCCCAATGGAAATAATGGCTGCCTTAAAGCATGCAGGGGAGCAACATGCACACATTTTTGTCAAAGCGTTGCTGTGCTTATGTAGCAACAGACACAAACAGCACCGGTGTTTGGATTCAGTTTTTTCACCAGTAAGTCTGTCTTATATATGCAGCAGCATATTTTCTCCCCGTGCAAAGTTTGTATCATGATCATATGGAACAGACATATACTCTACGACTTCTGGTTTCTCCTTTACAACCTAAATACATTAATGATACTCCATGGTCACAATGTCCTAATGCATTCATACTGCATTGTAGAACAGATACTGGTACTTGTTTCATCTTCTTCAGATTATGTTGAAGGTATACACACCCCCACTCCCTATGAAAGTACATAATGTATTCTACATGCAGAGTGTAAGTCTCTGAGCGCAGCTCGTTATTTGTACTGAGTGTCTCTGAGAGGAGCTTGTCTTTGACAATGCTGGATAAAGTTTGTCAAAGGGAAAAGGAGAGAACCGGGAGCTAAAGGGTGTAGGGCAGCTGTTGATGAGGAGAAGGATGATGTCATCGTCGAGCCTCTCAGTGTGACACTTGGCTGCAGGCCATTAGCAAAGAAAGAGCAAGATTAATGTAGAGGAGGAAAGAAAAAAGGAAGGAAGGACTTGCAGACCTGAGTGCACAAGAAAAGGGGAGACAAACACAGACCTTTAAATGGACGAATCAGAACGCTCAATAACTTGACTTTCTATCAGCGTGAGGTCAGCGGTCCTTTTCTTCATCTGTGCTTTTTGTTCTTCAATACTTGTAACTGTGGCCTTGGCTCAGCAAAGAATGATCCCAATACCATTTAGTGTTCTTGTTCTTAAGTATCACAGCATGCATTTCTAGATGTATCAGTGTATAATTAAGCCCACAACTATCACAGTCTATGTTTCTCTATGGGGAAAATTATAGTTAGATTTTTTGCCTCAACACAATTTCTGAAACTAGTGCTCTTTTGGTCGAAACTCAACAACCACAAACAAAAACCATACACAAAATACCAAATACTTAAGCAAACACTACATTCAAAACTTAAACTGAAGATGACATAAACATAGATACTGTATTGTACTGTCAATAGAAAACAGTAGATTCTCTCAAACCTGAATCCTATTTATAGTGTTCAAGCTCTGGTTTCTAAGTGATGTAATTGATTTCAGGTGTTTCACAGGTGCATTCTGGGTGCAGGTGATTGATCATTTAGTGTGGCATTCCAATGGCAGTTTTTAGCAATCAGCAGACAGAGGGTTTGTATTTAGAAGACAATGGGTTTATGGTTTAGCATACCAGATTAATAGATAACTTACATGAGTAAGTGCTTCCAATAATTATAATAAGTACCAGTTTTTGTGTCTTGGAAATTGCAGCGTGTTATCATCACTCCCGCCCCCCTGCTGTGCTGACAATAGGATCCATGGCTGGCTGAAGCATATTTTCCCCAAATTTATATTGGGGCATTTCCGCTATAAATATGAACATGCAATAACAAATAATTCCTGCGTGAATCCATTTAAGCCATAGGATCGGTTCCACGAGCGCTTTTAGCTTTTTTTAGTCTACTAAATAAACAAATGAAACTAACAAAATGTCCAGAAAGGAAATATGTTTCCACCTTATTAAACAGAAATATACAACTGTACACCTTCTGAATTCAAGTTGAATTACCTTGTTATTCATTGTAAAACACACTCGATTGAGGCTTGACAGAAACAGAATAAATCTTTCCACTGCTCCAACAATCACTAACTCTTGGTTTTAGCCCTGTACAGCTGCCCACTGAGCAGCGGCTCCCAATCATTCTTTGGAGGCAGAACATTTCATTTGCAGTAAAATGACAAAAATCGCCCCCCAAATACACAGACCGGCCATGTACACAGCCATTCAGCGATTGCTGATATGTTCGTCCAGTCACCCCAACAGAGACTGAATAACAGTGAATCATGCTTTGGGTCTTGTGAAGCATAATCACCTCAGACTGAACTGTTGTCAATTGAGATTACTGTTCGTTCTTGTTTGGGACAAAATTTCAACTCACCAACTGCCAAGAAAGCAAGTTTGAACTTGACGTACTCTGTATTGAGGGAGGCTTAAGGGGACATATTTTGAATGAGGATAAAATAGGTGGATGGAAGGAATATCTATTTTGTAAGATGTAATCTAAACGACAGTGCAATCATCCCCTTTCATTCCCTTTCACAGCTGTTGTATTAGCCAGGGCTTTCCCAGCTGCTTTCATCCCAAACAAGGCCAGCTGTTCCAGAAACCTGTGTATGCCTGTAGAAAACAACAGCAATGATGCAGTGAGGACTCGTATCTTTAGGTCCAGCGTAGTCATGGAAAGTCATGGAGTAAGTCATGGGATTTTACCTCAGAGCTATTCACTGCGGGAGCCCCGGGAAGCATTGCGTCAACCTCTTGTTCTCTCCAGATGCTGAGGGTAGAGCTTTCATTTTAAACAAGTAGCGAGGGGCTGGAGGTGGGTTGATGGATGGGTGGGGGGAGAGGGTGGGAGACGGTGGGAAAGGCAGCTTGAAGCCAAGAAAAGAGATGTAATGGTGCCAGGAGGAACGGAGTCCCCCTGTCTGACACAGTAAAAACAATAAAACCTTCCCTTCAGCCAGAAATCCTGACATGAGACAAGCCGCTCCTAGTGAATAATTACAAGCTCCACCAAAACTCCTTGCTCAGTGATGTACTCGTTTCTGCTGGGCTGCTTTGATCTATTTCCAACAAATCATTATTGCATTCGTACAATTTACAAGTGTGCAAATGCTGGTCTGGTTTCTCTGATTGTTCTTATTGTTCTCTTTTTATCCCCTCATTCAGTTTCAATTATTTAACATATTCTGTGCCAGCAAAGAAACGTGTACAACAGAATGTATAGGTATCCCTGTGCGTGTGTAAATTTATACAGTGTGATTGTGTCTTTGAACATTTTCCAGAGTCCATAAGGGCTATGAGTGGGGGGTGGTTAGCGAATGTAGTATTGTATGCACCACAAAGGTTCATGAAGCGCGTTTCTTCTCCTCTCCTCAGGAAACCGATTCTGGGTGTTCAGGGAGGCTAACCTGGAACAGGGCTACCCACTGGAGCTGGTAGATTACGGTCAAGATATTCCCTACGACCGGATAGACACGGCCATCTGGTGGGAGCCATCCGGCTTCACCTACTTCTTCCAAGGAGACTGGTAACGTAGCTTCCAGCCCGTCAGCATGAGACCAAGCATATTAGTATGCATCAGGATGTCCCCAGTTCGATCAGCGCTGAAAGTTTCGACAGCCTTTTTCCGGTTGAGCTTAATCTCAACTCTTTTTATTACATGAGACAAATTCAATATGCATTGCATATGCTCTCAAATACGTGGAGTCAGTCATTTTATAGTAATGTTAGCAGCGTGGCTCTCTATATGGAAGGTCTTTCAGTCAGATACTGAACTGGATTAGCATGACATCCATCCATTACTGAATCCTAATGATTTAACTTCCAGTGGCTTTTCATCTGGCTCCATTGTCAGGCCAACATTGTGACGGCGGTTTGCTTTGTGACATGATCTTCCCATCAGCCTCAGCTCTACTTTGTGTCAGCTGTACTATGTTTGCTTAATTACACACCAAAATAGGTTGGCATGTTAGCATGTTAAAGCTAGCATTTAGCTCAGGAGTCGTGCCTCAGTGGAGCCCCACCCAGCAGGCCGTCGACGACAGTACGTTGCTATGTCAAACACAGCTTGTGTGACTCCAAAATTACCCACCCACCATTGATTTACTGATTTTAGCGTCCAAAATATGTCCATGTCTATTTTTAATAATGTGTACATTTTATTTTATTGTTGCCACCAAAAAGAGGCAGAAAATAGGTTCTCACGATCTGTGCAATGCAATGTGTAGATTGAACAGTTTTTTGTTTCCATATAAAGACCAAACTGAATGAGATCACATGAATCCACAGCATTGCCTTATATGTATGAGTTATAGAAGAGTGTCAGTAGCAGCTGTATCTGCACTATTTTGATGACGATGTTTAAATAGTTCTATGAACAATACAAACATAGGATAAACACACGTGTATAAAATCCAAATACTGATGGAGAAATAACTTTGGGCCTACAAATCCGAGAAGCCCTCGCAAAGACTTGACTGTCTTGCCTCGCGTGTGCTTGTGATATTTAGACACAGAACAGATTTGGAGACCTATACTGTTGTAGACACACTATGCACCGTACTGTGCAGTCTGCTGTTTTTTGTTTGGACAGTTACAACCATCTCCTCCATCGCGGTCTGCAGGTACTGGCGCTTCAATGAGCAGTCCCGCTTGGCTGACCGGGGCTACCCGAAACCAATCAGCGTCTGGGGATCGTCAGTGCCCTCTTCTCCCAAGGGGGCCTTCCTCAGCGACGATGGCGGTGAGAAGAGTGTTTTTTCCTGTGTTTGAGAGACAGGGACACGCCTGAAACAAAGAATCAGGGTGTGGTCATGCTATCATCACGAGAGAGAGGCTGGCGTGTGTGTGTGTGAAATTGATCCGACATGTGAAGTACTTTTTGCTTCACTTGGTTGGTGTGAAAAGAGAGAGGAGGGTTCCAGCCCCCCAAGCAGTGTCTTTGTGAAGAACAGTACACACTCATTCCATGTAAACAACAAAGTATTTGAGATAAATGAACAATATTAAGACACATTGTTAAAGCTCTGGTCTACGATTTGAAAGATTTTTCAATTGAGCCAAAATTCATCCAATAGTAGCCATTAACTATTCCTTTCAATCATATGTCTTCAATCTTATGCTCTTTTTTGTCTTCTCCAGCGTACACCTTCTTCTACAAAGGCTCTAAGTACTGGAAGTTTGACAACCACCGCATGAAGAGCGAACCGGGCTACCCAAAATCCATCCTGAGAGACTTCATGGGCTGCAGTGTGGACCTGGACCCAGACAGAGACACGGAGACAGACTCAGGACGCAAAAACCCGGACGTGAACAGCCCCCCGTCCAATCCTGACGCAGATGGACGTGACAGCGACAAGGGCAAAGACCGCGAGGGAACGGACAAAGACACCGACCCAGGGACAAAGGACAAGGACAAAGAGGAAGAATACCGCGAGGGACGGGAGGAGGACACCAACGAGGTGGACGTGGTGCTGAAGGTGGACGACAGCGAGGAGAGGACCATGAACATCCTGATGGTGACCATCCCGCTTGTCCTGGTGCTGTGCATCCTGGGACTGATCTACGCCATCATCAACACGCTGCAGAGCAAAGGGGCGCCGCGGCTGCTGGTGCACTGCAAGCGCTCGCTTCAGGACTGGGTCTGACCCTTGACCTTAGGAGACATTGAATTTAAATTGGACCATAGACGCCGTCCTCCTCGAATCCAAGCCTCTTCCCAGTGATCCATCCGTCTCAATGCTCCTGCAACTCTTAGTACATGTGGTAGTAGATGCAGTACTGATACACAAAAACTAGAAGCAAGCATAATGACGTCTTACTTACACACACACACACACACACACACACACATGCACACCACCTTAACCAACTCCTGCCTCCCATGGTGCTCTACAATGCGTTGACTGTAGTCTATTTATATGAGAGAAGTTTGCACATTGTTTTTGTTTTGGTTATTTCTGTGTGACTTTTTGTTATTATTATAATTATTATTATTTCTAAACCAGGAAGGCCGTTCTATTCTCTCTCCGCTCTCCGCGCCGACTTCCTCCTTCGCCCTACCCTCAATAGAGGCTTTGTCCTTGTCGATGACTGGGCATCTGCGTATGCTATCACAGTCGCCACAGAAGAAAGAAATGAACGAGAGAGCGATTTGAAGGCGAACCACGAAGCTTCTAGTAGATTTTTTTCGTGTTCATCCTCTGCTTCTCTCCTCTTCCCTGTGTAGTGTGGCATAGAGGTGCGAGATGAGTTAGAGGGAAACAGGGTTTGTTCACATCAGAGATTTCACTGAAGTTTACATTAGGAGGCATTTTAGGCCTGCTTTGAGCCCAGATATGACCCCCCCCCCCCCCCCACCGATTCCCTCTGACAGTGATTACGCTGCGACTTTGAAGGTCGGACACACACTGCTTTGATTTTAAGGGATGATGACTGCTTATTACAACTTAGATCAGATTCCTTATAAGAAATGTAATAGTAACACTTTACTCATCACGTAAACAGTTTGTATTCCACTCTGGGGAAAACAGTTACAGTCCAAGTCAATTCTATTTATGTTGTGAGTAT
Source organism: Chelidonichthys spinosus (assembly GCA_029853015.1). Classification (NCBI taxonomy): domain Eukaryota; kingdom Metazoa; phylum Chordata; class Actinopteri; order Perciformes; family Triglidae; genus Chelidonichthys; species Chelidonichthys spinosus. Next base: position 16,437,146 of record CM056821.1, on the reverse strand, counting down.
TTATACCAGCATCACAAATCATAAATTTGCCTCAAGGTGCTTTACAGTCTGTACAGGATACTGCAATACTCTCATTGACCTCTGATCCCCAATTTGGATAAGTAAAAACAAAACATTCAGTGAGGAAAAAACCTCAGGAAGGACAGCCAAGCAGGCAATTTGCTTATCTCAGACTGGAAGTAGGGTGTATACGCTTGCGTGTCTCTACCAGCAACTCTAAATTTTATTAATGAATGCGTTATACCTCGTTCTTTTATGCTGTACAAAATTGTAAAATTCAGCGTTGGTGACAGGCAGATATTTTAGCTTTTGGCCAAGCCAGGGTAGCTGGTTCCCTTGCTTCCAGTCTAAAAGTATATCAGAGAATGTGACCATGAAAATAAGACCAACGTTGTAATAAATAGGAATTATCCTTTAAATTCAGACAACTACTACTTTGTTTTTCTTTCTTTTTCTTGTGCTCACGTAGTTGGACAATAACAGTATGTCTACCTTCTTTCTTTTCCTCCTTTGGAAGCCATTTAAAGAGCTTGCTGGCTGAGAGGGTCCAGACTTTACAGGGGATCTCCTCCCGTTACTTTCCTTTATGTGGCTGATTCTCAGAGAGCTCCCTTTCTGTCAACAATAAGACCTTTTCGTTGTGCTACAGAGACGACGGACTAATGGTTCATTTAGAAAAGTCAGCTCACTGTGAAATAACACAAGGGAGGGAGCATCCGTTGCATCTCCGTGTGTGTATGTGTGTTTGTGTGTGTGAGAGAGAGAGAGACATAAACCATGGGTGAACCGACTTCAGAACAGGATGAAACCCCACGGATGTCGCAGGGTGCAGCTACTGTACCATGCCGTTTTAATGGACTTTTTTTCCAAGCTGGTGTGTCTGTTACACACACACACATACACACACACATAACGTAGTCGTAGCAGCAGGGTGAGCTCAGGCCATGCAGGCTCATGTGAACACGGACTAATCCTCTTCATTAAAAAACAACAGGTGTGTGCAAATGCTGTTAACCCCCGCGACCCTTAAACTAAGCCATGAACTCCCAGAACCAAAACCCTCTCATCTCCCTTTTCATCTCACGAGATCAGAGATGGGACGGTGGGGAGCGCGGCCCCAGAACAATGTCCATCTTTATGATTCATTATATTTTAGTATTATTTTTGAAAATATGTATTTCTCCTGCTGCTCCTTGCTTCCATTTATTTTTTTATAGTTTGGAAATCATGCAGTATTAAAATTAAACTGAACTCAGATGAGCTCAGATGTTAATAGAAACCAATGGCTGCCATGGAAACGTACATCAGAAAATAGAAAACAATATAGTTTGAAAAAGGTCACTTCATGTACAACGGTTCCTACATTGTGAAATAGTTGTGGAATAGAAATGGTGTCCTGTAAAATTATTATTTTGTTAAGAAGACAAAATTAATCAAAGGCGAGTCAATTCCACTTGACTCATTTGTGACATTACCCATGAATCTTTGGGAATCAGGAGCCCCATTTCAAAAAATTCAAAACCGTGTAGCAGCAATGTGAATGATGTAATCATCGCCAGCTTTGCATTGAAAAAACCTTTGGAGTCAACAAAGCGTGGGGTAGAGTGCGACTTCAGGTCTGAATGGGAAGAAGGCTCGTCTGAGGTGGCATGTAGAAGAAAGCTGCCAATCTGAGGGGGTTCAGGTTACAGCTGTGGATGAGGAGGGGAGGAGAGAGGGGATTTGTTGCAGCTGAGACAAGGGAGAGGGGGGAGGGAGGCTGACCTCGTCTCCCTGAGCTTGCAAACGGGTGAAAGAGAGAGAGGGAGCACTTTGATGGCCTCTATCCTGCTGGCAACAGCTCATGTGACCCAAATTCAACAGTGCTAGCCAAAAGGGAACTTTAGCTTGCAGCAGGTGACAGCGTTGAGCGGTAGTTGCTGCGAGTGCTTTGCTTGTAGTGGTGAACTTCACATTGGAAAACATGTGAATCAGCAGCCGTCGGGTCAGGCTGTATGCTGACAGACGGTGCAGATCGATAACAGCCTTCAGCTAAGGTGCGGACAGGTTGAGATGGGACACCTATGCAGAGAGAGGTCAAGTTAACAGGACACGCACTGAAAGCAACACAAAGAAGAGCAATAATCAGCCGTCACCAGAAGTCTGGAGATTGAGCTGTGGCCAGTCGATAGCGGTTGCCAGGAAACGGTGTCCTGTGTGCATCGTTCACCTCATCGCCATTGGGGGCTGGGGGGCGGGGGGGGCTTGCGGGACGGCGGATGTAGCTAATCAGCGTTAAAAGCAACCCCCCCCCCCCCCCCTCTCCTGTTCTGCTCTTCCATTGGTCGTACAGGCTACATCAACGCTGAGACAGCCCGGTGTCTGGACAGGCTCAGAAAATGTCGACTCATGCACTAAGACACAACGCTGTGTGTTGTGGAGTCCTTCTTCATCAGCCCCCTCCTGGTTCTCCACACAGCCGCCACATAGGGAGGTAACCACTTTAAAGTTGGAAAACGTCTCTTGTACCTGAAGTTTTCTTAACTGGAAATTTCTGCTACTCGGTACTTTGAGAGATCCTCTGTAGGATTGACACTGATTGTCGTATAGGACACAGGCAGGAGAGAAATACGGATAGGTTTGGAAAGAAAGCTGTCCAGGCAGATTGATCTGTGTGTGTGTGTGTGTGTGTGTGTGTGTGTGTGTGGAGGTGTTCAGTTAATCAGCTCTACTCTCCATAAGCGAAGCCTGTTTTCTGACTGTAAATCTCCCACACTCTCGATCACCAGCCGTCCACATACTCAGCCCAGCCCTCTAAGCCCAAGGGGATCATAATAAAAACAATGGCCTTCTCTCTCTCTCTCTCTCTCTCTCTCTCTCTCTCTCTCTCTCTCTCTCTCTCTCTCACACACACTTCTCCTCCCCCTATTTTCTCTCGCCCTAATGGAATCACACACAAACACATTATTGTCTTCCCCAATCCCCCCCCCCCGTCTCACACAGCAGAGCCTGTTTTTAGATCCACCTCCTTGTTCAGCAACTTTTTATCAGTGTGGAAGGATTTACTGAGAAACACTGTACCTGTCAGGTTTCTCGAACGCCGACTCAGCAACAGGATGTCACATTCAGATGTAGAGTTGCGACGGCTGAAGTTCTTTGAACGTTCTCGCCCTGTTCGTTTTTTGAAGTGCAGGGCCTTGATGCAAAGTTTAGGTGAGGTTAGGATATCGCTGAGCTCGTCTGAGCTTTCATCTCTCTCAGGATGTGTTTCTGTAAACACTGCATGTTGAAGCGTTTCCCGTTCAGCCTTGCTCTTTTGGCTTCCCAACATTTATACATTTCTGTTTTTTGTCCCTTTTTTTTTCATTTTGATGAGCATCTTTGTTAGAATCTCACTCAGAAGACAGGTATTCTTCTAGTTGTGTCTGTGCTTTCCACTCTGTGCACTTTTCTTTTAGTGTTTCAGCTTCCGGCAGTCACTGTGTATCCCTGCTCTTCTTCACAGCATCAAAAAGTGATTGCATCAACCCTTCTGGGTCGATCAATTTCTACCTGGGAAAAAAACAGATCAATACAATACGAACTGAACGGATCAAAGAAAAAAAAGTCCAACGTGACACACTCTATGACTCTCTTCTGTCTCAGTTACACTTTGCGGCTTACGACGGCTCAGAACTCAAAGGATCACGGGTCGCCCAGATGTTTCTCTCTTCTCACCTCGCTCATTGACCCCCACTAACTCTGAAACTACTCAATTGAAATCACCACGCAGCCACTCAGCACTGGGGATGAAACCCAGAAGATGGCTGACAAATGACTGAGCATCTGCTGCCGTTGCTTTGCCCCAGATGAGATGCTGTCAGGGTAGCAGCTCTCAACTAAACTCGCCCACTAACTGCAGCTACAGTAGATTCCTGAGTAGATTTTGTTGGATTCAGTTGATTCTGTATTGACCGTCAATAGTGGAACTTTTCATTACTTGAGTAATACTTCAGTGACTTTCTGAAAAACACTCCATCATCCCCGACTGGGATGAGATAGGGAAAATACAAACAACATGAAATAAAGAAGAAAGCAGTATTGTTTGTCTCTGATAATTGTCTTATTTTGATTTGATTGTGTGCATTTGTTTCTCTTCAAACTTGATAAGACTTTTTTTTTTGTTAATAACATTCCAATTATTTTTTGTTTTTGATTGGTTGTTAGTGTTTTTGTTTATCTGTAGAAAATGTAAGATTTTATACATTTGTGTTGTTGTGTGTTCACCTCTAGTTGAGTGTGTTAACAAGCCATGCTGGACATGTACACATTAAAAAATTGCTCTGAAAATATGAAAAGTAGTCTTTTTTTATGCAGTATTCTACTTTGTGAACCCTCTGAAGAGAATAGAGAATTACAATTCTGCACGCAGTGCACACGCCCTCCACTCTCTCTCTTCCTGCAGTGAGGTCACTGTCCATAGGGCCTTGCTTCCTGTCTCACACGGGACAGGCAGCAGAACTGGCTTTATGAGGGGGGGGGGGGGGGGTGTCTGGAAGCCACATGAGCAGGGAGGAAGTTAGCAAGCCGCTTGTAGAGCCTGTAAGAAACCGGCGGGGTAATGGCTTCATCAAATTGAGAGGAAATTCATTGTTCACGATTCACCATGGATTTGATCCAAACACCAAAATTACAGAACGTAGACTGACGGCAGCCTTTTAATGAGATGTTGTTGTGACTTGGAGGAAGGTGTTGCCAACCGAAAATGAAACGGCACCTACTCACATCCAATCACGTGAATAATTGGCCCAAATTAACACTTAATTATAGTTATTTTGTCTTCATCAGAGTTCTTGTTTAATTAATTGAGGAGCCTATCTGAGGGCAGCACACTTTTCATAAGAAAAACGACTTTACTACTGGACTGAGGAAAAGTAAACAAGACAAGGTAGAGACATGTCTCCAGAGGTGACACTGTCTGGAACATTGGTCCAAGCTAGTGATGGGTAGTAGTAGCGATAACAAGAAGAATTAAAGGATACAAATACTGTCAACACAACACATAATATATTTAATATTATTCCTTGTCCTGTGGTATTCAGTCAGAATAATGCCCCTTTGTTCCTACTGAAGAAATGATGTATAAAATAACTGGTTACATCTTATGTCTGCACTGACCACCGCTGTATTGTGTGCTCCAATGAGGGCGCACTGCCCATCAAATAATAATAATAATTCTTGGTTTTGTTATAGCACTTTCCCAGGTTTATTTCAACCCACAGATTGTAAAAGAAGTTTATAAGAAGTGTACGTCGTCATGGTGACGTCTCTCCTTGGTTTTTGGACTACGGTTTTGAAGTCTTGAGTTTGGCATTTTGGCTGTCACCATCTTGGACAATCAGTGAAGGAAGTGACCATATTTGGACTATGTAGGAGGGACAGGTGGTCTGACGAAAACAAGCGACACCCTTACTGGATCTGGATCCATCTGGATCCTGGAGTGAAGCTGCTAACAAAGTTAGCTTCCTAAAGCTTAATTTGCCTTGTATAATGTAGGCCTACTAAATGAATATCATGCTGGATTGAAGAAGACTCGAAACTAGAGATTGAGACCATAAACTCATGTTTACAATGTATACTGAGATAATAAATCAAATGAGAAGTAGGCTCATTTTCTCATAGACTTCCATGCAATCAAACTTCTTTTTGCAACCAGAGGAACCATTAGCTGTTAGCCAAAGACACCATCCAAAACGATCAAAGGATGCAGACTGTTTTCCCCCACTGTCTCTGGCTGCAGAACACTAACCGAGAGGTACTTAGCAGTGTGTGTACTGCTAGTTTTGTTAGCCATTAGCCAAACACTGCGTCCAATACTTTAAAAGTGAGCACACTCAGCTGTATTGTTAGAGCCAGAGTAGTGCACGAGGAGTCAGCAGGCAGTCAATAGCAGTATAAAACAGGCAATAAAAGGTGTTTTGAGAAAGTGTGAGTCACCACAACCACGAGAAGCCCTTTAGCGTGCAGCCATCAATGGTCACCCAACATATTTTGCAGTTTGCAGCAACAGACACACACACACACACACACACACACACACATGACCAATTGTATGATCGTCCTAGCGGATATGAAAAGTAAGACTAGGTATCTTTACAAAAATGACATTGCCAGAACTAATAAGGTCATATTTATCAAGCCTATTCTGCAGCTGGTGTATTATTATTATTATTATTTAGTTTTCTGTGGTATAGTAAAGAGAATTATTTTGCCTTACCTTCAGCATAAACCACTTCTCTATGGCCAAAGATCCAAAGATCAGTAAACACTCATATATGTGCCATTCTATGACCTCATACACCCTTTTGTTTTGGTCAGTGTCATGTATTTAGGTTGGCCCCATCTTGTTCTTGTTCTTTGCTGTGTTTTTCCTTTTCTCAAGGCCTTTGATGAGTTCAGAGATGCAGCTCTGCAGGAGGCTATCAATCAGACCTGCCTCATTCTCTGGCCTGCTGACTGACACTTGTATGTTTGTACCCGGTGACCCAGTTTGACAGCGTTCACGGACTCAGGTGAGACCTGCGAGAATCAACTAAAGCGGTAAAGTTGTGCGTTGTAAAAAACAAAACAAACTGAAATATGCTAAAATGCACCCTAGGTTTGAGGGCAACTGCAGTCAGGTGATGGTTAGGCTATCTGTGGGTTGGTGACCATTTTTCACATTATGCATTTCAAACATTGTGAAAATGAAATATTGTTAAGAACAGCGTTAATGACCGTTACCGGTCCCTGTGTGGCTGCAGAGTTTAGCCTGGGAATTGTGCTTTTTTTGAGCTGGAAATGTTGGCCTAATTGGTATGAGCCATCTGGATCTGACTGTTTGCTTTTTGCTGGTCCCATGTTAGATAATTGACTTGCTTCAGAAAACACTGGAGGAGGATGGATGCACCACACCCATTTTCCATCTCCTGACCTACTTTTCAGTTCGCTGTCATTCATTAGAATTTGTTTTTAAAATAGTCAGACATACCTCTGTGAACAAACAACTTTAATGGAGTGTGTTGTGTGTGTGGCTTGTTTTGCATCGTGTTTACATGCTTTTAATCCGTTCCTGCTGTGCATGAGAAGTCTAAGTCCGGCTGCGCTCATTGCTTGTTAAATCTGCCACAGTTATCACCAGGTACACCCTGTGCAGCGCCATAATTACTTGCAGTCATCTCTTTACTCTGGGTAAAAAATTAACTCAGCTTTTAACACACACAGCAAACACACACACACACACACAGACATTAAGTTAATCACTAGCAGCTACAGCTAATGTGACGAAGCTGAACCACCTGTTTAACAATACTTTAGCACGATTACACCTGTTGGGCATCCTGCATGCTCTATACAAACAGGCAGGTATAGGTAACTTGGGTTTAGTAAAGATTTTAAATCTAGTTCATCATTGGAATAGAAAAAATAGTCCACATGTGCTCTCTACGACATACTTGATGTGTATGTAGCCTGCTGCATAATACCTACCTGCTCTGCACCACATGACTGTTATCAATAACAGCGTGACCTGTCTGAGCTACTGTTGATGAAAATTGTTCATCATCAATGTAAATCAACATTACCTCTTCAACTCAATTTAATGTTTTCCAGCATCATTTGTAAACATTTTGGCCAGAAACATGCACACCAGTAGTCCTTTCCAGAAGTCATGTAGTAAAACTTTGCCAGTGCACCTCCTGGTCCTCCTCCACAAAGGAGCAGATACTGGTCCTGGTTCTGTGCTGATGCTGGTCCTGATACTGGGTCGATCCCCTTCTACGGCCCTGTCCAGCTCTCATCATGGCACGTCAACTGTCTGTGGTCACCACATCAAAACCAGTCCGTCTTTGGGGTTTGTCTTTTTTTTGCCTCAATTGCACCTGTTGTTAATTTCATCTGCACCAAAGCAGCTGAAACTGATCCACAATCAGTTGTGCTTATCACCCTGAAGTTTAGCTGACTTGGTGTTATACTGTGATGATCGTCTTATGAGCTGTATATATCACACTGTAATGTGAATAGCATGATACAATGCCATAACCAGAGAACACAGGATATGGTCTCACTTTGATGTTTCTTCTGCTTATTGGCTGACCAAGGAGTTCCAGACATCCCTCTCTCCAGCAACGCTTCCAGCTCCTCCTGGGGAACCCCAAGGCATTCCCAGGCCATATGAGATATATAATCTCTCCAGTATGTTCTGGGTCTAACCCAGGGTCTCCCGCCAGTTGGCATCACATGCCCTGAAAACCTCCAATGGAGGCACCCAGGAAGCCTCAACTGGCTGCTGGTGGCTCTACTTTGATCTCCCTCTGGGCGTCTGAGCTCCTCACACTACTTCATGTACGAGTCACCCAACACCTTTTTAAAAAATCCAAATATGATATACAGCATGTATTGTAAAGCAATTTCTGGAACATGTATAATAGATGGAGACAAACGTGCACTAAATCCAATGTTCTTTTATTGTACTTTTTTCAGGTGTAACATAATTTATTTAGATTAGCTGATTAGATCAGATGAAACTTTTATGAGTGCTGGGGCTGATCTGAGGCAGCAGATAATGGGAAACAGGAAATAAGAATAGAAAAGATGAGCATCCAGAGAAAAAGGCACCTAAGGTAGTACAGAATGGGTATAAAGCAGTATGCCAATATTTATCATTTAAAACAACACAATTCAGTAAACCAGCCTCATAATATGATGTATTTGTGGGTGTGATGGATAAATTCCTCATCCTAAAAACACAGTTTCCATGTCCTCGTCTCTTTCACGTCCTCCGTCCCTCCTCTTTTACTGTTTCCCAGTGAGGTAATGTCGAGGTAACATCTGGAGCCGGGTCCAGCGGGTTTCCGTGCTAGCTTTGGCACCCATCACCACAGCGCAGGGTGTGGACATGCTCCTGCAGGGCAGGTATACCGCTCCTTTAGTTCTTACCTTTCACAATAAAATTCCTAGACATCACTGCTTACCAGGGGAACTTGAATAGCAACAAATTAGCGTACAGTATTACAAAGAAAGATGTCAGTATTAATTATGGAAGGTCCACCAGGTGCCGTTGATCTGCCATTTTAATTGTGCGTCAGCAGTGATGTAATAAATTCATTTTAAAGATGAGCTCACTTCTCTGTAGAACTCCCTGGATAGTGAGAAGGTAGCAGTGGAGGAGTGAGTGAATCAGATACACCGCAGGGTTGTCGATTACTGCTCTGGAAAAGAGAGTTTGTGTCAAGCAGAAAATGTCAGTTTCTTCAATGTTGAAGTGTTTTTTGTATCCTACAGTGGCGATAAGCACTCCCTATCAAAGACGACGTGGCAGCCCGACTGTGTTGACAGGCCTGCAAATTTTTCTCCTTGAATTTCTGGTAAATGAAGTGTCTAGGTGCCTCTCTTTTCTCTGTTTGTTCCACTTCAACTTCCCAACTCGCAGACCTGTTTCCTGTCTTATTTATATTTGAACTTATAAACTCATAATTGCCAGAAATGAAAGCGGCTAAGCCCCTTATCTCATTGTCATGAACAAGCTGCATGACAATCTGAATTTACTGTATTTCAAAATTGACTACCTCCGAGAGGTCATAAGCCCTGTTGTAGCTTTATGTCCAGCGCTGCTGATAATGACGCTCCCAGTCAGGTGTTTATTACATCCATCCATCCATCCATCCATCCATCCATCCATCCATCGTCTACCGCTTATCCTGTATTCAGGGTCACGGGCTGGATTCGATCCCAGCTGTCATCGGGTGAAGGCAGGGTACACCCTGGACAGGACGCCAGTCTATCACAGGGCCGACATGTAGAGACGGACAACCATTCACGCTCACATTCACACCTACGGGCAATTTAGAGTCATCAATGAACCTATCCCCATCCTGCATGTCTTTGGACTGTGGGAGGAAGTCGGAGAACCCAGAGAGAACCCACACTTACACGGGGAGAACATGCAAACTCCACACAGAAGGAACCCGAACCGAATCGAACCACAGACCCTCTCGCTGTAAGGCAACGGTACTACCCACTACACCACCGTGCTGCCCCGTGTTTATTACATCAAATATCAAATCTTATAAGCTGGATCACATTTGTGTTAGGGCAATGACACAGTCCGGATTGTTAGGAAAGTCCTAAAAGTCTTGATTTTATGTCTTTCCTCAGATGAGTCAGATGCTGCTGGGTTGTGTAATTATTGTAATTTAGCTGTTAAGGTAATCTTTATGTCAACATTGAGACTTTTACTCAACATGTACCTGAGTAAAACTAGAGATCAAACCCATATGTGCTTGACCCTGTAGAGGTGTCTAGCTCAGTCAGCTGCTAAGGTAGCCCCCGGCCGGCGTGGAACCAAAAACAACGCCTGCATGTATACTCCACCATCTGGACACACAAACATGAAAGGAATGCAGGAATTAGCATGTATATTTGCAGGTGCATGAGTAGAAATACACACACGCGAGTAGGTGTCATTTGACCTTTGGCTAAGCTCTTCCGTCAAGCTGGCAGAGCTATCATGGAGCCCACACTGTCACTAACTGCACAACGTGGATACTGGACATAGTATCTGATTTTTAGAAAGACGAAGTGGAAGAGTCTACAATATGTGAATATATCCAGGATGTCAAAGTGAAGACAGATGAAAAAAATAAAGATAGAGGCTAAAGCTAAAGTATGTCATATTAAAAGACGTTAAAAAAATACCATGGGATAGTATGCCATGTGGTTGTACAGTATTCTGTAAAATGCCGTAAAAAGTCAAAGTTTGTCAAAAATGATAGTTTAGTGTGCCAAAACAATTAAGTAAAATGGTCATTAAAATTCATAGCATAACAATTTTTTTAAATTATCATAGTATGCCTTATAAGAGTAATAGAAAATGCCTAAACCTACAATAGTCCGACCATGAAATAATATTAGTAAATCTTATTTATCCGTGAAAGTGGGACAAACAACCCACTAAACATAGGACATCTGATGGACGTGCAGATCATGTCTATATTGCGTACGTCGGTACAAGACCAATTCTACACGACGCACAAACTAGGTCCGCGATTTGGACGTCTAACCATGACCCAATTAGTGGTGCAACATTTGGACGTCATGATAGGTAACGTTTTTGGATGTAATGTGGACATCTTAAACAGGTGAAGGAAATTGACATTATGAATGAATTTTTATTCATGACAAATATCAACATTGTTGTCATCAACATGATGAAAGTTTTACTCCATAACAATTAAATCTATGTACTTATCTATCAAAGAGTGAGTTAAAACAATGGTGATTGATTATATGACCCACTAATGAAAGTGCTTGTACTTGCTGCTTTGCCCAGAAATAGGATCTCCATGTCTGTGGTGACATTCCCGCGCAAAATTCAAAATGGGTTTTAGCTTTTTAGTCAGCAACGGTTGGTCTGCCCAGGTGGAGCTACTCATGGAAGTATGTTGCGTTTACTTGGAATTGGAAATCGGTAACTTCCAACTGCTGAGTCAGGCTTCCTCTAGTCTGAAGTGTTTGACCAGCGGAGCCAGGTACATTTCATTACTGCTGACTCACAATGGAGTCAGCAGCCAGAGAAAGAAGACCATTCAACTTCCAGTCCCAAGAAAAAGAAACAAAAAAACGAATGGAAGTGAAGAACACAACGACAACATTGACCACGATTAGCCCTTATAGAGCTGTCCTGTGGACGTCGACGTTGGATGTTCGGTAGACGTCGGGAAAAAAAACGTCATCTGGCGTCACAGTCTGCAACAGCGACGTAGAAAAGACGTCATTTGGACATGTTCCTGCGCAGCGGGAATAAGCATGACAGACATGTTTTGAGAAATGTCAGCGCAAATGTCAGCCCATCTCCTTTTCCTGAGAGAATGCTCTGACCTCGTCACCACAGCAGCTGAATCTCAACGACAAGCTGACTCCCCACTTCCCACAATCCCTTGTGTTATGCCACTCTGACCTCCACAGACCCAGGAGAGACAAGACATAATAGCTGGAGATGTGTTCTCAAGATGAATAGGAACAGTTAGAAAGGCTGCAATTTGAAATAATTATTGTATGCATAAGCAGAGACAATTAGACAACAGTCTTTATTACACCCTCACCACACAACCAAAATAATCAGAACATCCGTCACGCTGTGGGAAACATTTGCAGCCTGAAGAAGAGGAGCTATCAAACTCCACATGCAGCTCACACGGGAAAATCCACTGGGAAAAATGCAGAACCGTCATTGGGAGGCTTACCTGGTCATCATGTTCTCCTGATTTTATGTTACTGTCTCTAAACATTTTTCTTTTATTACATCCTATGTCAACCCGCCGGTTGACGTGTAGCGCTGATGTATTGATGTGCAGTACAAAGCTGAGGCTACAAAGAGAACCCAGATGAGGTGGTGAGATTTAATGCAAAACTGCTGGGTCCGCGTATTTTATTATGATATATAGTTCTCCCCTCTGCACGATAAACCGCGTACCTGCTGGAGTGTGTTTCTACGCTCTGTGCATTCATTAGAATGTGTATGCAAATAAAACCTGCACCGAGTCTGGTTTCACACTGTTGTTAAGCCTATAAGCATAACAAGCGGCGAGAAAGCTCATAAAATGATGGGATGTAATAAAGTTAATGAGGAAAACATCACAAGAGACATATGTGTAGCTGTGTCCGTGTGTGTGCGTGTGTGTGTGTGTGTGTGTGTGTGTGATGTACTTTGTGTATCAGAGACCTGTGTAGTACTGTGTACTGAGTGCTGGTGTTGGGCCGTGATGCATTATTAAGCCACATTACTGGTGTGGGATTCCCTTTCACGAATGAATGTTATACAGTTACATCGCACTGATGTTTCGGATCAGTATATCTGCTTACTCGATTAAAGCTCCCAAAACTTTATTGGAGTGAAAAATGGCAAAGGTTCGATCATCAAGCAAATGTCCATTGTGAGATAAGGTCAAACTAACAGATCGCTTCTGTGCCAAAAGAGGAGTATGTTCACAGTTGCTTCATGTACCTGTTGTGTCTTGTCTAGCTGAACAGCTGGGAATCGCCTGGTTTTGTTCAGAGTTGGAGGGCTTTTGAGGACAGTGTGTCAGTTGTTGCGGTGTTGTGGTGGCTTGGATACTAGATTGACCTAGGAAGGTTCCCTGTGCTTCCAGTCTCCGTTAAATACAGCTTACACAGCAGACTACCCGGCCACTGCGGTTGTGTATCAAGTACCCTCTAGTTATAGAAATAAGGAGTGAGTTACTAATTTTCTTTGTAACTTGCCCAATGCAAATGGGACACTGATGTATATGTACATGCCATCCATTGGATCAATAGATTCCTATCCCTTGGCTTTTGCCTTTGTTATTTTTTGTAAGTCTCAGGCAGCAGCCTCTGTTTCAGAAAAGTGTACCAAACTGCATGATGTTCATTTTGTAAACTATGGTCCATGTACAGTCACATAGATCATAAAGCAGTGTATGATTAAGGGCGGGGCTACCTAGCTACTAAGAACAATCAGGACTGACCTCACTTCCAGCCCATAATACTGTAATGAAGCTAACAGCTTCACACCAGAATCGAGCTGGATCCAGATCCTGTAAGGTTGCCGCTCTGCCAATTCTGTTCGTCAGATCAACCCGTCGCTCCTCAACAGTCCAAATATGGTCACTTCCTTCACTGGTTGCCAAAATCCAAGATGGCAACGGCCAAAATGCCAAACTTGAGGCTTCAGAACCGTAGTCTACAAACCAATGGGTGCTGTCACCATGACTACGTCCATATCCAGTCTGTGATAAGTCCTTATATTCCTTCTTACTTTCAAATTGTGTTTTTTTAAGGTCTGTAAATGTACATTTGTTGTGAAGGTGTCAGTAATAAGTGTATATATTGCAGGTTAATTAGCTGATATTGCAGAAAATGTGTTTAAATACACACACACACACACACACACACACACACACACACACACACACATCAACACTGAGCATCTGGATACAAGATTAGTCAAACATTCTCGTGATTACTGACAGACCAGCAGCTGTTATGGTTGCAAAAAAACACACACGCACGCACACACACACACACACACACACACACACACACACACACAAACAAACAAACAAATGCACACACACACACACCTGCAGACACACTATAGCCTCATCTGGAGAAATGTTTTCCTCCATTAGGGCAGGGACATCTGGAACTGAGTCCAGCGAGAGGCAGTGTTAGCGGGCCACACAGCAGACGCCAAGGCCCTGGTCGTGGAGAGGCTCTGGAGATGTCATCATCATGATTTCCAGGCAGCTGGAACAGGAATGGTGAGGTGAGCTACTAACTAGCAGCAAACAAACAGACACCAAATGGAGAATGCAATAAAAGATGCACAAGTGCATGTGCGTGCCTCTGTGTGAGGGAATTTTTACGCACCAGGTGGATTCCCAAGTCCCCATGACCTCATTCTGCTTCAGTGGAAACATTCTTATTCTTACTGGATATTTTCCAATAATGTTATATAAATAATTTATATCCAAAATCAACAAATTCATTAATGAATGCTGGGGACATTCAGGACAAGGACCCACTTGAACGCAGCTGGGTTAAAAAACACTTTTGGACAGCCTCCTTGTATACATAAAGAGGGGCAATCCACTTTTATTCAAAAGAATACCCTAGTTCACCTTTCTGGGAAATAAACTTGTTCATGTGCTTGCCAATATTATCGATAGCTGTGGCATGGAGTAGCCTATCGCGCTAGAAGGACCTTAAAAAGCCAAATACACCTATAAAGCTTACACATTCACACCATGATTCTAGTTTAATCTGCACACTGACAGAAATGAAAAAATAAAAACAATTGTCACCTTATTATTCTTTGGCACAAAAAGTTTGTAATTCCTTGTAAAAGAAACATAATAAAAATAAACATATTTTCCAAGTAATAATTCTGTCTGTCAGCATTAATTATTCAGTTGTCTCCTGTTATATGCCAGACGCCTTTCCTTCTCAAGCTTCCTCAAGAAATACAGGGGTTTATGAACTTTTTTTCACAAGGATGGAGAAAATTCCTCCACCTCAGCTCCATAGTGTGTCTTCGCCTCCTTTCTTCGAAAATCATCATGATTTCCTTGGTTTTACTGGTGTTGAGCACTAGGTTGTTCTCTGAGTACCGCTCTGCAAGAATGTCTAATTTCTCTAAATAGTTATACATAGTTTGTAATCCGGTTAATGATGGTAGTGTCGTCTGCAATTTTTACAACACAGCTCTTGTCATGTTGGGCATTGTACTCGTTGGTGTACAGGGTGAACAAAGCACAAAGCCCTGAATGTGGATGTCTGAACTGTCTGGGATCTGTTTGTAAGGACGTTTACCAATCAGCTTCATGGGCGGGATGAATCGTGTTGAATGCTGAGCTGCAATCAACAAACAACAGTCTGATGGAAGTGTTGTTATTTGCAAGGTGTGTCCGGGCTGAGTGGAGGGCAGTGGAGATGAGGTACATGGATTTTTTTACCTTCGGAAGAGCAAGAGAGAATAGCAAGAGTAGCTGTTTATACAAACATCGCCTATCGAGCTCTCTTCTTACTCGCGGCAAGAAAGCATGTAAGCATCTCTAAAATGTACTTCTTTGTTAGTGGTTATGCAGTAAAGCTTTAACTATAACACAAAAATGTCTCCTCTGATATTTGGCATCGATGCACCATTAATCAAGAGACGTGGATTCACTCAACACAAAAGGGACCCTTGAGGAGTCATCTAATGCCATTCGAGTCATTTTACACTGTGGAATAAATATAGTGCATGATGGCGCAAAACAGGAAGACGACCATTCAGCATAAATAGATGCAAGTAGCAACATCCTGTTCTCAGAAGCAATGGGGCTGCGTTCTATTTTGCTAAATATTAGCATGCTTTTTCCCTTTCCTTCCCTTGGTTAGAGTGTCAACACCTAAAGTCTGTGTCCAGATGTAGGTACCCTCCCCCCAGAGACTCTGCTCCTGATCTGCTTCAAACACCTCAATTGATATCTTGTCTTTTCTTCCGTAAATTGGTGATCACTAAGTAAAATATTTGCATAGTTGCTGCCAGTTTAGCACAACCTCAAACAAAGCTAGTAGACGGAGCTGAGCATGGAGTCACGATGTTGAGAAAACACTGTTTTCTGCTGTGCAAATGGATGTGTACTTGTTTGGAGGATTTGAAGAACAAGAGGCATTATTCCTCAGCAGTTCAAGTCCTGATTAACTCTTGGTTATGGTAAGGCACATTTCTGACACAAGCACTCGGCGGCTGACCAAGTATAACAGATTGGGCCAGCTGACCAATCAGAGCAGACTGGGCTTTTTGGGAGGGAGGGGCAGGAGGTCAGAGCATTTCAAAGAGAAGCTGAGAGGAGCTGCTGCTGGACAGCCGGATGAGAAGAATGGCACATTCTTTGAGCATTAAAGCATGTTAAGATGTTCTCATTTAACCTCAAATACAAGAGTGCACCAGAAAATGAGCTTCATCATAAAGCAAGCTAGCAAAGGATATTTAATGCTACAGGTAGCTCAGTTAATACGGCTGCTTTTCCATTCACCTCTGTCAATGAGAATGGCTTCTTCAATCTCTACCTGTAATAATCATGCAGTGCTCACCGCCAAGCTGACAGTGAAAAGAACTCTTTGTGGCTTGGGCCTTTACATCCCAACTCACATTCTCCCCCATTTTCATCCTTTTTTATGGCAGAATCACTTCTCGGCTCGCTTCATCTCCCCTATCACTCCTACTCATTCATTGCGCTGTCAAGGCAAGTCTGTTCTGTCTTGGTTTCAGCTTCTCCGTCAGATCCCGCCGGGGGCCAGAAGGATTCCTGTGATAGTATCCTCAAAGTTAAGATATGCCTGACACACATGAAAGGGAGAGATGGGGAGTCGGTAAGTCAGTGAGAGACAGGCAGAGAGGGAGCATCTTTATTGAGAGAGAGAGACTTGAAGTGTTAGCTCCCTGTTCGCAGTTCAGTTTCAATTAGCTTGAGTTAAATTGTTATGTCTAAAATGGCAAATTAGAACATAATGGAAAACTATCTTTTTTTCATGTTGTGTATATTTATAGACTCATAGAAATGAAGTAAATGCAGTCTTGGTTTTCCAATTCCAACTTCCTGACTCTTAATTGAAGGAAAGACATTGAGCCGAACCCTGCTTTAGTTATGTCCCCTGATGTTTTTTGAAGTCTGCAACTCATTTTCTCTATCAGTCCCCCCTCCTCCCAATGCTCTAACAACTACCGTGCCTTGCTCTCATGTCTGCCTCGGAATAAAGGATTCTTGTGCGGAGCGAGAGCAGTCTGGCCCGACTCTCGCCTCTACATGCATTCCAGCCTCCGTCTCATCTTAGCCCAGGGCGATGGCTTCAGTCTTGATTCCCTCCTGACTGGCTGAGTGGGCTGAGTAGGTGGCTGCCTGTCTATCTGCAGTCTGTCTGCATGACTTTCTAACGGACTGACAGGGTTGATAACCAGCTAAGTGTGGGTGTTGGGGTGATTGAAGTTCAAGTTTTTGCTCACTGAGTGTCTGACACTAGCCCCATTTCAATTTGAAACAGCCAGTGAGTTCTTACATGCAGTTCAACCCAGAGTTTTGGCCAACAGAAATATCCAAGACCTTGGCCAAATTTATGATTAGTCCTTGCTTTTATACACTTGTTCACATATGTATTCATTCATTCAGATATAGACTGGAGTCTAAAGGCGGTCATGTTTGATACTTCAAATGGATTTTGGGTGCAGGGCTATTTTAATGTATGAAATATGCACTCTCTGTCTGGTCTACAGGAAGTAATGGGCCTCACTTATTTTGGGGGGAAAAAGATGAAAGAAAATAAACCCCACCAACAGGAAATTCATCATCTGAAGACAAGGCAGTGATCTGAATACTAACAAACTACAAATAGCACATTCAATAGAAGGGTCACACAAAAATATAAATGCTACACTTTTGTTTTTGCTCCCATTTTTCATGAGATGAACTCAAAGATCTAAAACATTTTCTATATACACAAAATAACCATTTCTCTCAAATATTGTTCACAAATCTGTCTAAATCTGTGATAGTGAGCACTTCTCTTTTGCCGAGATAATCCATCCCAGTTATTGCATATCAAGATGCTGATTAGACAGCATGATTATTGCACAGGTGTGCCTTAGGCTGGCCACAATAAAAGGCCACTCTGAAATGTTCAGAGTTCAATGATCCTGAGGCCCATTGTTGTGCCATACATCCACGACCATCACCTCATGTTGCAGCATGATAATGCACGGCCCCATGTTGCAAGGATCTGTACACAATTCCTGGAAGCTGAAAACATCCCAGTTCTTGCATGGCCAGCATACTCACCGGACATGTCACTCATTGAGCATGTTTTGGGATGCTCTGGATCAGCGTATACGACAGTGTGTTTCAGTTCCTGCCAATATCCAGCAACTTCGCACAGCCAATTAAGGGGAGTGGACCAACATTCCACAGGCCACAATCAACAACCTGATCAACTCTATGCGAAGGAGATGTGTTGCACTGCGTGAGGCAAATGGTGGTCACACCAGATACTGACTGATTTTCTAACCCCCCCAGACCCCCCCCCCCCAATAAAACAATACCACACGTTTCAGAGTGGCCGTTTATTGTGTCCTGCCTAAGGCACACCTGTGCAATATTCATGCTGTCTAATCAGCATCTTGATATGCCACACCTGTGAGGTGGGATGGATTATCTCGCAAAGAAGAAGTGCTCACTATCACACATTGACACAGATCTTTGAGTTCACCTAATGAAAAATGGGAGCAAAAACAAAAGTGTTGTGTTTATATTTTTGTTCAGTGTATATATATGTGTGTGTGTGTGTGTGTGTGTGTGTTGTGTGTGTGTGTGTGTGTGTGTGTGTGTGTGTGTGTGAAGGCACACTACTGAAGAGGAAGCAAAGCAAAACCATGGGGTGAGGGAATGCTTGTGTTTTGCTGTTTTTAGTGTACACGGTGCTGCCATCGTTTTCAACAGCTGAAAACCATTATACAGTCTGGGGCTATAAACAACACAAGGTCTGTATTTGAGGCTGTACAATCCCCAGAAACACTTAAATATTTCATTTTAACCTATTTATTTTTGGTAATAAATCTCTCTTAAAATCCATCTTATCTTCTCTATAATTAAGCTGTCACATCAGTATGGTTCACTTTCAGTCTGGTTAATAATAATTGTGAGAGTCTTAAAGTAGCAGTGTGTATGACTGAGTGTCATCTCACTGTGTAGTAGCAGACTGCATCCAATTTAATAGCCCTCTCCCCTTCCAAGTGTGCAGGTGAACTAAGGTGAATGAAGGTAACCTTCAGGTAGCATAAATACAATAAGGGCCTTTGCTCAAGGGTTTGTCCCTGTCCCTTTATCGTTTGGTTTGTCCATTCTGGGCTACTGTACAACCATGGCAGTGCAACATGACGGGCTCCTTTAAGAGGACAGGATACATTTCTAATTGTACGGAAAAACTGAACCTGGAGAGCAATAGCTGGATATATTAATGTCCACTCTTCAACTACCTAAAAGTTGTACATCTCAATTTACAGAAGGCATAAATACTTTGTACATTCTTAATCAGGCACTTGCCGGCTCTTTGACCTGCTGGATGTGTGCTTCGCCCGCTGGCTGCTGGCTGGTTGAATGGCAGCATTGTCCTTGTACCATGACCTATCCACCGCCTTGAGATCGGCGGACCACATTGCCAGCAACAGGACAGAATTAGGGGAATACCATTCCATAAGATGTGTATAAAATGCCTTAGGCGGTCCAGCGGGAACGTCAACACTAACAATTTTGTCCCAAAACTATGAAACAGTGAGTACGAAATACGATGTAACATTCCAGTTTTCAGTCTGAATTTTTCAGCTTTGTACAAGATTAGTGTGTTTAAAACACATCAATATGGACGATTGGGTCTATGATATCACACCATAATTGTGGACGCAATAAGTTATGCTTTCCTTGGCTTATTATGCATACAACTGGCTTTACTCATTGAACTGAAGTTCTCTACTAATCATCTTTAAGTAATCCTTCAAGGAAACCTTTGATGTTTGGATATTTTTCTCTTTCTTGCAGAGCTTTCCACAATATTATTATTATTATTATTATTATTATTATTAGTGGTTTAGCATAAATACTGAATACAGAGAGAAACCTGAAACCCTTACGAGCAACACCAAACACTTTCACTGATATTTGTAAAATGTAATGTCGATTTAGATACGACAACTAATTAAGACTTTTACAGTTATTATAAGCACGATTAAAAAATGTAGGATGGATTTTTAGAGCAGAGATTTTTCAGAAACAAGAGTACTTTTAAATAATGAAAGGGATTTCATTGGCTTTTTGGACTTAAGAATAACACTTTTTTTCAGCTTATTATAATATTATTCTTTGGTAGAATGGAAATCTTAAAATGCTCCTCCCCTTAAAAATAAAATAATAATAATTCATTTCATTCAAGGTTGTAAAAATAGAGGAAGGATCAGATGTAGCAAAGACAAAACAACAACCAGAGATGGAAGAATACATGCTGGGTGAAAATTAAACGAGACAGCGCTATAAGAACATCGCCGCCACCCGAGCCATTCTCTGCTGCATGGAATGTGTTTGTATCTGTATTTGCATTGTGTTGTCTTGTTGTGTCATCTGGCTCAGGAATGCAGACAGATACGTTTGCAACCACCTCTGTATTTACCACTAACTTATATCCCTGGGGAGATACACAATCACACACACACACACACACACACACAGCAGCTCGGTAGATTTATAGGGCTATTTATCCCGCCAGTCGTCCGTCTGTCTGGTTCTCATCTATTCTTGTCATACAGCTGCGTAAGTGTGGATTAAACCTCTTCCTGGATGATACACACCACAACCACGTTCCACTTAATGAGAATAGATGCCATTTAAATGCTACGTGGCCAGACCTGGTTGGAAATATTAAGAACCGATGGCCCTGTTCTGCACGGTGCAACCACTGCACATGAGCGACCGGAGACAATTCATGGGAAATTGTGTTTCTGTTGACTTCCCTGGGGGCACAGCAGGCTATAAGAGGCATATCGCTCTGTTTCGTGACCTTTGTCGTGTGTAATCTCTGCAACTCTCCCACTTTGCTTTCTCTCTCAGCATACGATCTAGTGCTGTGAATTACTAGAAATCTCAATATGCGTTTTCAAGCCCCGAGGCCTGTGACAGGGGTGGCACATATGAGGATTTCTTTGCAACAACGGTGACAAAAGGGATGCGAAATGTTTCGGAGCAACAGCTTCTTCCGACACTCGCTAAGATCACACTAACAAGCAGCATTTGAGGTTTGTGGTTTTAAAATGATGACATCAAAACAACAGGAAGTACAACATGAGAAGGCGAAGTTGAGAATGTCAGAAATGAGCCTGAGGATGTAATGAAGTAGGACCTCAACCACAAGCAGACAAGAAGTGTGTGTGTGTGTTTGGGTGGGGGTTAAATAATGTTAAATTATAGGCCTCCTGCCTCATCAGGGGAATTACGATGAGGCCCGATAGGACATAGTATATTGTGCATAATGGCTTGTTTTTGTGGGACTTTCTGTTTATGTGGGTATGTGCATGTTTTTGTTCACATCGGGCTCATGTGATGTTTTCCCTGCAGCCTGCAAGTCGCACTTGTCTGAAGGTGACTGATGGTGACTGATATAGATAGTAACGTATGTGCCAGAAGCTACTGATGCGACACGGTGTCTCTGGCTTCACTGTGAAACGAGAAAGTTGAAGTTTCTGAAAGGCGATCATGGCGGTGTGAAGACTCCTCCGTATAAATAATTCTGCCTGATTTTTCCTGCATCTCTATGTAAGGTAACGTGCACTGACTAATAGGAGACATAGAATTGGAGCCCTGTAGCATCTCCCTGTTTCAGTGAGCAGCCATCGAGGTCACACTGATGTCACGTTTAATGTTCATTAAATGCTTTACTTGTTCAGCTTAATTTCTTAATTTGTCAAACATAATTCTGAGAATAATTTACAATGATAAATGAACCTTCAACTACTGTTAAATTATAGAACTATAACAGCAGCAGTTTGTCAACAAATGTAATGAATTGCACCTTATCATTAGCTGTTCAATTTACAATTGGCAAATTGGTGAATGACAGTTGCGTCGTGTATGTGAGTGGGAGTGAGGTTTATCGAACAGAGACATGAATCTTTGGGTAACGCTTGAGATCTATTCTGCCTTCAGCTCCATTTCCAGGACAACGTAAGGACGCTCAAGTTGAGAATTTCAACCCATTTAAAAATCAGCAGGGAGCAAAGATCACAGTCTATCTTTATAAATCTATGATTGCAAATGTATAAATGATCACCTCTGTGAAGTTACAATTCGCTGTGATGTCTCCTGTAACGTTAAACTTGGGATTAAAGATTTTTAAACTTTGTTTTGTTCACAGTTTTGCTGGTTTATTCAAACAAGTGCTGGGATAGCGCAGGAGGCTCAAAACACTCAGTGGGACGTAAGGCAGCACCTCTGGGTGAGATACCAAACTTTTAGACTGTTGGGGTCTTTTTGGGGTGAAAACTAGTGGCTGCTGCCAATGGAACGCTTGCTGGCCAGAAAACAATCAATCAGCTAAAGAGGCTAAAAGGGTAATACTTCTGTTAGCTGTTAGCTTTCGGCGCTCATTTCGGGGAACATATTGTGCGACTCACTGCTGTTGAGGAGATGGTTTAAAAGTCTTTGGTCTTTGATTCATCACATTCCCGGAGGATTGATTTAGTTGGAATTGCATGCTCTTCTGGATTTCAAACCCTCTTCCTGATTCAGGCAGACTGGTGACATTTAAATAAATATCTCGCCATTAGCCATTAGCTCCTAGTATGATTGCTCTGTTGTTCAGTTTGATACACTTACAGAAGAGATCACGCCAGTGCCAATATGTTGTGTGAAATGGGATATTCCATGAAGCTTTGTGAATTAGACAGATGGTTATGGGGAGCCAGATGCTCTGCAGGTTGCATCAGTAGGAGAAGCCACGTAACCAGTGAGGACGCTTCAGTCAAGACGCCTTCTGGGAGCAGACAAGCAGCTGCTAGACACTGTGGTCCGAACCCATTTAAAAAAAACCCTCATAACTCCATTACACAGCCTCTGTGAATACCACTATGACCACACACATGCACACACACACACACAGACACACACACACACACACACACACACACACACACACACACACATAAACACACACACACACAGACACAGAGAGAGATCAATCTCCTTTCCATTTCCCAATTCTCTTCTCACTTCACCTTTCTGTCACTCAGGTTTTCTCTTCTCCTTCTCCAAACACTCCTTTCCCACTCCAGTCTGTGTGAAAGACACATCTCCAGTTATGGATTTGTTTTTCAGACTTTATTTTTTGACAAATATAATTTGCAAATTTGCCCCTGGTCTCTGCAGGTACAATACATTTCATATATCTGTTTGTAATGTGATGATGCGTGTTGTTTTTGACTAGCATGACATCAGCTAAGGATGTCATGCTGGCTCTTACCTCTTCATGCAACTGACGTTTTAGATT
This sequence comes from Chelidonichthys spinosus, assembly GCA_029853015.1. Taxonomy (NCBI): domain Eukaryota; kingdom Metazoa; phylum Chordata; class Actinopteri; order Perciformes; family Triglidae; genus Chelidonichthys; species Chelidonichthys spinosus. Next base: position 16,413,548 of record CM056821.1, on the reverse strand, counting down.
TCGTATTATGATTTACGCTGCGCTAATCACTATTTTTGTACCAATCCACAGAGAATTCAAACCTGCTCCATACTCTTAACAAGCATGTGTTGTTTTGACACTCCCTAACTTTACTGTTTTGGTTGAGTTTCATCACTCTCATCGACCCTGTCTACAGTCACAGCAGGAAGCCAATTTCAGCGCAAAAGCTCAAACAAGTTGTAACCAAACTTTTCAGCGCCAAACGGCAGACTGACAAACCAGCTGATACACGGCATCTAAAAAGATACATATTTCTCTCAGGAGTTGGTGGAGACCAAAATAAAGGTAAAAGCAGAGTGAATGTTTCCAGGTGGCCAGAACACAAGTTCAAATGAATGTTGTGTAGGCCACTGTTTGCCAATAAATTTGCCACGCCTACTTTTTATGTATGTGTCCTTTCTTTGCTGCCCTCAAAAGCATGATTAATGCAGGTTTAAAGGCCATGCAAACACCCATGGTGAGTCTACATGTGGGGTTACATTTGTGGGCTGATACAAACTGTGCTTAACCCACATTCCCCTACCTATACTGTGTTGTTGCATACAGAGTTTGGTTATGGTACATAATTCCAGCACAGCTTGGAACATGTGTAGTCCATTTGCTTGATTGTTTACAAAGGTTACTTTTCATTTAGTTTTTTCAGTCTTTGTGGAGGTAATTAAACCTGCTCATGTTTGTCATCTTTTTCTGACTGATTGTAGTCAGCTGGTGAGTCACATAGTTGGCAAATGAGAAAATGAAAAATTAGTTTGTTCCGATTTTTTTGAATCCTGTCTCAGTCTCTGCATATCTCTTATACCTTACAAAATACTTCCGACTTGCCACTCACAACTGCCTTTCACAGCAACATGCACATGTGATACAGTAGCACCGCTGCCTGCTGAGTCTGCCAGTGCATGGTGACATGTGGGATGTAAAAAAGTCACGAGGTCAGCCAATCTACTGCCCCTTTCCCTTGGCACAGAGCATTGTGGGAGGTGAGCCAGGATATTCACTCATGGATATTTGAACTATGATGATTGCTGCATTTTTTCCAGTAAAAACAAATAAAAAGAACAAAACTGCCAGCTTAAACTCAGACCTGAACATCTGCTTTCACAGATTCTCCATAAACAATACACCCAACCATGTTCGGCATTTACTCTCACATGTGGATCCTGTCTGTGAATGTAGTGTAGTGTTGTAATTCAAGGCCTTTCAAAGCACCAAAATATGTTTTAAATGGTGCTATCAATCTCTTTGCTAAAGCAGGTGTCACTTTTGTACAAATGGTGGATGTCATTTTGGAATGAAAGTCTTTAATTATTTAGAGACCGATTAGTCAAACCACATGCGGTTGTTCAAAGTGAGTGAAGGCGATCCATAGGGGGAAGAGGTAGAGTGGATATCAATCTACATGTGCAATCTTCACTGTACACAGAAAATAATAAAACGCTTTGCCTTAAAGCCAAATGTCAATTATTTTGTTTCAGAGGAAAACAACGTGAAAAAATGATCTTTATTATTAAAGGTTAACCCATTATTTTGAAATGTCAGCATTCAGTATTTGATTGGAATAAGGTGGAAATTGGTCACAACTACTCAACCACCAGGGAAAAGTGCCATTATAAAAAAGACAGGAAATTAGAATTATTTGAAGGTCAATCAACACCAACAACACTAAAAATAAACTTGATACATTACATATATACATAACATTTCAGCAAGCAATAATAATGTTAAATAACTTTCTTTCATTGCTTCATATCGACTGTATTATTCACTAATATCACTAAATTATTTATTTCATAATGAGATGTCTTGTTTATTTATTTATCTCATATCAGCCATTTCCTCATTCTATATAGTCCCACTCACTCCAATCTAGACAAAGTGCCAGACAGAGTTCATTACAAAGATCCCAAAGGGAACCGCGGTGGGCTCACATCATCCAATCACGCTAACCAGGAAATGAGTCAGTGTTACCAAGGGGACCAGCACTCAGGGTCACTAAAGACAAGGGCATTGAGGACTACTCTGGTGAACGTGCATACACAGGCACCTACAAACCCCGCCCCCTCCCAGGGGTAATATCTCAACAATTAAAGATAAATGGTAGACAAATAGCTTCCATCCATCCATTAATCCATTTTCCTCCACTTATCCCAGAACTTGGTAGTAAAAATAACATTAATACCAGTCTCCTGAATGAAAGTCCTGTGTTTGTTTGACCCCTCTTCCCCTTCTCTGACTTTTTTACTTAGACTGAAAACTGGCAATAGTTTATAGCTTGACCTGATCTGAAGGGGGAGGTTATTCCAGAGCCTGGGGTCAATGACAGACTGGATGGAGGTGTTGGGATGATGACCTGAGTGGCATACATGTGGAATAGGGAGTCAGCAGATCAGTAAGTTAAGATGGTGCGACACCATGTAGGGCTTTTAAAATGAAAAATAACATTTTTAAATCAATTCTAAATTTAAACGGGGTAGCCAGTGAAGATGAGCAAGGATTGGGGTGATGTGTCTTTTCTGGTAGGCTACCTGTTAAAAGTCGTGCAGCTGCATTTTGCACCAGCTACAATCTGTTCATGCTGGATTGTGTTAAAACTCAGTAGCCTATAGAGAATTACAATAGTCAAGGGTATTGACAAACATAATGGGCCCTAGTTTCGTGGCACAGCGCAGGGTGGCGCAGGGTGGCGGAGCTGGCGCAATGCAAGTTTCAACCAGTGCAGCCTTGTGCATGGTCAGTTTGGCAGTTTGGTGGATCGCCTGCGACAAGATGGGTGTGGCGGCGCAGCAGGGGGAGGCGTCACAGATTCAGCTTGGCGCAGTGGAAGTTTTGTGGCAAAAAGCCTCGCCGAGACTGCGCCGAAAGCCCGCCACCTCCAACCTGGTCTACTGTTGGCGCAAGGCAAATTACAGCTGGCAGAGTGGCAGTTTGGCTCACCGGCGCGCAGTGCACACACGTCATCAAGACCTCACAGGCAGGTTTTCACAGTTCCAGGCACATTTAAATGCAATAAATAATCACAACAAACACTACTTAATGCAACAAATTGAATCAACACGTGAATTTATATCTATATAGTTTGTACCGTCACATCTGATGTCAGATCAAAGGCGGATGGCACCCATACGGAAACTCTGTCTGACTTAATTAACACAGCTGAAACTTGGACCAGAAACATGCAACTTTGCCGCGAGCTGGAACCGCGGCTGCAGCTGGTCTGAGCGGCATGCGAGGTCCCGGTGTCCTGCCGTTCTGGTGTTGGACAGGGAATCCGGTGCAGCTATGGAGATGATGAAGATGGTGATGATGATGATGATGAATGGCCCTGCCGGCTCGTGCAATCACCGGGTTCTCGCCACTATTATGTCTACTGCTGTGCGCCCTGACCCTGTTTTGTGATAGACATGCCTAAAATGTGCCTACAATTTCTATAGTGATATAATATCGGCATTATAATTATTATGACTATACGCACGCACTCCACTCGGGTGGCTGTAATTAAGCCCACTACCCCGCACAGGCGCTTTTTACATGGAACTTTGACAGGGCCAGGGGCACAAAGGCCACCTTGGCCGTAATTTGAACATTTTTTTGACATGGCATCAAGGTGTGGGGGCTGTCGTTGCTGTAGTGAAATTCCCACCCTGTTTGTAACCCTTGCCAGCTTCATGTAAAACAATTTTTGATCCCTGAAAGCTCTTTTTGGTGAGGCATGGCTCACATAAGCACTTCTTGTGCAGTAGTCAAAGTAGCTGTAGTCCACACCTCCAAATTTATCATCTATCAACGACGCTCCAGGTGTTCACCATGAGTTTTTTTGGTTGTTCTCAATACATAGACATGAAAGTTAAAAAAAATGTCATGTTTTTATTTCAGACACATTATAACCTAACGTAGGAATAGCTTGGTTTCAGTCACGTGATTGTGATGACGCGTTAAGGGGGCGCGATTTCCAAATGGCTGTCCGGAAGTAAAAATGCAGACTATGGAGGAAACCGTTCCAGAGAGTCCGTATTGTAGGGATTTAGAGCCAGTTTCTAGAATACGATACAAACAATTAGTAAGTAAATATGTTGGGGGTGACCCGTAAGCCTACCTCATGAAGATGAGTGAGTTTTCTGGAGCGAGCGACGTGGCTCCCGATGGGGGGAGGCTCACGGACTGAGGCATCGGGTACCCCGAGGCGGAGGAGGAGGGTCCGCCGACGCGACCCGCCCAACCAAGACCGTCGACGCTGCCCTCATTTCCCCCGCTAGAGCGACACCGTCGGATTTGCGTATGCGTAACGCGGTCAGCACGGAGACGGGTAGTCCACTGGCAGCCGCGCCCGACTCATGCGGGCCCGATGGGCGCCCATCCCCGGCCGGAGGGTCGGGGAAGGAGGGGGGAGTGCGCCGAACGTTGAGGCAGGCGAGCCAGAGACGGGCCCAAGTACCGCACCGGGCATCCCGAAGTCTGAACTTCGGGGGACGAAGGCAACTGGTGCATGCGACTGCCCCAGCAGCGGAGAACGCAAGCGTTCCTGATTGATGGCAAAGCAACTTTCAGACCCGAAGATGTAGGTTTAAAATCCACTTTTAACAACGTTTTTCTGTGAGCTTTTTACAATTCTCACCTTTATGGACGACAACCTTTGGTACTCTAAAAAAACTTTTCCTTTTCACGGGTAGATCGATTGTAGCAACCATAAACTACACAAAACATGAGCATCTTGACTTTTTCACACTGCAGTTCTATGGGCAGACTTCACTTCCTGCCATCCATCTGGATTTAACGCGTTCGCGATGCAGCACTGTGACGTCACGTGAAACCAACCTATTGAACCAGAGAGTAAAACATAGCTAATGAGAGCACTAAAGTCACTTTTTATGAGCTCTGAGTGACAACGGGTAGATTCGTTTGACCCGACATGGACAATAATCCTTGAGAGTGATTAGGCAGCATCTCACAAAGCTTAACCAGGACATCAGTTACCAAGGCGCCTGGCATACAACGCGTGATAGCGTTGACAAAGCACAAGTGCCTGGTAATAGAGTCACTGATTATCAGGGTAGATGGTGGAAATAACGGTGCCGGCTGAGAGCCCTCACCTGAAAAGGAAGAGGAAAGCCTGCTGCCCCCCACCCGACGAGGCACCCGACAGAGAAATCACGGCCAGCTGCTGGATGGTAGGCTGGTGGTGCGTGACTGTCAGTGCCCCTGGAGCATCACCACTGACCGACAGGTGGGGCACGGCTAGCTGCTGGATGCAGAGCTGCGTGGCTGTTGGTGTAGCCTGCTGAAACGATTCCTCAATGGCACTGTGGGGGAGACTGTCTGAGCGTCGGCCTACTCGATCCTTCAGCAGCTGCTGCCGGCAAGTGGAAGATGTTTCCTGCTGCCCCTGTTGACACTCAGAGGCAGACCCAGACGAGCCTCCGCCAGTGGCAGCAGGAGATGAGCTCGCATCTCCAGCTGCAGGCTGTCTGCGTGCCCAGTTGGTGAGTGGCGGAGGCGTCGACCGCACTGCCAGTTGAAGACCTTTCTGCCGCATGGACGAGGTAGAAATGGTCGCGGCTCGATCATCTGGCTGTGGTGGCTGGAAGGCAGCCACTGGTCATCAGCTACGTTGGGAGATAGGGTCAGGTGCTCATCTGCCTGCAAGGGAGACGAGCCAGAGGCTGGAGAGGAGCCCCTGCTATTAGCTTTGGATGACCACTGATCTGTACTACTGACCATGATGACTGCGGTGTGGAACAAGACTGGGGACAGCAGGAGGGATCTTAGTGGACCGTGTCCTGCAGTGTAGCCGCTTGGATGCCAGCCGCTTGGATTGCCCGGCAGCTACGTCCGGACAGGAGAGCTTCTTTATTTTTTTTATTTATTATTATTATTACTATTTTTTTTTACTTCTGCTTGTCGGTTAGTTTTGGGATTTCTTTCAGGTAGAGGGAGTCCTCAGATATTGTTGCAATGCTGTGGTTATCCTTTTTCTTCTTCTTTTTTTTTACTAGTACTACATCTGTTGTTATGGGCGTCTGAGGAGTACACAAGAGTCCGCTAGGGTCAGAGTGATTAAAGGTTTATTTGATTGACAGTTGAGGATAAACACAACTATACACGTTAACGGTGCCATGTGCATCGGCATAAAGACATCAAGAGCCACTGGCGAATGTCAAGATTTGGTGGCCTGGGAGTGAAACCGTAAACAGGATGTCAGGATATTGAAATCATAAGGCAATGTTAAATATTCCAACAATGAAGTACTGGAAAGCAAGGAATGTCAACGGCGGATTGTAGAAAACTGAAATTGCTGTTCAAGACTGCAAGTGAAACGTAACTTCTTCTTTGTGCTTCTCGTAGTTAGGTACACACCACTCTCTGTCTTTGATCACTTATTCATTCATCCATCTCAATCTGCATCTCCAGTGTAGGTTGTTGATCCGGTAATTACTGTCTCCTACTCTCCAACTACTGTCACACACTCAAACATTCACACACACACACACACACACACACACACACACACACACACACACACACACACAACTTAGATAATAAACACAAGGCGTTTTACATTTCATCTCATTTGATCATGTCTCTTATCCCTATTTATGTAAATGACAGGGCTTCATCAGATCCAGTCTGCCTACACAACTTCACTGTGGCGATTCTCTTGTGTTTCAGAGGATTTCCATATGACTCGGGTAATTATGTCTAGCTCTCCGGCCTACGCATGGGAACATTGTGCCATGGGTGGTGGACCAACCGCAGTTCATTGAAAGGTCAACAAATAAACAGGCGTATCGTGTTTCATACAGTCCTGCTGCCTGCTCTGTTTGTGGGTGTGTCTGTTACTATATACTGTGTTTGTGTGGCCATGAAAAGATGGGCTAGATATTAAGCCATACTGAGCCCTTTTAAGAGCACTGATCAATCCCCAGGAGTCGACCGGAGAGTGAAAGTACCCAGCATTGTTAGTAACATTACGATTGAATTTAATGGCCTCTGGAGGGATCAATGCCATGATTCAGTGGCTATTTATCACTCAGTGAGTGGACTAGAGACAAATGGGGCAGGGGTGTTGGGACCATGAGGTCCAGATGAGGAGGACCTGCTTGAGGCTTGAATAGAAGTTCACTAATTTCCTGCAGCAACTAAAAGTGAAAAATAAAAAGGTGGGCAAGCTACAGTGGGATATCAACTCGGGATTATTAGGCAGACAGACCATTTTTTTTCAAAAGTTATCTTGCATTTTTGAAATATTTTTATAGGAATGTGGCTTTTAACCAAAGATTGATGTTTGTTTGTGTTGATGTCTCAAATGAATTTCATGAAAACAGGTTTTCGTGTCTTGAAAAGATAAAATGCTCCAGTATTTCACAAGGTAAAGCAATTTGAGAAAAGCCTCAATGTATATAGCAGAAATATAAAATCATCTCCTTTCCAATCTTGTCAATCATCTTAAAACCACAATATTTACCTAAGCCTTCAGCTAACTTATTCAAGTAAACCTTGAAAACAAAATAAACGTACATTGGAAGTTTGTTTTTGAAAAGACACTGTATGCATGTAACAAGCAGACACTGAAACACCATCTCTGACTGACTGACTCGTACATTGAGCATCATAGTTTGAAGCATCCGAGCGTCAGTTATTGACGAGTTGGGACTACGACCAATGAATAAAAGCCAACACAACAAGTCTCCAATAAATATGCTCTCTTGTTGATGCAGTTTTAGAGAGTTCTGTGGGCATTTTGTGACAAATCAATCAATCATTATGCAATTTAAATTTGACAGAACTAACAACTCTATCAACACCTCTATTCATTAAAAGAGTTAAATCAGCGCCTCTTTGACACTGTGTCAACAACTTCCTAATATTAGTAGCATCAAGGGTCTTGTATATTGGATTTTTCTTCACTTTTCTGTTGAGAAAAACCTCTTAAAATGGTAGAAAGTTTATGTTTGGGACAAACAGAAGCACAAGGCATTTAGCATGCACAGTGCACCAGCTGCCACGCCTCAAAAGTATGAGAGAACAGTCTGCTGCAGAACTGATTTAATAAAGTGGAAAGAGGGTACTTCCACTTTGGTCATTTGGTCAAACAACCATGATGATATGTAGGTGAATGTGATGTGTTGTGTTGTATTTGTCTTTGGAAGAACAGTTCAAGCTCTATAGATGACAGGACATCTGGGACTCACCACAACAAATACAAAGGAAGTGCAATATGTATTGACTTCTAGGGAAACCATGTATAAATCACACGCCTCATTTACTTACTAATTGATTGTTTTTACTTTGATGCTTCAGTAGATATAATAACCAGCCTTGCTGTCATTGCTAATGGGTATTGTAATTAGCATATGTGGATGGGGTTTTTTTATGGGTGTTTTAATAAGGAATACAGAAGCATAGTCCGTTCACCACTGTGACCACTCTCCCTCCTGACAGCCGCAAAGGCAAAGAGCAAAACCATGATGGATTGGAGGCTGAGAAAGAGGAGAAGAGCCTTCGAGAGAAAAGGAGGTTAAAAGGAGGAGAAGAAAGAGAGGAAACGGAAGAGCGGCTGAAGGGGAAACAGGGGCTTATTATCTGACCGCCACGGTTCCAGACCAGTAGCTCTCAAAGTGGAGGTCCTCAAGCACAATGAGTAATGGATTCAGTTCACTCTAATCATCCCTATTAGGCAGTGCGTTCTGATGGCGACCTTTGTCCCCATCCTGATTCTCTTTTGGCCTTCTTTTTCATCACCCTCCCTGTATTTCAGTGCGAATGAATACAGATGTCTTTCTGCGAGCAGCGGCCCATATCAGTCAAATCTGGATATGGACTCTGATACGTTTCTAAATGAGTCCATGACATGCAAATATTTGGGGTCAGTACAGGTTCAAAAATAGAAGGGACGGAGTTAGCTGCACTGCATGTAAATGCAAACACAGTGTGAACAATGTCACTCTCCTAGTGGAGGCTTTGACCGAACCAGACTTTATTGGCATTTCTAAAGAGGATGAGATCCTGAGCATCATCACGCACTTTAAATGAGACAGTTTGTTTCATGTTTTTCTGCATTAAAGGGGCACTCCACGTATTTTACACATGAGTTGACTCAATACAGGGGAGTACTATTCAGCCTGTGAATGCTGCTGCTTCCTGTCTTTGGTGGCATCAGGGTCATCGTGGATCGGGCTCTGGACTTCACACTTTGTAGCAGAAAGCCTACGTTATGGAACATTTAGGTCAGGGTTATTGAAAGTCTAAATAAAAATGAGTTGAGTTTTGTTTTACAAAATTAGCATAGTCGAGTGAGGTGTGAAGTCAGCGGTCTGATTCAGCAACGTCAATTATAAAGTAGGTTGCTAACATTAGCCATCATAACCCACATACCAGACCATGTAAGGCTGGAGTAGGAAACCCCTCAGTGTAATGAAATGAGCAAGGGTGTTTTTCCAATGCAATTTTTCATTTGTAACAGCAAGAATGTGTAATTTCCTCTTTCAAAAGTTACCATCTTAACTTTCACTGGAAGCTGAGACATATACACGGTATCACTGCTTTCCATAGGAACTTAAATTAATTCACAGCATTTTGATAGAAGGATGAAGTGATTTTTCATTTTGCAGACGAGCTCAATTTATAGTCCTCCATACAGTCCTCTACTCCGCTACATATTCCTGAACTCCCTTGATAGTGAGTACGGTGAAGTGAATTTCAGACACAACCAGGGCCTCTCGTTCAATCCTAGAATTAAGAATATCTAGAATGTTTATCTGTTGGTGATGTTTTAATTTCAACCATTGCTTTAAAGTTGTACTCCATAAGATTTGAGATGCGTTGCTTCTAGTTGCCTCTTTGGTGGTAGATTGAACTGCAGGCAAGCCTCATCTCCTTCACCCAACAGTGTCGAATGTATCTCATCTATGTGATGCCTTCAAATGCTCCACACTGAAAGGATGTCCATGGTTTCCCCTCGTTGGCGGTCACTTTGCTTCTGAATGACTTTCCTTCTTCACTTCCATTAGTTTATTGTTTATTTTTCTTGGGACTGGAAGTTGAATTGTCTTCTTTCTCTGCCTGTTGATCCTCCATTGTGAGTCAGCAGTAATGAAATGTACCTGGTCAAACACTTTCGACTAGAGGGAGCCTGACTCAGCAGTTGGAATTTACAAGACAAATACAAGACTACATACAGTATCTGTATATAATCATGATGAGCTGTAGTCACATTTACCAACAAGGGTGTTTCTATACTGACATACGCTGTGTCACACTTTTAGCAGTAGTGTTCAACTAGTGTTCAAAGCTCAGGACTGCATGCAGCTGAGTCGAATCCTCAAAAAGCCTTTTCATTTTTACAGCAGGGTGTAATGAAAGCAGTTTCTACAATGGTTTACCAGCAGTCACTCCAGCTAACTGATTAAGCTGGCAGAAATACCCTCGGGCATCACTCACCAGCAACGATTCTGATGGAGGTGTCAAAGGTCATACCGATTCCTCATAGTCAGTTGAAGTGGAGCAAATGATGGAGCAACGCACACACACACACACACTCACACGCACAAACACACACACGTGCACACACACAAACACACACACACACAAACACACACACACAAAGTGGCAGCTTTTTAATGTCAGGCAGCTCAGTAGGGAACCTGAACAGTAAATGCTTACTCATAATAACATGTGACCTAGCTTATACAATAGCTAAACCTATTTTACATGTCGTCGCAATAACTCTTTTTCTTTTCTTTTCTTATCTTTTCTTCTTCGTTTTTCCTGTTAAAAAACAGAATCGGTCACAAGATGTGGAGAAGTCGTGGAAGTGTGGAGGGGTGGAGCAGAGGAGAGGAGGAAGAGATTCAGGTGACATCTCCTCCTTCCTCTTCCAAGTACATATGTGACCATGTGCTGCTGCTACTGAAGGAAATGGTGCTTGTGTAGCATGTGTGTGTGTGTGTGTGTGTGTGTAAGAGAGAGAGAGAGAGAGAGAGAGAGAGAGAGAGAGAGAGAGATGTGTACATTAGATCAGATGTATCTCTAAGATACTACATTGACATTCTCTTTGGACAAAAGTTATGAAGTATTAGCCTACATTTATGTGTGTCTTGGGGATGAGCAGTGGTGAGACAGGATAATGGAACAGTGTTAGTCATCAGCCTGCCCGTCATTTCTCACACCTTCATAATGTCAAATCCTGGAAAACAATCAAACATTACTGCAAAGTCCAGTAAATATCTACTCCCATGGAACCATTTTTACCAGATATATTAACCAACTTTTTTTTCTTGGCCAGTCACCTGATGGGGGGAAAAATACATATTTTTCCTTCATAACCTGTTTCTGGGACTGTACAGCTTGTATACACTGGTAGAAACCCTACTGTTTCCACCAACAATACAACTTCCACCAGGAAACAAAACCAGCACCAAATTCAGAAAGCTGCTTGGGACACAATGTGGTTTGAGCTACACCAGCTGACACCATTGTTTTTTTCCTACTACTATGACATGATCCACTCATCTGCTTTTATTACTTGCTGCTCTCCTTGTTTGTATTGGCCTTGATTAGGCATGAGGAGGGAGATTCGTAGATAGGGCTGGTCATGCCTTCGCCATTGGTAGAATTAAAAACGCACTTCTGTTTATTCTATAGAAAGTTTGTATTTTCAAACAAAGGGCATTTGTTTTGGGGATAATAGGCTGCTGGACAGATGAACTGAAGTCTGAGGAGGTGCCTGGTGATCGAAACATTACACACCAATAAATGTGCTTCTAATGGAGCTACCTGGTGTACAGATCTATCTGTTTTAATTCTGCTAGATTTGTCTTTGATCCGGCACTCTATTGGGGTTTTTAATGCCAGACAGTGTCCTGATCCTTCAGACAGGTTGTTCAGTCACAATAATCTTTTAGTGGTCCTGCAAAGATAAACTCATTTTGTGCACTTGCTGGTCCTTGACCTCTAACCCCACAGACTGTGGATGCTAACACCGGCAAGCAGATGTAAACATACTTACAGACACTATCCTTTTTAGCCTTTTTAGAACTACCCAACTCAAATATACACAAACCAGTGAGGACCATCTACATCCTCGTTGGTGATGAAACCCTCTGAAAGCAATTTGGAAAAACTCATAATGTCTGTGGAGCAGGTTCAACATGAGGCTGTTTATCTTAGCTTAGCTACACCTACAGAGCCACAAAGCTCTAGAGATGTAAGATTTCTACCCAACAGCTGTAGTTCCAATGTTACAGACCCTTGTACAAAAGACAGACACAAGTCTCATGTGTTTATACGACTGATAGAAATCTCTCAGAAGATGACTTTGAAGAGCAGATAACAAACAGCAGACAGCTCAAAACTCCATTAGTTTAGGACATGGGCACGACATTGTTGAACTGGAGCCTGTATCTATTAGTGAGTGTGTGTGTGTGTGTGTGTGTGTGGCCATTTCATGTCATCCATTCTAGGAATCAGGAACTTCTTTATGTCTGCTACACCCCGTTTAACAGAGAATGGAAACATGGGGAAACAGCAAGTCTGGTCAAATGTACAAACCAACACTCTCAAGCTCAGTAAAGTTATATCTTGTGTGTTTTATCCATACAAAAATACCAGTGTTAGAGTAAAACGAACAATTCATTATGAGTGTGTTAATCATACGTTTGTCGCCAGCTAAAGATATTTCCTCATGTCGATAATAACACCTAGTTTTACATTTTTTCAATTGATGTCACTTCAAGGAGGAATTGCTGTATTGAAGGTTTCTTAAGACAAGAATTGTCACCAAATGCATGTCATGTAAATTAATTCTGATAACGTCTGAGAGATTTTTAATAGTTTGTCCAGCCGAGGGAAGATACTGAATAGTGGTACCGGTACTTAACACCTTCACCTACTTCAGAAATGTTGTAGGATAAGATGAACGGATTCAGAACAGCTTTTGTTACACAGAGGTTATTGTTTGGTTGTATTTCCAGAGAGATACTCGAACACCAAACATGGGATATTCAACACCAAGGCTGTGGAGCCGTGTGAAGGACTTAGTGGCATCTAGCTGTTGCAGATTGCAACATACTGAATTCTCTCTTTGACCCCCTTCCAAGGACGTCCAAAAACTACAGTGGCCTTTGGGTGACATTAAGATACTAAAGGCCCTCTCTAGAGTCAGTGTTTGGTTTGTCCACACTGGGCTCAAACATGGAGGTGCAACACGGTGAACCGTGTGCTGAGGAACCCCTATATCTCCCTGTGGAGATAAGAAGGGCTCATTCTTAGGCAACGGAAACATAAACTTGCATGTTAGCTGAGTCCGTGCGATATCATATCAAGGAGGATCAAATATGAAACATGAAAATCCGTCTAGTCAAGCTTCAAGGAATCCGTTGAAGGAATATATATATATATATATATATATATATATATATATATATATATATATATATATATATACATAGATATAGTTATAGATATATATAGATATATATACATACACATAATAATAATAATAATAATAATAATAATAATAATAATAATAATAATAATAATAATAATAACTGAAGCTACTGAAGCATTTAAATAGGAATAAACAGAAGATCATGAATGAAAACAAAATATAAGCAACAGTGTGTGTGTATATATATATATATATATATATATATATATATAGAGAGAGAGAGAGAGAGAGAGAGAGAGAGAGAGAGAGAGAGAGATAGAGATAAAGTAATACTTATGATATTCCATTTTTGACAATGGATCCTCCTCAATTATAAATGTTTGACAAAAGTCAAAGTTGACTTATTTTACCTTACTATTATTATATTTACTTCCAACCCAAATCATCTTTTTCACTTTCACAACCTGTTCGGTTGAGTCTGGCCCGTCTGAAACATTGGAATGGTGCTGATGAACAATGATAACACCCATTAAATCAGCTCAACATTCACCATGAAATGGAAACATAATTCTGAAAATGCTACAGATGCGTACAGCACTGGAAGGAAACCAAAATGTGTAAAAGCGAATCATCAGTGTGACATTTAGTTGTCAGCCTGAAGCTACATAAACAGGTGGAGATGTAGGAATAAATCCAATGTGGCATCACCCTGCTCTTTTAATAAAACACAGTGAAACACCCTATGCAACTTTTCACCTTGTCTGTGCTGATGCTACTGTGAATTCACTCTGGGCTGAACTGACCATGACCACATTAAACCATTAAACCCCCTCCGACATGACCCAGCTGTGTTTACTGTCTGCTGCTGTGCTTGATTCCCAGGACCTGGAGACAGGAGACCCTGGGAGAAACAACTCACACAGAAACACACATGGCATCCGGATGGATGGATGGATGGATGGATGACTGGAGGCCAGTACAGAGAAGGCCAATCGATCGGAGTTGTTAGGATAATGAAGTATTTTCCCTGAAACTGTACAATAGATTACATTGTAAAGTTTGAGGAACAGCTTGTTCTCCCTCGGGGCTTCATCATAAGGGAAAACATTTTTAAAAGCAATATCTTTTTATTAAAAACAGATCTGTGAGTTCCTGTTTTAAAATCTGATTAAGAAAATGTCTCTGTGCAAATGAAAACAGAGTGTTAAGATATCTTGTGACAGATAAACGGGGTTTCATCTTCATCAAGGCTGTTATTCCGTTCCATACACTGCTCGTACAGAACAAACATTGCAGTTTAGATTAGGTTAGTCACTGATAAGGTCGGATGAGTGCAGCAGAAATGTAACACCGTATTCACCAGGAATGAACGATAACATTTTTTATAAAAAAGGCACAAACAGAAAAGAAAATAATTTCTAATAATTTGTATGTAATCACATTGTCGGTTGGCGTTTGTAAACACAGAGAAAGAGAGGGACACGGAGCTTGGCAGTGGTTGAGTGATAAAGAGAGGGGGCCATGAATGCAGCCCAAGGTTCGCTTTAGTCATGCACACTTCACATGACATTTTATATTATTATTATTATTATTATCTGAAGAAAAAACGACTGAGGATGCAGCCTTGTAGGAATGTTTCAAGCATAAATCCTATTCCATAATCCCTGGGAACTATTTAATCATTCTTCAAAGAGAGTTTTATTTCATCACATTCGAGTGTGAATGAAGTGATCAGCTGACTTCAGAACCACCCGGCCCTTTAT
Organism: Chelidonichthys spinosus; assembly: GCA_029853015.1. Classification (NCBI taxonomy): domain Eukaryota; kingdom Metazoa; phylum Chordata; class Actinopteri; order Perciformes; family Triglidae; genus Chelidonichthys; species Chelidonichthys spinosus. The sequence goes on along the minus strand of CM056821.1, from coordinate 16,398,386 downwards.
GAGAGTCAGTCCGCCTGCACAACATGCAAAAACCTGAGTGGTCGAAAGAGGGGAATATTTTATAAGATAAAAGTACTACTACTGGCATGCACAATAAAAATGACCTCCTGAAGTACATAATCCTGCTGAACCTACTGGAGGCATTGTGGATAATAACGGGGAAAGCTGATAAGACCAAAGGTTAATAAAGGTGAAGGCCCTTACTGTAACAGCAGGTTAATTATTGAGAAAGACGGCACACATTAACTGCACGGAGGTTCAACAGATAAGGTCATCGGTGAGGTAAGCACTTCAGTTTTGATTTCATCTCTGTGGTTGCCAGCAAGTGTGTGTGTGCATGCCTGTATATGAGGTCACATGTTTGTAACGACAACGTAGAACTATTTATCAGAAACATATGAAAATATCTTTGAAAGTTGAACAGAGCAACATATAATTACATCCAAAATGATACTGTTCACATTCATAATGAACACGTATTAAGTCTAATAAGTTGTGATGGATGCTGTAGATGTGTGTGTAGAATGGGGCTCAGCAGAACAGAGAAACTCGATCGCTGCATGATAAGGTATGTCTGCACGTCCCGACCGACTGTCACCTTGGACAATTTAAGAGGTATGTTTCCTTACTCAGCCGTGTGCACACGCACACATCAGCGCTCTAGGACGCAGCAGACGCCACTGCTACATTAGTTTGTCTGTGGCCAAGGGGGTCATTATTAGAAGAGTTGCTGTTGATGCAGACCCCCATTTAAAGCGGCCTAATGGCTCACTGTCGCCTGCACACACCCACACACACTCACACGCTGATAATTATACATTCCAGGGAGGCATTGTCTCTATGCCAACCTGTCTCCATGCATCCGTCTCTCCTCCCTGGTAATGCTACATCGCCTTTTAGGTTACCACGGAGGTGTTACCTCCATCCTCTGGACAATAACACGCATGCTTGTGCAACATATGCTTTCTAATGACAGGACCTGATTGCCACCGCTGCCTCATAACCTTATATGCCCTTCCATGAACCTCCAAAGTGAACCGTGTTTACGGGAGCTTACTGTTGACTCTGACATTTTGGGATAAATCTAAAGCACACATACGCTGCGTCTCAATTGTTTTATGTTCTAATGAGAGTTTTTTTAGCCTACATAGGGGACTGAAATTGTCCCACAATGCATCAGTCACCAACTGAGCTATTGTGATGTATTGCACAAACAAGGAAATAATACAATTCAGACGGCTACAAGATGAGAGGAATGGCATGATCCTCTGCAGGAAGAGTGAAAACGAAATGTTTCTGCTGGTTTGGTGGCAAAAATAAAAAAAATGGAAGAATAATCCATATCTTATAGAGATATCTGCATGTATAGTTTTGGAGATTGATCCCACTCACATGTCTGTATGCTCAGTATGTCCCACCCAGGACTCTGACGTAGTCTGATGCAAGGAGGAACTACAGGTTATTTCACATGGGTTTCTAGTCTCGCACTCTGGGTGGCCAGCGGACGCAGATGCTATTAAAATAAACAGAACATCTTTGTTCTCTTCATTTGTATGTTGTTTTCCAACAGTGGCATCCCAGAATATGAGTGCCGACGCTACGTTCAGTGTTTTAGCTGAATCTGATATCCCCTTATTCATTTACTAATAATAGACAGATAAGTTGTTCTTTCGTGGAAAAGATAGTTGCAATCCACAATAAAACCAAAAAATAAAACCACAATATTGTTTTTACATTTCTGTATGCAGATTAAACAAATAAGATGTTATGTTGTTCTCTGTCCAACCCCCCACCCCCCATCTGCCAGTCTTTATGCCAGATAACCGGCTCCTGACTCTAGAGATTAATAATTACTGGGCACGCAGACATGAGAGTGTATTGATTCTCTCATCTGACTCCTGGTTGGATTATTCCTTCGATGTTACCCTAAACAAGTCTGATCCTATTCTGATCACAATCCCCAAACTAAAACCCTCCAGTACTCCACTGTAGAGGTGCACTGACAAATGTGTCCGTATTGTGTTTTACTGACATCTGCTCTTTAGCATTACAGACACTGACACGTGTCATCTCACCCCCTCTCTGCTGCATTTTGTCATCAGGCAGCGTTAAAGGCAGGCTGTTGATGGACCCGTTTCATTTTATACAAGTGAAAAATGACACTCATCATACACATGACTTCATACATACCAAACAATGTGCACACACACACACACACACACACACACACACACACACACACACTGTAGATACACATCAATTGCCCACCCTCCTATTTACGAGGGCTTATCCTTTTTCCTGTCTGCTTCCAGATCATAACTCCACCCCTCCGCTGCCCCCACCTCTCACTGCCTGCAGAGCTTCCACAAATGAGATAAGAGCACTAATGTGATTGGAGAGAGAGAGAGAGAGAGAGAGGGAGAGAGAAGACACAGATACAGAGAGAGAGAGTTTCTAATTTAATAGAAACTCCATCAGGCTAATGGAACTGTGGATTGACTGCCCAGCTTCCTACATGCACACACACACACGCACACGCACACACACACACACACACACACACACACATTTACTCTTCACTATATTGTACCTCTTGAGCGTGGGAACCTATTAGCATTCACTGCAATACGTTGGGCCACAGAGTCAAATGGATACGCAGAATCAAGGGACATGGGTGGTTGAAAGAGGAGGACGAACCAATGAGTGTGGCAGATGAACTGGCGGAGAATAAGAAATGAAATTATACTTTAAAAAGGATGTTCGAAAGACAACAAAACGTGCCTCCAAATTAGAGGGAGCGGTGCACAAAGCGAGGCGGCCCCCTGGTGCAGACAGTTCACCAATTATGACTGTGCGAGTTTGTGGTACTTGTTGAGGCTGGGATGACGTGAATGGAGACTGAGCAGGTGGAGTCAGGTCGGGAGGGGGTGACGGATGGGTTTTCACCCGCAATCTGTCTGCCACTACGGGAATACATGAGTGTGTACCTTTTCTCTGGCTATCTCGTACACACAAACACGAAGGATTCTCATTCACATACCGACTGGGCAGCTGATTTATTTCCACTTAGACTCTCTCAAGTGTGGAAATTTGGACAAGCGACAATATGTTCAAAGAGGACATGCCCCTGAGCCGTGTGCTTCTTGCTCTTCCTTTATTTTTGTCTCTCTCTTTGCTTTTCCTTTTTGGACACAGCGCTTCTTTTTCCTCCGGTCACTCTCCTCATTCGACTTCCTGTTTCGGCCTCTGCTGACAAATGGGATGTCATTACGTTTCCTCTATATTGTGACCCCGATGAGACACATACAAAACATCTAAATATTTGAGGAGCTAAGCAACAGTTTAAACAAAAAAGGAATTCAGCCAGCAAGCAAAACAACCATTGAGTTAGGTTTAGGAAAAGAACCTGGCTGATGTTATGATGACGTGTTATGTCTGATATCACTCACTACTGACTTCATAACGGAACATATAGTGTGGTGGACATCAAATTCTCTGCTTCATACTTTTGCAAAAGGATGAATGCACTACCGAGAGCTAGGCAGTCTGAGGCAGACTGAAATACAACATCTTTACACGCAGTCTTTCACATCTGCTGGTCAAAGGTTTTCACCAGCAGCTGTAGAAACAGGACAGCGAGGTTATGGGACCCACGGTCTTCTTTGGTGAGACTTACTGAAAACAAGATGATAAAGAGTTGTATTAGATAATACAGTAGGAGAAGAGCATGTCCTACTTTCCCATGGGAAGTTCTCCTTCCCCATGAGCCACTTGTATTATGTTCTCTAAGTTATTGTGCTGTTCGGAATGAATAGTGAGTTATTATACATTATATTGTGGACTCAAAGGATCCCACGATTCATCTTAAAAAGTTGTGTGCAACCGATGGTCACTAACCGAGCGCTCTATACCAGCATTGCGCTGAAGGAAAAATAAAGGATGGATGAGAGAAGAGAGAGCAGAGTGACTGAGACAAATCGATCAAAATAATATATTTAATGTGAGTAGAGCATCACAACACAGACACTATTGCTTTCACAATAAAAGCTCTAGGTATTCACAGGGGAACTTAAATTCACTCACAACATTTCAATTAGAGGCAACTCTCAAAGCTTAAAATATGTATTAAATGATGTCAGTATTTTATATGGATGCTCTACCAGCTGCTGTTGATCTGAGACATTTTAATTATGCAACTAACTGTATTGAGTAGTGTCCCAAAGTGTTCTTCAATTTGCAGATGATTTGGTCCTCTATAGTCCTCTATATAGTCCTCTATAGTCCTCTACATAGTCATCTACTTAGTCCTCTATATATAATCCTCTACATAGTCTTCTATATATAGTCCTCTATATATAGTCCGCTATATTTTGTCCTTCACATAGTCCTCAGACAGCATGAAACCAAATACTTGTCATCTTTATTTTGTGTTACTCCCATTGCAAGAATCAACGATCCAGATGAGACAACTGGCACAAAAAGCTACAAACATAATTCTCATTCTATATCATGAAAGGCAAGTCCCCACACTCTTGATGAATAAAGGAATACATATGGGAAACAATGAGGGACACATCTGATATTTTGGCACAGAAATAATTTCAAATCTGACCTCACTTTCGCAGAAAATGCTTATTTGTATTCTTGACAAGATACAGATGAGAAGATCGATAGCACTAACAGGTCTAAGACGGGTATCAATCTACTCATCTATCCCTCCTCCGGGAAACACATAATTGTATATCCCAAAATGTCCCCCTTTGAAGGAAACACTATTAAAACCACAGGCAGGGAATACTGCACTCAGAACTGGACTTGAAAGTCAGACTTTAAACAAAACTGAGAGACATGAGTCTTAAGGTTTGACCTGATAAAATTTTGGAGCATAAAATATAAATGAGACAGGCCTAGCATAGACACACAGTTTGAAATTGATTTCCTGCTGATTTTAACAGGAAATCAAAGAAACAAAAAACATGACCATGACACTCAGCGATGTAGAATCCAGAGTGGATGTACACAGACAGAATCTGGTGATGCAAGAAGATGCAGGCTTCTTCCTCTTTTTGTAATGGTTTAGTTTGATAATAGTGTGTTGGGATTACTGGTGCAAAGCTCAGGACTCCACCAAAAAGAATGTATCTACTGGGAGAACTTGGCCTCAGGGAAATTGTTGTTCAGATGCCTTGCATGGCACCAAATAGACTAGCGTGACTGTGTCACACTGATTTAAACCGCTGGTGGTCACAATCTGGGCACGAATGTCATTGATGGTATAAATAAACTGATTTAGCCACTTGACCTTTTGCCTTAATCATCAACATTCTGCATGTCAGTAAAGTTATGTCTATGTCAGCACCAGTTCTTTGAAGGAAAATGGATATATGGACTAAATTTCATTGCTTTCCCCTGAAAATTAGAAAATTAGAATAGCTGGGACAAAAACAGTTAAACGTTCTCACTCCCAAAGCCTGAAGTTTCAAACTACAATACTCTAGGTAGCACTCACACATCTCTTTTGAGCGTGGCAGGGATGGCGTGCCAGTTTCTGCTTGTTACATGCAGTGTCTTTTCAAAATAAACTTCCAATGTAGGTTTACTTCGTTTTTAAGTTTATTGATGCAACAAATCCACGTAGGCAACAGAAGTTATTGGTTAGACTGATGAAAAGATAGCGTTTCGGGTTAAAATAAGTACATTTCTCTGGTTTTAGTTTAGTAGACCTGTTAGTAATGTGTTAAAACTACAGTAAAATAAGTCAACACTGACTTGCTTTCTCATGGGAAATGAGCAGCATTCTCCTGGGTGAAAGTCCTGTTTGTGATTGTTTGTCTCTTTATACTACAGAAGTTGCTCTGACTGTCGAATGATGGGTGGATGGGTTTCCATTGGTGCCAGTTGAAAGTCTGGTGTGTCTCACAGACACTAAAGGCTATCTTGGTGCGTTGATATGAGACGAGTTCTGACCAAGCTGTGGTATTTGACGAGTTGGGACGAGTTGCTGACAGAAGGAATACTGCATTAAGCCTTGTATCGTACCCGGTAGTAATGATCGTGCATCATTCCCTCATTTTCCTCAGAGACAAGAGATCTCTGTGTTTCTATTCTGAAAAAGAGCCGACATGACGATATTTGCGTCATTGGAGGCTGCTTTGGTTTGAGGGGGTGAGACTACAACACTAGTTCCTCATGTTTTCAACTCACCTAAAGGGGGTGGGACCCATTGAGGCTACAGACCTATTACAGATCAGTGGTGGGACCTACTGAGACTACAGACCTATGACAGATCAGTGGTGGGACCTACTGAGACTACAGACCTATTACAGATCAGTGGTGGGACCCACTGAGACTACAGACATTACAGATCAGTGGTGGGATCCACTGAGACTAAAGACGTATTACATGCCGCTCTGCACTCTGTCCAAAATGTGCTCGCCTCTGGACCCTCGGCCCTGTAAGTCCACCGCCGGCCCGGTGAACTTGCCTGTCTTCCATCCAGATGCACCAAAAAGTCACTGTTTGCCTTGTCTCGGTCATGAAAAGGCACCAAATTCAAAATGTATTTTACATTTCGACTACATATATGACCCACTTTCAATACAGATTCAAGTTTCCAACAATGAAGTATTCCTTTAACACAGGAAAAAGTTAATGTTAATGTAACATTATCAAGGGCTGTGGCTGTGGAGGTAACTTTAAGGACTGATGTCGTTAGCTGCCTAACTGCGTCATTACGTTACTGCTTTTAGTCGTAAGCGTTATGATAACTCAAAAGACCTGATCATTTAAAACTTCAATGTTGTTGAAACAGGAGCTTTACTGACTTTCTAAGGTCCGAAAAAAGACCGGGTGTCGGTCTTTAAGGTGCTTCCCCACGTTTGTTGTGCTACTCAACACTACTTTAGCATTGTTACTAAAACTGGTAGCGAAGATCCTCCAGCAGCAGCGCTAGCTGCATTCAGTCAGCTAAGTGTTGTTAACGTGAACTAGCGCTCATGTGTTCAGCTGCTAGAGGGACGAAGCTGTAGCTGTCTATCTAAAGTGCTGCTCTGAGAAGTTACTCGTCAACTGACGGAGACGGGACTGTTGACTATGGAAAGCCATTGGGCACACACTGCTCCGCTGTCACACATTGACGCAACTCAAAGACATATGGCTTAAAACACTGTTATTCTTAAAGTATTGGTAGGCCTACTAATAAAATGGGGTAGGCCTATTGTACCATTTTTAACAGCAGGGTATTACGATACATTTATAGTATCAGTAGACCATGCAACACTACAAGGGACAGTCCTGAGTTTATGTTATTTCACAGTCCAGTTTAACCAAGCATCACCTTTTCTGCAACCGTGTGACAGATGAGAACAGCACCACTAACACTGCACATCAAAGATGGCAACCGCTGTATGCTGGGAAAGAAATTAACTTCTGTTGAATAAAACTAGACTAAAAAAAGCCTAAACATCAAATGACATGAAATGTGACCTTAACAGATGCACTAAACTAAATTTAAATCAATTGCCAAAATCACCACTGTACACAGGTCTGTTATGATTAAAGGTCAAACTTAGGAATTTTGAGAAAAAAAAACATGAGCCTTTATTCAGACATAAACTACACTGATAGTGGACCATACAATATTCAGAGAAAAAAAGTAGCAGAAGTGATACCTTTTTACGATGCTAACAAACAACCAGCACTTATGCTATTTTTCTAATTAATCCATTGCAACGTGTGACGACGCCTTGTTAAGGTCCTTAGGGTGATTGCTGTTGATGGTCATTGCTGGTTTTATTTATATGGGCCAATTTGTCATCTTATGGGTGTTTATTGATCGGGTGGTCGGGTGGATAGTAGCCATAGCTTTCACTTGTTGCCATAGCAACGGTAATCATCCGGTCAATCAACGTGTTTACTTCCCCATGCTCCGTTACTTCTTCTCTGTTTTTGGTGTATTTTTTTTTGCAGAAACAGCGCCACATATAGGCCTGGAATATGTACCACAGCGCGCTAAGTTGTTTACAGTGGATTCGTGTGTCATTTCCCTGAAACAACGCCAAGGAAAAATGGAGAAAAAAAGATTGTTTTGGTACGTGTGGACGGCCTCTTACAGGTGACAAAATTCTGATTCGCATTTTGATGAATGAACTCAATGCATGAATATAGTCTAATATCGGTGAGCATAAGGTGTACAGACATAAAAATACAAAACACAATAAATTACAACAATGCAGTAAATCATGTGGGGGAGACAAGATGGCTTGGGACATTCACAGTCCTGCTAAGTAATACAATTACGCTGAAGTAAGCTAGCGAGGAAGGACCTTCTCTGTCTGCTGACTCTCATCTCTTTCTCTCTCAGTCACTCTTGTTTTTGGTCTGCAATATAAAGGACAGGCCAACTGATTACTGTTAACATTCTGTAAAGATGAGAAGCATGCAGAGCGGATCACCAAGGGTTCATATTGTGATACATTGATTTTCTTACATGCTTCCAACAAGGCTGGTTACAAGATCCATAATGCATCATACATTCTATCTCCTCCTAACAGTCAGGATTCATGAAGGGATTCACACACCCACATATGCACAGAGAAATACCAGCTCCCACTGGAGAGCTTCTCGTAGTCACACTCATATGTCACTGTGACTCACATTTCATTGCTCTTAATCTAGACAGATCTCTCTTCTCTCTATTTTAAACCTTCACATTCGATTTCAGGTTTGCTTGTCTCACATGAAGAATAACACGCAGCATCAAACCAGATACCACTGTACATCATGAAACCTCCAGAAGATCGCCTTGGGATGTACCAGCTGCTGTGCAGGGCTCGATAGGAGAAGGGAAATGTTTCATTTCATGAACAAAGCTTAGTCTGTTTCTCTCATGTTAAACTCTGTCAGGGTTTATGTCTCGTTTTGGGGGATAATAGAACAATCACACCAAGTCCTGTAAGCTAATTTGCTTTAGAGGACATGGCTGTGGATATTCTTTTTCAACTGACATAATAAGTCATAGATTTGCCTGTATATCGAAAGTGTGATACCATAGTCCTCTGTGTTAGCCCCTTTAAGACAGACGATTCTGCCGTAACGCTTTGAGCTAAAGCTTTTGAGTTAAATCACAGCGGCGGCGTGTCTCCCTTGTAACGCATAGACAGTACATCACGTCTTTTCTGCCTCGGGTGCTCAGAGGGTTTACATAGAATGCCTTATCGCCTCGTCTCGCCTCTGATGGCAACTCTGTGACTACCTCAGTTGCCACCTCAGAGGTGTAATATTCTGTTTCGCCTTTCCTCCTTCCTTTCCGGAATACTTCCGGAACGAAAAGGCAGTCTAAAAGGGGCTTAAGAAATCAATGAGCCACACTGTTGGATGACGTTTTCCTTCATTACCATAAAGATGGGCTCTTTATTTTTGAGTCAGTCCCTTTCCTGGTGCTGTATACTCACTTAAGAATGCTGGCCCTCAGAGCTCAATGCACTGCTGCTTAAGAAAATAGATCCAAGCAAATTAAGAAAATGTTTTCAACACAGGCACAGCATTTAGAGAAAATTAAGTGAAGAAACACAATCAACCTATAAAATCAGCAAAACATGGGACACACTTGTTGTTGCTTTGATTTATAACACATAAAGGTATTGAAGTTTCTAATCTGCTAAAAATATTTTAGATTAAATATTCATGGTCAGTTCACACGGTGTTGTCTGTGAAGCATTTCTGGATTTGGTTGTTTGTTGTTTTCTTTTGGAAAGTTACTCTTTGGGTTTTACCTGCATTACCTACCACCATCTTCTGGACTGGAGGAGAGCGACAACCCTGATTTGCATGTAGCCTGAGAAAAACCAAGATGATCTGAAATCAGATTGGTGAAAATATAAACATAAAGTCTAATTTTTGCCTGTTTTATCCGGACAGGAGACACTTGAAATGTGTGTAAAGTGTAAATGTGGGCCAAGCAATAAACTAGGAATTGTTGTTATGGAGCAGAGTGGATGGACTTTAATATTAGAAATAGGCTGCTTCTATCCCTAACTGAAGCTAAGAACTTTTGTGTCTAAACTTAACCTAACACATCCAATTTTTGAACCGGTGGACCAACCATGCACAATGTCAGTGTCCACAAGTTCAGTCGACCAGAAAGCCACTGGATACACAAATGTTGTCAATCCATCCATCCATCCAACACATTGAGTCTATCACAGACAGACACTCACATATTCACAACTACGGGACATTTAGAGTCATCTATGATCCATCCTCTTTGCTATGCAGCCCTGCTGTGCGTATATATGAATATTTATTATTATTAATTAATAATAATAATAATAATAATATCTGTCATTGAGTAACTGAAGTAGGACCTAATATCTTGACTTTATCTCGCCTGAATGATTTACATGTACATCCTCCCACCACTCACGCACACAAAGATCCACCCACAGACCCCTCACACAGACCCCACCCACAGACCCCTCACAAAGATCCACCCACAGACCCCTCACACAGACCCCACCCACAGACCCCTCACACAGACCCCTCACACAGACCCCACCCACAGACCCCACCCACAGACCCCTCACACAGACCCCACCCACAGCTCACTTCCAGTAACAGTCGGCTCAGCTGCGTGTGTGACGTACTGTGACAGTGTGAATGGGGAGGTGCACAGATGGAGCTGGATAGGAACTGGGTGTGGAAATGCGTCTCATGGGACCGGTTCCACAGGAAGACACAGGCACACAAAGAGGAAGGCCTGTGGACAAGCTAGGAACATAACTGGCAGACAGGCCAGTGGACTCAGACGGCACGGTGCCAGCTGGCTGGCAGAGGAAACTGGTGTGTGTGTGTGTGTGTGTGAGGAGGACATAAATACGGTGAGAGAATTAAGATAATCACCGCACGCCGTCTATACTATTATACGTGTTCATTTTCTATTGTCTTAACCTTCACCTGCAACACTTCCTGAAGGGTACTGTCTGGATGAGGATATTAATTACGAGGCCCTCATTCAGCTATTCATGGCAGCAGCTGTTTTGGCATTAGCCACATAAATCCAGTGACATTCCCTCCATCTAAAAACAGCTCGCCCACAAAGCCCAGCCACTAGATCACTGTGGCAGCCGCTGATGGGAATCAGCCCATTTAGCCTGGCAGGACGATGGAGGAGACAGAAGTGTGTCCGTGCATAACAAACGCACATGCATACTTTTTATAATACCATTCCAGCCTTGGAAATGTTCACGTTTTAGTACTCAACGACATTGAATCAAAGTGATATTTTGAGGTTGATCAATAGAAGAAGGTCCTATGGTGGAGTCACAAAGTGCTCAATTACTACTAATATAACATAAGAGGGAGGTTCACTTCAGTTTACCTGCACCTGTAAGGTCCAGCTTTGGGTGTGTCAGTATCATGGAAAAAAAACCTCGACCATGAGGACAAAAGTAGCACCATCAACTTTGCGAACAGAGGAAGGGATAAATCAATCAGCTCGTTCCAGGGCCAGAAAGAAACAAGAAGACAAGAGAGCGAGGCCATGAGACCCACGGGAGCTTCATGGGAGAGTGGCAGAAGGAAAGCCACCCTTAAAAAGAGCTCAAATGATGTCTCAGCTATAGTTTGGCAGATGTGAGCTTGAAGAAACTTCTATAGATGGATGAAAGCAAAGATGAGTTTTTGTGAGAAGTTTTCCAGCAAGTCCAAGCCCAAGCATGAAGCCAAGAACACAAGAACGACTTTAAAACAACAAGTTAATGTCCTGGAGCGGCTGTAATCGCTGCCAAAGGGGCATACAGTAAATACTCACTGGGTGGGTGAATGCTTGGCTATTTTCCTGTTTATGCATTTCAAAAACAACCAAACCATCTTCAATCTTCTGTAAAGAGCCAGCATGTAGGTGGGACGGACTGGGACCAAAAACTGGTCCTGGCATTTTGGCCCAGACCGGCCCATCACATAAGATCACAAATAGCTGGTCTATCACAAAAAAAAAAAAAAAATGGTGTGCCGGGATGGCTCAGTGGCTGCTATCTTTTGGCAGAAATGGAAACTAATATTTAGAATGCCATTAGTGTACCTGAAAGTAAGACTTGTTAAAGAATGAACCCTTCATATCTATGTAGGGGGAGCGGGGCCTCTTCATGGAGTCATGAATGCAATGTTTCTACAGCATCCCCACACTGGCTCCAGAGAGAGCATTACCCGAAGGCCACTGTAGTTCCCACACACACAGGAGCATGCTTGTGAAACTGCGGTAACGTGAGCTGCAAAGTGAATAAAAAAACGCGTTACCGCCAGTCGCCGTCTGATTCCGTTGACACTAAAGCAGTGATGTGTGTTAAGGAGGTGAATGTCGCTGCAGCGGTTTTACACTCTTGTACTTGGAAAGAGATTAGAGAACAGAGGGGTATTCGGTTGGTTGCAATCCAAACACACTGCTAGATGCCACCAAATCCATCAGATACACACTGTCCCTTCAATTCAATGCTGAGAATAAAATATGAAAACTACCAAGGAGGGTGAATACATTTTATTTTATTAAAAACACACAGTTGTTATTGCAAAAACTGCTTGCTAAGCAGCACTTCATAGAAATGTAAATATGACTTCACTTCCTATTGCCTCTCCATCTGTTACCCTCTTCTACCTGTACAAACATACAGGTATAATATTATTATCTGAACACACATCCCCCCACCACACACACACACACACACACACACACATCCTGCACATTCACGCACACAGGAGCATGCAGCTGTGCATAAAGTGGGTCAGTTGACATTCCTTAAAACACAAAAGAAGTAGGGACTTTTTGTGGAGACCATATCTAAATGAACACACACACACACACACACACACACATACACAAACACAGAGGCGGTCCTTATCCTGAGCATTGGACAGAGGACTACTCTCGCTCTGCAGTGCCAGTGGCCAGACAGGAAGTAGGAAGTGGAGAAAGGAAGCACAGAGTGACTGATGACAATACCTTTAACATCCTCCTGCTCTGCACAGCAAAGCGAGGTCAGGTTCTGGTGGAAGTCCATTCATCCACAGCCACCGCTGGGCTGAAGGATTTAAAGACGTTATAATAAGACCACTGATGATAAAATGCTCAGAGGCAATTTTAAATGTAGTACAAAAACTTGTTCCAGTGCATTCTGAGGAAATTGTCTCTTTCCATCAAGTAGTAACGTGCAGACATCGGCTGCACAGTGTGATTAGACAGAGGTTAAAACATGTTGAACTCACCCAAGAAGAGTGGAAAATTTGATCACCTACACAGCCTCTGGAAGTTGTCAATGATGGATTTGGCCACATTGAAGACTCTCAAACGTCCAACTGCAGAAATGGAAATCGGCCTATCAGGCATCAGGACAGCGTAGACAGTGATCAAAAAGGGATATTGTGAAAGGGGACACTGCCGGATCAGAGTAAGGGCAGTATCTGGTCAACTGCATTCAGAGCACTTTACAATACGATGAGACAGGACTTTATAACTCAGGGTCATTGTATCATTGATTTGGCAATGATGAGGTTAACAGTAGATATATACCTTTCATGTTACAAAGTCATCTTCCAGAAATGTGCACTTTTCTTACATCCACATACTCCCAAACATTTTGCCCTGAAACACATGAACATCAAGATCAAGCGAGAAACTTTCCATGAAGTTTTCTACTCATTCATGATCAACCTTCCCATGTCAGACTCTCGAGGCTGCCCAGTTCAGACCAAAACATACCCTGAATCAACACTTAGTCCATAGCAAGGTATCTCAAAAACATTTAATTAAATTATTAGTCAATATTTAGAAGCCTAAGAGGATGACGCTTAATGGTTTTGTTATCACTGAGGTCTTCTCTAGAGCAGACATTCCCAAAGACTAGCTCGCGACCCAAAGGTGTGTGACCACAGGCTGTAGGCCAGTGCACGTTTAAGTTCGCTTCAGCACCGGCTTCCCTTTTCCGAACCAGTTGCTGCCTGTCTGATCAAAGCCCTCATTTTGGCGTGTGTCAACTTTCCAAGTGTCCTTGAACAAGACACATATTCCATTCTAGCACCTCCACGATTGATGTCCTGACCCCACTGTGTATTCCTCAATAAAACATCAACTGACAAGAACACATGATTGCAGGTCAAAACATTACATTTGACAGGTCATAACTGATGCACCAGCCAGTGAATGCAAGTTTAAGGCACATCAGCATTTACTTCAACCTTCAGAACTGGAGGTTCCTGTCTGTGTTTGACAGGACATTTTACTTGGGTTGCCAAATAAATTGCAGAGTTTCTTCCAAATTTGTTTTAATTTAACATTTATAATCTGCAGTTCACCTTTGAGCCACACAAGGGAGCCTGAATGTTTATATTGTTCTGATAATTGTAGCCCTAACTACAAGTTCTAACACCGAATCTAAAAGGAAAGTACGTCTGTTTGTTTAACTGATGAGAGGAAATGGAAAAGAATTAGATAGCCTGTTAACAATGCCTACTGGATTTATTAGATCTCATTTACAAAGTTTAACATTGTTTATTTTTTCAATAACACATAAAACGATGCTTTCAATGAACTCAGCATATTATAGTAATGTTCCCAATTACCAAAAACAGTAAAACAGTGGACACATGCTATTTTACATGTAAAGCATGTTTGTAGATGTTGCTGGCTTAGTGTGGACGAAGATCAGTCACAGGTCTCTAGTGAAGCTGGACCAGCTTTCTTTACTTTGACATTCCTCTGAAGTGGCACCAGCACACAGCTTGCTCATGTTCCCCACTCTGGCTCCTCTGCAATGCTTTAGTCTATTCCTTTTGGTATTATTTTCTATAGAGTTGGACTGGTAAGTGTACCTTTCTCACAGCAGCATGCTGCTCCCTGCTGGGAAGGGAATGATTTCCTGCCTCTATAAATACGAGCACTACAATTTCATCATCGTTGCATTATCGTGCTTTGCTTGGTTGGATATTCACTTTAGGGTAAACTGGGTTTTTTATGTTTTACTTTTTGCAGAAATAAATACATTCATCAGCTTTAAAGGAATAGCTTAATACTCACTTTTTCTTGCATGCTGCCATGGTGAACAAAGAATCAAACAAATTGAGAGAAGTGTTGGTGTAAACGAGGATTGGTTAATATAGTTTTGCTGCAGTGTGCGTGGCCCTCCTTAACTTTAATTCATCAAGACTTATTTCTGGTTGTTTTTTTATATTCCACTTGCAGTAAATATTTGATAGAAGTGATCAATTGGGGGTAAATTATTCCTTTATTATCTAGATAAATCACAGAGGTTTAACAACCACTGGTGAGCAGTCACATCACAAGCTGCTGAGAAGGCAGCAATGAGCTGAGTGGCTAGAAAGGACACGACACGACAAGGTCTCATTGAGGAGGAACTGGAGTAGAGGTGAACCTGATCGGGAATGAGTGGTGAAATCATGACACCAGGAACACAGTGTGGTGTTCAAGGTCAACTTAAGGGTGTGGACAAGAGCATGTGTTTGGAAATATCAGGCCAGATGACGCTGAAGAAGGAGATGGGAATAAGTGAGCTGTGAAAGGGATGGGGTGACATGCAGACAGACAGACAGAGTTCAGGATCAGGCCAACGGGGAGCTGCAGGGTGTGGATGGGAATGGACTCTGTGTGTGGAGAGCCTAGCATGGTTTCACCGTCCCCACGGAGCAGTATTCATCCCTATATAAGTATGTTCCATGGCTGGACTGTTCATAAAATGCAACATGTGTTAGCCCTTTATTTCTGGCTCAGGTTCTGGCAGAGTTTCTCTGGCTCGGCATCAGCCCTGGAACCGACATGCAAAGGTCAAAGCTAATAATGTGGCGAGGAAGAGCTGGGCTCAGCATTAGGATGGCGAGTGGAATAGATTGAGCGCGGGGAGCGATGCGGTATACGTGTGAAAGAAAGCGAGAAAACACACCTCGACTGCCAACAAAAGGCAAGATATCCAACCTCTGGTTCTACTTGAGATAATGGAAAAAAGGCGCATTGGATCGCTGTCATCATGTATAACCTATACAGTGCAGCATTTTAATGGTGTATGATTGTGGTAAGTGTGATCGAAGGTAATGGAAGAGTGATTGCCCGTTGTGATTGATAAAAGAGAAAGCTATTAGTGGCTGTGTGAGGCGCTGCTGCCGCTTCAATTATCATTAGACCCGGTTCAGACCAGTCAGCTAATTGATAAAGGAAAAGTGCAAGGCTCATTCAGCATCTCTTACGGGTTCAACCACAGTAATTTGCTGATAGAAGACAAGCTGTGGGATGCTGTGGCATTTAGGCTAACTCATCTTATTTACTTGCATTGGAAAACAGTTTGGGTTCGATGTCAGGGGGCCGTTACTTTACTGCCTTGCTCAGCTTCACTTCAGAAGGGAAGTGTGTCTTTAGTTGCCTTAACAATGATCAATCTTCCATTGAAATGGTTTGTTAGTCTTGGTGGTCCTCCTCATTTGGAAGCCATTAAAGGTGCCGTATTATACTGTTTTCCAACAAAACTGTTTTAGGTAATGCATTGCCCCAAACCCATCTATGGTCCGACACATTGTCATTAAAAATGAAACACAAGAGGCGAGACCTGGACCGTAGTGCACGGCAATCTGTCGGACACGTGCCCCCGGGTCCTGTTCAACCGGAGGCAGCAGTGAAGACACACCAGAGCGCGTGATACAGAGGGAGGATTTACTCCAGCTTCACCCGCACCTGGATTTATTCACCAGCCGGATCACCCAGCGCCACAACCAGTAAGTCGAGCTGCGCTGTCCCCGTTGTGTTGCGAAACGCCCCCTCTCGGATATCTCCTATCATCACGCAGAGGAGTTCGGCCTATGCATTACTCCCTTTGTTACGTAACGACAAGAGCTGAATCTGAACATCCTGTAGGAGCGCCGTTTTACCAGAAGATGGGCTGCAGAGATCATGCAGGAGTCGCTTGTTTTCCTCATTCTGGGAGTTGACAGGCTCAGGGAGGACCAGTTTATGTAGAGACATTATGTAGAGTAAACATGTTTTTCATAATATGGGACCTTTAAAGAGGTTGAAGTCTGCAAGAAAAAAAAAGTTGCACTCAAACTTTCGAAATGTGCTGACATCAAGCCTTTCGGAGCTAAAATGGAATTATGGTTCAGCAAATAAACACATGCAAACATCTCTGCAAATCAATTTGGGGACGTTTACACTCCAGCAACCACAACCACATTCAGTTCATTGTAAAAGGCCTCTTCTCTTGTAAGATTCAGTGTGAATCATCATCATTGTAGTAAGACCAACAAAGCTCTACACTGCTATAATATAATCATGTTTTTCCTTTACTGCCATGTCTTTTCGACAGCATGAGCCATCAGCTGGTGAGGATGACTTGCCTGCAACACAGGAAGCTTCAGTCTCTATTTAGCTACAGATGATTAAAATCTGCTTGCCACAGTTGTATATCGAATGTTGCTAAGTAGAAGAAGTAGAATAAAAATGCTTTTGTTCACCTCTAAAATCAGCCCATTTTGTCAAATATTACAAACATTGTCAACAAGTGGTAAACTGGTCCTCATTATCACTTTAAAATTGCTTTGTGCAAAGAAAGCACAGTTTTTATCTCAACTTTTGTACTTCAGCAATCAGTTAAAAGTAACAAGAGACAAACTTTCACTAGTTTCTAAGCATGCTGCCATGTGCAAAAATTTTGCTTAAAATAGTGAGTGGTCTGAATCATCATGAATAACTGGGACCTGCATCAGTCTGACTCCCGCGTAACTGTCAGCGGCTGTCATTTGCCACTGAATACCAGGCCAGCTAATATCCCAAATTCTGGAGTAGGGCGAGGCTGGGAAATCCTTGTCAGAGGGGTCTGTGGTGTTGAGGCTCTGCCCAGTTTGGCAGCTTTGTGTCCAGAGTCCAATGCCAGTTAATATCCCCCTACTACTCCCTACCCTCTGGACAACTGGCTGTCACCCGGGCAATCCTGCCCAAACACACCGACAGGCACATGCTGCCCGTCTCCAAAGTGACCAAACATGTCAAACAAACCTCTGGCACATTAAGTGGCGTGTGTGTGCATCTGTGAGCTCTCCGGATGTAAATTTGTCATTCTGTCCTCCGGTTGTGTTTTCCGGAGTAAACTTCAACACCACTGATCTCTCTGCATCATTTATAATCCGGTAAACAGTGTGAGTGGAGCTACAGCTACAGCAGCTATCCTCTGTCAAGCCCAGTTTGGCCCAGCGTTAGCAGTGCGGGATTCATGCTGTTCTCAAGTGCAGTCTGACTATCAATGCAAGTAAGTCGAAGAAAGTCAGGCCCTTGACTCCCACACTCCAAACATGTAAAATATGAGCAGTCTGGTGGCTGAGCTGCTGCTGCTGCTGCCACGGCCGCTGATGTGTGAAGGGAGTGCCTCCAAGCCTCACAGGCCTTGTTAATATGGGATGTGGCGTCTACAACCAATCATTTTTACCACATCAGCTATGGATTTGTGGTGCAGCCTGGGAATCCTTTTTAATCCCCCTAATTCTTTCTCTGCTCCTAATCCCTTTTTAATTCAACCCTCTCTGTGACTTACAAGGAGTCAAGGCTAAAATGTAGGTGTAGGATTCTGTCAACTTACTTTGGCAGACCCCTTTCTCAGTTTAAGACCAGCATTTAGGTGAGATGTGTTGTCTGGATTTAGGCTAAAGACAGATGCTTTGGGTCAGTTTGCAGCTAATAGATACGAGCTGTGTCCCGACCTCAGCGGCCGCATGCTCCGAGGCTGCATTTGAAGACTGAATGTGTCACAGAGGCTGCAACCAAGCTGCTAATGTGTCCTACTGAAGCTCTGACTTCCAAAGACAGTAGAGCTGGAGTCATAACATTTTAGGGATTATCTGAGCTCTAATAAAGCCAGAGTTAAACACACACCCTGACCTTTAGCATCAAACTACTGGGGCTCTTTTTTGCTTAGTCTGATGGTCATTCTGGATGTCTCATCAGTCCATTAGCTGACAGGACAGACTGGGCTGGAGGTCAGAGGTCAGAAGAGGGAAAAAACAAGGAAGGAGGGAAAAAAAACAAAAACACACAAAGAGAGACTTGAGTCAGTTGTTTTGTTGTCAGATGTTGACAGATGTATAATGAGGGAAACAGAGAAGTAGGAAGTAGAAGAAAACAAGACGGAGCTTCAGCTTGGCACAGCGTTGCTTTGAGCTAAACGCCAACATCAGCAAGCTCATATCCTCACAGATTGTCTCCACAATCATTCATTCACTTCTCCCTACTCACTCTCCATGGAATCTATGTAGAGGACTATATAGAGGACTATGCAGTATAGAGGACTATAAACTGTTTTGGACACTAATTGCTCATTTTCTCTGTTGCACAATTTTTTTGATTGGTTGTCATTCAAGTTCCCCTGGTAAGCAGGGATGTTGTGTATATGTCTCGGGCTTTTATTGTGAAAGGTAATAACTAAAGGATTGGTATACTGCCATTGTCAATGTGGTGACAATTACCCAGTGATCGTTTGCGTTATGATCCTCTGCTCACATTAAATATATTATTTTGATAGATGTGTCAATCAATCTGCTCTCATCCATCTGTCATTTTTCCTTCAGCCCAATGCATCATGGTATAATGTTCGTTTAGTGACCGTCGATTATTCACAACTTTTCAAGATGAATTGTGGGAAACTACTAGTCCACTATTGGGTATAATAATTCTCACTACACTACGTCATGAAGAACTCACTATATAGTGAGAAGTGAGTGAGTTTGGCCACAGACACAATAACAATGCTAACTTACTAATGTGTTGCATTATCTTAATCAGAAGTGTTTGCACGCTAACCTTTTCAAATTGGCACTGAACACGAGGTGGAGCTGAAGGGAATGTCGTACGTTTTTTCAGTCAACATCAAGTCAAAAAATCTACTAATGAAAGTGCTATATGAAAAGTTATCAATGTTCTGAGGGTCAGATGAATACCAAAGGTCTGTCCATTTGATACCTGAGGAAGCTCACCCTATCTCTCACCCTAACCACAAATCTCCAAGTCATGGTGGTGTTTGAAGACACTTGGATGCATGAATGTCTCCACAAAATTTCATGGCGAGTCATCAAATAGTTATTGAGATATTTCTGTGACGATTAGACCTCCTAGAGGACCCAGCCCTCGAGCCATGCTGCTGGCGTGGCTTCAAAGAAAAGGAAGACTTGACTGTGAGTGACTGATTTTGGTGCTTGGCTGTTGAAGTACAAGAAATGAAATGAAAACACACTTGCAATAAATGCAACCACCAAACCCAAGCACAAGAAATCAACATTACGACGGCTAGAATTGCTCCTTTGCCGCCATCCGCAAGCAGCCAGCTATCTAACCTCACCCACCGCAATGTGATTATTAGGTCTACCTCTAAAGGCCTGGAATGCTCTTTAGAGGTCTGCTCCACTTTATGGTACAAGTGAATTGTCCGTGCCTGCGGTTTGCTGACAAATCATGTTCTTGCCTCCCTCCGAGGTCCCCCCTTTCCTCCCGGCTTACAACTCTCAGCCACAAGTCTCTTAGCCCCCAAACTTCCAATAAAAACTAATTTGCCCTCTCGGGAAATCACGCCAACTTTAGATGAGGAGTGGCACCAACACCAAGTATCCCATTGTGCTTTCTGTATATCACATTCCACAACTACCACACTGCTCTGATTCTCTCTGCAGTTCACTCAAACTCCCAACTTCGTTATGGCCGTTTCTTTCTCCCTGACCCCCAACTGCCCCTCGTTACACATGAGTCCGCAGCTGCAAAAAGGGCCCTGCACAATATGGTTATTGTGTACACTGGACATGTATATGGATGGGTGCATGATCCCCACTCGCAAATTCAATAGTCTTGCTCTTAGTGTCCTCACAGACAGATCACCCCATCTTCGGATTTCCACGTCTTTCAAAGAGAGCCATTTGTCAACTGGATAACAAGAGAACCCAGCAGAGCTCATTCAACCTCACCAACACATCCTCAACTTCAGGGATCACTGGAGAATCAGTAAACCTGAAAAGACAATGATCCGTCATTTGGTTCCTTGCATTGAATGTGAATGTGGTGCACATTGCATTAGGTTTGAAAAAAAGATAAGGGGAATCAATGAGTCTTCCGTTATCATAACTGATGTACATCCATAACTTGTGTTACAGTGTTAGGAGAACCACTGATGGAGAGGTTCAGGGAGCGGCCCGGCTCTTACAGGTGTGATGGATTACATGAGAACAAGCTGTCACCTACGATGACCCCCCCTAGAAATTACCTTTAGATGGGATATCACCTTTGATGGGAAATTAACACCTTTTTTTAAGGACAAATCTTAAAAACCTGGGTTCAAAGTATATTCCTGACAATGGAGAGCTGAGAAAACAATCCCACTAGGTCAATTTAGAAGCTTTTCTAGATCACATGATCTTGACAAGCAGAAACCAGACTGTATTCAAGGTATTATACAACTGTTCCTCTTCTTTTTTCATTTTTGTACAGTTGATTCATCTTTTTTTTTTTTTTTTTTGCCTGTAGTTGCTCAATATGGTGCAAATGAAATTAAACGGAGCTGAGGATAATCCTTGATTTGTAGTATCCACTGAGATTTTGTTCATGAATACTCCAACTAAATTATAATGAAACAGTGGTTTGGGTGAATGACAAAACATTTCATGAAAAAGCTTTGAATGGATAAAGGAGGGCAGCTACATGTTTGCTGTATGGGCTGTTGGCTCATAATACATGATTATGTGTAATTTGTGCTTTTAGGTATAACCAGCTATGGAGGTATGTATACAGATAGTCTCTCAGTTTATCTTGAGCTGACCACAGGGATAAGCTGTCATCTGCTGCCCCCCAGTGTTCAACCTGAGACATTTCACCAGCTCAGCAGTCTTTCTTGGTGTATTTCAATTCCACAAAGCAACATCTCAAATTCAACCTTTTTGACCACTTGATGAGATAAGTAGAGAATATCATGAGAAAAGACATCAGTGAATGTTTCTAATAGAATGGATGCATTATGTGCAGATAGAAAAAAATACTCATGACAAAAATTTGAGTTGGTCTGTTACTTTATCGGTAGAAGAAAAGCAGAACCGGCATGAAAAAAACAAATAAACACCAAACAAACATATGATGGTTGGACAAATGCAAAGATCTTACTAACTTAGAATTGTTCAGTGTCACAACATTTAACAGTCTTAGTAAGTTAGTGTTCAGAAGCTGTTGTTTAAGTTTAAGTGTTTCTTTTACACAAGGCTGATTTATGTGAACATTCTGCCTAACCATAAAAGGGAAACAATGATTACCTAACCTAACCTAAATCTCTTGTGATAAAAATTCCCCGGCGGCTCGATATGAATAAATCTGAGCATTCAGACAACCTTTAAACAAAGATTGCACAACGTTTTACGACACAGGTCTGTCAGTGGAGCCAATAATGACATTTGCTGGATTAAGGCCTTGGGCCTAGTCAGCAATGATAGATATTATAGTCAATATTGTTTAATACACATATCACTTTTTCATTCAGAATAACTCATTTAGTCAATCAAGTCCTCATCATAAGCTACCTAGTGCTTAGTGACATCATGTATTTCAGCCTGAAAAAAACAATTCCAACAGGTAATACAAAGACATAAAACACAACAAAGCATTGCATTCTCATATTTTAGAAATTGGGAGCAGCCATGTTTTTTTGTGAGAATGTCACAGCATTGTGTAAAATTAAGAAGTCCACCAATCCAGATGAGCACAAAGGTCATTTGTTGAATAGTATTGTTGTTGTGTAGTAGTGGTGTTCCTGTGTTGTGTTTCTGATTTTGGCTTAAGCTGGCCTAACCTTCACTCAGGCAGAAATGATCTGTCTGCACCTGCATAATATACATGTATAAAGATATACCTGCACATCTCACAATGTAGAAAACGTTAAAATGGTCAGTGTGGTGTCTTCTTTACACGTATAAAACACAAACTCACACCTCATGTCTATTTTGTTGCCCCACTCTAATATAGGAATGTCTTAACGCCCACCCTCCCTCCCTCCTATCAAACACCAATCTAAAACACCCTAGGAATTAGTCGGTAAGGCACAGCATCTGTGTAGCGTTTCCAGTCACTGCCGTATTTGCTGCTGCAGCGGTGCTCGTCGCGCACACAGCGGTGGACCAGCAGGATGGTCATGTAAACGATGTAGAAGTATGGCAGTATGTGGCCGAAGCCACAGGCAGCGCAGTAGGCCAGAGAACCCATAAGGTCGCCGGTGTAGTTTAAGTGCCGGGCCACTCCCCAGAAACCTGAGGTCATGAGCTTGCTGCGGTGGACGCCGCCATCAGCAGAGTGGTACGAGCACTCGATGTACGCTGGCTTCCGGCCCCAGATAGAGCAGGAGCCCTCTGTGCGCCTGAACAGATCCTTCTGGTGGTTGGCGGAGCGGAAGATGTAATATCCCACCAGGCCGAGCAACAGGACAGCCAGGGCGTGGGCGTTGGAGAGCTGGACTGGGTTGTACACCAGGTACAGACCCTGGAGGCGCAAAGCACAGTTATTTACCCCCACTGTTGCTCCTAATACCCCATTATTTGAATGCCCATGCCAGAGAGTGAAATAAACTAAAATCATCATTCTTAGTATAGTTAAAATGACTTGAATTGAATGTTGAAATGGATAGAAAGAATTACAATATTGATGATGTGGATGTCATGCTCCCGTGACCCTGAATACAGGATAAGCGGTAGAAAATGGATGGATGGATGGATGGATGTCATGCTGGTTTGCGGACGAAACAACGCGAATGAGGCAAATACAAAATTACAAAACTCCCATTATTCACATACTCATACGAGTTGAAATATTTCACTTCTAGTGAGAAATTTGTGTGACACTATGTCATGAGAGTTCTATAATAGTAGTCGCTCATATAAGTCCTGAGACCAGACTATGTGTAGAAAACAGAGACTGACTGTGGTCCAAACAACAAGGTCGCTGCCATATTTAAGTCTAGATGACCTTATTTGGAGTGTTGATAGAGCAGCTACAATGTTAGCATAGCCTAGCACCCATCAATCCAGACTCTATTCAGAAAACAAGCATTTTAAAAGTCTCTTCTGCTTGACGTCTTGCAGACAGACCTAACAAAGCATGACTTCAGAAATGTTACTAATCTTCATCATAATGGAGTTATTTCAGCATCCTTTTTATTTGTTTATTGCTATGGAATCATAAGTATATTGTTTATTTTCCCGTAGTAAACCAGTAGATGCGTCCTGCTCTAGCAAGAAAATACAGCTCAGGTCAAGCTTGCATGTGAAGTGCGAGACACAAATTTGCTATAAATACAAACATTGAAATTCTGCATTATGACACAGCCCATAACTCTACTATTGAAAACACACCAAATTACACATTTAAGATGTCAATTCATATACATGACATTTCTGTTACCTGCAGCGTGTAGAGGTATGGCAGCCAGACACAGTCTCCCCAGCCCAGATACCATCCAAAGTGGTCATGGCAGATATCAATGGTCTTCAGGTACCACGCCTCATTCCAGAAGAAATCCAACACATAAATGGCCTAAGAGAAAGATCCAGGCTTCCTTCATTATTTTGACTCAACCAGCAGTGTTTAAAATAACAAGAGAATGATGGCATCACTTTTTACTCAAGTCGAGAACTTTAAAATGAATGATGAACCTATCAAGAGATATATTGATATTATAGAGCTGTATAATAGGGACTAAGTGAAGATGCTGTCCTTTTCTTATGTTTCCCCCCCACACCATATCTTTCCCCTCTCATTTCTACGATGGTGTTTATTTGGGCCTATGACGGCGTATTAGGTTGCACATTTGCTAGTTTTAAAGTCGAAAATTTGCTAGTTTATTACGATGCTAACAACCGGCATATATGCTCGCTAACTTCCCATAAATGTCGCTTTTATCTTTCTAAATAATCCATCCCAACATGTGACAACGCTTTGTTAAGGTCCTTAGGGTGATGGCTGTTGATGGTTATTGTTGGTTTTATTTATATGTGCAAATTGTCAACTTATGGGTGTTTATTGATCGGGTGGTTGGGCTAAGATGCTAGCGGTAGCTTTCAATTATTGTCATAGTGATGGCAAACATCCGGTCAAGCAACATGTTCACTTCCTCTATGACCTCTATAATAAAGTATCAAATTTGCAACTTATTTTTCTTAGAATATTGCCCACCTCTCTCAGCTCAGTTTTTTTCCTACAGTGGCCCTAATACGCCGTCACAGATTTCCAGGGTCTTACATAAACTATATAGATTTTGATAGTATCCTTTGAGATCAAATAAGTTGAGTTTCATATAAATCAATACAGTAGGCCTATCGCCATATTTTGTATGTGCCATAATTGTATGTGCCATAATTGTATCGATAGATAGACACCAGCTATCACTTTAAAATCCCAATAAGATTGTATAGTGACATTAGTATGGTGATAATATTGTACTCCGGGGTTATTCCCACCTCTAATTTCTATGTTGCTTCCATTTTGCAGCATTTCTGCTTCCACATGTACGTTACACAGAGTGTCTCAGGTCATCAACAGATACTAGCTTATAATACAACCTTATTGTACCTGCAGAACATTGACAAGGATCATGGAGTTGGTGACATGGCCGTACAGTTCCTGCTGCTTGGCCATGTAGGACAGATTGATGAGAGTCCAGGCCACGATGCCGGGCCGGCCGTTGAAGAAAAGCTTGAAGTCAAACCACTGGCCGATACGTGGGTTGAACTCGATGCCCATCATGTAGTTGTAGAAGATGTTCCCTGTGAACTTGCTGCAGAATCACAAAAGCGGGAGTTGATGCCGTGTCCTAGGACATAACTAGATTAACTTTAAGATATTGCGTGTCATTGCGTAACTCACCAGTCTTCAGCGTTTGTGGGGAAAAAATAGGCCTTGATGAAAGCAAAGCTGGCCACAGCATAGCCCAGTATGTTAGCGCACCACATCAGGGGGATCCAGTTATCGAAGATGATGGTGGGGGAGAACCAGTGGAAATACTGGGCATTTGCATACCACAGAGCGTGAGTGATCAGCCAACACTGCAGCCCGTTGATCTCATACCGGTTAATAAGGCCTAAGGTAGAGAAAGCATTGAGTCAGATTGGTGTAATACTGGACTTTTGAATGAAAAAAAGGTTATGCACTGAGAGCGTTGGTGTGTTAATTACCAGCAGGAGTTCGTGCTCCGTCCTGCACTCCACCAACATAGCCAGGAATACACTTATGAGTAATATCAGGAACCCACATATACAGGAAAATCTAAGGGACACAAATACAACTGGTTGTAATATTAGCCCAGACCCCACCTTATTGAGCTGAAAGACCATGGAGAGTTGCAGCCCTTCTTTTCCTCACCTGGAAGGACACCCAGATGGCATATATCTTGGCAGCTGACCAGGTGAAGGAAGGCGCCCGGGCCCAGATGGAGAGCAGCGTGGTCTCTCCTTGGTACAACTCCAACAGAGGCTGGCTGATGGAGCACTGGTACTGATCGCAGGCCATCACAAAGTAGAAGACAATGAAAGGGGCAAAGCAAAGGAGCCCAATCACGCTGCTCAAGGAAAACCAGTCCACCTCCCTGACAAAGAATCAGATATGTACACAGATAGAGCATGAGGGGCGTTGACCATGAATGAGTAGATTCAGGCTGTGATTGGGGAACATAATGTCGCTCATATTTCTCTACATATATACAACATGAGGTCCTTAAGTTTCACATATTAATAGAAAGTCCACTAAGTATGAGAGGATAAGACCACAGTATAGAAACAACAACAAAAAACCTCTGTGTATGACTATAAATCATATGTATGAATATATAAGCTTGCATATGTCTTGACTGCTGATATCTGTGTTCCATATCTCCAACACAAAACATTAAAGTTTAGGTTTCAATTAATATTTGTTACTTTGAGTGATTTCTCATGCTAAACACTTTGGGACAATGAGATCTACCCTTATATTTTTCTGATATCGTACCAAAAGTTGGCTGAGTGCATCACTTTTTTTTTACCTCTGACTTAAAACTCTATTGTCAGATTGAAAAGAAAGAAAAAAAAACTCCAACAACAAAGTTAAGAGATGGATGCTATTATGCACTGTACTACAATGTAGTAAGATTACATTTTTTTGACAGATTATGTGGCTACGCTGTAGAGAAAAGCCCTCTTTGTGATTTTGAGCTATACAAATGAGACTGAATGGATTTAACATAAATTAATGTATAAACAACTGGGTAAATACATTCTGGATGATAAAATGTAATGCCAGTATGGTTAAGTCTGCCATGCTTGTTATAAGACTGACCTGCTCCAAGGAAACTATGTATTAAATCCTGACTCCCTGTGCTGATTGGTCCCCCGCCCAGGGGCTGATGCAGGGCCTCAGAACATCAAGCTCCCCAGCCAAGAGGACACAACCTTATCCTGATTATGTTTAACTTGGTCCAGTCTGGGTGGTATTTTACTCCACACTCCCTCTGGACCTCACACAACAGTAGTATTTATTTTACCATTTTAGGTCAAGAGGACACTGGGTGACCACCTCTCCGTAATAGAGTGAGGACACCCTCCCTAAGTCTTGCAGAAAGGTCTTGATTTTTTAATCTTTTTGTGAGTAACCACAATCAAATTCAAAGCAAATCCTCCAAGTTTTGGTTTCTGTTCTCTGTTGCTCTCTCAAGGCCTGCGTTGTGTTTATGGAGCATAAAAAGATGGAGATCATCACATTGTTTAATACAAGTATGATGATCTGTACCAGTAATTATGCCAAAGAACCAGATGATATTGGGTTTGCATCTAAAATCTTGTTAATGAATACTTGGTCAGAGCTTTAATTGTATGTGGGATTTAAAGGCATTCCCTTCCATTTTGATTTAATCTTTAAACTTTTTTTTTTTTTCTGGAAGTTACGGATTGAACGTGAGCTTGACTTTGTGATGAACTTGTGGTGATGTATATTACATAACAACATTGCCTTTTGTAACCTGTGACATCGGACCAGCTCACCATGCTCTTCCCCACTGGGCTGGCTGCTCCCCCTTTTCACATGTCTCCCCATTGGCACTGTGCAGGTTACGCCTCCTGGTGGCCTCCATGGCAACTGCACCGGTCATTTCTGGTGAAGGATCAGGTTATCAGGTAATAGATCAGTCAGGCAGCGACTACACTACGTTCATTTATTTAAGACATTCACCAAAGATACAAACATGTAATGGCACCTGTGAATTTTCTGTTTCCACACGTGTCTTTCTGTGCGTCCACTTTTAACGTGGAACAAAGGCAGAGACATGTAGCGGTTTCACAAACAATCATTTTAACCATGTAATGAAATAATGTGTCCACGGAGAGGTAACAAGCAGGGCCAGCAGTGGAGGACAGTTAGCGAGCTCACAGTAGGCTCTGGATACAACTGTTACCTGAACATTCAAATTTAAAGAAAGTTTTGTTGTGCGCACACACTTCTAGAGCAAAGGTCTGCTGGACTCGCCCACGAAAGGCAGTAGGCTAAACTAAACTTGAAGATCTCTGTTTTGTGTCCAACACGTCCAACTAGGGTGTTTGTTTCAGATTGAGTGAGTGAAGGAGGGGGAGGGGAAGCCCACCATTGCATAACGTCAACCAAAACGTAACCTTCCAGTCTCTTTATATACATAGTCAATAAGATGAATAACGTGCCTTTTACATTGGACTTTACCCGCAACGACCTCGAATAACTATTCACGTCAAACGACCGATATCCTTTGTATCCTGAAAACAGCCACATAAAAAGCATAACGTCACGGAGTTTGTGAACATTTAGTAGCGTTAAAGACACGTTAGAGACACGTCACACCGCATTATACTTCCGTTAGAGATGCGCTGTGACACCGCAGCTCACTCACCGTAGCTGCCGGACAGACAGAGGAGGAGGCAGGCCGCTCGTCTCAGTTTACGTCCGGACCAGGTGCTGCTGCTGGGTACCATGTAACCGCTGGACAAACCTCAATGTAGGTGCAGAGACTCCGCCCATAACACCACTGCTTATTAATATTCAACCAATGGTATCCGCGAAAAGGCGGGCCTGGGATGTGAACTGGCCTCTGATTGGGCAATGCTAACTGGAACCACCAGCACCTCAGCGCATCGCCAGTGAATGAATGGTCTCGCCAGAATACACCAGCAATTTGATGTTACGAAAGAGCTGTCGTTATTATCTTCGTTGTGTGGTTATACAGGCCTTTGATGTCTTATAAAGAATACAAAATTAATGAGAAAGCTCACAAATGAACACTGACCAGCAGGTCTGTGATCTATGAAAAAGAAAATATAGAACTGCAAACAAACAGTTGCATTGTGCAGGACGACAGTGTATCCCGAATTCTTAGTAGTAGTAGTAGTAGTAGTATGTAAGTAAGTATGTTTTTGTCAATACAGTGCTGCTTGTCACAGTAGGCATTTACCTCTAAGCGTCCTGCCGTGGAAATGTATTTAGTAAATATATTTTGTGTAGTTACAGTGGCGGTATTTACCGTTTAGGTTATATATTTACCATTTTTTGTGTTTTTCAATATGTTTTCAATTCTGCCCTGCAGCTCAATTCAATGGTTATTGGTACATGTTAGTAGTAAAACCTGTACTTGTGATGTAAGTGGTGCTGTGTATGTTCATAAACAATCCACTAGAGGGTATACTCAGCTGTGACATACATTGACAAAGTTTTAACCCTGTTGTTTCTTCAGTCTAACCTGACAGTATCATGTCACCTGCATTCCATTTTGCACTTCTTGCACCATGTCTAACTCACATAATGTACAGTATAAAACAGACTTCATATTTCATATCCACTTCATATTTCAGTTTATTAATAAAACAAAAATAATAGCTAGCTAAATACATACAGATGTGACCTGAAAGACAGAACATGTAGAACTTGTAGAACTGCTCGTCTTGGCACTGGGAATGATCGTCCTCAACACAGATCTTACATCACACCAGGCTCTGGCAGCAGAAGGAAAAAATATATGGATGAGTCACGGTATCTTAAAAGAAGATGCTGAGAATTACTGAAATACTGATTGATATTATAAACTGAAGCATGCACTCAAACAGAGCAAACACTGTTTCTTCAAAGCCCGCACCCGGAAAAAAAAGGTAAGCGATTATTGTCATAATATGAAGTAATTACAAATTGTAGGCATATTCCATCTTGTTGATTTTTTAATGTAAAACACTTTTCAAAGTTATCACATGGTAAGCAGTGTTATTATTACTGATTACCATGCCAATTCTAAATAAGCATAAAAATCATTATGTTCCAACAGAAAATTACCAAGGAGTCTGGTTGGAGAGTAGCCCTTTAAAGTAGTATTTGTTCAATTTGTTTTTTGCTTCTCATTATATTATTGCCTGAAAACATAAGTCTGTTTTAAATATGTATTTTTATTTTCTAATGTTATACAGTCATTGTTATATGTGGGCCTGCATGTGCAAACCAGTTGCAGGCGTGTCGTCAGGGAGAAGGGGGCGGAGGAGCAGTCGCCAGTGCAGACATGCAGAAAAGACTAGTGCATCAAGTGCAACTTGTGTAAACAAAGGTGTACTGTGTGCAGCACTGAACCTGTCCAAAAGAGGACAGAGGTTCAGTTTTGTGTGTTCTGTGTTTAACGAGAAATAATCCATGTAATGTCTTCATGTGTTAAGCGAGAACAAAAGCAAAGCAGTAGGACATTTATTTTGAAGTAGAGCACAATCATAATTGGTAGAGCAAATGCAAGGGAATGCTTGCTTCTTTGCATTTTTTGGTGGATTGCAATGCCACCTTTGAGATGCATACCACCACCTACTGTACCAGAGTACGTACAACATGATGTACTTTACATTAGTCTGGTATAGTTTCCAATTGATAGTTTCTCAATGTAACTATCAATTCTATAAAAGTGTGTTATTATTATACAACTTGCATGTTATATATAATATATGTTAAATTCAGTCGTCTCTTTAGCTTCGTTATGAACTTTTAGAAAAGAGAGGAAATTATAGTTTATGGTCTATAAAAAGTCTGTTTGAATGTAAAAAAAATTGTCATGAAAAATATAGTATTGCATGTCATAAAAATACTAACATGGTCTATGGTAGATAATGCCATAACAAATCTCATAATATATTATGGAACTCCGTTTTTGGTCAGTGTAATTTCAAGACCTTCAAAGCACTAAATTACCACACTTTTGAGTTTACGTGCATTTAAAGCGGCAAGGAAAATGTTTCATCGTGAAACAATAATAATAGTCTGCGCATACACTACAGGGTCCAGCAGAGAGCAGTGCTGCCTTGCTAAACTTGACCCTAACAAAGTTATCATTTAGGTAGATTGCACATCACTGTTTAGATCCAAATCTGTACCGAATTGAATTCTAAGTGTAACCCTTATACCAAGTTAAGCAACATTTGTGTAGCTTCCATTATAACTAGTGATGTCCAAATGAAGCTTCGTGAAGCATTTTCTTTATTTTCTGAGCCCAATAGATGGCGCTCTCTGTTCAACAAAGGGTTGAAAGCAATGGAAATATATCGGCCTTCAACCCTTTGTTGAACAGACAGCGCCATCTATTGGGCTCAGAAAATAAAGAAAATGCTTCACGAAGCTTCATTTGGACATCACTAATTATAACCACATTTATAGCAGCATTTTAGCCCCTCCCCCATTGACCTGTACGGTGACCCATCCATCGATCCATCGTCTACCGCTTCTCCTGTATTCATTTTTGTGGTCGGGGGGCTGGAGCTGATCCCAGCTGACATTGGGCGAAGGCAGGGTACACCCTGGACAGGATGCCAGTCTATCACAGGGCTGACATGTAGAGACAGACAGGTAACCAGTCTATGACATGGCTGACATGTAGAGACAGACAGGTAACCAGTCTATCACAGGGCTGACATGTAGAGACAGACAGGTAACCAATCTATCACAGGGCTGCAATAAGATTCGGACACATGCACAAATGAATGTATTAAGTTGGTTCGATTTAAACTGCTAGTGGATCCAGTGATCACATCATAATAGTACAACATACTTGGACTGTTTAAGTAATGCACAAGATGATAATTATGAAAAAAGACAATTTCCACCAGTGAATTTTGAATGTTATATGGTATCTGAGTCTTGTACATAGGCAAGAGTAAATGATGGAGAGCAGGAGACAATCCTGTTTATTTTTATGTCCATTTTTGGAATGTGTTGAAATGTGAACAGTTGATTGAGGCTATTTTCTCTGCACTACTGGCACTAATATTGTGAGGTATACATTCCTGCCTCATTACTTGTGGCTTTTTGCAGCACGTTAGACATTCCATCATCACATTTTCCCCTACAACTAATCAGCACCAAACTCACTCCTTCTGAGACTCTTCAAGACTCTGACCCTGCTGGTTCCTATAATTTTATTTCAGTAATGTTGGGAGGGTTTTGTTAATTTCTTAAAGTGAGATAAGACAAAGAATCTAGTCCTGATTTGGTTCCAGGTCTACTGGAGTCCTTGTGCAGCATAATGTTACATCAAACAACCTCCATCTCTCTCTCGTTCAGTCTTTCTTTTACTGCTCTTCCTTCCACATCTTTTTAATCTCTGTCCTATTTCACTCTGCGGCTCCCCTTGTTTTTTTCCCCCTTGTTTTCTAGCAGTTTTCTCTGTCAGTGTTGTTGTAGTTCTGATTCTGTTTCCCTCATTTCATTCCTCTCTTCTATACTCTTTGATCAGATGCCTTGTTGTTATGCTGTATCCAGACAGTGTGATGTATCTGGGCCAAGCAGCAGACATCAGTGTTCCACAATGTCTGAGACAAAAAAGAGATTCTGTTGGTATACTTTTGTTTCCTCGTGAAATTATAAGTGAAAATGCACCATTTACTCTGGGCTCATTCCGTGCAATCCATGAAAGCAATACATCAGAATTTATATATCAAAAATGATATTTTTGAGATTCTGTCATGTCTTGGTCTGGTGTGTTGCCCTGTTTTTTTATGAATGTTATATGTCATTTTGTTTACTGTGTTACTTACCTCTTCAGGTCACACCCCTTCCTCATGTGCTTCCCCTGGTCCGACTTGTTTTCCATCACCCTTGTTACCTCTTGTATGTAACCTCATGTCTCCCTTTGTCTCATTGGCAGTTCGTTGTACGTCAAGTCCTCGTCCCAGTGTTTTGATAGTCATAGTCACTCTTTCTCGACCTCACCTTTTTGCCTCACATTTTTGGATACCTCTGCCTGTGCTGACTGATCTTCTGTGTACCGACCTCTGCTCGTTTTTGAATCAACCCTGCCTGTCTCAAGCCCAGTGTCCTGTATTTGTGTCCAGCCCATCTGTAGCCTCGTTCACAACAGATTCTACACCTGTCAGTGATGACCCAAACATAAACAGCATTCGCCCAGCAGACCGCTGTTCATGTCCTGTGCAAAAAACTAAAAGTAAACATTGATATTTTGTGATATTATATTATGATTAGTGAGTCAAGTGAGTCAAGTTAATGTTCAGCATGTTCTTAAACCAAACTAAGTGGTTTTATTGCCTAAACCTACATTCCTGCAAAAATGGAAATGTATTTTGTAAAGACACGATGCATGTAACAAGTGGAAACTGACTTGCCATCCCTGACACGTCCAAAGCTGATGCTAGAGGGGTAACTACAGAGCAAGGGAATCATAGTTTGAAGCTTATGATTAGTAACTCATTAGTATTTGACGTTGGAGAGTGAATGTGGGGAAAAGTCAATAGCATCCATCATCCCTTGTTTACCATTGCACTGGAAAATTACTAACACATTGTATTGATTATTTTCCTGTAATTCCATTTTCTTTCTCATATAGAGAAATCATACCAGTAGGGTATTGGGGGTATTTGGGGCATTTTCTTTACCCTGTACTCCACATTTATGAAAAATGTTAGTGTTTCATATCATCTAGAACGGATTCAAAGAACATATTGAAAAAACTCCCCCAAAAAACTTTAAATTCAAAAAAGATAACAGACCTTTTCTTATAAGAATTAAATTATTTTTATTGTTTAAAAATACTTGAAATCTGACCAACATTACATGTAGGAGTTTGTTTTACTAAATACAAAAACAATTGAACATATTTTGGCAAAAACATTCACACATTTGCTGTTAAATCGTTAAATTATTTTTTCTTGTCTCAGATAGTTTCTTCATAACATGACTTATTACTCGGTGTGAAAGGTCTTGAAACACTGCTTGTCACTGTTGAAGGTAAGGTGCACCTCGCACTTAGAGTATGTGACTCTAATGATGCCCTTCACAATCACAATCCCTTCTGTAAAGTAGCCATGCTTGCGCAACTGTGAGGTCAAACAAACGGAAACCAATGCGATGGTACCAATTTTTTTTATATGATTTTGGTGCGGTACAAGGCAATGAGTGAGTCTAAGAGATCCACCCCACCCATGGACTTATTGTAGGTGGTCACGTTGGGGCACACCACATTAATCATCTCTTTTCTCTTTTTGTCCCATCTCTCAACTGTTGTGGTAGGGTTTGCTGCAGCAAAGGTGCTGAGGAGGTTAACTGCACGATTACTAGTTTAGTTTAGTGTGTTTATTTCGGTCTTATAAAAAAAACAAAAAACAGATACAATAGACAAATTTAAAAGTATAGATACAAAACAGATCAAAATAAAAACACAACAAGCAATACAATGCACATTGACCAAAAAGGTGTAGGCTGAAGCATCATATTACTATGTATAGTCTATACCACTTCACAGCTTTGTGTGTGACACCGTCGTGTTTGGCCTCCTTCTCTTCAAAGGTACCCTGTCCTTGGGCCTGCACTTCCTTATCCACTGTTGATTCTTACGCACAGTTCCTGCACTGGATTTTTTCAAGAGCTACTTGTAAATCAACCCCACAAAATCAGTTCTCATAAAATAGTGTGTATGGCATGTTTGGTGGGATAACAGCAGGGTGCGAGTTACGGGGGAGCAGGGGGAGCCATGGCTCCCCTGGTGGCCACCTGAGCTCCCCTGGAAACATGATTTGTGAAATTTGGGGGGAGCTCTAAAATATTGATATGATTGCCAAATTAATTATATTTTGGCCATGGTTTTCCCTCAAAGGAGTAAAATAAGAGAAATAAAATTGTATTTTTAGTTCGTGATTCATGAAAAAAGTGTTGCCTGCTTGCACGTCGGAGGCACTTGAAGCGTGGGGGCGCTCGATCGGGGTGTTTCATGTAAATATTGTACATAGACCTATGGTGTGCGTGCAACTGATTTTCTCTTTATAATAGCATAATTTATGATCTTAGCACTGTTGCTCTTGAAGTACTACTTTACTCAGATGAGGACCTAACACTTGTTCTATTTTTAGCTCTTACTGCATCGGCAATGATATGTCGTGGTTTCTTTGTTTCCTTCTTTTGACAAATGTACTTATTGTAAGTCGCTTTGGACAAAAGCGTCTGCTAAATGACCTAAATGTAAATGTAAATGTAATAGGCATATGCTGTTGCTATTAATGACAGGATCAGCATTTAAACTTTGCCCCCCTCCAAAAAAAAAAAATTAAAAAATTATCGCCCGCCCCCAGCCCCGGCTCCCCCGGACACCGTGGTATAACTCGCACACTGGATAACAGAGGCCAGTTTCAGCACAACATTCCCACTTGCACCTATGTCTGGGATTCCAGGCTCCTGGACACTGATCTGAGAAAAACTTAACATTGTGGACAATTCCATTTCTATCTGCCAGCACGGCGATTTTATAACTCCATCGCTTGGGCTTTTTGGGGTTGTACGTTTTAAAGGATTGTGAGGTTTTGGTTGCAAGGGTTCGTTTTGACATAGAGGAGAGATGCTTATCTCTCAGTGTTGTGTTGGCCTCTCTTGAGTTTTGACACGGTGAATCAAATTCCACAACACGTGTGTCAGCAGTCGGAAAAATAATAAAATCAATATAAAATAATACAACATTATTACCCAGTTCAGGAAGGCCTGTGCTCTGTGTGCGTGCATACTTATGTGACCGACATAAAGACGTGTGTGTGTGTGTGTGTGTGTGTGTGTGTGTGTGTAGTATAACACATGTGGGTGGGAGGGCAGGTTGCATGACGTATCTTAGCCTAATCAGCTCCCCTGGGAGAGTGCATGTGTGTCTGTATGCATAACAGTGAGCGTACATGCAATATTCTGAATATATGAATATTGTGTATACATGTTCTACTAGGATTGAGTGTGTGTCCCTTTGTTGGTATTTAAGTGTCTTATGAATACGAGGGCCTGCGCTGTATCAGGAGACGCAGTGCAACATGGCTCTTAAATAATTTACTATGAATGAAAGTGAAAAATTAATGAGAGCAGATCCTCCCTCCTGTTGTCCTGATGTAAACGTCCTCCCCCATCCTCCTGTTAGTTAGCCTCACCATCGCCATTGCCATCCAACAAATGTTGGGTCTCAGCTGACACAGTTCGATGCTGTGTTTCTGATTTCAGTCACAGCTTTTGGATTGCAATTATATGTTTTCATTCATCCGGTGATGTTTCTGTGTTGTGATGGTGCTGTTGTCCTTCCTCTTCACAGGTTCTCTGCCTTCTCCACTCCCTGATCTCTGACGTTTTCTCAGGAAACTTGAAATTATCAGTCAATAAATTTCTTAAACATTATAAAATGTATTTCATGTACATGCAATTAAAAAAAAACAGCCAAGAGTGGCAAACAGGTTCCAGGTTGTGAGAATGACCACAATTACGGCTGGATTGTACAGCAAAGAATGAACCACAGGCAGGTTTAAGGTGGGCCACAGAGGGGGTTCTTTATTTACCCATTAAAGCATCCCACATAGACACATCAGTCCCCACACAGGCTGTCAAAATGGCACCTATTTATAGGGTGTTGCAGCTAATGACCCTAGAAGACTCCATCCACTGGGGTCCACTGCCTACCAACATGTTTAACCCACCCTTTTTATTCCTGTATTTCTACCACATAATCAATAACCTATATATACACCCTCATCTACCTCCACTGACAAAGAAAATACACATATCCCCTTCATATTGCATTTACTTAGATACAATACACACATCCACCACCCCCACACCAATTTACACTTGGTTACCCCTGGAACTAGAGAAGCGGTGTCCGTTGCCTGGGGAAGCCTTTAGCCTGCACACCCTAAATACAAAGACTGATGAGTACACAATACACTCGACTCATTCAATGCATACACTTATTGAGCAACACAATGTACCTTGTACAATAATTAACACATTTAATATGCCCATTTAACCATATGTCCCTCTGCTCTAGGTGGAGCTGCGTGGCCCACACAGCACCCACCAGCAAACCAAGATCCGACAAAGGAAAATAAACATGGCGACAAACATTTAATAAATACGGCAAACCTATCCATACAAAATGTCCAAAAACAATGCGTTAAAATGTACTGTGCAAATTTCCAATAAAGTTTACATCCTCCTAAAGTGTGTGTGCAATTATTAAAGTGCATATGTAGTCCCACTCAGTCCAAAGTGCTGTTTTATACAAAGCCAGGTGATGCAAAGCCAGGTGACGATGTGCTCTCCGTCACACAGGTATATGGTGCATAAAATCCCTCAGAACTGGACTGATGTTATCCACTTTCTTGGTCTTGGTGAGAACTTGAGCAGCGGCGTTCTGAATCAGATACAGCTGTCTAATCGATTTTGGAGGGAGACCGTTACAGTAGTCCAGTCTACTGAGATAAATCCATTCAAACAAGTTTTTCCAAATCCTGCTGGGACATAAATCCTTTAATCCTTCATATATTCTTAAAATGATATGCTGACTTTGTAATTGTCTTAATTTGGCTGTTGAAGTTCAGGTCTGAGTCCATGACTACACAGATTTCTGGCTTAGTCTGTGGTTTATTACATTGTGGATTGAAGTTGAGCAGTATATTTGAATCATTCTATTCTGGTTGGTTTGCTTGATTGTTTTCTCAGTGCTTGTATTCGACCATGATCCCCTGGTAATGTGGTCATGTAAATATGTGTCATCTGCATAATTATAGTAACTTATTTTGTTGTTTTCCATAATCTGAGCCAGTGGCAGCATGGAGATGCTAAACAGAAGAGACTCCAAAATGGAGCCTTGGGGAACTCTGCATGTCATGTCATGTCAGAAAGTCTCACCCATTTTTTTCCTTTGGTCGGTTTAATATATTGTGGCTGACTGTTTCGAATGATACACTGAGATCTTATAATACTAATACTGAAATTCTGCCATTATCTCTGTTTAAGTGGATGTCATTGAAGACCTTAAAGGTTAACCTGCGAGAAGATACGTGTTTACAATTTATTAAAATCACCATGCAATTTGAAGCTTTTTTTAAAAGCCTGTTGGTAGAATATAAAGGCAAGATTTCAGATGTTTCTGTAATGTCCTACAGATTTTTATGGTTGATTGTATGAAGTTGTTTCATTGTATTTTAATTAATTTTAGGTGGATGCAGAGACAACACTACACTCACACTTTTGTACCTGATATGGAGGCACTTACTGCATGTCTGATTTTTTAAACCGTCAGTAAAGAAGGAGGCAAATGAATTCCAGGCTCTGTTGGATAAAAGTCAAGCAGCTTCTGACACAGAACGGTTTGTGAGCCAGTGGACACTAGAAAACAAGGCATGTGCATTGTTATTGCTTTTAGTGATGATGTCAGCAAAGAAGGACATTACATTTTTCAGTTCCAAATCATAAATGCAAAGTCTCTCTTTATAGATTTACATAATGAGCCTGCATTCAACTTACTGTATCAGTTGAAGCCTACAAACGTCCGTGTAATTACCAAAACAAATTAGTAGTGAATGGAATCTGTTGAAGATATGGTTGAATTATGCCATCAATAACAATCTCAATTGTTTTCTTCAATTTTATTTGATGAACAATTATTAGCGAGTATTAGATTATTAGAGTCACAAGCATCGGTTGAACCCGGAAAACACAACAGTGCCCTGCACCTTACAAAATGTGTTTTGTCGAACATAAATGAAGTGAAGTAATGTGTTTACAGGATGTAATGAAACCAAAGCACGGACCATCTCATGGGACCTTTAGAAAGCAGCCCAGATGGGCATCATGATGAGTCACTTCACAATGATTTATTTAGATACATTCCAACAGTAAGGACCTTCAATTACAGCACTGGATGTTTGGACCTGTTTCTTTATAGAGAGAAGCAATGCATACACCCATTTGTGTTGGGAGAGCAAGGAGGATGTTTGGCAGATGAAGATAGGGGTTGTCGGGTGATTTGATGCCCTGAATAACTAAGGCAGAACATAGCTGAAGGAAATGTCTTATGCACAATAAAATGCATTTACAGTGTACTGTAATTTGAAGTGAACGGTCAACAGTTCAAGGAGGACCACATGTAGCATTTGGCCTTATCCGTGAACTGAACTGGAAATAGTGCTGAGTTCATTTCCTGGTTTGTAAATTAATAAAAACCACTGCAACCCCATGAGAGACAACCCTGATTGTTACCTTTAATGTCATGAATGCACTGTTTGTACATACAGCCCCTGTGGCTCACAAAGGGATTTCAGCACAATAACTGAACCATCACACTGATTTTAGATGCCTGGAGCGAGGAAGGAAGCGAGTCATATCCAGCAAATAACGTTAGTGAAATTAAACTTAGTTCAACCACAACAATGCCAGGTTGATAATTTCTGCTATCGTCAATGCTTTTTTTTTTCTCTCAACTTCAGAATCAGAACCAGAAAAACTTCATCATCCCCTGAAAAAAATGTGTCACACAACAGTAAAGTGACATTATTAGCAACAAACTACTTCATACAGCTGCTTCATAAAATCTTCCCACCATTCAACCATTCTAGACGATTATAGTGAAGCAGCAACTGCCTCTCGAGTCAAAATGTTGCCATGATGTGTGATGTGTCGAGAACAAGCTATTGCAGTTTGCATCCATCAACCCATTTCAGTCCTTTTATTTCATGTCCATTAATG
The DNA here is from genome assembly GCA_029853015.1 of Chelidonichthys spinosus. Taxonomy (NCBI): domain Eukaryota; kingdom Metazoa; phylum Chordata; class Actinopteri; order Perciformes; family Triglidae; genus Chelidonichthys; species Chelidonichthys spinosus. The sequence goes on along the minus strand of CM056821.1, from coordinate 16,358,329 downwards.
ACTGAAATGTATAAAACACAGGTGAAACAGAAGGAAAACAGGACACCAATGAAGTGCAAGTGGTTTTCATTAAAGTCAACTTATTGAACCCATCTAGAAGAATGACATAAATGGGAAATGGATGTGTGAAGTGTGGGAGTAGGGGCATCCGTGTCTTGATTTTGAATGGAGAAGCATCTAACACACAGTACAGGAGAAGCATACACACACCAAGACAGCACACAATGGTTGACTGAGCAGGTTCTTCACCCACCAATAGAGACAAGACCCAATGGCATACAACACCAAGGTACTTACAATGAAGAAAAAGTCGGCCACTCCCCCACCCATTCTCAGCAAAGAGCAGCTCAAAGCAAGGCTATGACATTTACATTTAGGGCATTAAGCAGACGCTTTTGTCCAACGCAACTTACAATAACTACATTTGTCGAAAGAGGTCACGAAGGAGGGGGTCACATGGGAGAATTTGGGTAGCTTGAAGACAAGGGCAGGAGAGCGTTGCAGTAGTCAAGGCGGGAGATGACCAGTACTTGGACCAAGAGTTGTGTTGCGTCCAAGGGAGTAGGTTTGATTTTGAGATTGGTGGTGACACAAAAGTGCTCCAAGGCAGCACTCCTGAAAGTTGACGTTTTTTTGCATTAGTAATCATAATTTCACGTCATGAAGATGTTATAGGTTAGATTACTTAATATTAATTAATTACGTTTTATAATTATAAAAACCACATGAACATCTAGAATCTGAGGTTTTATTGCATTTCCACCACAAATTTTCTTTATTTGTGTTTTTAAACCATTGCTCTCTTCTACACAAATACATGAAAATAAGAATTTAAAAAAACTTTAAAAAAGTGTATCTCTTTGGCATTAAAGGTACAATATGTAAGAAATCTAAAGCAACTGGCTGTAAAATCATCCTAATATGTCATAGAGACTCAGGAATAATGATCATATAACATACTGAACTCACCAACAACAACAGTATAGACAAAATATTCGCATTTAAAAAAATCTTTTGCGGACCGCAAATCATGTTTATGTTTTGAAAACATGTTTTGGCACGTGGCGCCACCCACCAGCGTCTACAAATCATTGCAGTCCCAGCTGCCGAGTAACCACGAGTTGCCAGTTTCGACTGAGCTACAATGGCGGAGGCAACGAAACCCAAAAGAGCTGATTATGATTCATAAAAACGCCAAGATAAAAACCGAGGCAAAGCGAGGGTCTATATAGGGCGGGGGTCACTAACAGGCGGACCGCGGTCCGGATCCGGACCCAGACGCCGTCCTATACGGACCCGTCAATAAATTATTCAAGTATTTAAAATTTTGACGGGGCGCTTCTATTTTGACCGGCGCAGCGTTTCTAGACTTTACGGTACTGGTTTAGCGAATCAGGAAATCCACTGACCAATTGCATTCGAGTTAAGCCATCCCACGTGATGCTACTCAGCCAATCAAATCTGTGCATTCCCGGCGCTGCCTGCCTGGCTCACAGACAGTGAGAGATCATGCGAGAGATGATAGAGAAAGAAGTCAGATAAGAGTGAGTAATACAGCGGGAGAAGAGTGAGAAAGACAGCGGGAGAAGAGTGAGAAAGACAGCGGGAGAAGAGTGAGAAAGACAGCGGGAGAAGAGTGAGAAAGACAGCGGGAGAATAGTGAGAAAGTAGCCCTGTACACATTGACCATGTTTGGCTTCACATACAGCTGCGAGGCAGCTTTCTCTGCAATGAACATTATTAAAAGTAAATATCGATCCAGGCTCACCAATGAGCACCTGCACATGTGCATGAGAATGGCCCTGACATCATTCCAGCCTAGATTTAAACTCCTGGCAGGAAAAGCTAGAGCTCAGTTCTCTCACTGAACAACAGAAAGTGGGGGAGTTGGATAAAAGAGGGAAAGAAAGAGAAGCTAAAACTGTTCGATTGTTAAAATATGTTGAGATATCTGCTTTTGAAATTGGTTGAGACTGTTAAAACATTCTCAAAGAAAAAGGGGAAACTCAAGCTGCTGCTATACTTTGTTTAATTTTTCAAAAATGAAGTATATATTTTATCTTTATTTTAAGATTATTATTATATTTATTTTCACCATTTTTAATTTAAATGCAGCCCTTCTTTTCCTTGAAAAGATTAGTTTCAGTTGAGTCAGTTGAACCTGCTTAAATAATACATATCTTCATTATCTGTTATATTAAGTGACAATAAATATTGTCGAAATGTTTTTGAATTGTTCTTCCTATATTGATCTGACAGTCAGTTGTTGATTACATGCAGACGTTGATACAACTACTAGGCTACTTCAATACATATCACACTGAATCATAACGCAATTTAGACATTATGATGTTCCGGACCTTTGCTTGAGGACATTTTCTCTAACTGGACCTATTTGAATTTTAGTTGAATACCCCTGATATAGGGGATGCATTTGAACGGTGGAGACAGTTGAAAGCTGAGAGGAATTTGAAATCGGATGCAGAATTGGCTACTCTTCTCCTAGACAGTTAAATTGAGTTTGGCTAACTAAGTTAGCATCATAGCTTGACGGGGAGGGACATTTCGAATACTTTGAACTGTCAAGTAACAACGTTATTCATTTCGATCATAGAAACAAACGTTAGCAGCACTGTCCTGTTACGAGCGTCCAGCCGGGCCGGCTGGACATCGGCTGGACGCTAGCAGCATTGAAGGAGGATACGCCAACAGCTCTGGCAACCTCGAGTCTGGAGGGGAGGGGGTGGAAGGGAGGCGGATATGACTCGCCGCAGTGTTTTGAATTTGAGTGTAGTACCATTTTGGCCACATTCTTACATATGGCGCCTTTAAATATTCTCTTTTATTCAATATCTGTATTGTTGAGCCTCTACCTATACACCCTTGAAGTAACTTACACTTTGACTCCTAAAGAAGTCTCTTATATCCACTTTTCTTTTCTTGGACATCCTTCAAATCCTGTACAGCACACACGCACACACATGTACACACACACAAACAGACACAAACACAAATGTAAATGACACCACTGATATTAAAATCCATCTAGCTGACGTGACCCAGGTAGAACAAATGCCGAACATGTTGGCAACTTGAACTTACACATGCACTGCCTCTCGTCAAGTCCAACTAGCAGGTTGCAGGTAGTTTTAACAAGCAGAAGGAGTGGCAGTGGGGACAGCCAATCACATGTGAGTAACCGGCAGCCAATCAGGGAGCGGTATTTAGGTTAGAGGCGGGACTTCTAGCAGAGACCGACATAACCCTTTGTGTGCCATAATCATTGACTAAACACTACGGACAGCGGTTGTATTGATAGTGACTACACAGTAGCGGCTGAATATTGGTAGGGACGTGTCCCTAGCGTCCCTACATGATTCTATGCCCTTAGTTGCGTCCTTTGTGAGGAAAGACTGGATGACGTTGATGTTCAGTGACCAATAGCAAGTGTTCAAGTATATGTGACGATGCATGTGCTCAACCCAGTCTTACAGCAGTTTGTGAAATACTGACGCAATGCAATCTATTATCATAGCCGCTCCCCCAGAATTATTATTATTATTATTTTCTCTGGACCAACTTTTTTGATTGGACGGCGTTTTTACAGTCCTGCTACGGCCAGAGATGTCATTTTTTAAATGTTTTTATGTCAGAGCATTTAATGTATTCATTGCTATTGGTATGTTATGAGGACTACAAAGACTAAGTGGGTGGGTGGGGAAAAGTTTTGTTGTGAAGTGATGCTTTTGTGATATATGGGCCCCAACACCAAGGGAAGACTGGTTATATGTCAGGCTGATATTAGTCACTTGCTAAAAAGCTGGTATCAGTCATGCACTGGGCAAGATAATAATAAAGTAATTTTTGGTAAAGTGTACGGTTTATCCTTTATGAGAACTAAATGTTTTTGTGTTGGTAACATTTGAAAAGACTTCCATGGCTGTAATCTAAAAAATATTTACTTATAAATAAAATTGTTTACAAATGTAATACTCAAATTATGTTAACTCACTGTAAAACATGAATGTTCACTTCAGCGACCAGATGAGTGTGTGCGTGTGTGTGTGTGTGTGTGTGTGTGTGTGCGTATCACGCAAAAACACTACTCTTTTAATTAGAATTATGAGACCATGTTCATCCAAATCCTAGAGTGTGAGACGTGATCATGTTTCAAGGGTTTGCAGGCGTGCTGCAGATCATGCCTCCGTGTGTCAGTGTGTGTACATTTTTCTGAGACTGCTCCCTCTGTGTGTGTCTCTGCAAGCATATTGGAAGTGTGTCTGTTTTTATGTGCATTTGCGTGTGCATGTCAGCGCGTTATGACGTCTGTGTGTGTGTTTAGTCTGTGAGATGCGTCAGTAACTGGGGCAGAACTGATTCTTGCTGATGGCTGCAGGCAAGCACAGACCTACATTCTGCTGTGCCGTACAGAGGAGGCAAAGGAGGAGGAGGAGGAGTGCACTAGGGTAATACCATTTGGGGTCTCTCCTGTACTCCTCTCCCTCCTCTATGGTGACCTCCCACACTCCCTTTCTTCAGCTTTCTGATCTTTGTTTCCTACTCTCTTCTTCATGTTGTCTGGCCTGACACTTGACAGACACAGAGACTTAGTCAGCACAGAGAGGAAGTCACTCTGGGAAGGAGGGAGAGTGAAAGTAAGACAGAATCAAATGAATGACATCGATGGAGGGGTAAAGTAAACAATATATCACACCAATATATCTTATTTTTTCCCTAATCCCAGGATTAGAAGGAAAGACATGCATTTCATTCATAAACACATGACATACAGTAAACTGAGACAAATTTAGTTTGAAAGTCACATTTTCTCAGCAGCAGATCAACATTTATAGGGACACATTTTGTAGAAAAACAATTTTCTCTAGTCAATGTTGAAGGGGCTTTGACAGAGTCCCATCTATTTTTCTTTACTCAAAACACAAAAATCCAGTCCAGTCACACAAATATATCAAAACATGGGGCTAAATGTGTTAGATTTAGGAAAACTGTTACAAAAGCATCACTTCACAACAAAACGTTTCCCTACCCACCCACTTTAAGTAGTCTCATCGTCTGTGCCTTTATCTCTGCTTCTGTAATCACATATGGCTGAATGCTGCGGCAGCAAGGGTTACTGCTGCTTGTAGTTCCTCTTACGCCAAAACAAAACCAGCCCTCCTCTCTTTCAAAGAACTTCCAGCCGATGATTAAATCAGCAACTCAGCCGATGCCACAGCGACACATGTCCACATGTTGCTGCACACAGTTGGATGGAGAGCTGCTCACATCTGCTTTCAGTGGGTAACATCAGTTGCTGAAGTCATGCTGCTTCCCCTCAAAAGATACGCAGAGTCAGCAGACTCTACGGTCAGCTGACATCTGACCCCTGACCCCACAGGGACATTGGTCTGAGTCCACTGCCGCACAGCCCTTGAACCAGCTTTCACTCCAAAAATCCATGACATGAATTCTAAAAAATGTATAGACTAACACTAAACGAGAGCTCCATCTATGACTGTTCTATGGTTTGTTCACATCACAAATATTAGAAAATATTAAAATAAACCAGAGATACAGGCACCTGATATCAGTGTGTGTTGTAAAACTGTTGGAAATACTTGTCACTTAAAAATTGACAAATCTAGTTCATTGTTAATTGAAGCTGTTTCAGATTTAAATAGTGGGAATAAAAACATCTATCCTGACATTTTGACAATGGATTTTTTAACCCCCAGCATGCAACAGTCAGATAAAGGCTCAGGCACACACCAAAGAATTAGCACCAATGAAGGCCAACAGTCTCCTCACTCTGCCTGTGTCTTGGCAAAAAGTTGCACTTAAATGCACCGTCCTGCCGTCCTGGTGTGACCTTGGTTATATTGCTCTGCTGCTAAGAACTTCAAGGAGACAGGTTGGATGGAGCACTGGACTGGTTTATTGGGACAACATGGGACAAATACACAACCAGTGTGTCAATGGAGAATCTGTGGAGTCTGTTACTGCTCGAACCACAGCGTAACATCGCACTGTACGCACTGCGCGCCGGTCAGCCAAACTTCCACTCCACCAGCTGTAATTCGCCTTGAATGAATGGACTTTATTTGCGCCTTGCACCTTACGCCAAGAGTAGACTAGGTTGGAGTTGGCGGGCTTTCGGTGATGTCTCGGCGAGGCTTTTTGCCACGAAACTTACGCTGCACCAAGCTGAATCTGTGACGCCTCCCCCTGCTGTGCCGCCACACCCATCTTGGCGCAGGCGATCCACCAAACTGCCAAACTGACCGTGTGCAAGGCTGCGCGGGTCGAAACTTGCATTACGCCGGCTCCACCACCCTGCGCCACGCAACTAGGGCCCAGAGCCTTTGGTGACAAAGGGAGCGTAATCAGTGTCAACTTCACATTTATCCTGTTTAGAAGCAACCACAGGTCCAAGACTATCATTCAAAGAAAACAGGGCGCTCTTGACCTTCTCTTTCTCCTTTCTCTTATGGAGATCCACAGTCATACTTCATGTGGCCTACCTTCTTGCAATAGTTGCAAATTACCTGTGTTGTTAGTAGAAGGACAGCTAGAGTTAGCAGGGGGAAATGAGCATGGAGCATCATTTCCAGACTGTTGCTGACTCTTGTGAGGGTGTCGTGTTCTGTTCTGATGGCTTACCCAGCCGTTACCAGGTACACGCTTATGTGTAAGCACAAACTTATCAGCAAGAACAGCAGCCTTATCTTGCTTTTTCACTTCCTGTTCAGACAGGTGGACAGCAACAGCCTCAGGGAGACAATTCATGAAATCCTCTATGAGGACAAGTTGGCGTAGGTCTTCCCTGGAATCTGCTTGTTGTGAACAGCACCACTGGTCAAGCAGACACTCTTTCTCACGTGCAAATTCTACAAAAGTTTGCTGTTCTGTCTTCCTGGTCTTCCTAAACCTTTGGCGATACGCCTCAGGGACATGCTCATAAGCATCAATAAGCGTGGAGGATGTCAGTTTTCACATCCTCGTACTGCATAGCTTGTTCTAGGTTTAGGGCAGAGAACATTTCCTGCACCTTCCCTGTAAAAACGCATTGTAGCAACAGAGGCCAGACCTCCTTAGGCCATTTCAGAGTGGTTTCTACCCTCTCAAAGTGAGAAAAATATTTCTCAATGTCTTTCTCTATGAAGGGTGGAACAAGGCAAATATTCTTTGTGACATCAAAACCAGGTTGAGGATTAACAGGAAGAGTGGGCTGAGATGGCAGTTGTTTCAGTCCAAGCTCAAGCCTTTTCAAGGCTAAAGCATGCTCTCGCTCACGCTCCTCATTCTCCATACATACTGATACACAAGGCAATGCACCGCACAGACGAACTGGTAAATTAACCAGAACCAACTAGACACAAATCTACAACCAGCTATTGTTTACCAATATTTAGCTTAGCTAAACACCCAGAATGTTAAAGTTCACACAAGCAACAAGCATTCCCTCAATTCACTCAAAGTTACAAAGAACAAACAAATAAGTTAGCGGAGAACAACTCCACAACAAAGTAGCTTTAAATTACCTACATAAGCGTTTGCACATACAGCCTAAAAATTGTGGATAGGCTACGCAGATCACAATGAACGTCAGTCGGTCTAAAAATAGACGAGTGAACTTTCTACAAACGGTTTTCCGCTACAAGTTAACCAACAAGTTAACCAACGAAGTCAGGCAGTAGTAGACCAATTTACAACTCAACAAAGAAAAGAACACTCACCACATCCGCAAGCACGAACCAAATTACTCCCATGCATCCAGGTGAACTCGTCCATTGATCGCTGGCGTTAATTCTCACTGAAGAGGTGCGTCTAATAAGGCAGTCCACTGGCATCCTGAATACCTAGCCAAAAGAAGCTAACTGACCTAGCCAGCTCTTCTGAGACGTGCCGGCCCTGGGGCGACTGGTTAACGCTGACCTCGCTTCAGACAAGCTGCACGAAGCGTGCCCCTGACAGAAGCCATAACAACTTCAGACCAGGATTGTCTCAAAATAACAAATTAACACAACAAAGGGAAAACAATAAACAGTGTTCCGAAGGAAAGGCAAGGCCCAGCTGGAGCACTCTTCCTTAGCCAGAGACTGCATGAAATTAACTAATAGCCAGTGCAAACAACAGACATTCTCACCTGAACTGTCGAAATTGAAAATCACAGACATCCAAACAGTGACATTAACAAAACAGACACGTGGTGGTAGATTAAGCCTTGATGGTAGTTTTCATATGAAACCAGACTGTCTGGCCCTCCAACAGTAAGTAGTAGTAACAGTAGTGAGGCACCTTTAAATAGAAACCAGGTCCACAGTTAGGATGCAGTAAAACCTTGTCAAATTGATTTAACCTGGCTGTAATCTCTCACTTCACTACACACAGCTGTTAATACAGCCACACTGTTTTCATGACTCTTTGAAGCATGTTTACTTTCCACACTGAATGGACCATGTTCAGGAAAAAGCCTCGTGGGAGATAACGGGAGCCAAAGGAGAATTTTGTTACGAATGGACATGTGCTCTTTGGTTTGCGGCCACCTCCAAGGGAATGGGAATGTGTGTGTGTGTGTGTGTGTGTGTGTGCATGAGTTTTGTGCCTATACTTAATAGAGTATGTTGTGTCTGTTTTCACCTGCTCTATACATACCAAAATGGTAATAAATGTCTCCAGATTGCATGAAGAAAAAAACAATTACATTTTCATTTGGAATTGCATTTCTTTCCTTATTTTCAGTATAATTATGAATACTGGCCTTGACATGAAGGCTCTTCTAATTCCTATATGCATTTCTGCTCCCGACTCGAAGGCATTTGTATTTGTTCTAACAGTTCAGGGCAAGTAGTGTAAACAATGTTGATATTTGGGAGCGATCGGCCAAACTTTGTCAACGTGTTTTGCATGCACCACTGGCCGGTGGGCTACATCTCACACAGCCAGAAGTTTCTCACAGCTCCAAGTGTCAAATTTCATTCCCAAATAGGCTTTAACTGGATAAACTGATCACATTTGGGGAGTCTAAAAGGTTACTTTGAAAATTGAATAACACCTTTCTTTTGTTTTTTTAAACTTTAGAAAAAATGTTGCCAAGTAAAGGAAGATAAAGCTTCCACTCTATATTAAGAACATAAAATGAGGCAATGCAGAAGCGTACAGGCAAAGAATAAGGACAATAAAAAACATATTAAGATGTCACATTCTATTATCATAATGTGTCAACAAGATCAAGAAAAGGATCCCATCTACGACTTTGCATTGCTATCTAAATTCCTAACACTTCTCCCTCGCACAGGAATACCCAGCGCTCTGTGACCTTTAACCTGTGACCCATCATTCTGGTTGCTACCAGTATCATGTTACCTAAATACTGCGTGTTCAGTACAGTACATGTTGCATTCAGACGCAAAATACCTACTCCACATTTATGCACACACACAACTGTGTTCCTTTTCTCTGATCTTGTATTCATCCAAACCAAATCCAAAATATCCAAACTGATGTTTAAAGCAGTCCGGGCATGGAAACGGATCCACATTAGTTGAAGTGAGTTCTAGCATCCAATCTGCCCTCAGTCCAACATTAGAGGACTAGAGCTGCACCGAGTTCCTGTCAATCTGGTTGAAGGTACAGGGTCCATGTGAGTCTGGGAGTTTGTTTATTGGATTTAGTCCAAGAGGCAAGAATTAGAAAGCCATTCTTGTTTTTGTTTCATCCTTTCTACCGCTGGGATGCTTCGCTGAGTGGAGGGCAACCTGTAACGGCTAATGGGGGTGGGGGGGTTAATGACACAGTAAAGACAAAGATGGCTAGCGTTAGAATTCTTCCATTTTTTACTTTACCACTAAGAGCCCAGTTCCATTTTATTATTGTACTATGGGGAGCTTTGCTCTGTTATATTTACTTTAACGTTCTGTTTAGTAATTTAGTCCTACTTTCTTCTCGTATTGATACAGGAAATAATGAAAATAGCCGGTATGAGTCATTGCTGTCTCACAAAACTTACCACAGGATATTTAAGGGGGGGATACATATATGCACTGACTGTAAGATCTCCATGATTAAAGTGAGATAAGAGAACCTCAGTTCTGATTCCAAAGCCATGCTGCCAAAATACCTAAAGCGGGGCTCCAATAACCAATACCAATACAAAATAATATGAAAAACTGGTGTCCAATGATACGTTTGGCCTGTGGTTACGCTTAATGCTATTATGTGCATGGTGAAGTCCTGAGTAAACGGTCAGGTCAAAGTCAAAGTTAAAAATCATTGTGGTGACACGGTGGGACTTTTGAAAGGGAGTCAGGTCCAACAGTCAAACCACAGTTCAACTAACTCAACATAGAAGGACATCGATCTGACATCGATCTGCCATACACTTATTCTCATTGGACACATTTTCCATATCAATAAGCCAGAAGGATATGCCTTATGGGAAATCAATCGTACCCCAGTGTTAGTGGTCCTCAAGTGTCAGTCCTCATAGGTCACTGAAAGGTTATGAAAGTGATATATTTTTCCAAACGTGATTAATCAGGGTCATCAGGACACATTCCTGGACACACTGTTCTTGTAGCTAAATGTATTTGACATTTACCCCCTGCCACTTTTTTCGGGTGGTCTACAGTGTGTGTGTGTGTGTGTGTGTGTGTGTATGTGTGTGTGTGTGTATGTGTGTGTGTGTGTGTGTTTGCGCGTGCATGCATGCGTGTGTGTGTGTGTCCGTGCCATGTGACAGGTCCGTCCGGAGTTGTCCAGCCTCCTTTTTTTGGACTCCTTTGCAGTTGCATGGATCGTGTTACTGGCTGTTCTCCCCGCGCCGCCTGAGCCCACCGCCTCTGCGCCAATCACAAGCCCGACTTTAGCTCCGCGCACACGCACGCACGAGCGCACAGACACAGAGCCCGACATACAAGCAGATACGCCGCGATCCATCGCTCCGGTTCTCCGCTGCCTTTCACATGTGTCCCCACCGATTCCGCGTAGCGCTTGGCTGCGCCAAGATGAGCGATCGTCCCGGTTCTATCTGAGCCCCTGTACGCCTCACTGACCCAGAGCCGGGGAAAGAGAGAGAGAGAGAGAGAGAGAGAGAGAGAGAGAGAGAGAGAGAGAGAGAGAGAGCGAGCAGAGAGAGAGAGAGAGAGAGAGAGAGAGAGAGAGAGAGAGAGAGACCATCTTCCCTCTCACAGCCCATCTTCCGATCGTTGGGAAGAGACCGCAGCGCCAGCCGTTTCTGTAGGCATCTTTTACTTTTTTTCCCCCAGCCTCCTCCTCCTGCTGCTGTTCTCGCTGCATCCTTCCGTTATTTTCGGTCTCCCGGTTTAAAGGTGCAACCGGAGAGCCCGGCTGTGATTTTTTGTGGAAATACATTCTGGCATTCCCGCCCCACACCCGCTGAGTGTTGGTAGCGCGCAGTTGGTGCGCACTTTTGCAAATTCCGGTGAATGGTGGATTTGGCAAACATGGAGACCGTGGAGAAGGAATGCGGGGCCCTCGGGGGCCTATTCCAGGCGATTGTTAACGACATGAAGGTAAATAAAAGCTTGTTTTTCCTTAAAACGTTTGACAGTATCTGTGATCGAGGATGAAACGTGTGCTTCCTTTCTGAGAATAATCACACAGTCTGATGTGAGCGGAGACACGTTTTACCACCTCCACTACAGTAAGACTATAATGCTGATTTTAACATTAAGATGGAGTGATGGAACCGTTATACTGACAGTGATGCGGCGGCCTGGTGGGTTGGTGGCACGACCCCCCCTGTCCCCAGAATATTGGCTGCGCATGTAAACGTCAGTGCATCCGTTATCGGACATGTTCATGCTCATCCTCCTTTCGCCTGCAAACATAGGAACGCCACACTCACAAAACACCGTCTCAATGCGTCGGGCACGTTTTTGCAACGACACGGGTGAATGTGAACAGCTTGTTAGGCCACAAACACACCGGGGCTCTCACACAAAGCAGTGTAAGTGGTCGCTGTCCAAATGAACCAGGAACTCCATTCATCTCGATGGGTTTTATGGAGCAAACGTGCTCATTAGTGAGGCCTTTCATATGTGTGCCGGCTCTGCAGCTGGGATACATTCCGTTACACATGTGGCCCCGCTTTGGAGGCTAGAGATGCTCCATCGGCATCACGATCAAGATCTTGTTTTCTCGGGCCGCTTGTGTGAGGACAGATAGCCAAACGCGGTGACCGCTGGCACGTTCAGCCTCGCCGTCTCGTTCTCGCCTTATTTTTAATTTTTTTTTTACCACCGTGTGTCTCCGTGAGAGTGCAGCGTCATTGATTTTCTGTCAGGCTGATCTGGCAAGAACACATGAAGGCGTGAGAAGCCGTGCAGCCGTCACCTAGCCTCACTGTCTGTCCGTTTGTCTATCTGTCTGTTTTCCCGACCCGCCCGTCTGTCTGCCTGTATGATCGTCTGTCCGTCAGGAGCACCTCCAGCATGGCACTAAACAGCCCTGCTGCCCCCCCAAAAAAATACACTGTTACTGTTGCTGTAAGGTGCTTTGGATGAAAGCTCATGGTACCCTCTGTCACTACGTCTGCCTGTCAGACGCCCATGCAGCTCTTCAAGCCTGTCTGTCTGTCTGTCTGTCTCCCATCCTAAATAGCAAAGATAAGGCTGCTCCCTTCCAAACTGCACGTTTCATTGCTGTCTGTAGGACCCCGATTGGCAGAGGTCAGCGCTTTTCTCTCGCTTTGCCTGAAGGAGATTTTTGGCTTTCTGTTGTGCAGTGAGACGTGTGACTATATGTAACTATACTTGTGGTATGATCCTTGAAGTCAAGCAGGCAGAAAAAGTGAAGCCAAGCCTGAAGTGCCTTAAACTTGTATTCTCTCTACTGACCATCAGGGGATGACTCCTCTGGTTGCAAAAAGAAGTCTGATTGTGTAGAAGTCTAGTCTGAGAAAATGAGCCTACTTCTCTCTTGATTTATTATCTCAGTAAACATTGTAAACATGAGTTTATGGTCTCAATCTCCCTGTTTTGCTCAAAGGGACTCCGTAGCTGAGTCTCACTTTTTTATTCTTGAACAACTGATTTGTTCACATAGGCCTAGACTACTTGGTAATCTCATTTATTTTCATTGTTTTAATAAAGATACATATAAAAATAAAAATAAAATAAAAATTTTGCCTTTGTCTTTTTAGTTTGTTTCGAGAAAAACAGAAAAAATGAGGTTAAAATCGAAAATTGTCCATTAGTTTGAAAAAATTGAGATATTATTTTTAGGCCAAATCGCCCAGCCCTAATCCAGCATTATGTTCATTGAGTACATACAGGCTATAAGGGCTCTACGGGCATAAACATAAACGGTGAAAATACGGGAAATAATAATCACTCCTAAGGAGGCTATGAGGGCACTACGGGCATAAATGGGAACGGGAAAATACGGGAAATAATAATCACTCCTACGGAAGAAACGAAAAGACAGGAATCTAAGCTGCGCTAAACGGGAATGCTATCAAACTCTTACAAAACAAAACCCACTCTTAAGGAGGAATCAGGCGAGGCTATGAACCATACGGGGCTATGCTAGCGGAAACAAAAGTCACTCCAAAAGGGAGGAAAAACGGGGCAAAACAAAAGACTCCAACGGAGGTCAGCACAAGGCTATAAACAAAAGAGCGAGCTAAACTTAGGCTAACCAAAAAACACTACAACAAAAAATCACTCTAGATGAGAAAACAAGGAACATGGACGTGGCGATACTATACGTGGTTCTTGGCAATGAGTCGGGATACACGGACGGAATGTAATACTCGGACACCGGACAAGGGAAGACACAGACTATTTAACACATGAGGGTAATGGGGAACAGGTGACAACAATCAGGGATCGGGAAGACGTCAGACAGGAAACACGTGGGGAACGGCAGGTGACCTGGAACGAGAGGGGAGTTCATTTCAAAGTAAAACAGGAAATGACAAGACAACAAACCCAGACAAGACACCCCTCACCGTGGCGTGACAGGAGACAGCTGAAATACTGAATTTAAGGTTCAAAGCAGTAGTCCGCAAACCAATGGGTGACGTCAGGACGACTGTGTCCACTTTTTATATACTGTCTATGTTATCAGGTCAATACTAATCCAACACATGGTGCATGGAATAATTACAATATTAAGTATAGAAATAAATATATTCTCATTTCTATTCAGAAACAACTGAATAGAATTGGAGTTAGTCTTTTGTGCATCTTAAAGATGCTTTCCAGTGATTTACTCACTTTCTTTTCAAAGAGAATGATCAACATTGATAAAATGGGAAATGGGAAAAAAAAATAGAAAATGTGACAACAATCATGGAGTTCAGCTCAAACATGCGTTATGAGTATCTTTGATTCCTCCTGAGTCTTTGCGGACATTTGAGCTGAAATTATTTGGCAATTAATTCATCAGCAGAAAATGAATCAGCAACTTTTTTTCATAATAAGTTTAAGACCAGTGGGTTGGATTTGGGGGATATATTAGTAGAAATGGAATATAATATTCATAGCATTGGTGTATAATAATGGGAAACTAAGAATTGTTTTAAGCTTAAAATCAGCCCTTCTAGGAATCGTGTCTGCGCCATTGCACCGCCGTGTTGCATTGCCTTTCACTTTTATATATATAGTAAACTGAAAAAAACCTTGGGGTTTTGTCTGTTGGTTGTACAGAAAAAATAACTTCATGATATCTGCTTGAGCTCTATCATTATTTTCAGACTAAACATGGGACGACATGAACATGTCAGGATTATCCTGGCCAAGATAAATGTGATTCACACTATTTATGCTTCACACTTGTAAATGGCACAAATACATACTGGAATCACTTTACATTTCATTAAAGTGATGATTCGGAGTAAAATGCACTCTAGGTCATTTCCACCATGACACCCAGCCAAATACCCCCTCGGAAGCATTTTTAGCGATGGTCAGCATTGGTCAAGATAGGGCTATCAGCCGAATGGCTTTGTACTAGCGCGAACGGTACATTATGTATATCTCGTAAATTACCCCACTAATATTTGCATGGAATGTATCAGGTCAACACATTTTTTATAAATGCTTGTATTATCAGGTCAACAAGTTTTGACAAGTGTTCACCTGATAATACAAGCATTTATAAAAATTCAGCGAAACTCTTTCATACTCTCGCGTGAAACTCACATCACGGCATCGGCTGGGTGGAAGACGGAACACAGAAGTAGCGTCTACGCTGCGGTAGCGCTGGTTAGCGTTAGTAGCCGAGGATAGAAGCTATCAGGCAAGTGTTTTTTTAAAATAAACTCCTGGTGTACTTACAAACTTTCAAATGCCTCGTTTTGTGAGTACAGACCCTATGTGTACTGCTGCAGAAGTTTGGTAACATTCCATGGATTATTAGTGGGGTAATTTACGAGATATACATAATGTACCGTTCACGCTAGTACTAAGCCATTCGGCTGATAGCCCTATCTTCTTGACCAATGCTGACCATCGCTAAAAATACTTCAGAGGGGGTATTTGGCTGGATGTCATGGTGTAAATGACCTAGGGTGCATTTTACTCCGAACCATCGCTTTAAGAAACATTTACTATGTCAGAAAATCGTGAAAATCAATACAATTATCTTAAATAAGAGGATCATATCTCAGATTAATGAAAAGCAAAGAAATAAAAAAATATATATTTTTGTATCCTTAATTTTTTTAATTCAGGCTCCATTATTCCCTTGTTTACCATGATATTCACTTGTGACGATATTTACAATTATCCTGACAATGGAAATTCAACACAATTAACTTATTGTGAGTGTTTTTTATTGTGATTCCCATCGCTATTTCTGATGTCACAAGAAAGCAATTTAAAACTAAGCAGCAGAAATGATTTCTTTGGGTGTAACAACAAATAAAAATGTCTAAATGAAGTCTGAATGAATGGCAGGCTCTGTAGAATAATGCTTATTGTCTACAGGTTAGCGATAGACATATTGAGCATTTCTTGTTTCGTGTCATAGGAGCCATTCCAGTTTCACAGGCCACTCCTCTGTACTTTGGCGGACAATCTGTATGATGGGATGCATAATTAACAGAGTTTTAAGGCTACCTGCTAATTGGAAATCATCATACTTCGCCAAATACAAGCAGTTTGAGATGATAACAGACGATAATGTTCATTCCTCAGAAAACTAGTTGGGTTGGTTGCATAGCAACATCAGCCGCTATGACACAGCATCTGTACTGTTTCTGAGTACAGGATGTACAAAACGAGGTGTCAGAGATGTATCAGCAGATGTTTCTGTGGGGAGAGGAAGTTACATCTCAATTGCTTCTCATCAAATTACCCATAAACAATACTAAGACTATAACATTATAACAGTAATGGGCTATTCTTAGCCGTGGTATTGATTTGGATTGGTGAGACTTTGCAAGGACTTATGGATGATTGACCCTGGGGCTACAGAGCAGCATGGCAACATTGTAGTTTAAAGAAAGCTGTGGTTTCAGCTTCCCAGAATGTGCGGTGTCATAGCCAGGTCTTCTCAAAATAAGTCTGCTCATTTTTTACATTTCCTCAGGCCAAAACATCAAGAACAATAACAACAAAGACTTTAAGATGTAGTCATTTTAGTGCTCCTCAGCCATTGACTCTCAAACACACTCAAACACACACGCACACACACACACACACACACACACACACACACACACACACACACATACAGAATCAAATTAGGTACTCAATGTTCAAGGAATACCACTTTAAAGGCATCTCGCTGCTTCTCTTAAACTTCTGTTTTCAGAATACTTTCAAATGACCCTCTTGGTTACGTTATCCACTTCACTCTGATATATGTGGGTCACTACAACCTTTACCAAATAACACGACTGCCCCATCTTAATTCCTGAATCCCCAGGGAGGCACTGAATTAGTGAGTGCATTTGAATCTTCAGGCCTCAGACTCATTTCCACAGGAGACAATGTGGCTTTAATCAGTGTTTATAACGGAGAGGCCATTTGTCAGAAGGAACTAACTGATTCGTAGTTTTTCTTCAGAGGCTCTCGGAAACAGGTTTTGACAGCTTTGGTTATTTACTGGATGGGAGACACGGCATGACACTGATAACTGCAGAGGAGACACATTTAAAAAACTGATGGATGCTTTCTGCTTGAACGGTTGCTGTCTATGTGATCCATGTTCATATCTACAAGGTGCACTTAAAGGCCACAAAAGGAATGCAGAACATGTAGAATTCACTGGTTGCTGTACAACAGTTTGTGATGCTGTCCATGTATCGGTCAAAGTAAACGGTGAAACTCAAACTGTTATTAAACTGAAAACTCTGCAAGCTGCATTTCTATGTCTTATTTTACAAATGAATATCAATATTGATGTGGAAATTCAGTGTGTAAGCTAGGAGTTGACATACTTTGGAAGCAATGAGCAAGTCAAAACAATCATTTGATCAATTGATAAGACGACTGGATAATAATTCTGCAACTACTTTGCTATTCCAGCTGCTGCTCAAATGGTATGACAGTCATGTGATTCATTAGTTCGTAAAGTTAACATCAACGCACTCTTTTTTTTCTTAAAGTGGGTTTGTTGCCTAAAAAATGTCTTCACGTTTGGTTTATTTTGAAAAGTGGAAACTGCCGCACCGTCACTGACACACACTAACGCTGGGTTTACACCATGTAAAACAATTGGACTAGCTATCTTCATTAATAGTTTCATCATCTGGTCTATTTTGTCCATGTGCTGTGAGTGAATCTGGCAAGAAAATGCACTGATAATCTATTTGTCTTTATATCTATTTATCTATTTATCTTTTAACGATATATGATGTATTATATATTATTTAAAGGATTTCATTGTGATTAATGATAATATATATATATATATATATATATATATATATATTATTATCATTAATCACAATGTGACATATATAAACACACACCAATGCTTTTACTTTCCTTCCCTATTTCCCTTTCACTCCTTCCCCCATTGTTCTACTGGAGTTTCAATTCTCAATTGAAACTTCATGAGTTTCAATTCTCAAGTATCTCAAGTACAAGTAGCCTACTTACATTTGGGTACTTGCCGATACAGAGTACCGATATGAGTACTTAATAATGCCATAAAAGTTAGTACTTTGAGAGAGAGCGAGCGTGACGGTGAGTATGAAGTCAGCAGCTCCAGTGTACTTGTGAGCGTGTAACGACGTTACAGCTGTGAATGGAACAGTTAGCCCAGGCATTAGCAACAGATAGCATGAGATGGGTTACAGCTGGGGATGCACGGTGGTGTAGTGGGTAGCAGCGAGAGGGTCCCGGGTTTGACTCCCGGGTTGAGTTTGGGTTCCTTCTTTGTGGAGTTTGTATGTTCTCCCCGTGAGTTCTCTCCGGGGTCTCCGGCTTCCTCCGAAAGTCCAAAGACATGTAGGATGGGGATAGGTTAATTGGTGACTCTGAATTGCCCGTAGGTGTGAATGTGAGCGTGAATGGTTGTTTGTCTCTATATGTCGGCCCTGTGATAGACTGGCGTCCTGTCCAGGGTGTACCCTGCCTTTGACCAATGACAGCTGGGAACGGCTACACCCCCCCCACCCCCCCACCCCCCGCGACCCTGAATATAGGATAAGCGGTAGATGATGGATGGATGGATGGGTTACAGCTGTGAATCACATAATAGGTGACATTGCTCCCGCCACCTATCTGATGTCGCTGCCGTAAAGTATCGGCGTGGTAAGTTTAGCGCACAGTATCGGACCGATACCCGATGCTGGTATCAGTATCGGTGCATCCCTAATTGTGTCTGAACAGAGAGCGAGCATGATGAGAACACACACACACACACACACACACAAGCAGACAGAGATATAGATGATCTCTAAAGAAAATAGCAGAGGAGCAGAATCGCTTGATGACTGTGTGCCACAGTCAGCAGATTGGATTTAGAAAAGCACTTTTTCTTCCTCTTTCTCCATCATCTTCCTCTTCCTCCTCCTGCTCCTCCTCAGGTCCCCCCTTCCTCTTTCTATCCTCGGCAGACCTCCACCCAAAGCAACTAGAGTAAATGTGTCTGTGTGTGTGTGTGTGTGTGTGTGTGTGTGCTTTATGGGTGTCATTATGTCTGTACATGATATATGCAAATGTTGCCATGGTCTCTTATGTGCTGCAGAGAGCTGATGATTGTAAATGCATGCTGGTGTCAGAGGGAGCGGCCAAGAAGCTCATGATAACAGAACATCAGTCTTAAAGTAACAGTCACAGTTTGGTGGTTGTGAGTCTTCTGTGTTTGAAAATGAGGATGTTTGGCATTTTGAATATACAATCCTGCATGAAATCCTCCTTGTAAATGTGTGTGAGTTTGCGCACGTGCGCGCGCGTGTGTGTGTGTGCGCATTATGTTGTTGTCTGTATGTGTATTCCTGGAGGCTACATCTCGCAACCTTCTCGTGAATCACACACACACAGGTCACAGGCTAATAAGATGAGACGCAGAGGTCACGTTCACGGTCAGCTGACTATGTGGACCAGCCGTTACTGGCTGTATGTCCTATTATGTTGACAGTAACAGTACGATGAAATAAATAATATGATTTACAGCTCTCTAAAGAAACTGGAGAGAACATGTTTTAAAGGCTTTTTGCTCTGTTTATCTGCATATTATTAGCTCATGCTGTATGAATCTCAAAAAAGCATGATGTTGATATATATAATGTATCATCTCAGTCATGTTGGGAACCAGGAAGAAGCCAGCCACATCTGCTTTGCTAGTCTCTGGCCCGGACCAGGCTTCACTCCACTGCTTACACTCATTTACTTACGCTAAATATTACCTACAATTAAAACCATTTTCAATTTATTTACAAAAAAAACCCTTAACACATTGGTTTGTCTGGTGGATCAGTTGATTATACTCCTATCCCATGACTTCCCCTTCTATTTCAGCTATCTGTCTAAGGCAACTTCACTAAAATGTTTGGTCATGAAGATTGAACATGTATCAAGAAAAATCAGAAAATGTCATGCATTTACAAATTCTTTGACACAGAGTGCATGTTGTGCTGTTTAGCTTTATTTTGGCTGGATATTCACCAGTTCACTTGAAGACGGACAGTGGATGTGCATGTGATTCTGTTTTCACCATTTCAGGTGTTCACACATTGGAGTATACATACAAAGGCATACATATGGTCAGATGATGACATTTATGTCACGCTAACTCTGAAAATAAAACCTGCCCTTCAGATGTGCGTCTACCAGTTCAGCACACCTGTGTTTGAGCAGATTTTCCTCATTCCTTTTCCTTGCAGATGCTGCAGTCCACAGTTTGACCACGAGTACAACTCAGGAACATCATTCTATCAGTACTGGGGTTGAGTGGAAACTGTCTGATGCTCCTCATTACATAAAGTACTTAGCTGGAATGACAACAGCATCCACAAAGCTGGAGACGAGAAGTAAGCTGGTCGGTGTCCTCACAGAGATGGCCCATTGTTGTCCAGGACTTTAAAAGGCCTGTGACAATTATTTATGCACAACTGATGATGCTCTGTTGAAGCATATCATTAGTCCAATCTGTAGTGTGTTTGTGTCTGTGTGGTCCAGGGGACTTCCCACCACACCACTGTCAGAAAACAGAGGCCTTGGATGCGTGTCAGTGGAAAGAGGGACACAAATAAGCTCAATAGAATTAAGCTGTTGTTCTTTATTGTGACATGTCAAACTGTCCTCTGCGAAAAAAAATGCCTGTTGCTCCACAAACAACGGTTGGTGTTTTGCGGTGAAGAAAAGTCAGACAGCTTGATTCAAGAAAGCTATTAAAAAAGCTAAACTGAGTGCATAGCTTAAATTGCTTGTTAAGATGTGTCTGTATCTATCTGTCTGTATCATGCAGTGAATGTGCAGTGGGAGGATTGCTGTGTTTAGAAGCCGCCGTGTATAACATACTTATTTACTATGTATTACAAGATTTAGCATGTCCGTGCCGAATGTTGAAGCTCAGCCCAGACTGTTTTCATACACTGTTTGTAGCTTAACTTCCAAAAAGTAATGTTTGGATGGATAGGCGTAAAACAGGACTTTCACCCAGGAAACCACAACATCAAAGTGGGCATTGAATTAAATGTCATGTAACTTGCATGTTTAAGTAACACCACTTCCATTGTTCCATTAACCCAAACCACAAAACTGTCCTACATCTCAGTAGTTTCTTAGCCTAAAGTTACTTGTTATTTGAGCTGTACTCATTGTAAACCAAACCAGGATATTTTCCTAGCTGTAACCATGTGATGTTTATTGATCAGAATGATTATACTGTAACTTTAAGAAAATCACCTCTATATGCACGCTCCATTCAGGGGAAATGAAGCCCACCCAGCTGCAGTTTAGGAAATGGAACAGCTATTTCCTGGGATGGTGCTGACCTATAGAGCGATACAAGTAAACCTGACTGTACCTCTAAAAGGGGGTCCGTGAGATCCTTCCTCTGCAATATTTCTGATAAACAACAAATACATGATGCTTTTTAAATGCACTCTGGCACCTTATTTACATTAGGAGTACATGTCAAAAAATGTGTATACTACCTCAAAATCTGTATTAATCCCCAGATTAATCGTGATATAGTGTTACTTGTGTCAGTGATGATCAGATCCCCACACTCCAGGTGGGTAACTTACAAGGATTATTCACATTGGCTTGAATTCAAAATGATTTTGGGTGGTCTGGGTGGAGCCCCGGCAAAATGACCTAGCGACCTTGATGCCTGTAACCATAGCATCTCCTGCATAAAACAGTGGCAAGTGAACGGTGGAGAAGTGCTGCTGCCAAACAGCAAAAGGGTCCGAAAATTTGCCAAAGTCTGAAAGTCACCAAGTCGGCAACACTGTGTTTGTGTAATATCCATTACAATTAACCAGTCTGTCTTTAGCAACGGAGTCCGTCAAGGGCGGTACATGCGATTCAGTAGGCGGGCCCATTTACCATTTCAGTCTGAATACCAGCGGGTCTTTTAACCAGGAACACTGTTGGCTTGTGTTGCTGGATATTTATAGCAGAACACAAAAAAACCCCAGCAAAATTAGGTCTTGTAAGACCAGAAAGTCAGAACAGAAAGTGACCCAGTATAGTCCAAAAGTACTGGTAGTCCAGTATACTGTAAGCCAGCTGGGTTGGTGGCTAAATGGAGAGAAGTATTGATATCCTACCATTGACTTCTTCCTCGTTGGTGACTGCAAACCAGGCCTCTTATTTTGAGCATTTTACAACAGACTGTGGCAAAGCAGGGTTCTGTAAATGTGCAGTATCTCATAGGTTTCTCTTTTTTTGGATTCTGGTTCTAAGACAGTTTGAAATTGTCGATGGTGCACATTTGAGACCTTCAAACTTTTTCATTGGGAAGTGCCCGCTGAATAGCAGGATGTGCAAAGGAGCAACTCCCTCGTTAGAACTCGTTAAAATCTGAGGTGGTTAGGGCCCCGGGGCTCGTTAGGGCCACTAGAGATGAATGGGGAGGACTGGTCGTGGGGGCTGCTGGGAGCCAGCCAAGACAGCCTCTCTCACTGAGCCCTTTGTCAGGCCTGTCAAAGCCTTCTCATCACACTCAGCTGTTCACTGTAAAACACACTGATCATTATGAACAGGCCAGAGACAGAGAATAACAATGAGTGTGGCAAATCAATATTCTCTTGTTCATTTCAAAAAGGAAAGTATTGAATGAACAGAAAGTTCTCTTCATGCTCTACATATCACATCTTCATTGTGAGAGAGTTGTTACACTTAACTCTGTGTGTCATAGTTGTGATATCAAACTACAGGTTGAGCAAGAGTTAATTTATCTGTATATGAAATGCAGAGCCTGTTTCCTCAGCCAGAAGCAATAAAGAATTACAGTGCCACATCTGCATTCAGCCATAAAGAAACCCTGCCCCTCCTCTCCATCAGCACGGACAGCCTCTTCATCTCACAGCATACTGTAGCGCTGTGCAGCACCGCCGTGTTTAAACAGCTCTACATTAGAACATCTTCCAATGCAGTACTGGTAGCCAAGATTTTAGACATTAAGCAACAGTAAATGTATTTATTTGTCTAAAGTGTAGCTTGTCTGACAAGCCAGGTCCATGTATTGGCCAGACACAATGGCCAGATACTTTACTCAGATGACGACCTAACACCTGTTTCTATTTTCTATGTTAAATATACTTATTGTAAGACGCTTTGGACAAAAGCGTCTGCTAAATGCCCAAAATATAAATGGAAATGTATACCATCATTTTCATTCATTGTATTACATTTGTGTTGCAAAATTGTAAAAACAAATGTTGCTCTTTTATTTTAACGGCAACATTTATTCTGTGACTGACTGTTGCATTCAGCGTCTGATTGAGGCTCCATTGTTTCCTCACAGTTTCCTCACACCAAGACATCAGAGAAAAGCAAAACCAAATATGTGTAGCCAAGATAATCATCATTCTGAGGAACTTACTACAAAAAGCACCATCACCTGCGAGAAAATGCAACATGCAAACATTACTATCTTTGTTTAAATGTCATATGGAATAAAATCCCTGTGGCTGTTAGACATGACTCCAGATACTTTGTTAATGTTCTTTTTCATTCTGCATGCATGACTTCCCAAAGCTGCATTCATTGGTTGTCTAGATGCTTTAAGGACGAGCTATTCACTTATTCTGGTTGCGGGGTCGTTCTAGGCAGGTTGTTGGTTTATCAGATCCTCATTTACTGTTAACAGTAACCGAAAGCAATGCGCTGAAAGAAGCTAAAATGTCTGCCGACAGTTCTCTGTGGGTTCGTCACTATGACCAACACCTTACACACGAGTAATTACACCCATTGCTGATATAATTGACATAAGAAGATGTGCAGCATTAATGTTTTTTTTTCCTGATATGAAACTGTAATAATCAAATCCACAACACAGGGTTATTCTTGAGGTCAACACCCTTCTCAAGCCAAATGTCTTTAACTTTAACAAATCTGCTCCCGGCGTTGACATTTTAGCACCCACTCAGTCTCATCTGTTTGAGCTGCTTTCATCTCTGTCTGAGTGCGAAGGGTCACGGTCACTAACACTAAGGGATCTGAAGGACGCACCTTCAGCGTGCATTGACAGACCTTTCACACGATTGGAGCAGTGCGGAAAATAATGATATTCGGCCCAACAAAGGAGAGGAAAGAAAGCTGAGTGGCGTCTTTATTCCTGTAAGAGGCGGGATGAATGATGGCTGCTTGTGAACGTGCCGTCCAATGACAGATAATGTAGATGCCGCCTCGGTCTTGTCTTTTATCAGTATGCTGTTTGTCCTGTGTGTAAATCTCTCTCTACAACACCTGATTCATGCTTGATAGATTGATGTTCACGCCAACACAGCTTATTGAGCAAACATGTCCAGCTGAAACGGGATCAGTTTACTAGTCATGGTTAGCACTGCTCATGGCCGCAAAATCTGTTATCATATTTTCTGTGGCTCTGCAGGAGCTTTCTGAAGTCCGAAAAAATCACTTGCCCAGACAGGCAGCCTCGTGGATAGTGTAGTATCCAGTGGTTCTGGAGATGATGCATTCTAGGGACCAAAATGAGGATACGTCAGCATTTCCACCATTTTCTTATTTGTGATTTGAGTTTTTCAAAGTTGCAACTTAATGCAAGTTTCAAGCTAAATTATCATACAGGTGCATACATAAAATTTTGACCTCTGCAATTTATCCTTCCGAATCATTTCAGGAGCGGTAGCTTGCTGCAGCACCCAGGATCAATCCGTCCACCCCCTGAGCCATTGCCACCCCAATTAAGCACTAAAATAAAATAAAAAAGGACCCACTCAGTCTCATGTGTTTACAGTATGGTCTGCATTTATATCTCGCGTTTCTAAGTTACTGCCACTATGCCAGTTCCGGTGGGGGAGCATACCTTCATCACTCCTCCTGTCTGCCATATGACATGCCATTCATGTGTATTGCTTTGCCCAAAACACGGTACAGACATCTCACTGGGCAGGTGTTTGGCTGATAGGGCGCCTGTGATCCTTGGCCTTGCTGCGCAGAGACACAACAACATACAGATGGTTTCCTTTTTGCCCTCATCACTTTGTTTGAATTGGAATTAGCTGCTGCACTTCATTAAGTATGCAGCGAGGCAGCCTCTGCCTCCTTATCTGCATGCTGATCCGTTTCCCTTTGAAGCAAAGTGTCAGTCGGTGTGCTGGGCTAGTGAGGGGTGTTTTACTCAGCATGGTGGAGGAAATCATGACTCCACTTCTCTTACTGCATCATGCTTTTTTTAAAAAAACAAGTGAAATACAATATGTATATATCAAATTAGTCACACTTTCTCCCATGTTAATTCTTCTTCAGCTCCACTTTGATGGTTCATTCTGGGTTAAAGCTTACAAAGTGAAACTACTTCAAAGTTCTGAATAGATTGCAGTGATGGTCATCACAAACTAATGTTGACTGTTGGTGACAACATTTTCCAGTGTTCAATAGCAGAGATCGGCTGTCTGCCTTAAATTGCATTATCTCTGCTGGCCATCAGGAGGGGACTCCTATGGTTGCAAGAAGAAGTCTGATTGCAAGGATGTCTATGAGAAAAATAACCCTACTTCTCACTTGATTTATTATCTCAGTAAATGATGATTTTCATTCAGAAAAATTATGGTAAATTTAGAGTCAAATAGACAATAAAGCAGGGTATGCTTTAGGGCGTTGCTACCTTGTAATTGGCAGGTCGTTTCCACGACATTGCATATATATATATATATATATATATATATATATATTGACTTTTGGTTGCCCACAGGACAGCGATCTTCTGTGTTTTGGAGCCAACAACTTCTACTCTGGCTTTATCACTCTTTAAGCTACATCACCTGACTTCCATTTTTAATCTGGCCATGACTATGGTCATGTAGAGCATCATAGTTTGACCCGGGGGCCACTGACCTTGCTGCTGTAGTTGACAAGATTGGAGTGAAAAAGGTTCGCCACCTCGGCGCTGTGGGGAATCCGACAAGTCAGATGTGTTTCCCTCTTTTGTGTTACACAAAAGGGTTTAATAACACTTGTATTTTATGCTATTTCTCCCTTAAATATTTGATCAAAGAACAACCAGTGCTGACATTTTTTCTATTTAGGGGAGTGTCCTCTGTCAGCAGAACATGTCATCAAACATATGAATGTATATTCATGAATCTTGTAGACAGAAATGCCTTAGGCTGAAGAATAATTTGACATTTTACTGATTTAACTGTGAAACTAGGGTAGCAATTATATGCCAAATCTCAAGGACATGTTTGCAGGGTCAAGAAAATCAATTTAACTTTAAAGTAAAGTGACAGGAAGGAGTCTAACAGCAAATCAGTGTTGTCCAGTAGGTCCTATAGGAATTATTTAGACACAACCAAGTAGGAAAAGAGATTCAGATTTAGTGTCATCAAAGTGTAGTTTCCAGGCCCAGTATTCAATGCCTTGAAATGTGGCATTTTGATCTGTCATGTTATACATCCATCCCACCCCTTGATAAAAATGAGTATGATTCTTGTTTTGAAAACTCCCAGTCAGTTGATTATGCATATGAGTCACTGTGAAATTAGTCCCCTTTGTTTGCTTCTTACATTTCTCTTTTAACAAGAGAATTGGCTCTATTATACAAAAAAAAAAGGGCTAATCCTTCCATCCCTCTCTGCCTGCCTCCACCCGTCCTCTCCCTCCCTCTGTCTCCCTTGCTGGATTTCCTCTATTTTTCTGTCTTGCTGTGGGGGAAACAAAGGGAACAAAAGAACAAGAGGAGACAGTAAGCTTCTCATCCACTGTAGTGAGTGGTGGTGGAGTGGAGCTCTCAATGGAGTGCTGGGCAGACTGGGTAGACTGATGGTGCTCTGAGAACTAGGCCAGAGGTCTGTTGACAGCACCCCAGAGTCCAGCTTCAGGACCAGATGAAACGAAGGATTACTGTAAGAAAGACTGTAAGGAGAAGAGGGTAAAAATAGTCGATGTATTGCTCAGAGTCAGTGATTGTTATCGGAAGGATCGGGAAAGATGGAATGCTCCCTGTACACTGTTGGATTTAAGGCAGGGATCAAGTGGAGGATTATGCACAGTTTGCCTACCTTTTATGTGTAAACACACAAAAAAAATGAAAGATACGATTAGCTGATTGCAGATAAACGTCCAAGAATCTGCTTAGAAATCATATACAACTGACAATCCTGATAACTTATCAGATCTTGCCCCATAACCATATATTGATGTTTTCTTCAGCATCAGAAATATCCCAGGTGATTGTTGTCTGTCAGCTCCTGGTGACGGTGCAAATGGACGCATCTTCTTTTCTCTCATATTTACCAAAATGCAAACAACTACAGCAACCCGATCAGGCATTGTGACCCAACCAATCACCAGTGATGGACGCATCCAGGGGCGAACTTGCTGTTTTTCCACATCGACCCAATAAATACATCATCACGAGTTTGTATGTATGCGAGTCGACTTACAGCTGTGTCACTCTCACACGTGCTAGTTGCCATTTTTCCATTCTTTAGCTATGTTTTGAATCCTGCCTATTAAACACAAGCACAACACCAGATCACTGGTGGAGATGAACCACAGAAACTCATTAGGTTTATCACTTTGGCTTCTCTGTAAGAAATGCATGAGGAAAAACCCATCCAGTAAAAAAAACACTGGACATCTACTTTCCCGGGGCGTCAAACAAAGACCAACCAATTTGCTGTCTTCCATGACCCTGTATACCCTTTCACCTGCTGACTGTAGCCAATCAGGGACAATCTCTTGAATCAGAGCAACTCATTAACTTTGTAACTGACTTACATTACTACAGGAAAAATGAACCACAAAGACATTTTAAAGGGGAAGCGCGCTCTTTCATCTTCAAGGGTCAGGCAGGTCAGGCAATTAACAGCATGTTCTCATTCCCAGGACATCAAATACCAACGCTTTGTCAAGCACCTTGGCTTCTGATACCGATGCACGAGGCAACCTTTGGTGTATAAGACACACCAGGCGTTCAAGTAACCCATCTGCTTTATTATTAGACACTCAGAGAATATGCTGTGTTATGACATCATAGTAAGACCAAAAAAGGTTGATAGGCCAACAAAATCAGGATTTTAAACCAGGAGGCCGCTGTTCGTGTCCCGAAGTGTTTTGAGTAGTTTTCAAGTTACGTTATGTTATGGTGTTTAAGTGTTCATATGTATTTTCATCCCAAACATGATATTTGTCCCTCAACCCAAGTAAATGCGTTTTACTTAAGCCTGACCAAGCGTTTACTGTGACTATAATGGAGTAGCATAGGAGCAGCGCTACCCAGTGCATAAGAAAGTGATGCCAAGTGTCCTGGCCAAGCATCAGTAAATAACAAGTTGTCATTAAACAAAACCTGTGTGAGCAGAAAGAATAACACATAAAGTGCATTTAAAGTGCATTAAACCTCTTCCCATATGAACTGTTGTAGATCTATAGTTCCACTGGGAACCTATTCTGGAGTTTACATTCCCTGCTGAGACATGTGACTATGCCGTGAGTCTGAAAGTAATGGGAGTCATATGCAAGCAAAAACAGTCAAAGGGGTCAATTGCTGATTGCCAGTGATCATTAACTGTGGATCAGAGCTGATAAAGCTTTTTATTCAGAACCACGAGGAGCATAGAGAGGGGACGGGACACAGGAGCGAGGGAACGATTGTGGGGTGAAAGAGGGGTGAAGGAAAGGAAATAAAATCAATCACAGTGCTGTAAAGAGTACGGACTGCCACTGGAAGAGAGGAAGGAAGGAAGGAAGGAGTCTTACACTGTGTCTGAGGTCAGGACTAACGCTGCCAGGCGCCACCCATGTCTTACGGGTCGGGGATCCATTGTCCTGTCCAAATGCAGCATGCTGATCGCTCTCCAACTTTAAGATTCATGGGTGAAATAGAAGCCAGATCTCTGATTTCAGCAGCCTGAATGGGAGGTAGCATACAGGAAGGAAGGGTAGAAAAGATGATTAAAAGTGAAGAATCAAGTTGAAGTGTACAAAGCTGGAAATTCCCTAATTTCATCCCATGAATCTAAGACAAAATACACTGAGTGCTTTGTATTTAAAACGAAATGGAAAAAGCAGGGAGGATATTTTTAGCTGTGATTACACAGGGATGAATCAGGTGTGTGTGTGTGGGTGCGTGTGTGTGTGTGCATGCATGCCCTGCTGACTTTTTTTGGTGACACAGGAAATGGTGATGTAATAGTATACAATCCAAGAGCTTTTTCTCACACTCCCTGTCTCCTGCTCTGTGTCTCACACACAGATGAATTGTGCGTGATAGTCAATGTCCGACCATCATGTGAGAGCACTGGTTTCTGGTCGCGGGTCTTCGAGCTTTCTGGTCGAGACAAACACTCACAGACACATTTTTGGAGCGTGTGATGGATCCACAATGCAGAGCTTTGATGTTGGACAGACAGGCCCCGTCTTTGTGATTTGTCATTTCTCCACGCAAGATCTTTAAAGTGCCATCAAAGAAAGTTATCAAATGTCGAAGAGCTGTATTTGTGCTGTGCACCACGAGTGAACATTCTGTATCATCGCAGTCTCATTTCATGTCACTCACCATTCATTTTAAACACATTTATTTCAATTGGAAGTTGTTAGGTTAAAATAAGTACGTAGTATATACATTGGCTGGCCTCTGTTCCACTAGCATCTAATCTGGACATTCTTAGAAAGTTAAAAGTTTCCTCTGGTTAAATGTCAATAATCTATCTATATGAGAATTTAACACTTAGTGATTTTAATTATAATTTGGGAGTTTGGTTTCTCATCATTTAATTAAAGTCCAGGGCATGTGTCTGAGCAGTAAAAATAATCATGAATAAAACTAACTGGTTAGTGTAAGAATGTTGAGCTTCATTACATAGAGAGATGTGAGGATAAAAGAGAAACTGGAGGAAAATAAAAAGGAGATTTCTGGTGAAGCCACAATGTGACCTGAACACAAATCCAGACCGGTGCTGCCTGCCAGCTTACAACTAATGGCTGTCCAGCCCAGTTAATAAACAGGCTAGAGAAATAATGCAAGGTGGAACCGTCCTTCGCTACCTGCCCTCAACACACCTTCAGGCTTGTTGGAAATTGTCCTTGTTAATGGCGGCTAATAACATTCATTCATAAAAATGTACCATTTCTTTCTTGACAGAAGGAGTGAAAGCCAGGTTATGTCAGCTACTTGATTTCTAGTCAGTGTGAGTGGGGGAGGACCTGCATGGAAAGGGAAGAAGCAATCACACACTAACATACGCACTCAATCATCGCTTGGTCACTCGCCACCAGGCTCTTTAAGTGGATTAGAATGCCCCGAGATATGTTAATGAGATGCAGGGCTATTTGTGTGTGTTTGTATGAGTGCATATGTGTGCGTGTGTGTGTGTGTGAGGAGGAGGTGCGCAGGGCACTTCAAACAGCCTGGAAGAGGAGGGATCCTGCTGAATGTATGTGTGTGTGTGTGTGTGTGTGTGTGTGTTTGGATGTTGGATGGTGGAGGGGTAGATTTCGGTACCAAGGGGAAATAGGACTGTGATTTCAGACCAAATTAAGCCACATCAAACAGGCCAGATCAAAGAGTCCTTACTCTGTGTGCCTGTCTGACATCATGACAGGATGCCCCCCCCCCCCCCCCCCGCCAGCACACGCACACACTTCCTTCCTGCTGTCCTTTTATTTTATTTCTCATTCTTCTTTGCAATTCCTTAAGTTTCCTTTTTCTTCCTAATGCCACATTTACCGTGTCTTTCTCTTGTTCTAAGGATGTTCTGATGTAAACACAAGGATCCGCCCCATTGCTCACAACTCACACGCATTTAACCGGGTGATAGGTTAACCTGGATCAAGTGTAATGTAATATGTGCTGAGGCTGGCAGTGTGTGATCGAGCAGTCTGCAGGAAGGCTGGCAGGATGATGGGGGAGCAGCATCCATTAGAGACGCAGCTTCAGCTCTGAATTCTGTTTCGCGATGCTGGCTGCTCCAGTCAGAGCCTTTGATGCCGCTGGATGCCAGCGTGGCTGTCAATTGATCTCTGTATATGAATGTGTTACGGTAGACGGATTAGATGGCTGCATGGGGAGCAGAGGAGGGGTGGCTGCTGGTTATGGAGATGGAGGAAAAGGTGGAGATAGGGTGAAAATGGGGGAGACGCATTGTGCCGAATATTGGAGTGAGGAGGGAGGGGGCTGCGTGGTGGAAAGAGAATAGGGGATTGGATTAATGACATGATGCTAAAAAGGAAAGAGGTGCATTATAAACCTGCAGGGAGAAGTACAGGAGAAGTGAGAGCTGCAGAAATGTCTGTATTTGGTTATGAAACGAGGATTAATAAAAAATGAGTCATTGTTGTGGCTATTATTTTTATTTACAATTAGCCATTACCGGTTTCATCCATCCATCCACCGCTTGGGGGGGGGGGGGGGGAGCTGACATTGGGCGAAGGTAGGGTACACCAGGTAACCAGGTAACCAGTTGATCACAGGGCTGACATGTAGAGACAGACAGGTAACCAATATATCACAGGGCTGACATGTAGAGACAGACAGGTAACCAGTATATCACAGGGCTGATATGTAGAGACAGACAGGTAACCAGTCTATCACAGGGCTGACATGTAGAGACAGACAGGTGGCCAGTCTATCACAGGGCTGACATACAGACAGACAGGTAACCAGTCTATCACAGGGCTGACATGTAGAGACAGACAGGTAACCAGTCTATCACAGGGCTGACATGTAGAGACAGACAGGTAACCAGTATATCACAGGGCTGATATGTAGAGACAGACAGATAACCAGTCTATCACAGGGCTGACATGTAGAGACAGACAGGTGGCCAGTCTATCACAGGGCTGACATACAGACAGACAGGTAACCAGTCTATCACAGGGCTGACATGTAGAGACAGACAGGTAACCAGTCTATCTACATGTAGAGAAAAAATGTCACTTAAGTACAAAACTATCAGGAAATGACTTCATCACCAACTGGTTGATTAAAATGTAACGAAGAATTAAGCACAAGGAAATGAAATTAAAAAAATGAAATAAAACCAAGAATATAAAATATAATAGAAGTTACAGTGCAGTATAAGCAATTCATATGTTATATTGTTTACTGAAAGGCAGCAGCAAACAGAAAAGTCATCTCCTGCAGACTATGGTTGTTTCGATAAAAACATCTACTACCTCTGTCTCACTGGAAAACAAATGGAAGTTGCTGGACACAAGACATCTCCTACTTCACTGTAAAGTTGATTCTCAGTTTGTATTCTCATTCCAGGCTTCAGGTTTCAACACCACATTTGTGTAAATTGCATAATGAACAAAGTCAACATGTACGTCGTTCTGCACAGTGAGGCTCAAGCATTGCAGCCAAGTAACAAACAGATAGATTTTTGGTTGGAGGGAGACTATTGATCTACACATCCATTGACCGATAAATGTGTTGACTACAGTAACTGATTGGCTTTATACATTTTAACAAATTAATATTGGAGTTTAATAACAATGTATCATGTTCAAGTCTTAATCTCCAAATCCACTAATATTAATAGTCTGAACAATGTAGTGGAGGTAAAACGACAATATTTGCCTTTGATTTGAGTTGAAGTATGAAGTAGCATAAAAGGATATACTCATATCAGTACAAGTACCTCACTTGTACTTTAGTACAGTATGAGAGTAAACCTACTTAGTTAATTTTCATGAATGTCTTAATGTATTCCAAACCAGCATCATTTCTCACACATGTATTCATGTTTGAAGTATGTCTCTTTTTCCTGGCGCCGGCTGTGTGTCAGATACCTTACTAATCAATAAGTCATATCTGTGAATGTTAATATGTTTTGCTGTCTCTGTGTTGCCAGTGCTCCTATCCTGTGTGGGAGGACTTCAGCGCCAAGGCCACCAAGCTGCATTCCCAGCTCCGGTAAGTGTCTTTGACAACATAGCAAAAGTCTTTCAACATGTAACACTGTTTTCTTGACTGCTGGCGAAACATAACCAGAGAACAGGTTATGCTGCATTTGAATGTGTTTCTTTTCTGTTGGCTGATACTGACTCATATTTTAAGAGTCCTTGAATTGACAGAAATTCAGGGATTTCACCTGATTGTAGGTCAGACTAAACCAATGACATCATGTAAATGTATTCATGTAATTGGACTATTTCCATACATTTTTAGGTCACATGCCTACACCTCATTTACAGAAACAGTTTCTATACACAACCTACAAACAAAATTCTATTCTTTATTATAGACGGAGATCTGACTCAGTGCATGTGGCAAACCAGATGGTCCGGGCGGTCGTAGCTTTATGACCAGGCCATTTCATTTTGATTTGTGTGTCCCTCCTGCTCTGTTTATACAAATACAGTTGATTTATATATTACAAAGTAATATTCAGCACTTCATTGACTGCACTAAAACCTCACAATAGCTTATGGGATCAGTTGATTGCAGCACTCTGAGTTTATGGGATTGGTTGATTTTATGGTCTGAGTCATCACAGCACTTGTTCGGCATGGTACTGACTTGGATTGGTTCAAAACCTGCTGGTACCAGCCGTGTTAAACATCATAGAACAAGATGGGCAATAGCATAGGCTATGTATTGCCACTTCTGGGACAGACAACAAAAGGAAAACATTCTACATTTAACAAAGAGCCAACTCATTTGCTGCTGAATGGATATAGCAACATACTAACAGATCAAATTCACTGTTTTCAAATGCATTGACCCAATCAAATATGCTAAACCTGACCATTATAGTAGCATTTTTATCTTCAATAATGAGAGCTTTCTGTTCATCTAGAACCACTGTTCTGGCTGCTGTAGCCTTTCTGGATGCCTTTCAGAAGGTGGCAGACATGGCGACCAACACTAGAGGTAGGAACAGCTGTGTGTGTGTGTGTGTGTGTGTGTGTGTGTGTGTGTGTGTGTGTGTATGTGTGTGTGTGTGTGTGTGTGTGTGTGTATGTGTCAAGGAGAGAATTACAAGCTTGTATCCCTTTGCCAATTCTGTGTTGTGTTTTGCTTTTTACATGAGAGCACCATTAGGAATCTCATTACGTTGTAAAGGGGTGGTGGTGGTGTAGTAAGTTCATTGATGACTCTAAATTGCCTGTAGCTGTTTGGACAGAAGCGTCTGCTAAATGCCCTAAATGTATGAATGGTTGTCTGTCAGCCCTGTGATAGACTGGTTGCCTGTCTGTCTCTACATGTCAGCCCTGTGTACATGTCAGCCCTACAATAGACTGGCACCCTGTCTGTCTCTACCTGTCAGCCCTGTGATGGACTAGTTACCTGTCTGTGTCTCTCATGTCAGCCCTGTCCAGGGTGTACCCTGCCTTCACGCAATGTCAGCTGGGATCGGCTCCAGCCCCCCCCCCCCCCCCCCCCCCCCGCCCCTGAATACAGAATAAGCGATGGATGGATTACGTTGTTAAGATATTGTCAAGCTGCTAAATGTTCCTTTTCATTGTGAAAGTGTTTCCACCAGCCCAAAGGTACACTTTGTCCTGAAACTTCAAAGTAGTTGCACTGCATTGTTTACAGAGACAAGAAATGACCGAAGTGTCTTGGTGAGGTCATAAAAAACAATTTGTGCAGCACAATATATTTAGTTTGACTACGTTTGGCCGTCGCCATCTTGGTTTTTGGTCATCGCCAACTTTTCTATTTTTAAGACATTATTAAGCTAAATTTGTGTAAAGAATCGTACTAGATATACTCTAGCGCAGCATATAAATGTGCCTTCACCTTAGTATTTAGCAAGTTGCTATATTTCTTAATACTTAAAATGTCCATCATTAAGCTATGATGACATTGTGGCAATGTGTTATGTGCTACAGTCACCCAAAGAAAACTCACTAACCTTCCTACAATTATGGTCAATGGATTCTACTTTGGGTCTTTGGCTTGACACTCTTGATATTCCCTGCGTGGGCTACAAGCTGGCCGCTCGTTTAAACAGAGCGTGGGCTGAGAGCTGAGAGGGTCAGAGAAACACTCACAGCCCAGTGGAGGCTATCTGAACATTATAGCCCCACTGAGGGAAGAGAGAAAAACTGTGGCTGTAACACATGAAATTTCTCCTCCTGTTGTGACTGATTGGATGCAGCTATAAGGGCGTGGTTACACGGCGACGTATTTGTATGACTCCGTTAAAATAAAATATCGATCTGCCAGTTTTGCCACACGGAGACGCGTATTTCTCAACCAGTCCGCAACTTTTTTGAAAACGGGTCTGAGAGTGGATATACGGGTCTCGTCTTCATGCCGCAACTTGGTGTAAATAAATAAGTCCGTATAAAACGCTGGCGTCATAACACCGCGCCTCCTCTCCTCCTCCTCCCCGCCCCCCAACCCACGTTGTCGCACACACACAACAACAACAATCTCCTCGTTTTGTAGTCGACGGTGACCTGGAGAAGAAGCTCTGCCTCTTCATTTGTCCACACAAATGTTGTCTTTCTTCCAGTACCAGAAGCGGCGTTAGAATTTGCCGCCATTGTTGCTATTTACATTGGGAAGCTTGGACAGGAAGGAAGTCGCCCTTGTATGCGCATGCGCATTCTCTGTTTTGGTGCTCGGTGGCAATTTCACAGTGTCACCTTCAGGCCGGCCGTATATACTACAGCATATTGCATGGTTTGTGCGTTATCATGTAAATGCACTGAGCCCATGTACAATACAACGTGTAAATGCGATACATGTTTTGGTGCCGACGCCAAAACAAAACAGGGCTGTATTCGTGTGACCAGGGCCTAAGCCAGTGTATGTGATGCTGCTGCTGTGTGTGTGTGTGTGTGTGTGTGTGTGTGTGTGTGTGTGTGTATGTGTGGCTGAGTTTGTGTGTTTGTGTGTGGCCCCAGGTGGGGCAGAGGATACAGGAAGAGGCTCGTGCTGCTTTTATAGGCCAGACAGGAAATCAACAAGCTCTGTCAGCTCATTATGCAACTACCAACACTGCCACACACATAAAGACGCACAAGTATAGCAAAAATGATGTTGGCATGGAGACGGAGTCTGTGCATCAGAGGCTCTTTGTACTTTCTGAACTGATGAGTCATTCCTGCTGGGCTCCTTTTGTCAGATTGCTGTACAATCGCTGCTCTTTCTCTGTCAAAGATTTGTTAAATGGATGTTAGACAGAAGATTGCACCAATAATGATGCTCTGTGTCTTCCTGCCATGCGCTACATCAATGTTCCACTTATTGCAGCTTGGGTATGTGTGTGAAACCTAAAGGGTACTGATGACCCTGAGCTCTGCTCTTGTACCAAGGCTCCCATTTATGAGCCTGCGTTGGCTGTGTTTCCATACAGCGTGTCAACCACGTTTTATGTGAACCAAAGTGTTTTCATCAGCTGGGTGGAAATAAAAAAGCCCACCAATCTGAATATTATACAGCTCTCGAAAAAATTCAGAGACCACTGCAACATTATCACTTTCTCTGGTTTTACTATTTATCGGTATTTGTTTACATTATTCTATAAACTACTGAGAACAATTCTTCCAAAAGCCAAATAAAAAATATTGACATTTACAGCATTTATTTTCAGAAAATGACAACTGGTCAAAATAACAAAAAAGGTCCAGTATTTTCAGACATCGAATATTGCAAATAAAAGAAGTTCATGAATATTTTTAAACAACACAATAGTAATGTGAAGAGTTCATGAATCAGAATTTGGTGGAATAACCCTGATTTTTAATCCCAGCTTTCATGCATCTTGGCATCTCTCCACCAGTCTCTCACGTTGCTCTTGGGTGTCTTTATGTCACTCCTGGTGCAAACATGAAATCAGTCTGGCTTAGTTTGATGGCTTATGACCATACATCTTCCTCTTGATCACATTCCAGAGGTTTTCAGTGGGGTTAAGGTCTGGAGATTGAGCTCACCATGACAGGGTCTTGATATGGTGGTCCTCCATCCACACCTGGATCGACCTGGCAGTGTGGCATGGAGCATTGTCCTGCTGGGGTTGGGGGACATTGTCAGTGCAGAGGGAAGTAGCTTTTCTGCCAGGATGACCTTGTACAGGTCTTGATTTAAGCGTTCTTCACAAAGACAAACCTGCCTGATTCTAGTCTTCCTGAGGACCCAAGATCATCCTCCACCAGCTTTCACAGTGGGTGTGAGACACTGGCTTGTAAGCCTCTCCAGGTCTCCGTCTAACTATTGGACAACCAGGTGTTGGGCACAACTGAAAGTTGGACTCATGTGACCTTACTCCAGTCCCCCAGTCCAGTTCTTATGGTCTTTTGCAGACCTCAGCCTGGCTCCTCTTTGCTTCTCATTTTTGAAAGGCTATTTTCTGTCTTTGCACAACTTCATTCCTGCCTCTAGGAGCCCGTTTCCAACCTTCCTCCTTGTGCACTTCATCCCAGCTGCCATTTTTCATCCTTTTTCACTTGATGTCCTTGAGATTTTTATACTTTTCCTTGATTCAGGTGATCACCTAATCAGTCCCTCATTAACTAGAATGAGGTGCGTCTGTGTTGGAATTCAACCGACACTGGAATTTAATATCTTCCATAGATGAAGAGATGCTGACATAAGAAACAATTGGATTGATTTATTTTTTTTCCAGAACTGTATAGAGGAATATTTCTAGGACTTGTGACCAGACCAGAGGCAC
Organism: Chelidonichthys spinosus; assembly: GCA_029853015.1. Classification (NCBI taxonomy): domain Eukaryota; kingdom Metazoa; phylum Chordata; class Actinopteri; order Perciformes; family Triglidae; genus Chelidonichthys; species Chelidonichthys spinosus. The sequence continues at coordinate 16,320,627 of CM056821.1, read as the reverse complement.
TCGGAGTGTTGATAAATCAAGTGAGAAGTAGGGGTCATTTTCTCTCAGACTTCAATGCAATCAGAATATTTTGAAAATGCAGGCAGTTTAGAGTTGGCTGTGTTTCGCAGACCCAGAGGTAATCTGCAATGTGCAATTCCGCTGTTGTGTCACATAAGACCACTGCTTCTTCTTGAAGCCATCATAGCCGGCATAATGCAAATTTCGACCGGCGCAGCCTTGCGCACGGTCAGTTTGACAGTTTGGTGGATCGCCTGCGCAAAGATGGGTGTGGTGGCGCAGCAGGGGGAGGCGTCACAGATTCAGCTTGGCGTAGAGGAAGTTTCGTGGCAAAAAGCATCGCCGAGACTGCGCTGAAAGCCCGCCAGCTCCAACCTGGTCTACTCTCGGCGCAAGGCGCAAATAAAGTCCGTTCATTCAAGGCGAATCACAGCTGGCGGAGTGGAAGTTTGGCTGACCGGCGGCAGTGCGCACACGTCACCGAGACCTCACAGGCAGGTTTCCACAGTTCCAGGCACATTTAAATGCAATAAATAATCACAACAAACACTATGTAATGCAACTAATTGAATCAACACTTGAATTTATATCTATATAGATTGTCCCGTCACATCTGAGTCAGATCAAAGGCGGATGGTACGTGTAACGGTAACTCAGCCTCTCGGACCAAAACATCTCCCTCTCTCTCTCCTGTTTTTTATAATATCGGCATTGTTATTAATATGATACGCACGCACAGCGCGTGATGCGCGTGGTGGGAGTGGCGGCGCTGCTTCTGTCATCGGGTTGTCAAGTGACGGATCTTGCACTTAACCTCCCCTAACACATTAAAGGTGAGGAGAGGAGCTCATTTGATTGGTGAAGATCTGAATCAGCTGCGTTAATCCCAGTCCACGCCTCGTCTCCTCCTCGTTTCCCACTAAAGGTGCGTGTCCACAGCAGTGATGTTGATAGTTTTTCAATGTAATGAGTCCCCGGGACCCACAGGTGGTGAGTTGAGTGGGTCCCTGGGAAATTCAATGGGTCCCGACTCCCCAGTTAAAAAAAAGGAATTCTTTCTTATATTATTCTATTTCTTAAATTTTATTGAGTGTTAAACTCCTTTGATGGTGGTATGATATGGTTATAATATACGGATATATTCATTGAACATGTATGTTCAAAATGTATCTGAAATTAAACAAATAAAATTCCAAATCTGAAAAGTTTATTGCAAAACAACTGTCACAGTGGCATGACATATGACATTCAAATCAAACAGCATTTTTGTAGCAACATAAATAGCACCAAAATAAATTACTAAAATTCAAATCAAAACAAAATGGTGTCTCTATGGTCTGTAGTACCAAAATAAAATTTCAATAAAAGTGCTGATTTTAACAAATGAACAAAACATTTTCATCACCATGCCAGTCAATAAATGAATTGTCACCAAAATCTTCTCATCTGAACATCAACTAAATCAAATGAACTGAGTCAATCACTGTGAAACTTTTAGTGTATTTAGCTACTGTATTAGCCAGGGATGTGATCGGCAAAGAATAAAAAAGCAGGAAAATACGTTTCACATTAATGTAGAACATTACATTAATGAGAAAACTGGGTACAACTAGGGGGGGTCCCCTGGAAGAAAATGTTGTCAATTTTAACAATTAAATGCATCAATCTGGACTACTAGAAAATTGTAAGATTTGTTTAACTTAAATATTTATTATTTACCAATGCATTGTATCAGCAGGTTAAAGACAATAGGCATATAGAAATTGCACAAAAGACCAGCTCATCCCTCAAGCCTGTACAAGACAAGACAAGATGACAGAAATCACCTAACAGTAGTTTTTTTATTATCTATTATTATTACAGTCTTCCACTGCATTTTGGGAGATGGTAATCAATGTTCAGGCTCAGCAAGCAGAAAAAAAAGATCAAATTTGATAATGTTTACATTACAATAATTACTCTTATTAATTTGTACTCTAAATAGATGTTTAACTCCACTTCTATTTCGTACGTGCTACGCCCTCTAACGGGCTTCGCTATTGGTTTATTTTGGAGAAGCAGCTCACCTGGGAGGGGGGGACTTCTCTACCCATCTCATGTGAGGTGGAGAAGGGGGAGAAAGCTTGGCCACATGCGCTGGGTGAGAGCTCAGCACCCGAGTCTATCACTGACGTTTAGCATTTACTCCTGATTACTGTTTGCATGCCGACGAGGCAGGGCGAGTCATGTTCTCCTCATTTCCATAGTTAACCGCTCCTGCTTCAGCTTCTAGCCCGTGGTCGGGAAGCACAGCGGAGACTTTGGTTTGCTCTGCTTTGAATGAAGTTCCACCGCGACAACGCGCACTACTTGCGGAGTGACACGAAGACATGAATCAGAGGCACAAAAACCGTTGACAGCGTGAGCGGTCATTATGACCCGTGCCTTGCCGAAAAGCCGGATTTTCTGATTTATCCGGAAGAATCACATCCCCGATTAGCTAAAAAATGAAACATAACTAACACAGTGGAAAGTCTTTTGAGAAAAATGAAATGATGCAGATATGTTTTTGGTGTACACGAATGAGCACAGCATCGAGCAGTGGAAACGTGGGTTTATTTACTATGAAGTTCGTATTTTTAATTGTTGATATGAAATCAGCGGTGACAGGCTAGTTGTTTTGGTAGCGGCTAAATTAGCATGTTGCGATACTTTGTACAGGGGATCACGTCTGCACCGAGTAGATGCGCAGAGGGTTGAAACAGCGCTGTCCAGTCTGCTAACAACAAGGTTTCTTTTGCCAGTTACTGTGATTAAACACGAGTTGTTTAATGTTCACAATGTATCGTTTTTCATGGGAAAAATGAGGTGCGTCCCCGGGACGCATGGATAGTGAGTTTAGTGCGTCCTTTCAGATTTTAATGCGTCAGGGACGCAGGACGCGTACCTAGCAACATCACTGCACAGGCAGCGGTGTTTCCCCGCGTCCCATTCATTATCTATGTGAAAAGCCGTGCAATGCATTCTGGTAGCGTTGCGGCGAACGTCGAGAGACGGCGAGTTGGCCGCTCCTCATTTGCATAAAGTTGAAGTCGAATCTACTTTATGCTAATCAGAGGCGCCAGGCTCGACTCGCCGCATCGGGAATGCTCGCGAACGGTCGCGAAAATCTTCTAAACTGAATGTTGTCGATCTAAAATAAAGACAGATTCAGCAACTGCATAGCTTATTTCTCACTTAAAATGTTTTCAGAAACACCTTTCGGTGAACTATTTTCGTAAAATAAGAGAAAGTTTCCAAATGAGCTGCCATGTTGGTCTGCGTGAACTCCGGAGCAGACAGGACAGCTGTGAAAGCGATAATCCAATCAGGTGCAGCCAAACAATCACGCGTACAACTGTACTCGTGATTGTTTGAAGGAGAGCGCCACTAGAGGATGATTGAAGGAGAGCGCCTGTCAATCATCCTCTAGTGGCAGCCCACCAAGCGTGCAATACTGGGAAGCGGCGCGTCCACTCGCGTTTAAAATCGCCCCTGTGGACACGTACCTTCACGCCTTCTTCTCCTCCCTCTTTCCTGCTTGCGCGGGTGGGCGAGACGGGAGGTGTGCCTGCGCGAGCCTGCGCGGTGCACAAAACTTGCAAAGTCCAGGCGGACACACCCCGTCGGTGTGGCGCACGTGCGCTGCGCGCTGACTACGCCTACTCTATGAAACTAGGGCCCCAAATTTAAAAAAGGGGACAGGTAGATGCAAAGTTATTCAGAGCACAGGCAAACAAGATGTATGTATCGACTGGAACTAGACACTAGCCGGCACTCGTGCTAGATCATGGCATTGCCTGGCTTTCTGCTGGTCCATGAGGTTTAGACACCACATATTCAGTTGCCTTCCCAAACTGATAAAGTAGGCAGCATGGAGGGTGAGAAAAACTGTTTTTCTTGTGCTTGTGTTAGTGTGTGTGAGAGATTTAACCAAGTGGGTAAGGAGTGAGTGTGCAAGTGTTTGAGAATTCCTTGGTGAGGGGTGAATTTGAGTGCACTTTCAGATGTGTTCTCCACATCGTCAAACATTCACTTTCCCCAGAGGGACTGTGTGTGTGTGTGTGTGTTAGGGCTGGGCAATATGGCCTAAAAATAAAATCCCCGATTTTTTTTATACCAGATCTGATTTTCGATTTTAATCGATTTTTTTAAAACTACTAAATACAAAATAATTATTTCAAATGTTTTTATTGAAATGACAGAACATGAATTTCGCTACAAGGAATAAAGTGCCAAACTTTCAGTTTCGCCATACCTCATTTGTAAAATATAAATAAAGGGTTGCTCTACTCTCTTAAACAAAGAAATAATAAAGTGCAAAATTAGCTTTCCCTGTTTGTAAAAATAAAGTGCCTCACTGCCTCTTGGGGGGAAAACAAATCTATAACATCCCTGAATAAAATTTTGCAAACAAAACCAAACATATTTGCATGAAAAATATAGATAAAATCATACATGATGTGATGTCCTTCCACTTTTTCCCCTTTTCGTTTCATATGGGGTACTATGTGCAAATGAAGCAGCTAACGTTACCTGCTTCTCTATTGTTTTGAGGCTATCGTTATCCTTCGCAGCAGATTGCAGGGCAACACACTGCTTCCACTCGGCTGCATGCTTACGTTTGAGATGCAGTGGCGTCAATTCAGCCAAAGCTAAGGTATGGCAAGGTTACTAGTCACATGACTTAACTACAGTATCAATCAATATACATGTCCAGCAAATAATCATAACAAAAGTGACAAGTCTGCTGTGTAGCTTATCTGTGTGGTTAGGAAAATTTAAACTTTTTCGAATGCAGTCTCACTCACATCCCGCTGACATAACTATGGACATAAACACTTAACTACGCACGTTAATCAATCAATTTAGTCAAATGGGCTGTTACGTTTTCAGCACCATGGATAGCAAGCGGCAGGGTTATAGAGCAGTAATAGCCTTTCTGACAAACACAATTTCACTCATTCTTTTCACTTCATTCACTATGTAATTGCAACAATATCACGTGAACATACCAGGTCAACTTAAAACTGTTAAAGTCCAAAAATGCAAAGAGGAGAGGGAGGGAGGGAGAAGAGAGTGCTGAGTGGCTAACAGCCTCGTTAACAGCCTGAATCCCACCTTCACTACCTGGTCCTCCTCCCTCCGCTGCTGGGGCAACATTGGACCCATCACTAGCGATGTCCAAATGAAGCTTCGTGAAGCATTTTCTTTATTTTCTGAGCCCAATAGATGGCGCTCTGTTCAACACAGGGTTGAAAGTAATGGAAATATATCGTCCTTCAACCCTTTGTTGAACAGACAGCGCCATCTATTGGGCTCAGAAAATAAAGAAAATGCTTCACGAAGCTTCATTTGGACATCACTACCCATCACCAGCCTCTTTTTTTTTATAAAAAAGGGTTCTAAAGTTATCTGCTTCCTTTTCATTTTAGTTAATTAGCTTAGCAAAACAAAAACAAAAAACGCGATAACAATAATGACCCAGCTCTGACTTCCGTCGTCTTGTCAGGGGTGGCTGGGAGATACCACATTTCAAGATATGGAGGGGGGATACAAGTGTTGGGAAAGATAATATCTAGAGAAATCCATTGTGTTGTTCTTATTTTCACTTGTAGCCAATTTATATGTATTAAATAATACATTAATCAATACAAATTGACACAGAGTAATTCCATAAATTTATTTAAAAAAAACTATATTTCCATTTTCCCCTGGAGCCAAGGTGTGGCAGCTGCTATACCTTGCCACTGCATTAAAACAGAGTTTACAGTGTACACTCGTTTGCTCTTGGTCAGCTGCTGTAAACCCGAACCATTTCCATACGACTGAGGTGACGGAGCCTTTTTTAGGAAGTAAACCCTCACTGTTTTCCACGCACGCTGCCATGTTGACATTGTTACATTTACATTTACATTTAGGTCATTTAGCAGACGCTTTTGTCCAAAGCGACTTACAATAAGTACATTTGTCAAAAGAAGGAAACAAAGAAACCACGACGTATCATTGGCGATAAAGTAAGAGCTAAAAATAGAACAAGTGTTAGGTCCTCATCTGAGTAAAGTAGTACTTCAAGAGCAACAGTGCTAAGATCAGAGTGCTATAGGTAAGGTTTTTTTTTTTTTTTTGGGGGGGGGGGGGGGGGAGGGTGCTAGTGGGTCATGCTATGTAGAGTCAAGGTGAAGTCTGAACAGGTGAGTCTTGAGCCTTTTTCGGAAGATGGCAAATGACTCTGCCGTCCTGACATTGGTCGGGAGTTCGTTCCACCACTGAGGCGCCAGAACAGAGAAGAGTCTGGACTTTGCTGAGCGACATTTGCTTGATTTCAGCGATGGTGGTACCAGCCGGCCAGCTGAAGTAGAAGAGCGAAGTGCTCGCTTCGGGGCATGAGGTTTGACCAGTGTTTGAAGGTAGAAGGGTGCCGTTCCATTGATGGCCCTGAAGGCCAGTGTCATCGTCTTGAATTGGATGCGTGCTGCAACAGGGAGCCAGTGGAGGTCACGGAGGAGGGGGGTCACGTGGGAGAATTTGGGTAGATTGAAGATAAGGCGTGCTGCGGCATTCTGGATACGCTGTAATGGTTTAATCGCAGAGGCCGGGAGTCCGGCCAGGAGAGAGTTGCAGTAGTCAAGGCGGGAGATGACCAGTGCTTGGACAAAGAGCTGCGTTGCATCCTTTGTGAGGAGGGTCCGAATCCTGCGGATATTGTAGAGGGCGAATCTGCAGGATCGGGCCACAGCAGTGATGTTGGGGGTGCAGGATAGTTGGTCATCGAGGATTACACCCAGGTTCCTCGCAGTTGAGGAAGGTAATACTGTGATGCCCTTGACAGTGACTGACAGGTCCATGCGAGGGCAGTCTTTCCCTGGGATGAAGAGGAGTTCGGTTTTGTTCAGGTTGAGCTTGAGGTGATGTGCAGTTGTCCAGACAGAGATGTCAGCCAGACAGTTCGAGATGCGAGTTGCAATGTGAGCGTCAGAGGACGGGGGAAAAGAGAGGAACAGCTGGGTGTCATCTGCGTAGCAATGGTAGGAGAATCCATGCGATGTGATAACAGAACCTAGTGATCTGGTGTATAGTGAGAACAGAAGCGGTCCTAATACTGAGCCTTGAGGGACGCCCGTGTCCAGAGATCAGGGTTTGGACATAGAGCCATTCCATGTGACCTGGAAGGTGCGGTTTGTCAGGTATGATGTAAACCAGGCGAGAGCAGAGTCAGTTATGCCAAGTTCAGCCAGAGTGGAGAGGAGGATTTGGTGGTTGACTGTGTCGAATGCAGCAGATAGGTCGAGGAGAATGAGAACGGAGGAGTGGGACGAGGCTCTGGCGTCTCGCAGGGACTCGGTCACTGTGAGGAGGGCCGTCTCAGTGGAGTGAGCAGTCCTGAATCCTGATTGATTAGGGTCTAGGAGGTTTTTCCGCAAGAGATAGGATGACAGTTGGTTGTAGGAGGCACGTTCCAAGGTTTTAGAGATGAATGAAAGAAGAGATACAGGTCTGTAGCTTTGAATGTCAGTAGCGTCTAGGGTGGGTTTTTTAAGGAGAGGCTTCACGATAGCGGTCTTAAAATCCGCTGGAATGACACCTGAGGTGAGGGAGGAGTTGATCAGGGTGGTGAGGAATGGCAAGATGTCGTGTGAGATGTCCTGGAGAAGAGAGGAGGGAATCGGGTCAAGGGAGCAGGTGGTGGCGCGGTTAGATGTAACAAGTGCGTGGACGTCCTCAGAGGTGAGGGGGCTAAAGCTGGTAAGACCATCCGAGTTGAGAGTTGGGGGAGATGTCTTCTGGGAGGGAATAGGCGTGAATGAGGAGCTGATGTCATGTACTTTCTTGGTAAAGTAAGTTGCAAAGTCATCGGCAGTAAGGGAGGAAGGGGGGGTAGGGGCAGGAGGGGTGAGGAGGGAAGAGAACACGGAGAAGAGTTTCCTGGGGTTGGAGGCAGAAGAGTTGATCTTAGCCAGGTAGAAGGCAGATTTGGCTGCCGAAACAGTTGAGGTGAAGTCAGAGAGGAGGAGGTGGTAGTGAGCAAGGTCCTCGTGATGTCCCGATTTCTTCCATTTTCTCTCTGATGCTCGCAACAATGATCTGTTGGTTCGCAGAGGTTCAGACAGCCAGGGAGGGGCGGGAGATGATCGCGCCGGTCGTGAGATTGGGGGACAGAGAGTGTCCAAAGAAGAGGAGAGTGAGGACATCAGGATAGAGGAGGCTTCCTCAGTAGACATTAAGGAGAACTGTTCCGAGGATGGGAGCGAGGAGATAACAGTTGAGGAGAGAGCGGAGGGAGTGAGGGATTTCAGGTTGCGGCGGCTGGTGACCATTCGAGGCGTAGAGTGGAGGGATGAGGTGGGCTTCATGGGGATGGAGAAAGACACAAAGTGGTGGTCGGACACGGTGAGCGGGGTAACAGAGAGTGCCGAGATGCCACAGGATCTTGTGAAGACAAGGTCAAGTTGGTTCCCGGCCCGGTGAGTTGGTGGAGAGGGGGACAGTGTAAGGTGAAAAGCGGAAAAGAAGTCTATGAATTCAGATGAATGCAGCTTTCCCGGGTGGATGTTGAAGTCACCGAGGACGACGAGTGGTGTGCCATCATCAGGGGAGCAGCTCAGGAGGGCATCCATCTCATCCAAAAAGTCACCAAGAGGACCGGGTGGGCGATAGATCACTATGATGTTGAGTTTGAAAGGAAGCGTGACAGAGACGGTGTGAAATTCAAGCGTAGATCGGGGTAGGTGGTCGAGAGGAAGGACCTGGTAGGACCATGTGGGTGAGATGAGGAGCCCAGTTCCTCCTCCTCGCCCTGTTCGTCTTGGGGAGTGTGAAAACGAGTAGGCAGTTGAAAGGGCAGCTGGAGTGGCAGTGTTTTCTGGGGTGATCCAGGTCTCTGTGAGGGCCAGGAAGTGGAGAGTCTGCAGGGAGGCATAGGCTGAGATGGTGTCCGCCTTCTTGACTGCAGACTGGCAGTTCCAAAGCCCTCCTAGTACTTCAAGTTCCTTACCGGTGGAGAGTGGTGGGTAGCAGAGATTGGATGGGTTACAGCCTCGAGTGAAGGGACTTCGGTGAAATCTTCTCCAGTGCGATGTCCTGACTGGGATAAGACACATGGCTGCGAGGGGGGGGGGGGGGGGGTTGAGATGTTATACCTACCTCAATGGGCTTCCTCGATGGACTCCCACAGATAGACTCCCTTGTCTTTGTTCAGCTGTCTTGACTCCCACAGATAGACTCCCTTGTCTTTGTTCAGCTGTCTTGACTCCCACAGATAGACTCCCTTGTCTTTGTTCAGCTGTCTTGACTCCCACAGATAGACTCCCTTGTCTTTGTTCAGCTGTCTTGACTCCCACAGATAGACTCCCTTGTCTTTGCTCAGCTGTCTTCGTTCTGATGGCCCGACGCTGCAGCTGACGCTGAAGTGACAGCCTTTTAATTGCTCAATTTACCGCAAGTACTGACTGTGGCTCCTCCTTCCCTCTAATCAAGTCTATTCACTACAGGTGAGCTGGCTCAAAAACAAGCTGATTGCTCACTTAGCACAGACAGCTTCACAAGAATTTCAACAACAAGCTATCAATACTAGACTAAATGTTACCACTAGCTTTACTCACACAATGCCTAAACTCAAATCTACAATTAGTTTCTGACTTACCAACAAGAGACAAAGCAGCTTCCTTCCTTTCTCCAAACAAAATCCCCCTCTCTATTCCCATAATGATAATAGTACTGTCTATGATGATGATGATAATGGTGATGATGATGAAGGTGATGCATCTCGTTATATAATTTCCTCCCCCTCGTCTCTTCACACTCTCTCTGCAGTAGTAACAGTAAAACCAGGGTCAATCCCAGGATTCTCACTATGTACACTTGGCAAAAAGGACCAGCTGTAAAGCTCCACTGTGTGTGCGTGTGTGTCTGTGTGTGTGTGTGTGTGCAAAACTTGCATTCAGCAGCCAAGCAGCCTGGCAATAAAAACACCAGACATTCTGTACCATAAGATCATTATTCTCTCTCTCTCTCTCTCTCTCTCTCACACACACACACACACACACACACACACACAGATACAACCCTCTTTTCATTCATTAGACTTTCATTAGACAAAAGAAAACTACATAGTTGGTTTGTCTTGAAATTACTATAAAATGTGCAAGAACATTTTCATCCACTTTTCTAGCTTTGTCAAATACTGCATATGAGGACATGATCAACCCTCTGACCTCTCTTGTTAATGTTTTCTCTCAATGGAAACTGACATTTCCTTTATTGGATGAAATTAGATGAAAATACTTTGCAGGTAAGGTCATGGCCAACCTGAGGCAAGTAAATCTGACAGTATTCTACTGTTGGCACAAAAGCAGGAACCAAGTGGCGATATTTGTTTCATTGTTATGGTTTAAACAGCACTTGTATATTCTTCTGACCTCTCAAAGCGCTTTACACTACATGTCATCATTCACACATTCACACCTTCTCATCCACATGCTAGTCCAACTGAACATAAAAGGAACAAGAGTGATTGTATTCCTACTAAACAAGAAACAACTGCATGGTGGGAAGGAGAGAAAATAGGCTGGAAAACTCATTTCCACCATGTTTATCTTCTCTGGTGAAGCCAAAGGAAGGGAGCCGGGGGGCAGGAAGCAATGAAGTTTATGGGAAATGTGGTCTTGATTTTGTGAAACATGGCCACTAATAATACTATTGGTGTGACACCACCATGGCTGCCAGTGATCTTGACCGTGGTCTCATGCGTTAACAGGAGGTTAACCTAGGTGGGAATTTGAATTTGAGAACAGTTTATTGTTTTAAACTTCTACACACAGCACATAAATAAGAGCACATTGATTTCCTGCAAATAGAGAACAGCATATTTGAGGAGAATGACAGTTGTGTAAATGACAGTGAAATGATGCGGAGCAACAGTGGAGGATTGTTCCAGATCTCTGAGAAATGGAGTGATGGCTGTATGAAAAGACAGAGAGGAGTGTAGCGAGCAATAAAGACATAAAAAGGGGACAGAGCACTGCTGTGGGGGATTGTGAGGGGGTCTTCAACAGCAGGCCTGTGCTGTCGCTGTGGATACGGACCTCAACTAAACCTGAGACGCAGACAACCCAAAATCCCCACTTACTTTAAGGTTAATCTGTTATGTTTACTACTTCTGCATGCAGGTATAAAGAGGTGGAACATTGGCTGACAGCAAATCTTAGAATCCATCGACTATCTCGTCTTTTTTAAACATGTATTAGCATTCATATGCAGATTTTGACATTAGCTGTAGACATTGTCTCTCGATTCTAATTCCATTCTTCCATTCTCAAGTTGCCTTTCACCCTGCGTACCCACCAAACACGATGAACGCGATTTAATCGCGCAACAAATGAAATCGCGTCACGCTAGACGCTCCAGTTTTGACGCCGGTCCAATATGCCAAAAAACCACGCGATGCCTCATCGCGGCATCGCGTCATCGCGTCGCACGACGAGCCCGCCCAAACAACAACATTTCTTCCGCCATTTCATTCTCTCGTCGATCATGGCTGAGATAACCACCATCGCTGCACTGTATCTACTCTGGAGAAGTTCCCAGCTTCTGTAGAGGGGACAGGAACTATCATATAGCTCTGGGTGAGCGGTCACGGCGACTATCAGTGTCTCCTCCATCTTCTTCACTGGAGCGGCAAGCCGGCAAAAAGCGAGGGAACACCAGGACGTCCGTATGTCAGCACTTCGGTGACGATCTCAACGCTGATAGGCTGTCGCGGCGCGTCTTCACGCGAAAGTTCAATTATTTCAACTCGAGCGATGGTGCAATGAAGCGATGGCGCGATGAAACGATTTATCGCGTCCATCGCGCCGCGCTATCGCGTCCATCGCGTCGCCCGGCGCGATGAAGCGTCTAATCGCGTCTTTGCATTGACTTTACATGTAATCTTGTCGCGCGATGAAGTTTCATCGCGTTTGGTGGGTACGCCCTGTCAGACTGTAAGCAATGACGAGATATCAGCTGGCTGCATCGGAAACCCAGAAATATTGACCGTTACCCCCAGAGGCCAAATCTTTGTCAGAGTCATAGCCAATGGGTTCCAAGATTGCTTGTTGCTTGTTTAGCCATGTATTTAGTACTTTTAAATAATTGCTTGAACTGTTCATTCATTTCTTCACTTATGTCAACACGTTATTGTTAGCAGGCTAGCTGATTTAGACTTCATTGCTCCCATGCTCTTTAGTTTTCCTCTATTCTCACTTGTGACTGGTGGTGTTCAGGTGTTTCAGCTGACTCAGTGTGTGGATGAGAGACACAGAGATGGTGCCGAGACGCATTACTGCTGAGGGGTTAATTGAAAAACAACTTCATAGACAAAATACAAAGTAAAGCTGCTGTCTGTGTGTTTTTGTGTGTGTGTGTGTGTGTGTGTGTGTGTGTGTGTATGTGTTCATTCCCTATAATGAAACAGCATTCAACACTCCCTCATTAACTAGCTGGCTGCCTGGCAGAGTATTCATGCTGGCTGCACTGATGACACCCTGGGTGGGAAGAAGAGAAGCAACACTCAGATGTGAGGCCACTTAAGTTAATACAGCTACACACATACACACACACACACACACAGCACATACAAACACATGCAACTCAGCAAGAGTAGTTTCCCTTATTCAGCTCGCAGCAGGACACCCCCCTGCAAGGACCACCTGCTAGTTAATACCACTACTCACACACATAGAGACGCTCCCACACACACTCCTACACATGTAATTCTGACAAGCAAGCATATTAGCTCACAGGCATGTGTGTGTGTGTGTGATACATGCAGGCACTGCCCAAGCATGCACGGCTCGGCCTGTTGGGAGGACATGCAGTGGGAAGAACGGCCCTAGAAGAGTACTTATCATGATTCACACTCATTTCAGTTGTGTGATATTTCTAAGTTGATGCCTCCCGTGTGTGATGCATGCGTGTCTCCCCCTTTCCCCCCCCGCTGACATGGATCCACCATCCCCTCGGCCAATCACAGACAAGCGAGGATCACGCTTACGAGCATGGTTGCCAGGCAACAAGGGGAGAGAGAGAGAGAAGAGAGAGAGAGTGTGAGAACGAGAGGGAAGTGGTGGCAGAGAAAAAATAGCCATGTTGTTGCCAAGAGGAGAGGAGAAATCTGAGCAAGATGGCTTAATTGCATTTCACAGATAGCATGCCGTTCACAGTCGAGACGCTTTTCATACAGTCGATCTTGCAAAGTGGTTGCACTGGGGAAGGTAGTACACACGCTAGGTTAGCGTGAGGATCAGTCAGCTGCCGACCTTACCTTAACCCTGCCGACTACACGACCAACTATAATCTATATGCTCTAAATCTGTCATTTAATTGTCTGCTTTTCTCCAAGTTTGTTTCGTCCTGTGTCCAATGTGGCTGTCAGAGAATGAGCCAGCAGTCCTCTTTAGTTTAGCTAAATGATCTAAAGCATGTTATTTGGGGATAAAAACAGAATGCGAGTGCCTTTGTTGGGCAGTAAGACGTTATTGTGTGTTCAGACAGAATGCAAAGCAAAAACAACGTTTGCGTACCTTTGCTCACCCCTCCGTTTCCAAGCGTGTTGAAGAACTACGGTGGCCTTAAAATAATGTCAAAATACAAAGGCGACGCGATTCTGGGCGACTGTCGAAACATGACGGACTCTGAGGAAGAGGATCCGCTAACTGGGTCAATAAGAAAGGCTGACAGAAACATGATGATTCTTAGTTTCAGGTGATTATATAGTAATGAAAACGTAGTTATGAATATTTTTTTATTTCTGCTAATAGGTCCCCTTAAATCTACACACTGGTCCTTTAATTAGACAGATTACATTTAATTTTTTTTTCGTTCGTTCTTTCCCTGCCTCTCCTTTCCCTCTCTAACTAGGCCATGGCTGAGAGGCTGAGATGGCTACAAAACAACATTATTGTCTTTAATTAAGCCTCAACCTCTCTGTGCAGCATTTCTCCCTCATCCCTTCACCACCCTCACTCCCTCCCCTTCTCTCTGAAGTTCCTCCACCTTCATCGCTATTCCTCCTCCCTTGTCCCCTGTAGCTCCATCTTACTTCCCAACACGTTTCTCCCATCAACTGTAGCCTCCCATCACTCCCATTCCTCCTTCTCTCTCTCTCTCTCTCTCTCTCTCCTCTCTCTCTCTCTCTCTCTCTCTCTCTCTCTCTCACACACACACACACACACACACACACACACACACTCTTTCTCTCTCTCTGCCAGCTCTCTATAAGGACATTTCCTGCTGTCACAGTGCAGCATTGTCCCAGAGGTCAACAACACAAGACATGCTGTGTTACACACACACACACACACACACACACACACACGCACACTCCCCCAGCAAGCATGGGAAGCTGAGAGAGTCCTGTTTAATGAGACGTGATGCTGGAGGCTGCTGTTGACTGCAGCACTGACTTCTTTTCTAATTTAGTCTTCAGTAAGTTTTTCTCTTGTTCTTTCAGTGAAGACTTGAGAACTCCTACTGAGTTTGTCAAAATTAAAGGAACACTTGTAGCACTTTTAGATAACTGGGTATATTGGTGTGTGTGTGTCTGTGTGTGTGAGAGAGCTCAGAGTTAGTGAGAGTTAGGTGTTAATCCGCAGCATTAACAGCCATCAGCCAGGCGTGATAACTGGTGTGGCTGCTGCTGGCTCAGCTGTACACATAACACACACACACACACACACACACACACACACACACACACAGAGACACACCCATGTATGCTATCCCTCTGAGGACCCTCCATGCACTGCATGTGAATACATTATTCTGTAAACCCGACCGTAATGATCAGAATGCACGCCTAATCTCAGCCATATTCACAAACCTTAAAGACGAGCTGGAGTAAAAAATGCATTTTTTAGCCTTTTTAAATCACATCCCCGGTAATGTTGGGTGCCTATTTAACAACATATGTCGAAAAAATTACAAAAGAGATGTATTTATTTGTATTGCTATACCAAAATCGATTTTCTTTTTCTCCCTGCAAAACAAAAGACACATGCTGACATCATTGAGTGTCAACCAATTCCAACCAATAATATGGCATCCATCGGTTAATCAATCTGCATAATGTCCAGCTAGCCTGAGGTCACAGTAGAAATACAGGTGTTAGAATAGAAATATGTTGGGTCTTTATGCTGTCAGCCGCAGGCTTTCAGACATTCTGAAGGCACTCTGTAAACCTACAGCCTGTCCGAATGAACATTCTTGGTAGCCTATTGTGAAACCACTATTTGTGTCCTGCTCTATTGGATAAAGCTTCTGATGTTAAAAAGACAGAACGGAACATCTTCAAATGGCTTGTATTGCCAGACCAACAGTCCAAAACAGAAAGACTGTCAATTTCCAAAGATATAAAACTGAGAGGAAGCGTCACTTTCACATGTGAGAAGCAAATATTTCATGCATATCTTGCTTGACAAATGAGTTTTAGTGGTGATATAACACAACACTGCCTCTGTGTTCCTCCTCAACGGAATACAGAGTAGAACCTTGAGCCATAATCTGGCATGTTTACAGCATGTCACTTCCATTTCTCCTTCAGGATCTCTATCCGTGTACAGGTACGGAGGTGCATGCATGCCTTTTTAATTCATTTTCTTCTCTACCCTTCATCCCTGTATTTCTGCTGCGATTGTGTCTCTGCCACTTGGTGCATTGCCATAGCAACACACGGATGCCAGTGTGTTATGTTTTGGGGGCTCTCCGTCTAACAAGGGGATAGACATTCCTTCATATGCTAATTATATTCTGTAACAATTGTAATGTCTATGGATATGGAAGTTCATTCTTGTTGGAGTTCATCCCCCCCCCCCAAAAAAAAAAAAACTCAAGGTCGTTTGCATCGTTGATGCAGTTGAAAGTTGGTTCAGTGGAGTTATAGACTCTGTGTAGTCTGTGTGCTATGCTGTGCACATAACAAGCCAGTATTATTGTTTGTTATCAAAGTTGCTGGTTATTGTTATTATGTCGCAGCTCTGTGGAAAGTCACTGGAAGCTGCATGGAAGCTAGAGAAGTTAGAGAGTCAGTGAGAGAGGGAGACATTAGTAACACTAACGACAGAGCAGTGTTTCCCACAGCTACCTGACCTGCTGCCAGCCAGTCTGCTCACAACCAAAGTGTTCTCAGGGACATGCCGTCACCTCCTGACTGTGCATGTGTGTGTGTGTGTGTGTGTGTGTGTGTGTGTGTGTTTTGTGTGTTTGCGTGTGTGAGTTAGAGAGTGACCGAGGGCCTATTTATTGTGTTATACTATCTGTCTGTAAAAATGTGTGTTCTAACTCCTCTGTGATGATTTATCTGTGGGGGGTCAGGAGTGCACAGAGAGGCAGAGGAGCAGACTACATTACCCACAATGCTATATTTAGTCCACTGCAGTGTGTGACTCAGCACCACCGAGCCTTAAAGAGTGTTCTCCTACTTGTCATGCTGCTACGCTACATGCACAGCTATATGCATATTTCATTTGTATTTCTTTTCAGAAAGACTTGGCCTCAAACGCAGCATATTTTCAACCATAATTTATGGAAACCATGTGATAAAATTGCCCCCCAAGAATACAAACACATTCAGAAAAGGATTACAGTTTTTAATGGTTGCTGTTAATCAGAGGCTCCTATCCATGTGTTCATTTAAATCATATTGGTGTGTCAGAAAAGGAGGGATATTAGTCTGAGATTAAACAGGCATTATAATTACAATAAGGGTTCATATCCATTTATAAGTGTGTGTGTGTGTGTGGTGTGTGTGTGTGTGTGTGTGTTGTGTGTGTGTGTGATCCTCTTTCTGCTACCCTGACACACCCAGACACAACCCCGAAGCAGCTTATATGATGGGTCCATGGCGATGGCATGCAACACCATCTGCAGAACGCATGCTAACCATTGTGCTTATTAACATGCAAGGGCAATTAACGGAATGTGTATTCACATTGCACATCCAAGCACATGTGGAGCTTAGTTCCAGTAAGTGTGAGGGGAGACTGTGCGCTCTGTGTGTAATTAGTGACATGACGTGTGGGTGAGCAGTGAAAACGCCTTTTCCACGCAGGGCATTGTCATGGTCATGTATATATGTATGTCATGTTTGCAAGCCTCTGTGTGCGCTCTACATGCAAACCGACGTGCGAGGAAACCATGTGAGCAGTCACCCTGAGGGCTTTGTGTAACATGTGTGGGAGAGTTTATTTCCCAGTTGCTCTTCTCTTACAACAGTTGAATTGACTGAAGCTCCGAAATGAAGAAGTGAAGAAATAGTAGATGTGGTCAGCCTGACATCAGTTGTTGGTTTGTGGATGACGGTTTTGAAGCCTAGGTTAGACATGGTGGAAATCATGGAAAAAGTTATCTTCGAAGCTAATGGCATTGGTAGCATGGTAGTGTGGTAGTGAACCTAAAGCATCCCCTGCTTTCTGGTCTGTTGGATTCTAAATGGACCATAATGTAATAAATGAACATCATGCTGGATTGAAGAAGACTTGAAACTAGAGATTGAGACCATAAACTCATGTTTACAATGTTTACTGAGATAATAAGTCAAGTGTGAAGTAGGGTCATTTTCTCACAATCTTCTTGTTGTAACCAGAGGAGTCGCCCCCTGATGGTCAGAAGAGAGAATGTAAGTTTAAAGCACTTCTCAGAAACAGAGGTTGCTGGCCATGTCAAAGCCCTTGTTTTGGCTATTATCAACCTTCAAATGCCAAGTGTCCTTGAACATAGGGCTGCACGATTATGGCCAAAATGATAATCACGATTATTTTGATCAATATTGTAATCACGATTATTAGTCACGATTATTCATTATGTTCGGTAAAACATGTCTTTTTATTGCACTTTTTTTAAGAAACATTATGTGGACAAATCTTCACATTGAAACTTAAAATAATCATAAATTATAAATAATAAAATAAAATTTACCCAAGATAAAGGGCAAAAATTAAATATGCCATTGCAAAGTGCAATCATAAGTGCAAACAAATGAAAAAAAATGAAGCCTATGCAGACACACAATGGAAGTGAGCCTTACGAGCTCAAGCTGCTCCTCACTCCAGATGCTGCTCCCGACATCGCGTCTCACACTCTCATGCGTCTCACACGCTCTCACACTGTTATGGTACAGACACACCATGGCAGCGACGGATAGGACGGAACATGGTCGAACGTACCGCAGTTGCCTTCTGTGTTCAAGTTGATCAATTGGATGAAGCTCCTGGGAAGTGACGGACTTGAGTTTCGCCTGCTCGTTTCAACATGGTGGGCACAACGTTCATTTGACAGTTAACTACACGCTAAAGCATGTTCTGAAACATGAGCGAAATGTGTAGTGCAGTACAGAATCTGGATTCATATTTGATCAACACTGCCTAGTTGATAGTTGAACGAAGTTTCTGAGCCGCGCATTGCGTTGGACGGACGTCATTTGCATAAAGTTCAATCTATCGAACTTTATCAAATTTTCATACGGCGAGCCAATTCGACTGCCGTATCCATTATGGAGCTCCTGCTCTAACATAGAGATTGGATCCTAATTTGACTGTCTTACAATGTTGTCTGACTATATATCATTTGAGGTGGGCTGCAGTTTCTCGCTTGCTTTTAGGCAGCTTAATGAAGCCCTAATTTCGGTCGCCCCCTGATGGTCGGCTGACTATGGTTTGAAAATCCGAGATCAACTTAATTTAATCGTGGCAGCCAAAATCGTGATCGTGATTAAAATTCGATTAATTGTGCAGCCCTACTTGAACAAGACACATATTCCATTCTAGCACCTCCAGGATTATTTTCCTGACCCCTGACATTACTGTGTATTCCTTCTCAATTTTATCAGCTAAATATTTCCAAAATTGCTAAAATGTCTTTAATGTGATCTTTAATATATCTGGCATGTACAGGGAGTTAATCTGAAGACAAAACTTGTCTTAAGACCATTTCAGGAGATTTCCCATTCTAAAATTGTACTGCTAACAAGCCAAATTATGTCATCCTAAACCTACTAATATTCAAATTATATTCAAATTTTTAATGCTCAAAATCAGCCTATTATAAATATTACAGTTTTTCTCAGTCGCTTTGGTGCTTTTCTCACTTCACAATAAGCATTTGCACAGCAGTTAGTGCATTTCTCAAAACAATTAGTGCAAACTGCAAAACCTAGTGGAAAACCTGCAAAAGGACGTCACTTGCATAACAAATGGATAGTCCATTCCTCAAAAGCAAGTATTAAGCAAGAAACACCCTTTTGGTAGACCTGTGCACAAATGTGAACAATGTAACAGTATATATTGTAACTGAAATCATTCTGGCTCATCCGGACGTTCCTGTCTGTCTGGCCACATATTTTCATCTACATCACAACAATATCATCCCTTGCAATGCAGCGAGATAAGTATCTCCTGAAGTGGCAAATCCACCTTCTGCATGTCTCTGCTGTGATGTCGTCATTTTCATTCTGATCTGAGAAAAGCACCAAAGCGACTGAGAAAAACTAACTACTGTACACTTCACAGGTTTATACATTGCCAATGCCATTAGCGGCAATGTGGATGTTTTACTTCCTGTCCACTAGAGGGCTTTCCAAAAGCATTACCAATGAATATGTTGAATTACCAAGTCAAGTCAGGTGACAGCTTTCTTTCAAACTGTCAACTTTAACAGAAAGTAAAACAACCACATTGCCATTCTCCTGGGGACGCTGCATCCCCGTTGCTATGGCTACACCCTCCTCATCTCACCATCAGCTCTACTTTCACTTTCTCATGTACAGCCTGCTGTTGGTCTCGTATCAAATCATTAAGCCAATGGAAACGCAGGTCAATCTAGCTGTATTTTATGCGGGTAGGCCCAGACGAGGAGGGCGAGATCTGCAAACGTTAGACAACACGTTTATTGAAAAAAAACACACACACATTTGAATATTAATTTCAGCATTCGATTAGTATTATATAGTATTTTTTACTATTCAAATTATATTTGATTCAAAAATGTAATTCCAACAGCTCTACAACAGAGTAACAAAAATATTTTGAGATAAGCTTTCACTTCCAACAGCAGTGAGAGCTCTTTAAGATCATGTGTCACATAGCCTGAAGGTTAGGAAGTCAATCAGACAGTTCTGAGAAGCACCGCCGCCTACACTGGCATCAAACGGTCTCTTTGTTTACTGTTCAGCTTTATTGCCAGATTGTAATCTATGGATACAATTTTCAGTTCTGGATGTATGCGTTTTAGATTGTTGTGGTATTTTAATCAAATAAAAGTAAGAACTGATGTAGGACTGATCAAATTGAAATATAAACCCCAGCATTTATATAAATCATAGGAAAGATAATGGATCAATATGAGGTCGCTTAGGTGCACAAATGTATTTTCTATTGATTTTCTGTGTCATTGATTGTAGTTCGGTGTTTGGTTTCTGGATCAGAGTGGATCACAGAGGGAATTTGCAACAGTAATGTACTGTAGATGTTGTGATATTGCTTTTCCATGATGAAGTCCCTAGGGGTTTATTGAGGTCATCAACCATGGAGCTGGTAGGGAATCGGTTTCTTGCTCAAGAACACTTCAGTGAAGTGGCTGCTTGCCCACAACCTTCCCTTTAAAACATGATTCTTTAGTATAATTTTGTCAGAATTTTAAGGACTTTCTTGTTGAGGAAGGGTGTGGATTAAGAGTCACACAACTCTATGGACCGCCAAAACGGTGTTGTTGCATTACTTGCTGACCCTTTCAGTGTTTTCAGTTCATGAAAGTTAAGTGTAACATTTTGGTCATCTAAAAATGTCTTAAAAACACATTTAAGCTATGTTCACACTACGAGCGACTGATTAAATCATTAAATAGTACTGGGAACTTTCAAACAGCATTTTTGAGACCAAACTGAACAGAATGAGACAAAAACATTGATTGGTTGATGCCTCATCGCTTCTTTGGAGCACTGAGACAAGTTGAAACCAGCCCTATTGTAGCCCGTGTTGGGCATCACTTTGTCATTTCATGAGCAACCTTACTGCATCTGGTCCCATCTGGTTTCTGGTATGGCGCTGTTTACAAATGCAAGTTTAACGCACTTTTGCATTGGCTTCACTTTTCAGACCTGGAGGTTGCCACTTGCTTTACAGCACTCATTTCTCTCCTTACCAAGAAAACAGAGAAAACTAGGAAAAGCCTTTTAAGTCCATCTGAAGTTTTTTCTTTACTTTTTTTCTTCCTGCCTTTTTTTCCACAGCTTCTTGTGTAGCCTAATGTCAGTGCTTGTTTCAGTTTTTTTCTGTTGCTATTTTTAGCAGCAGAAACTGCCCTTCGCCAACAATGCTCCATTTTTGAGTAAAATGTCCTGTCTGGAGGCCTGGAGTTCAACCCTGCCTTGGTCTGGGAAAGTGTGTATATGTATTTCAGTTTGTATGTCCATGTGCGTTTTAGTGTGTATGTGGGTAAAAGACAGATTTTAAGCCTCCTGTAATCAAAGCCAGAGAATGCGCATGCTTTCCCAGGCCCAGCTGACTCCACTCTGAACCGATCAACCAGCACCAGAGTTAATGGGTCCAGGCTGTGCTTGTGTGTTCGCCTGGCAGTTGGCTGTTTTTTATTTGTGGCTAACATTGAGGTAAGAACAGTCCACAAGTTAAGATGTGTCTGACAAAGGAGAGGTAGACGGAGCTAACAGAAAAGTCATAATGTGTTCTTTTATGGCTTCTGAAATTTTAAGTCTTTTAAGTGCTTTGAGTTGAGCAGTTGTTTGGATGGTTATTCCCATATGGCGTGAAAGCAACACACATCTCCCTTTTACACAGGGATCTGTGGGTGTTTTAGAGAGGAAGCAATGCTTCCAATGCAAGGCTAAGATAGAAAACTACAGACATGGAGCTGACAGAGAGCTATTGACATGCTGTTATGCCTAAAACAACAATGCGTATAAACACATAAAGTCAGGTGTCGCCAATAATGTTTGAGCTGAAGCTTCTGGCTCTGACCTTTTCCCCACTTTCTGTCTTAAGCAGATGCTCATTGGGGGAGCGTACCTATGTTCCCCGCTTTGAATGTGACCGGGGAATATAGGACACTTTTTGGGAAAAACGGGGAATATAGGAAGGGTAGGGATAGGGTCCTATATTCCCCAGTCTGTTTTTGAATTCCAATGTAAATTCCACAGCAACTAGGCCTATGTAGGCCTACAGGACACACATCCAAATAGGCCAAGATGAGGATAGATTAGGCTGTAAATTGGCTTTTGTTTTTGTCACGCTTGGACTGTTAAAATAAACTAAACTAAATATGTTTTGCAACCGGGGAACATAGGACCTTTTTTGGGAAAAACAGGGAATATAGTCTTTTTGAAAAACTTATTATTGTGACTCTCCCAGTATATTATTTTAAATAGTGAAATCAATATATTTGATATAGGACATCCGGACATCAGATGGTTTTAAAAAAATATTTATGGCAAAAATAGAAAGAAAAAGAGAGGAATGTCTGTTTTAATTATTCTTTATAAAATCACCAGAGCAGCAAACCTCTCTCTGACATAAAGACAACAAAAATGTAACATTAGAACTTCATAACTTATACATTAAAATGTACTACCATGTTTTATGAGAAACTGATTGTCTTCTATTGCTTCATCCGGCCACTAGTCCACTTTGGCCATACAAGTCCAGTCCACACAGGTGGTTTGTTTCTGCCCTCTAATATGATCCAAAGTAGTGTTTAGCGCCTATTCTGGTGAAGAAGTTGTCATGACTGTGGGTTTTTCTTGCTTTGGTTTCAAGTGTTATTGAATTGTACAGATTGTGCAGAGAAAGAGAGACTGTGGTTTTTGTTGTGGCCAAACCACTTCATAATGATTTATTGTTGCCGTGTTGTGTTCGATGCGACGCAGGAATCAACCACACTGTTGCCAAGTGGTTGACAGCAGACACTTATCTGGGTCTCACTAGCCAGGGTGATGGGTTGCTGAAGACACATCTGATAAGCAGCAGAAGCATTCAGCAGCAGCAGGGCTTATCGCTAAGAATTTGAACACATGTAAACAAATTATACTTTTTTTCCTCTTCAAAATTGTTGAAAGACTTCTGTGCTAACTTGTGAAAGTTACGACAATTTTACAGACAGAGAAGGGACATAACAGACGAGCAGCAGGTCATTTTTTAACATTGAGAATATATGAAATATGAATAAATATATACAGTATATTCATGGAGTCACAGAGAACATCCCAACACATTTTTGAATGTATATTTTGGGCATTTTAAACATTTTATTTGGGCCTTGCTTGGCCTGGTGGCGGCTCCACATGCCTTTAACAGTGTAGGGCAGCCATCCCCAATTAGCAGCCTGCGGGCCAAATCCGGCCCGCAAAAGCAAAGTGTCCGGCCTGTGCTGACCCAGTGACACTATGTAATAACCTGCCATAAGGTGAAATAAAGTGTGTTTGGTTCTATTTTGACCTCATCCCACACCGTACACCTGTATTGCCCGGTTGCACATGTACACAGAAGACGTGCGAGCGCCTCGACGCTGTCAGTCACCAGCTAGCCAACCGCCTTAGCAAAGCGAAGTATTACTAGTAAGTCACCATCAATAATGAACTGAGAACAACATGGCCTTTGCTAAGAAGCGCAAGGAGACCAGGAGAATCGTCAGTTCAAAGCTGACTGGACAGAGGAGATTTGTTTTATTTTACTGGACCCTGCCAATGCAAAACCGACATGCTTAATATGCATGCAAACTGTTGCTGTCAGCAAAGCTGAGAATCTAAAGCGGCACTTCAACACTAGCTTCAATGCCAACTACCCGACAAAATCGCATCAGCGTTAGCAAACATGCTAACTTCGTACAAGCAGTCCGTTTCTACGATGTATAAATCAACATCTGCACAAGAGAGCCCATACAGCTGCATCACTGCAAGTTTCATGGACCCTTACTAAAGCTAAGAAGCCCTTTGCTGATGCCGAGTTGATTAAAAAGTGTGCAGTTGATATGGCAAGTGAAGT
Source organism: Chelidonichthys spinosus (assembly GCA_029853015.1). Taxonomy (NCBI): domain Eukaryota; kingdom Metazoa; phylum Chordata; class Actinopteri; order Perciformes; family Triglidae; genus Chelidonichthys; species Chelidonichthys spinosus. The sequence goes on along the minus strand of CM056821.1, from coordinate 16,296,586 downwards.
TTTAAGTAATGATGAGAAAAAGAAGAAAGCTGTTGCGGAGCTGTTAAAGCAGGTGCCACTGTCGGCTAACACAGCAACCAGAAGAGTAGAAGTTTTAGCGGAGGAGTGTTTTTCCTGTCTACTCACCGATTTGAAGAAAGCAGAAAACAAATCACTAGTCATAGATTCATCCTGTGACTGAACCGATAGGAGCCGCTGGCTGTTTGTCAGATTATTTGATGGGAAGACATTTCGGGACGAGATGCTTTGTTTGCTTCCTCTACTGGGGCGCACAACCGGAGAAAACGTCTTAAATGAGTTCACACAGTTCTTCGGGAGGAATGGCTTGGATTTGAGCAAAATCGCATGTTGACGGACAGCTTGGTGAGCAGCCTTTCCGCCGTTAATCCCGCACTGCTGACATTTCACTGCATCATTCACAAAACAGCATTGTGCGCCAAACTGAGTGGAGAAATGCAAGAGGTGAGGGATACAGTGACAAGACTTGTTAACTTTGTTTGTGAGCGCTCTAGTCTGCAGCATCGTCTTTTCAGAGCGTTGCTGGAGGAAATGTCGGCTGAGCTGCACAACGATGTTCACTGGTTGAGCAAAGGCCGTGTGTTGGAGAGGGTGTGTGACCTGCTTGATGAGCTTGTATTATTTTTTTCCAATCTGCAGAGCAAAAAAGCCCAAGAATTTCTGAACTATTTAAGTGACAAAAGGTGATGGCATTTTTCCTTCTTTCTTGCGAAGGGCGGGGGTGGTTAGTAGGCGTGCAGATTTCAGTGTCATTTGTTATTGCTGATGTGATGTTTTTATATTATATTATATGTTTGTATGGGGAAAATATAGGGTGTTTAGTAATAGTAATATATAATGGAAAAGATATTTCTGTATCGCTAAGATATTGTGAATTGTGCAATGTGGTATGGTGCTTACCTCTCCAGTGGGCTCTCCCAATAACGGGCTGATGGGTAGGCCTACTTAAAGTCCCAGTCGGCAAATCCGGCAGATTGAGGGCACTCTATCAGATTTTGAATGTTTACGACTCTCACGCTCCTCCCCCACGATGATCTATCGGAGTATAATGTCGGCTTCAGTGAATATGATCAAAAAAATGTTGTCGTCTGGGACTTTAAAAACCGAAACGTGGAGGTCCAAAACAACCAAGGAAGAGAAAACACCGTTGGAAAATAAGGAAAAAAAGAAAGATTGCGACCATGTTTCAAAAGTGGCGTGATCTAAGGGATTTCAAAGGGCACGAAGTCGAGGGGAAGGAACTGGGGGAGGAGCGTGAGAGTTGTAAAAGTGCCCTCGATCCGCCGGACTTGCTGAATGGGACTTTAACCGTGGAATTGGAAGTTTGTTGCTACTTCCCTCCACCTCCCCCCTGTGATAGTGGAACGAGCCCGAGAGGGGAGTGGCTCTGTGTGTGCATGAACACAGCCCTGCGTGCTGATTGGACAGGATGATCCGGGCGCTGTCGATTTATGCAAAACAAACAACAGGCTCTATGTTCACGTAGGGGCACATTTTAGTTTCTAAAACCGGATGATTTATGTATCGGAGCATACTGTTGGCTTCAGGGAATATGATAAAAAAAAAAAAATGTTGCCGACTGGGACTTTAAGGCTAAGGAGGGGAATGGCCTAGGGGGGGCATTGTTGGTTGCGGGTGGATGTGGGAATTCATTTATTCCCCCATGGAAAACAAAATTGAGTTTGACATTGCCTATGAAGGGCCAGTTTGTTTCTTTTGTCATTTCAGTATTTTGTTTATTTTTGTTCTTTTGTTTTGTTATAATTTTTGCACCTGCAAATTTTTTTCACTTAAATTCTGTGAGCTGCCTCCTGCTTCCTGCATTTCTTCACCATTTTTACCTCCTGGTTGCGTTCCGTCCCGTATGTGAGTTGGGGGTGCCATACCTCGTTCTCACCGACCTTTATGGCCATGACAGTGTGTGACAGCCCAGCGGTCATTGGCAATCCTGTCGTCCTGTCACCATGGCAACAGCAGTTGGGGTGGAGAGATGTTTTTTGACAGGAAGTGACCTTGCTATGACCTTCAGATGTCATGAGTCCAGGGAGGGGGTCGGAGGTTAAGGATGTCATGTTGTGTTTGTGTGTGTGTGTGTGTGTGTGTGTGTGTGTGTGCGCATCTGTGTCTATGTGTGTCTATCTGTGTGTGTCTGTTTGAATGTCAATTTCTGTCGACTGGAAGAATGTCTGTCTGACAGGACAACTTGTAGTTCCAGTCCTGTTAGAGCTTAGAGGGATTTTACCAAATGCCTGGAGTGAGGTTGAACGAAACCATATGGAGGTCAAAGCTGGTTACATTTGGTGTTGATTTAAAATATACTATTTTGTCTCAACAAATCCCCTGAATGCTACACACTGTTCCTTTTAAAATGATGATTGTAGCAATGGTATGCGGTTGGGGAACTAGCAGGAGCAGATTCGGTTTCAATTTACGGTGTCATATCACAACAGAAGTAATCTCAGGACACTTAACATATTGCAGCAGGACTAGAATACGCTCATGATTTTCAGAGTTAATACAATTTCAAAGTCCCAACATCACCCAGGGGCAAGCATTACAGCGACAGTGGCGAGAACAAAACTGCCTTAATAGGCTTTTAGGCAGAAATCTTGCGCAGCAGAGGCCCTTGGGTTCCAACTGCATTTGGTGCTGGTAGTAGTATAGTAGTAGTAGCATTAACAGTAGTGGTGGTATTAGTGTTGTCACGATACCAACATTTTGGTACCGGTACCAACATGTGTTTCGGTACTTTTCGGTACTTTTCGATACTTTTTCAAATAAAAAGTGAATGCAAAAAATGTCATTACTGACTTTATTTTAATAGAAAATCTTAGAACAATAACATATTAATCAGCAAATAAAATAAAATACCCCAAAGACAAGCTTTTCTAATAACACAATTTAAAAAATGTTAAAATATAAATACAATAATATAATATTAAATATAATAATATAAATAAACCAGCTCTATTTTTTTCTTCCAGAGCTACTTTTGTTAAGAGTGAAGGGCGATGGCGCTTGGTTTTAGCACTGAATGTGGCTTTTTTCCCTGAGTAAATGACCTGTCGTTCCCTGAGCTCAGTGTGCAGGGGTCCGTTTCACAAAGCAGGTTTAGTGAAAACCTTGAGTTAGTTAACCCTGAGATGAGGGAAACTCTGGTTTTTCGGTTTCACAAAGCCAGTTCAGCATAAATCTGAGTCAGTTACCTGGGTAACATGCTCCGTGAAACTAACCTGCTCACTAGCAGGTTTGCTTCAACAAACCCTGAGTTTCTCCCTACATGTCTCCGCCTTTTTCCGGAATCTTAACCAACTCTGAAAAAATATGCCGTCCTTTCATCGTCAACCTAATCGATACGGAAATAAAAGTGATTCTAGCAGCTTTGCGTCGGTACAGGATTTTGATTACCTTTCCTTTCAATCACATTAGATATTATCTAAACAATATTCTCCGACATTTTCAACATTTCATATCGCGGACATAATCCGCAACCAGATTCTTTGCGGAGGTAGTGTTTTTGCGAACGGGAGATTTATGAAATGTTAAAGTACATTCCTGTGTTGAAATACCTGCTTATATTTACTGTTTAATATGTGAAATATTATTAAAATCATATGCCTTAGTCAACGTATTTGCGCAATATTCTTATGCTTAATTTTCAACTGAAGCCACTTTATTTCTGTGCCTGGGGGGATTACACCCAATAAAAATAATAATTTATGTGTTGCGCTGACTTGGGAACTTCGGGAATTGAACTGCTGTCGCCTGCACCATAGGCAGCGTTGCTAACCATTACACCACAGCGTTGCTATGCATGCCTGAAAATAAAGACTTATTACCTTTAGATCAATAGACTGTTTCATTCGGTTATACACATTAGATCGGGCAGTAATTGTCTGCCACGCCAACTATCGCTACTTTGCTGCAGTTACGGTGCTCCGCTTTCTCAGGATGAGCTCGTTTTCTACATAAACACTCGGTAATATCTAATGACGCTCTCCCCGTTGCCATGGTGAATCGTAGTATCGGAGCTCCATTGATGATGGCTTTGTAGAGTCGGCAGGCACGCGCGTAACTCAGAGTTTACATACTCAGAGTTGAGTGAACTAATTCAAAACCGCTGTTCTGAAACCGAAAACTCAGAGTTGCCCATCTCAGTTCAGGGTTAGGTTCAGAGTTTGTTGAACCTGCTTTGTGAAACGGGCCCCAGGTCTGGGTGCTTGTCTTTTAAGTGTTTGGCTAAGTCGGAGGTGTTTGCGCCATTAGCCATGCATGTTTTAAACACCGTTTACATAGTGGTGCATCGGCATTAACTGCCTCGCCTTGCGCATTTGTTTTAAGCTAAATTACTGCCATATCGCACTTCGCGCTGCTGGTTTGTCCGCAAGTTGCGGCGTGGTGACGGTTGCAGCAGCCTTTCTCCTCTCCGTGCTTCGCTCGCTCGCGCTCTCTCCAAGCTTTCCTCCTGCTCCGTTTGTTGCTCCAGTCCACGCTGCTCGCTAACTTGCTAGCTGTTTCCTCCGGCTTGCTTGCTTTTTCTTTTTATCTCCCCAAGCTGCGGCTCGCTCCTCGTCCTCTCAGCTGTAGTAACAAGGAGCTGACGTCACGTGGCGAGTTCGCCGCGCTGTTGCCGGCGGCGCTGCAAGTGCCGGTCCCGTCCAAATGCAATATATTACCGTTTTAAATGCCTCAGTACCCTGGTACCAAATTAGTACCGGTATACCGTGCAACCCTAGGTGGTATTGACAGAAGCAATAATATCAACAGTAGTAGTCCATGGCAGCAGGCACAGCCACACTGAGATGGATCCATCCTAACCATGTCCCCGTAGATCCCAAAATTAGTAGTAGTTGAGCAGTCACACAGTGGGCAGGTGGAGCTGCTACTACTGCTTACCAGGCCAGTAAGCAGTCTGCATCAGTCAGGACCTTAGTGGACTCTGCTTGACCAGAAACCATAGCCAGACACTCAGTAGTATTTCTGGGAGTAGTCAAGTTTAGTTATTAATAGATCATTATTTATATCAATAGAATGATTGATATTAATGATTATTAATATGATTGATAAAAAACGGGCACCACCCTGAAATCAGGGAAAAGATAACCGAACCTCGACTCAGTCTCAATATAAAGGGGTTTATACTCAAATGCCAAAAATGAATTACTATTAGCATATGAGGACAAACAGTTGAAGGATTTGTGAATTCTTTGCAGAGAAAGGGTTGATATCTTGCAATCTTATACAACATTAATAAAGTATGTTCAAAAGAGGTTTATTAACAATAAACAAATAAACATGCACTAAGTCTAAGTTGCCTATCTAACTAAATAATATACAAGTGTGTGTGTGTGTGAGTGTGTGTGTGTGCATGTGTGTGTGTGATAAAGGTGAGGGGGAGAAGAGAGAGAGAGTGGGCTGGTTGGGCTACAGCCACTAGGCAGCGCTATTCTTCCGGGCGTCCAGAGACGGAACGAAGGAGGAATGAGGCCCCTAGTGGTGCTATCTTACGTAGCCTACTTCAAAGGGCCTGATTACGTAGAGCTGTAGGTGGAGGCCTCTACGCAATCCACAAAGCCCTTGGGCATTACGTGCGGGGGTGTGTGTGTTACAAGTCAGCCACGTGGAGTGGGGGTATTCTTTGTGGGAGGCCGTGTTGCCCTGTCTGGAGAACAGGTTTCTATGTACGTGTATAATTAGTGAAATATATGTAGTGCCGTTAGGAAAGTTGGATTAGTGAGCGTGCAAACTGTCTGTTCTAGATCATTAACAACTGAACTAAGGTTACACACTTAACTCAACAATACAGCAAACAGAAAATCACTTGGAAACATTAATGTCATCACATTCAGTTTCTGTCCTAAGCTATGCCCAGATTGTTTCCAGTCCTTGACAAAGGGTTGGATGTTCCTCTGAAGAAAGCTGCTGTCTTCAGGTTCCTGTGAAGGAAAGTTGCTGTCCTTGAAGTTGTGGATGGAGGAATTTCCAGTGAGATGCGTCTCGACTAGGAATTCTTGTCTTTGTTGCAGAAACAGCCTCCAACGGCCAGCTTGTTGGCTGTTTTGAGGGCGCTGCTTGGGGACTTGAGACCTGTGGTCCAAATCCCAGGAGAAAGAGGAGACCTCTGTTCAGGTCAAGGGAGGAAGAGATATGAGACCTGTGGTCAGGTGGACATCCCAGCAGAAAGAGGGAGATCCCAACTTGGTCTGCTTAGTACGAAGCAAAACTTCCACTGCAGTTGACCAATCAGAATGGAATCTGGAGTTCACAGGTACGTGTCACTTTCAATGACACAGGCCTGCAGGCAGATGGGGTAGGGGTAAAGACCCCCTGTGGAGGTGCGTGGCTGTGTTTCCACACAGAGGACGCTCCAATCTGAATGTTCAGAAACAATTCAATCTGCATCCATGAATTGTTTCATAGACACAAACCCTGAGGTCCTAACAATGCTGTCATATGACTGATCAATGATCGGTGTACATGAAAACCATAAACTATCAAAACATATAACCAAAAACATTTGACGAATACAGCATGCACTGCAGATGATTTGTGATAAGTGTCATGCAGCATGCTACTGCTATGCATGATTACATGGCCACATACAAGCGCATAGGGTTTAGGTTCACTTGTAAATTGTTTCACCGTCCATTCATTTTGCCAGACAAAGGTAACAGCACATGAATTGTGTTTCCATTTGTTTTGAACATCCCCGGACCTTATGACTTGGGAAAACCTCCTCCTGCCTCTGATCCAAGCAGAAAGCAGACAGGTAAACAGACTCGCCATGAGCTAATTTAACATTAATGCACTCGCTGTAACAACACACGAGTCAACAGCTAGGTCTCGCTGGGATGTGTTGCAACAGGATTCAAGTTGACTCTGTTTTATAAGATCTTGCTTATCTGAGTACTATTAGACAACACTACTTATACAACCTCGTATTTCATCATGACATTAAACCACTACCGACTCACGACTAATCATTACCTGCTCACCACATTAATCATCTACATTATTGATGAGTAAGCATAATGACCCTTTGCACGGTTACCACTTGCTCCCCCCCCCCCCCCCCCCAATCTAAGTCTCTCCAAACCACGGCCTCTTGTGGCTTATTGTTTAAGTATAATGTTTCATGCTGTAATGCATTCCTCCAGCATGTGGTATTTGAGGTTCACTGCACACAATTTACCCTGGAATATGCTGTAGTGTGTGCGATGCTGTTGTATCACAGACTGATGGCTTGTTTTGGCCGGGGTGATGACTGGCTGCCTGGTTGTCTGGGAAGCACAATCCCTGACTGGGTTTCATAGTGAGGGGAGAATCTAGGCCTTGTGAATTATTCTGCTTTATCCAGGTGCTGCTACTACCGCAGTCTCTCTGCTGCTTCTGCCTGTCTTCCTCTCTTTAATGTTTCTCCTCCTCACCTCCTTCTTTGCCCCTCTTTGTCTCCCTTTGGTCGAGCTCCCTCCCATCCATTGCTGTGTCATTGGAGAGATGCTGGTGTCACGGGAACAGATGGGTGGTTGCTGCAGACGTCTGTAACCTTGACAACCGCAGCTCACCTGCTTTGGCATTAACCCTCCCTCCTTCTTATACCACCCGAAACACAAGAGCACCGACCACCCTGAATCCATGTTCCTCTTCCTCCTTATATCACCTATAACATCCTCTTTCTCATATTGTTTTAAACACTGACATATTTCCAGTAGTCAATGGTTATGGCATCTTTCAGTAAGTGTGTGGATAAAATCTCTTAACAACACACACATGCACACACACACACACACACACACACACACACACACACAGACAAACACACACACACACACACAGAGATCTTCCCATTTCTCATCTCTGGGCCTGTGTCCTCGCATCAGTTTGTGGCTGCTCATTAACTTCAGGATCATTTGTGTGTTTGTTGACATTATAACTGACCCCTTGATCCATGTAAACGCCACTGTCACTTACAGTGACAAAAAGATCAATTACATCTGCTAATGCAACAACGCTCCTGGCTGATTGACAATATAAGCAACAAGAGCACCCATACACGGAAAACCTATGCGTCTCACTACCAGCTCGTCACATTACGGATGTTTGATCAGTGCTCCTCAACGTCGGAAACATCCTTGAGAATCTGCTAAGAGGGTGAGACCGGCATTTATGTGAGTATCTAGTCACAACTTGGTTTGTTGCCTTAACCTATTTCCTGTGGAGAAGGACGTTTATTTTGAAAGGGCACTTTGCTATATCAGGACACTCTGTCCCGAACCTGATGGCTACCTAGAGTGTCCATCCCTGATGCCATTATGGACACTAACCAACATTCTCTTCTCTGGAAAATACATTTGAAACAGCTTCACGCTTTGATGCTTTTCTTACCCCTCTAGCATCAGTTTTGGACTAAATCAACATTTCTCTAGTATAATATAGTAAAAGAATATGTTCTTCTTTCAATACATGCATCATTCAGAAATATGACATAATTGTTGACATGCTAGTAAAGGACATGTGGTCATGTACCTTTACCCAAGAACACGTAAACATTTGGGTTTGCCTTTTTGATGTCCTTTTAAACATTACAGCCGATGGCATCACAGTAAATGAGAGTACAGGTGTGTTCTTGGCAGGAGCAGCTACATTTCAATCTTAGTTCATCTTCCCTAACTTCCCCAAGGCCAGTCGCGATGCTAACAGCTTGTGTCTACAGGCGTTATTATGTCGATCACAGAACTACACCAGGTTGTCACATCGGACAACACTTCTTATAGATACATAGTATTGCTTATATGTTGGTTGATAAAAAGGGTGCAGTGCCAGTACACAAATGTCACTAGTACAAAAAGATCAAAAACGAATCTACAGGAAGGGATCCATATTAGGATTGTGTGTTTCTTTTATGGATTTATATATAATAAAAAATATCCACCAATACATCGTTATGAAATATTTTCAACTCCCAAAAATGCAACCATGTAAGTTTTGGCCTCAAAGTCCAATATTCGTCAGGCAGCAGCAAGTTGGTGGTGACGGGTTGACAGTTATTCAGGAAATCTTCTAGAAAAAAATCTAAATGACCACATTTGCAGTCATTGGCAGTCGTCACATAGACCATGCCTTAGAGGCACATTAGCCCCTCGTCCAACAAACTGCCCCACACACACAACCCCAATAACAGATGTGATGTCATAGTTACGATGTGTGTCATAAACATGCTGGTCTGGTAGTGTAATATTGTATAGGGTATAGAGGGTATAGCACACAACTCACGTTTTCTTTCAGCAAATTAACTATTTAATGTGAACATACCAGAGGATTGTGCCAAAACGAGGGACGTAATCTTTAAATTGTCAGTCGCACGGTCTTCAACTTGTAATTAAATAGCAACCAAACTTTATTAATATTGCACATTTCATTCCGGGTGAAACATTGCAGGAGCAACCACAACTGATGATGAGATAAAACTTTGGACATTAGTTATTACAAATAATAGATAGACTTTATTATTAGACTCAAGGTCCATTAAAAAACAAACAAACACACAAATTTACATATTTAAAAGAGACAGTCATACCAGTGTTTCCACATGGCTGACTGGTATCTCACAGCACTGAGTCCAGGATTGATCAACAGCATTAATACAATATTTTGTGTGTCATTCAGTCGAGAGATGAATTTGTACATCAATTTCCGCAACAGAGCATGAAGTATTTACACGCACTTGACAGAATAACTCACTTGCACTGCACCACCTGGGTTTTCCCATCAAAATTCGTAGGCAATCGTTATAGGCAACCTGAAGTTTGCGAATGCTTGCCTTTTTGAACTTAACCCACAAGGGGGCAGTGTAAAGGGGGGTACAGTATGCTCTGAAGAGACTAATTTTAACATCATTAGAACACCAGAAAAATGTACGTTTCAGCACATTGGCTTGTGTATATAAAATACGCCGTTGCCTGTACATATCCTCATCATCACACAAATCATCAGTGATGATGTGTCCCAAATACTTAGCAGTATGACAAAAAGGTAACACATTTCCTGACAAATGAAGTAATGGGAACACCAGTTCCTTATCACCTTTAGTTCGACAGATCATAACAGAGCTCTTTTTGGCATTATAACTGACATTAAATTCTACCCCATATTCTGAACATATGTTGAGCAGCTCCTGAAACCCAGCACTAGAGGGAGAAATGATACGAATAAACACATACATTATTCATACATAAAACCACAAATATACTCGGTCCATACTCGGTTTCACCTAGTCTTGTTTGACCTCTTTCCCCTTCACCTGGTCCATCCATCTATCGTCTACCGCTTATCCTGTATTCAGGGTCGTAGGGGGACTGGAGCTGATCCCAGCTGTCATTGGGCGAAGGCAGGGTACACCCCAGCCAGGTCGCCAGTCCAACGCAGGGCCAACATGTAGAGACAAACAACCATTCATGCTCACATTCACACCGACGGGCAATTTAGAGTCATCAATGACCCTATCCCCATCCTGCATGTCTTTGGACTGTGGGAGAGGAAGCCAGAGAACCCGGAGAGAACCCACGCTTACACGGGGAGAACATGCAAACTCCACACAGAAGAAACCCACATGCTGGATGTATTTGGCTGAGTCAAATGGGCGTCTAGTCATCACTACCAGTCATTTTTGCAGTCACATGTTTGCTTGCATGGTGCAGCAAATGGAGAGACAGAGGCTGACGAGTCCCTTTTCAAGATTATAGATAATAGTTGCCATGGCGATGGACTGGTGGGAAGGCCACAGATGCCCCAGGCAGAGAGAGAGAGAGAGAGAAGGAGAGAGAGAGAGAGAGAGAGCATGTTATCATTACAGTGCAGACTGTTTAAAGAGGCTCATTGATATTCTCTGGGAAAGCAACAGTATAGGACAGCACATTTTATCGCTGTCGGGCGAAAACCTTGTATCTCCACATTTTGTCATTTTTATTTTTTTACATGAATCAATGCCATTTGTCATTGTTAACCTCTGAGTGTGGGGTTTACACATAATTTTTGACAAATGAAAAGTAGTTGATCGATGATCGATCGGATCCCCAAACTGTTGGTAAAACCTCACAACTTCAGTGAATGAAGCAGAGCTGAAGGTAAACAGTGACAAGTCAATTCTGTCTGCCTTCGTCTTAGGAATTGTTCCCCAATGGTTTCATAAAATATTTTTACAACCTGCCCGGCCCATTTAAGTCGTTGAGCTGCCACTTTGTGCGTGAGGATCCCCTTGTGAGACTTCTCGCTGGCCCTTGCTGGGTGCATTTCCTCTATGAGCTGCCATGACTGGCTCTGGGTCACCTGGGAGAGGCCCGGGATGAAGGTGATTTTTGGCTCAGACCGTGACCTTTACAGCACTCTTCCTGAGGCCATGTATTCGCAGTGCAGCGGGAGCTGGGTGGCTCTAATGTTCCCATTATGAAGTGGTTGCTGAGGAGACGAGTTCAGACAATTAGCTAACGTAATGCATTTACTCGTTCAGATGCAGCTGTTATAATTGAAGATGGACAAATCATGTATCTCTACATTTGCTGGTCAAAACAAGTAACTCCATTTGAGCTTGATTTAGGTATAATATTAATTATAAACACATAACTGAAAAGATATAAAGACACAACACCAACTTTGCAGAAACAATGTTTAATCATTGCAATCATGCATTCCTGAAAAGTATGTATGGTTATGGACATGCATGGTTTCCATCCAACAGTGATGATAATTGTTTATGTAATCATACACTAGAGTTTCTAATATTAATACCGGAGCAGATGATGGAGATATTACAGGAAAAAAATAAAACATTACAGGATGGAAATAAAAAAAATAGATATTTGAAGACCTAAGTCTATGCAGTCATTTGTATAATAGTGAATAAATATCATATTTTTGAGGTTTAAATTATAAACAGTAGAATTATGTTCAGTCATGTTTATAGATGGGGCAAAGTGTTAGCCTGTCCAGTGAATGGCAAAGTATTCTTCACTGTCACCTAGCAACTGACTTAACTGACAGTTTTGTTACAGTTTCCATGACAGCTAGGAACTTGGCCTGTTGCTAAGGTGAGAATCAGAACGTTTGTTGCTAAGGTCAAATTGTCTGCTGCTACGGAAATGAATGTCTGAACTTCACTGCAAGAGAGAGAGAGAGAATGAGACTGAAGGACAGAGAGGGAATACCACACACACACACAAGTAACCTCACTGTGAAAACCGGAAGAGGGCTTAGAGCTGAAAGAGTGGGAATGGGAACAGATAAACACACACACACACACACACACACACACTCAGGAAATTATTACATAACTAAAGTATCAACATTGATTTATTATTGTGTGTACAATGAGACTGTCAACACAGCCAGCAGCCATTCAACTGTGGATGTCAAATCAAATATGTAAAAAGCACATTTAGCATCACTTTCAGAACATTAAACTAAGTGAACATAGGGTTTTTGTTTCACGCGAGATGGCGGTCACCTGGGTAAAAGTCCTGTGTTTGTTACCTCAACCTCCTTCCTACACGGATGACATGGGAAAATTAAATTATACGTAATAAAGTTCGTAAGTAATAACTGTGCTGCTGACGTTATGTTAACAAAGACTGTCATTTAACTCAACATAAAAACAGTAAAAAGTATCATGGGCAGCATTTATGCATGGAGAAGGACTGGGCTTTATGCTGTATATGGTAATCCTATATACAGATAGATTGCACTTATTTTGATTCAACCAAAGTTTATGTAAAATTAATGTAGGTTACAAAAAGCAGACGATGGGCACATTTTACATGATGGGTTGTGTATAAAATGACATATATAAAAAATATATAAATAAATGACACTACATCTGTGAAACTAGAGTACAAGTAATATGCAGGGTGGGTCCCTCTCACACACACACATCCCTCTACAGACACATGTATTTTCACAGCCAGGAAGCAGATACGAAGCAGGAAAGGGAGAGCGAGTGAGCGGGGCAGAGGAAGGAAAGCTAGTTAAGTCATATTTCCCAGGAGGGAGTCCCTCTGTCGTGGAATGGAGAGAAACCAGAGGAAGATGAAGTCAGTGAATTATGAGCAAGCTCAACCCAAACAAGTTTTTCAGCCCATGTTCCTCGATTCTGAGAGGCCGTGATGAGAAGACGTTGGATTGCGAGTGATATCCTGAGGAGAGGCTGACAGTAGTTCCCAGCAGTTTGCAGAACTCCTTCCAGAACTGGGGGATGAATTCAGGACCATGGTCCGAAACGATGTCCGAACCATGGAGCCTGAAGATGTTAGTTAACATGACCTCCGCAGTTTCTTTGGCGGAGGGAAGTTTAGGCAGAGGGATAAAATGAGCCATTGGACAGTCTGTAGATGACTGTTAGCACGACTGTATTACCCTTGGAGTTGGGAAGTCTATTGATGAATTCCATAGCAATACAGTATGAGACCAAAGTTGCTTGGGAACAGGTAACGGTCTTAATTCCCCCTGGGGACTCTGTGAAGAGGTTTTGTGAGTAGCACATATGACACAGGCATTCATTTACATTTACATTTACATTTAGGTCATTTAGCAGTCCTTTTGTCCAAAGCACATTTGTCAGAAGAAGGAAACCACAACGTATCATTGCCGATAAAGTAAGAGCTAAAAATAGAACAAGTGTTAGATCCTCGTCTGAGTAGTACCTTAAGAGCGACAGTGCTATGATCAGAGTGCTATAAGGAATTTTTTTTTGGGGGGGGGGGCACGCAGGGCTGCGTTCGTGCACACACAGAGGGGGGGAGTAGCAACAAGCTTCCAATTCCTCGTTAAAAACCGAAATGAGGAGGTCCAAAACAACCAAGGAAAAGAAAACACCGGTGGAAAATAAGGAAAAAAAGAAAGATTTCGACGGTGCCCGTGATAAAACCAGAGTCAACATCGGACCCACGTTTCAAAGGTGGCGTGATCTAAGGGATTTCAAAGGGCTTGAAGCCTACTTAACAACATATGCCACCATATACCCAAACAAATGTATTTATTTGTATTTTTACATACAAATATAAAAACAAAATATGACGCATGCTGACATAAGCTAGTTGCAACTAATTCTACCAGTAATATCATGACTTCCATCACATCGATCATCTGCAACTTTTCAAAGAAACTAATCATATTCCTGCCTGCCTACGGAAATATGTTGCAATATGGAAGATAGAAACCCCTGAAAGAGTTTGTTTCACAACTTTAACTTGTTGCATTCGATGACATCAGCTGACTGCACTGGACTTTTATTTCATGCTGCCACACACGCAAACAAACACACACATCAACACAGTAGCTGTATTTCAGAGGTGAGTAATGTGTGTTCTCTGCTGTCCCTCAGCTGGTTGTTGATCTCCTATGGCATCTGAGAGCTAATAACAGACATGCAGGAAGAGGACTATCATAAATGTAGAGATCAAACACACAGACACACACACACACACACACACACTTGGCTCTGACTGCAGTACCGTGTTTCTCTCACCAGCAGTGAGCTCATTAAAATGTGTAAGGCGACCCTTCTTGTCTTCATGCTTTCTCATCTCTCCATCTCCAACTTCTGCCCAAATATTCCCTTTCCTTCGGTACGAAATATCACAAATGTTCACTTCATCAGTCATGTGACTGTTATTGATCACACCGTTGACACAGTTCAAAATACTGCTTCTACAACTGATTGGCATACATGGTGTGGATCTGTGTGTGTGTGTGTGTGTGTGTGTGTGTGTTTAGGGAGGGTAACTCTGCTTTAATGAATGGTTGCCGGGTAGAACAGGAGGCGTGAGGGAGGAATTTGTTAATTATGAATGGAGCACTTGTCTCTGGAACAAACACAGCGAACAACACAGTGTGAGTGTGTGTGTATGTTTCTGAGCGTATGGGTTCGTGGCAACATATGGCAGTATGTGCACTATGATTGGTTGATGGTTGCTACAGACTGGCTGGTAAGGAATTTATATTATAGGTGCTCATGAGCAAGGCATTCTGGATTCAGCTCACACAGGGCCACTCATTTCTAAATCACAAACACGGCCAATGATTTTGATCCACCGCCCTACATATGATCGACCTGTTATTAAAGTGGTCTTCATATTAGTTCATGTTTATAGTGAAGTAAAAAGTAGTTTTAGTTCTATCCTTGCATGATAAGAACATATGAACTATTCATTGTATCCTATTAATTACACTATAGCCTATTTGTGTCGCATAAATGCTGCTTTGAGTTAAATGCTAAACTGAGCATGCTAACATGCACACAATGAAAGTGCCAGCATGATTTGATTAGGAGGTGACAAGTTCCCCACCGTAGCTTAGCTCATTAGCATGCTAAAACTCAATTCAAGGTAAGACTGATGTTGATGCTGCCATTATTTTTAGCTTTTAGTAAGTATTTGGTCATGTTAACTGTATTTGTTATGATAATGGGACCCCCCCTTCCATCCATCCATCCATTTTCTACTGCTTATCCTGTATTCAGGGTCGGGGGGGGCTGGAGCGAAGGTGGGACCACCCCCCTATTCTTTTAAAAAAAATACATTTTCACTTTTAGATGAAAATATTAGTCTTGTGCATAACATTTTGCAATAACAAGAATTCTTGTCTGCGCTCCCTGTAAGCTTTTACTGTGTAACCCTGTCTGAGCCCTTATCATAAACACTGTCTCTCGAGGAAATCCCTTTTGGCTGCTGTTTAATCTGTACGTTCCAGCGTGTACATTTCCATGGCAGCAGTGATTATGGTATTCACAAGTATACTATAAGCCATACCTCTGCTGTAAAGTCTTAAAGTGCATAGCATGAGAGTGAAGCGACCCATCTGTACAGAGGCGGCAGCAGCAGTGGTGAGCACCTTGTTTGGAAGCGAGGGGCGTCTGCCATCGGTTACACTGACGTTAACTCCGGGGTCAGCTTTTTCCACATGGACCTTAAAATAGACTTGTGTTTACAGTTGCAGGTTTGCCGCTCACAGAACCGGGTCCCTGAGCGGTTGGCTCACGCCAGCACAAGACACTACTTTATTTGGACGAGGCTGGGAGTGTGTGTACCATCTAAGAGAGGCAGAGCAGAGTCTTGCGTAAATACTGGCTGAATGTAAAAGGATACAAATGCTCAGTAGTTTTTTTCTTCTGTTTGAAGAATGCAGCACTTTTACCAGCATTTACATTACGCAACACGCTAATAGCTGCAATGTAAATATTGATCGCTGCTCCGTGTGGTTTCTGTGGAAAACCGGGGCCTTTGGTGGTAAATGTGCAATGAGACTCTTTGGCGACATCTGTATGTGTGTGTTTGTCTGCCTTATATGAATTTCGCTATGTTGTGTTTCCAGGGGCGACCAGAGATATCGGTTCAGCTCTGACAAGGATGTGCATGAGGCATCGCAGCATTGAGGCCAAACTTCGCCAGTTCACCAAGTAAGACAGTGATCTTTTTTCATTTCTTTCCATCCTCCTCTCCTTCCTGTGTTGACCTTGCTCTGTTTTTTATCAGAAGTCAGATCTCGTTTTCAACTAAAACAAACCTTGTTCTTAGCGTTATAATGGGATGAATGCTTGGTAAGGTTTTCTTGTCAGCTGCATGGATTCCATAAGCAACATTGCTTTTGTCTGCACAGTGTAAATGGATACAACCATTGGCACACAATACGGACCCCTCTGGAAACCTCACCAAGAGTCTGCTATAAACCACTGTTTGCCTTTTCCTTCACTCTCCATACTGTCTAATGACATTTCCACACCACATGCTATTACATTGATGGTGATGATAATGATGATGATGATGATGATGATCTACGACCGTAGTAATGACAGGGGTCCCTTTTGAAGAAGGAGTCGGTCGTAAAGCACATGTTCCAATAATCTTACGTTAACTGTAAACGTGTGTTTGTACCACACATGTATGTATGTGTGGATAGGGAGAAGGGCAGCGTTCCAGACACTAACATTACAAAGTGGAACAACACGTGGAGGAAAATATGTCTCAGGATCTCGTGCAATGTCTCATTTTCAGTGGGGCTTGGTGGTCGGAATATGGGGGTCACTACTGTTTCCACTAAGTCTGTCTCTTGTCAAGACACCACACAATAAAAATATTTGTCCTCGGATTGATTTTGAATGACACAAAGTATGTAGCTATCGGCGCAGCTGTCTCTTAATCTCTGTCTCTTGAATCTCTCCCTCAGTGCTTTGATGGAGAGTCTGATCACTCCACTCCAGGACAAGATTGAGGACTGGAAGAAGACAGCAAACCAGCTAGATAAGGATCATGCCAAAGGTACGTACACATTGCTGGTTATGATCATAATTCATGACATACTGCCTGCAGAAGTAGCCTGTGCTGCCCTGTGGTTTATTGATCACTATGAAGGTTGGTTGCTAATCACTGAAATGTTCAGTGATTAGAGCATGGACCAATCAGTGTCCTGTGATGAGCTACTGGCAGCTAGGGCGTGGCTTAGGTGTGTGTGAATTGATGTTTCATTGAATCACCTGCTACGTATTTTAATTTCCACTGATGGCTTCTCACATGTTTCTTTGTAACAAACCATCTTCAGGGTCAGGTTAGGGAAAATAACCTCTGACACATACAGGTCACCATGGTGACTAGATGATAAGATAACATTCATAGCTTCTGGCAGCGTTTCTGTTCAAGATAATGTGACATTCCTGTTACTGAAGCATCTCTGTTTTTTCTCTTTCAAGAATACAAGAGGTCACGCCATGAGATCAAGAAGAAGTCATCTGACACCATGAAGCTACAGAAGAAGGCTCGGAAAGGTAACAGTCAGCAGTTAAGCTGAGGCTCCTCTCACATTTGACAGAACAGACAGAAGTTGACAGAAAGACAAAATTGATTCGTCTAGTATGAGTGTTGTTTCTGTGGAGCACAGGTAGCAGTGGATAGTGGGGACATTCTGTTCATTTTTACCTCTATTATCTCTGTGATCACTGTTGCGAGTAGCGCTGGAGAAAAGTCAACTCCAACAACAATATTTTCCATCAGCCAAATCTGGATTAGATGTTGATTTATGTTTTGTATCAGATTTGAATGCTTGATCTTTATAAAACAAAATATGGTGATTTGCATTCAATGTCAACACACGCAACCAGAAAAAAAATTTGTCATTCACAGAGGTCAACAGCCATTGACTTTATACAGCACAGGCTGGGCCAAAAATAATTGCAGGCTTATATCTCCATCTTGTGGTGTCCAACTGTATTGCAGCTCTGTTTCTTTTCTATTTGTCCTGACCTCACTCAGTGATGCAGCAACCAATAATTAGTGCTTTCTTTTCTGCACCAGCTTCCACGCCATTGCCAGGCAGATGAATACATAAATGCAAGGTGTCTGGAAATGACAATATTTTTATATAGATATGTTATATGTTTTGTTAAAGGTAACTCACTGACTGTAACTCCTCAGTAGATTGTTATTGTTTTATATGAAATATTAGCAATACATGATATGTGAGACACACATTCCATTACATAATTCAATTGAGATAGATTATTCACAGTGGAGAAACATTAAATAATATTTAGTAAAAGAGTGCAGTGTCCCTCACTGTTATGTCAGTGCTGATGCTTGGTGGTGATATTATTTCTGGATTTCGTTTTTGGTTGCAGCGGTGTTATTTTGCTCTAACCTGTGGCACAGTGGCTGTCTTGTGATGGCTTCTTTGTACTAACCTTAACAATGAGTTCTGCTATATCTGCCCCCCCCCCCCCCTTCTCTTTCTTATTTTGCCTCCTTTTTTGCCTTCTCCCTGCTACCGTCTCTCTGCGTCTCCCTCCCTGTGGTATTTGTCCCCCTGTAACAGAGATCCAGGGTAAGTATCCGCCTGTCGCTTGCTACAGCTCTGCTGTTCTCTACATTTCTACACTCCACACTTCCTCTTTTTACTCACCTTCCCAGCCTTATCCTGCAGATTACCATATAACCATATATTACATATATATATATATATATATATATATATATATATATATATATATATATATTGTGTTTCATAATGTGGAATCATTATGAAAGTTGACTTCAGGGCCATACAGAGAGCCTTGGAATCAGAGCTGAATTTCAGGGGGGGCAAATAAATCAGGGATTGGTTTGTGGTACCTTGATGAAGCATGCATTTACCTTGTGAAATGCACAACATTAGCATAATATAAAGCCAAAATACCAAACGTTTTAAAGCTAGATTTTATCAAAGAACCCCCAATCAAGACCATATAACAATGCAGGTGTGGACCATTGCAGTAACCCTTTAAACACAAATATTGGGTCTTCAGAGACCAGAGGACCATTTACTTGTCTAATTCTGTGATTTAAAATCTAAACATTGTTTTTTTTTTTCTCAAAATGTTGGGTTTTATAATATTAGCCTATGTAGCAGTGACCTTTTCTGAAAGTGGTCTGAAGACAGATGCCTCTGGGGGCCGCGGGCTGTTCTGTGGCCAACACTTCCACTACCTACACTGCTCATTGTTTACAGTCTGATAAGCTCCTTGAGATGCCAGACTGGAGATGGTTGAGAGACGACATATGGGATCGAATTTTGCGTCAAGTAACCAGTTTACAGGCGAATGAATAGTCTCTTTTCATGCTCTCCACATTGACCGCTTACCTGCATTCAGCTAAAACCTGCTCAAACGTGAAAGACGTGTCTGAAGCAACTGATGTTGTGCCCAATGATGAGCAAGATATTTCAGAAGTATAATTTGAGCATGAGTGATTTTGATGCAGTCTAATTCATGTTTGGTTTGTGCAAGTCATTGAGCAGTTACATGTTAACAAAAACAGGATAAAAACATCAAATTTGTTTTAAAAAAACCAACACTAACAAAAATAAGACTTTTTGGACAAAAAACAGATAATGGAAGACAAAATAAAACCATGCCAGGAACATTTGGGAATTATTATAATTTGACATTTTTAGGTTTGGAATGTGCATTTGTTGCGTGTTTACTAATTAAATTGCTATTGATAATATTACCACAAATTGTTATACCTGCAGCATTTGGCCCCCTGAGTTTCATTTAATAAGGTGTGATACAATACAAATGAAAATGGTCTTATCTTTTTCAACCAGCTACCATTACTTTTTTAGGAAGTTGCTAGTTGCTATAAGCTGAACATATTGTTTGGTTCCCTGGTCACAGAGTTGAGCTTATATGGTTATTTGAGAAGTTGAAATTGTGCAGTTTCACCCCAGAAGAAGCATCATGTAGTTTAACTTAACCTTCACTCCTGCTCTCCTCCTGCTCTCCTTCTTCTCTCCTCCTGCTCTCCT
This sequence comes from Chelidonichthys spinosus, assembly GCA_029853015.1. Taxonomy (NCBI): domain Eukaryota; kingdom Metazoa; phylum Chordata; class Actinopteri; order Perciformes; family Triglidae; genus Chelidonichthys; species Chelidonichthys spinosus. The sequence goes on along the minus strand of CM056821.1, from coordinate 16,276,249 downwards.
CCTGCTCTCCTTCTTCTCTCCTCCTGCTCTCCTTCTGCTATCCTTCTTCTCTCCTCCTGCTCTCCTCCTGCTCTCCTTCTGCTATCCTTCTTCTCTCCTCCTGCTCTCCTCCTGCTCTCCTTCTGCTCACCTCCCTTTATTGCATGCTGTAACACTACACAGTGATGTCATGTCTTGCTTGTCATTCACTTTATTTCATGGTTTTCTGTTAACAGTAGATTGAGATTTTCTTCACCATACTTATTCACCTACAGTATCTCTTACCTTTTGTCATCAACTGATTGCTGTGTAATCACAGCAAGTGGTGAAGCTTAAAGGTGGAAACACAGTATTTGTGAGATGGGAAATGCACACACACTCAAACTGTGATCAACCTTTTATGCTGACATTAAGTCCGAGTTCTAGTTGAAACAAACATATGGTGTTACAGTCATGAATGTATTACATGCATCAAATGGCTAATGGAGAATTATCACCTGACTCCATAGTTCCCCCTCTACTCTAATTTTATATATATATATATATATATATATATATATATATATATATAGAGAGAGAGAGAGAGAGAGAGAGAGAGAGAGAGGAGAGAGAGAGAGAGAGAGAGTATGTATACAAGAACAATGCCACATGATGCACTTGCAGTATGTTAGTTTCTTATAGCTGCTACAGTTTCATAATGTATGCCAGTGGTTTGATGGAGCCATGCATTATGGGAAACAGAGGCTGGTACAGGGATATCCTATCAAGCGGACACCAGGTTGATGTTTTTTTTTACAACACACACTTACTACTCCATCTTTCTTCATTACTTCTGTATCATATCATTAACTAGCATCAAGCTCCCCCTGACCTGCCTATCTGCCTCTCCCCTATCTTAAATATGTGTTTTCTCACCACCACTGCACCTTCCCCCACCCTAGGCCGAGTGGACCTGCAGCCCCAGCTGGACAGCGCCATGCAGGATGTAACTGACTTGTGTCTGTTGATGGAGGAGACAGAGAAGCAAGCGGTGCGCCGGGTCCTCGTGGAGGAGAGGGGTCGCTTCTGCACCTTCATCGGCTTCCTGCAGCCTGTCGTGGTGAGCAGATGGAGGATGAGCGAAAGATGGGTGGAGTGATAACCATTCGGGTTCAGTGCCTTGCTCAAAGGCACTCAAGGGTTGCTGGTTATGTGATCCCAAAATACAATTGATTTTCAATGGGAGGCAACATGCTGCACTGTAGATGACATGTTAATAAGGGATGTGAAACTATCATATTTTTTTGATTATTGTTATTAATGAATTATTTAAGTAATATCACGGTAAATTATGATGATATAGTATTAAGTTCTCCTAAAATAGTACAAGACTATTAGAGCTGAAACATAGTACAATTTTTCTGCACCATATTTGCCTTGGATTTGATTTTCACTAATAGCTCTTACTTTATCGGCAATGATATGTTGTGGTTTCTTTGTTTCCTTCTTTTGACAAATGTACATATTGTAAGCCGCTTTGGACAAAAGCATCTGCTAAATGACCTAAATGTAAAATGTAAATGTAATTCTACATGATTTTTCAATTTATTAATATAGTAAACCAGGAGAAACATTTTGTTGATGTATGAAAATAAGTAGTGGTCTATAAGTGACAGTTAATGCGTTATCAAAATGATACTAAAATATATTTGCTGAGAAATCTGGTCAAATATTACACTCCTGATCATGGCACAGTACTCCATATTATCTGATGTGTGCTACATGACACCTGCATCCCACTGCATAAATCTGATGTGTTTTAAAATCTGACTCTATCCAGGTGTCAACCTCCAGTTCTGAATAGTGAAGCCAATTCTAAAGTGCCATCATTTTGCATTGTCTCTTTTCCTGGCACCAGGGGGCGACTCCTCGGTTTGCAAAAGAAGTCCAATTTCAGAGGAAGACTCCGAGAAAATGAGCCTACTTCTCTCTTGATTTATTATCTCAGTAAACATTGTAAACATCAGTTTATATTCTCAATCTCTAGTTTCAATTATTTTTCAATGCAGCATAATGTTCATTTGGTCAACTGTGGTCCATTTAGAGTCAAGTAGACCATATGCTTTAGGGTGGGGCTACCTTGTGATTGAAAGCCTTCCACAGCCTTGCTACCATCACTACCAATGCAGTTAGCTACTAAGGCGAACTCAACACTTAGCTGTAAAGTTGTAAAGTTTGTCTCATATACAGTCTATGACACTATCTTGTTTTTATTGTCTTTTTTTTTAGAATGGAGAGATCGCCATGCTGGGAGAGATCACCCACCTCCAGGCCATCATTGATGACCTCACTGTTCTGACAACCGATCCCCACAAACTGCCTCCAGCTAGTGAACAGGTGAAATGCACACACAAGAAGGGAACCACAGAAAAGAAAGAGAAATGACAAAACTAATAGGAAACAAACTCTCTCTCTCTCTAATCCAGGTGATTAAGGATCTGAAGGGCTCCGATTACAGCTGGTCCTATCAGACCCCTCCTTCATCACCAAGCAGCTCTGGCTCCCGCAAGAGCAGCATGTGCAGGTGCTCGCACGCAAACACATACACATGTACCCACAGACACGACTAGCACCCTACAACCGATCTACAGTGATTTAAGAAAGAGGAGCCTTCACCGATGTTTGATGTTTCACTGTGGCTTTCGGCCAACTGTGTTGTTTGTCAGTCCATCATTACCATTTGTCCAGCCATCTTCAGTTTAGTGGGATTTTCAGATAAATGAACCACAGCCAACATGCTGTAGGAGTGTGCGGTGTAGTTATGAACCACGAGATGAAAGATGACTATATGTGTTGAATTTTAAGTTTCAGCATACGCGCAATTTTTGGCTTCTTTAGGGTGCAAATGCATACGATGCACACATTCAGAATCTAGAAAAGTAGAAATGCTTTTCTGTAGTTCGTTATCTGAAAAATATCCTTCGGTGTATGTTTGTGGACCAGACAGTGTATGCATGTAGGAGCATTCGCCCTCAAGGCGAAGCTCGAAAGCATGCAGGATCACAGCCTTGCAGTGTTTGTGTGTGTGTACGTGTTTTGTGTGTGTGTCCTGGATACTCATAAGCTTACATACTCTCTGTCTACCCCCCTCCTCCCCCTTTCCCACACCATAACCATCATTCTCTATACTTGTCTCTCTCTCCACTTGTCTGTCCTCTGTTTTTTTTTTGTATCTTGTATGTGATCTGCCCTCTTTCTCCCGGTTTCCTTTGCTTACCTGCTTTCCTGTCTTTTCTGATGTCTCTACTTATAACTGTGACTCATTTGTGACTCCAATGCGCCATCGCATCGCGGGGCATCGCTACGCTGATGAACCAACAACTTGCTGTGTGCACTGCTCCTGAATTTCACCCCATCAACCAATAATGCTCCACCGCATCCTCCAATTGTCTCATTTATCAACTTCCTCTCTCATCTTAAACACTCACCCTCCTAAATCCAACCATCCCTGTAATCATGGCAATCAATGGCAACCATCATCTTCATCCTACCGCACACTCCTCACCCTTCCAATCACTCCTCCTCCCCTGCTCCCCCCCCCCCCCCCCCACCCCACCACCCACCACCACCACCCTTCCCCCTTGCAGCAGTGTGAACAGCGCCCACAGTAGTGCCTCCCGTTCCTCAGGGGGAGGCTGTAGTGGGGGAGGTGGGGGAGGCTCCCAGCCCCACTCACCCACCTCATCCTCCTCCTCCTATCGCTACCGCAGCAGCCTGCCGCACCAGCCTCCACCATCTGGGGGCCTCGCTGCCCACCGTCTCAGCAGCGTCTCCTCACACGACTCGGCTTTGTGTCCCAGGATGCAAACATCTACTCCAAGCCCCCCTCGCCCATGCCCTCTGACATCACGAGCCAGGTAACACACCCACGCACACACGTTAAAATAGTTACAGTGGTATAATCTCACCTCACTGGCATTTTTAGCATGTTTTTGAAGGATGTGTATCTTCTGTTGTTCTGCTGTAGAAGTCGTCCAGCTCAGCGTCGTCAGAGGCCTCAGAAACATGCCAGTCAGTCAGTGAATGCAGCTCCCCCACGACTGTGAGTACTCATTTATACTGTCAATATGGAGTCCTCAGCAGCTTAGTGTTGAAACCTAGAATTAAAAAGAAAAACACCAATGCAAGTATAGCACAAATAGGAAAGAACAGGTACACTTTAAATATGTTCATAACTTTTTTTTAAATGATTGATATTAACTTTAACATGTATTCCTATAAAATAGATAATTTTCACATTAAAATAGCCTGGATGCCAGTTGTCATTTGATTTATATATAATGGAAGTTCATTTACCCCACCAGCATAGGTATGACTATTAAATGTAAGACTTCATAACCCAGAAATCCTCCAAAAGTAACAGTAAACTCAGTAAACTGGTGACAGCATGCCCAGCAGGTCTGTGGTACTGATGCTCGAAAGCAAATAGTAACACTTCAGCCTCCTAAACTTTTTTTCTTCCGATAATAAGGCCCTGAAGGACTTTTCTTATATTTGCTCTTTGGGGCAAATACATGCTAATTTCCTGGTTTCCACTTGGGAAATCACTGCTGCATTATATGTTTGATGCAATGAATGAAAACAATGTTGTTGCTAATTAAAGACATATCCCAGACTGTGAAAAAACAGTATTGGGGATGCAGAAAATAATACATTTCTTTATGTTTTTAATAAAAATCAGTGACTTTATGAAAATAAACTGGTGCATAAATGATTACAATTCTGAAAACGAATGAGAGACCCCTTTCTAAAAGTGAGGCATAAGGGTTTAATTTTGCACATCTGTGTCCAAACTCAATTTAGGAATATAATTTCGGCAACAAAGATGAATTAATTATTTGTGATGAGTCGGCTCAGTTGCAGCTCCACTTTGTAAACCAAAGGTTCAACCCTCCGAACATCAGTGTCCATAAAAAAATCTAAACCCTCTGGTGTATTTCCCACGGTCGGAGGACAGCACCATCTGTTTTGCAGTAGTTTGCTCTTCAACCCAAATTGGTCCCTTAGTGGTTTCAGAAATTCATTTAATTTGGGGATATAATGTTATGCAACAATTACTGACCTTTTTTGATGATTGTGGATGTATAAAGTCATGATAGAACAGAACTTTACCACACACGCTGAGGAAAATGAGAAGTTATGTTCGCCGAAGGTAGCAGGAGCTTTATGTTGAGAGTAATGGATGTTTGAAAACAAACATCTGGATCATCAGGCAGATCTGCAACAGAACAGACAGTGGTGCACCTGGGATATAAGCATTTTGTTGTTTGTTGTTTGTAACCCCATGCTTTCTCAATACTCTATATTTTATTGCAAGAATCAAAGGGATATATTTACGGTGGTGTCCTGTGCATAGAGGGAATATTTTCACAATTCAGTGTCATTAAGATTTTGCTTTTAAGATTTGCAGTCATGAGCATACATCAGGTCACCAGTAAAAGTATGGGTCAGTGCTGTTTTCACCACTTGAGCTGGTGCAGCCACACTCACATAAAACTCTCCAAAATCACAGATTCCTTTTATTTATGCTTGAGAGCTTGTCTCTTTCTCTTTCATTATACATTCTTTGACCAGTTTGCACATCTGGTTGCAACATGAATACATTTCCAATGATGCTCATGAAGCAAAGTAAATAATTAATTTAAAATGTAAGGCATCTGTCAGTTAACCACAGCTTGCATATGTGACTGCCTCGCCTTTTACGGTTGATTAACTGCCTTTACGACCATCTGAGGGCAGAAATTGTGTGATACAGCTCAAATTAGACTGGAACACATTGTCGATATGGATGCCTGCACAACAACCTGGTTACCTTGATTCAATCTTGCACAACCACCACCAGGAAAAGCAATCATGCAAAATATCCTTGTTGGTTATATCTGGATATTTTGAGTTCTCTCTTCTTTACATAATGGAAAATCTTCATATCAGTTTCGACAGCTGCCATCTCTCTCTCTCTCTCTCTCTCTCTCTCTCTCTCTCTCTCTCTCTCTGTGCCTATAAGACAACATCTGACAAAGTAGACCTAGCAGTGTCTAGAACAACATGGTCGTATAGGAATGTATGGCTGCTCTCCGTGTTGGTTTAATTTCAAGTCTTACTAGGGCATTGAAAGCTACCATTGGTAATGTTGAGAAACTAGCAAGAGTGCACTTGATCTGAAAAAGTATCCAACTGAAAAACTCTTAATCTAGCAAGAAGGTTGGCAACACCAACGGGCCATCCCATCAGGCCTCCCTCCAAAGCCAATGTTCCTTCCGTGCTGTCAAGCTAGCAGCCTGTGGAATAATGCTGTGTTTTTCATCTCAGCTCGACTTTGAATGCATGCTACTCTAACACATCCCGTGGTGTTTCTAACACATAGATGATGTAGCTGTGAAATGGAGGCTTTCTAGGCATCACTCACTTAGTTCCTATTGATGCATGCACAGCGGCCACTCATTTGAGTTTTGAAGGCCTTTTCTATTCTAAATACCCTGCTAATCTGTTCCCACTATTCTGGTTCACACTGAGGACTTGGTGTGTGTGTGTGTGTGTGTGTGTGTCTACTGTGCAGTAGGTGTTTGTGTGCTTGTGTTGATGTTATTCTAAGCTGTCTGCCTTCTCTCGTGCTCTCTGTCTTTCTCTGATGACGCGACTATGTCTCTCGTCCCGCAGTTTGGCACGTCCTTTGCTACCTTCCGCCCTGCTCTCTCTCACTCTGGCTCCATCAGGCCTCTCTCTGTCATTCTTCCTGGTACTGCCTCCCCACCCTATATCTGCCCCTCTGGATCCAGCTCCTCCTCTCCCACATCAAAGGTTCCTATCTGGAAGGTTTGTCCTCCATTCGCTTCCATTGCTTCAGTTGCACTTTTTCTGCTGTTTCTGTTTAATTTATTTCAGTTAATGCATGGGGGTTTACCATCTTCATACCACCTTCATTTTTATAACTCATCCATAACCACATTGCTTTGTTTCCTTATAGTGTGTTTTCCTTAAATCACTTGCTGTGGGTGCATACAACATTCTTTTTTTTTTGTGCTCCATCTCACTCACTGGTTTTGGGATGGAGATCTACCAAAGCTAAACAAGGTGTGAAGAGCTGACCAACACATTCAAACGCTCCAAGAGGCCCCTCCCACAAACCCCCACACACGCACACTCTTCCAAGACATAATCCACCTGTAAAAGCACCCCCCCCCCCCCCTGCACTCAGATGAAGGGCTTCAAACTGCTGGATATTGGACATGTCTCTCGTGCTCGTCCTACCTGCTGCTTCCTGTTTATTTATTTTATTCACCTCTTCAGGATTGGTCCAAAGCAGGTCAGTATGAGCAGCCAGCGGCTGCAGCGGCAGTTCAGAGGAGAAAGGAACCCCTGGATAGACTGAGGGAGAACGAGATGTCACCGAGCTCCCAGGGATACGCCGGGCCCTCACACCCCGATGACTCGCAGCGACACAGGATGACCGCGGCTACCATTGCTGCCAAGGTAACACCAGCAAGCAGGATGTGTGTGTGAGAGTGAAAAGACTAAAACAGAGTGTATAATACGCATCGGTAGGTGTCACGAACCTGGCTCTAGGCCATGACAAACCAAACCGAAAAGGACAACAAAACTGGCAATTCCATGTTTAATTCTAACTTAAAAAATAGTCACAAAAGAATGAGGTGTGTTTCAGTCTGTATTATCAGTAGTGTGCGTGTGGGTGCATGAATATGGTGATGTGATGGGTGGTGTGCAGTAAACCAAACAAAAGTTAACAAAACCCAAAAGGTGCCAATGTGGTCAGCGTCTGAGTGAGAGGGGAAACTGGCAAGAAGCTGGGCCTTTTATCCTGTAGGAGCACTGATTCCAGGTGCTCCCAATCCCAGCAATCAGGTCCTCGTAACCAATGCAACCATAGGGGTATTCCACCAAACTCGTAATTAAAGCGGCGCTTACCTGGTTAAGCCTGGTTAGAACTAACGGAAACTTCCACTTGCGGCTAAACCCATTCCGCATTTCAGCCGCCCCTTGTTGAGGCTAATTCAAGCCAGGGGCCTGTAATACGAAGCAGGATTTGGCCTTAGCAAGGTAATTTAAGCGTTTAATCTGGGTTTTCTCCAACGACGCTGGTTCACTTCTTACCGGGGTAGATCGCCATGGTGACTTACGCTGTGGAGCTAACCTGCTTCGGAGCAGGTTATGTTCCTGATAAGAGATCAACGTGGAGAAACACACCGACCAATCAGCTGTCTTGGTGCGAGGATAAAAAAAAAAGAAGCTCGGTGGATCGTGAGAGGGTCTCATAGGAGAACTATAGAGTGTACAGAGACTGGCAAAACCCTTTTTCTGTCCCTGACGATGTTTTATATGAGAGATACAGATTCTCATCGGAGGGAAAGGTTTTCTTTGTCAGCGTACAGCCTACTTACCACTTTGAATTATGTTTTTATATTTATTTGATTTGCTCCCAAGTCCGTTTTACACCGCCGGGATTGCAGCTGAAAGAATGAGGCTGATATTGTCATAAACAACGTTATAAGAATACATCCAAGCAACACATTCGTTGTTTTAAAGTTATATGTTTGGGCTTTTATTGCGGAAGGACATCATAAGAGTTAAAGGGACTAAAGAAAGAGTGACGACATGATTTAAAAGAGGACCGCAGGGCGGATTCGAACTCTACCGCTGCAGGGAGCCTTGGATCATGGGGGCGTCAACTCTACCACTAAGCTATCAGCAAAGTAACTGTTGTCATCAAATCAGTGAGATCTACTAGTGCTCTTATACTACTACTAATACTATTAATACGACTTCCTTATTCACACAGTCGGCGAGTTTTTGCCACCTGTCCTTCCTGCATTTGGCAGATGAAACTGTTGCCTTTTGCCTGCATTATATGTTTAACTTCTTCGTATTTCTGTAAGATTATGGTTCGGGCCATAATGATACGGCCAGTCAGTCTTAAAAAAAAATAAATGATTTATTAATATTTTTTTAATTGCAAGCATGTATTTATAGACGCTTGATGAAAATATAGTCTGTTTGTACTTCATATATGTAAATTTGGTAATTTTTGGTCTTTCATGTGACGAAATCACGAGGACTAGGCTTGGCGGAACCTTCTGCTGGTACAGTTGTTTCCGACAGACGGACTTCTCTGAAACCCCCGCTAAAGTAAGCCTCATGGTCAGACTGCCCAGGGGCAGGCTAGTTTGGTCGGATAAATTCCCATGGTTACTTAGCGGAGAGTGCCTCAAGTCACATTGATGGAACGCAACTCTTGCTAAAGGTAGCGAGGCTTATCGAAATTAGCCCGGCTTTGCGCTTAGCAATTTGATGGAATACCCCTCATGTGTCACACGTGATCAACTAATGGACAGACACATCAGATACAATTCTCCTGAGTTTGAATTGTGTTTTTAGACATTGTTACAATGTGAGCTCTCTCTTTGTATGTGCTCAGCATGGAGAGGAGGTTTCTCCAGCAGCCAGTGACCTGGCCATGGTGCTGACCAGAGGACTGAGTATGGAGCAGCAGAAAAGCAACAGAGACTCGCTGCAGTACTCCAGTGGCTACAGCACAGAGACGACAACCCCTTCGTGCTCCGAGGACACAATTCCTTCACAAGGTAAAACCCTAACCCACTACCCGCCGGGGTCTTCATAGCAGAATCATCTTCTTCATGTTGTGTTTACAGTTGTGTTTTCAATTGTCAAGGAATTCAAAGTGAAATTCTGCAATGTTGCAAAAAAAAAAAGAAATGCATAAGGCTCTTTTCCACCTGCTGATTTGCCCAGAGACATGTCCTGAATGTGGGATCCTCAGGATGAGCAAGGGTAGAAAAAGTGACCATGGCCATCTAACCCGTGTATTCAATAATAATTGTTATAATTGTTTCAATTTGTTTGAATTCTATTTTATTCTATTTCATGATTACTACATCAGAATGTATAACATGTCATTATTTATTAGATATTCTTTAATTTCCGAGCTTGGGATAAATAAAGTGTATCTATCTATCTATCTATCTATCTATCTATCTTATACAATTTTTCCATGTCCCATTGAGCTCATGAAGTGTTCCGATGACAAAGATACAAAAGGAAGCATGTTGCATGTTGCTGTCCCCATAGAGCTTTCTAACCATCAAAATATGCAAAAACATTCACGGATGGAAACATAGCTATTGTCTCTGTAAAAACCAGCTTTTAGTACAAATTGCAAACAATTCTGAGGTGGACACACGGTAAAGACATTTTAGGGATGGTTCTTTAACAGTGCCTCAGAGTCATATTATAGCTGTCATATTATATAGTACATGTCATCGAGGTCAGCTTTCACTCAAGTACTACCAAGTACTACAGAGTACTACCGAATACTACCAAGACTCAAGTACTGACAAGTACTAGGTACTATGTATTGTTTGAAAAACTACAACTCTGCCAATCAGAGCGCACCTGCTATCACTTCTGAGTGAGACAGAGACAGATAGTCTCCATTTTAAAGTTTAAATGTAGTTTCTAGGTGAAAGTATGGCTGAGTTGACGATGGACTACATTTCCCACGGACTGCTCCTTCCTGTCCACCAATCAGAGCACAACTGCTGTCAGTTATGAAGATCAGAGCCCCACAGTTCTGTCACCATAGCAACGGCCCTTGCTGCATGTGTATGACTGCTTTGGAGCCTCTCTCTGCTTCTCTCTATCGCTCCATTCCCCCTTTGCGGAGGCTCCGAACAAAAGCTTGCCACGCTCACATCGAAAATCCTATCGCCAAGATTTTTGCACCGTTAGCGCCACAAGACTCGGCTGAAGACACTGATGACTTTTATTTTTTCCTAGTGTCAGAAATGTGGATGCTAGGGCGAGTTAGAAATGCTGTTCATTTCAGGTTTCTTTGAAAATCTGCTTCTCAATTAACATTGGAGCGGATGAGGAGAAAAACAGACTTGGCCGCGCTTAGAGGTTGCTAGTTCAAATTCTGTAAATCTCACAGAGTTTTTGAGCACATTGTGAGAGACAGGACCAGTTTGTCTACAAAATTGGAAAATATCACGTCTGTAGAGTGAAGATTGTGGCCGGGAGGAGTTTGGAAAGGAAAAAAATCTGAGAAGCCCTCACACTCTAAAGGCTGGATTATGCTTCCGTGTCGACACAACGCAAGGGAGCTTGCGGACCCCTTACGTCCTTGCGGACCCCCCTTGCGTCAACGCAAGGACCTGACGTGTGCCTCCCAAAAATCCTCGACGCACGTCGAGGCGACGCAACGCCAACGCAACACCAACGCAGCGGCATCGGCTGTGATTGGTCCGCTAACTACATCCGCTGGAGACCACTATCCGGTTTCCATTCATAAACACCGCCATTTAAACTTTTAAAAGGCAACTTTTATTGTTTTCACCTCGTTTTATTGTTTGCACCTTGTCGCTTTTGCAAAAAGAAATGAAACACCAAGTTCTGAAAAATTGTGGATGTTTAAAGCCGGAAATTAAACAAATACGCTATAACGAGGCTACGACGATATACGCCAAGAGTCTCGGTCGGTCGGTCAGTCTTTACAAAAAACATAGCGCCCTTTACCGGTGTGGAATTGAATTGCATTTCGACACGTAAACCCAACGCAGAACCATCACGGTCTCCAAGCAACTGCGTCGCCGTTGCGTTGCGTTGCCGTTGCGTTGCCGTTGCGTTGCCGTTGCGTTGCCGTTGCGTTGCCGTTGCGTTGCCGTTGCGTGATCACTACGCGGAAGCATAATCAGGCCTTAAGCGATGATGTCATCCACTCTAGCCCAGAAGGTTCCGCGCAATACACACCCATTATAATCTCATGATTTCTCCCAAAACGATCATGGTCATTGAACAGTGATTGATCAAAAACTATATGACCTATTGAAACGTGGATTGACACACCAGGACACAGGACTTGTGTTTACGTTTTAAAGTTTAAATGGAGTTTCTAGGTGAAAGTATGCCTGAGCAGCAGGCGTTTGAAAAGCTACGATTTCTGCTTTTTTTTTTTCGCTCGTCCCATTCAAGTCAATGGGAAAATTTCATTGATTTTTCGTGACTTACGTCGCGAAAAATTTGTGTTCGGCTAAGAAAAGTAATAGCACGCCGATCCCGAACTGCACGTTTTGATATATAACTTGTCCTTCAACTCTTGAAGCTCTAGGAGTTTTAGGCAATCAAAATTCGAGGCAAAATAATAATAATAAGTAGGAAAAAATCTTTGCCCCGAGCACTGGTCCCCTCAGCTATTTCATAGCTGTAGGGGGCCAGTGCTCGGTGCGATTGCCCCGTGGCCCTAATAAATGTAAAAAAAACACTTTCAAATGCAAGTGCTTCTTAGCCTTGACGACTGGTATTGGATGACATGAGGTAAAACAATTTTAAAAGTAATTGTAGATATTTGAAATAAACACTGTCACTGTTTGAAATAAATATATCTGTAAACATAAAGACAAAGGATAGAGCATTTTGATCGGTGACGGAAGCCCACAACGAGGGAAAAGGGCTGCAAATCTTTTGCAATAAACATCTGCACTGCACATGTTATTTTCTTGTGTGTTTCTGCACCAGTAGAATCAGCTTGTTGGAAGGCATCAGCAAGAGGCAACTATTTTTTAACTGACAGTGTTACCTGCTCAGCCGTCCTCAGGACATTGGATATTTACTCAGCAGGGAGGTGTTTCTCCATCGCAGCACGTGAACATGCTGCGTCCAAGTCCTCCTCTAAAGCTCCGACATAGCCAATTCAGAGAGAAATACAAGGACGGAAACTTGAAATCACGTGAAATTTTATTGCAAAACCGAAAATTCCTCAAATCACAAGTTGAACTGTGCATGGCGTACCGTACGGTTCAATATTATATTGAGAACCATTGCATCCCTAGTGATCACATACTTTTTGTACTACGCTAGCTAAGTTAGAGCTTGCCACCACCAGAAGGAAAAGCGCATAAACATTACTCATGACCACTGTTCTGGCTCTCTGCAAGTTATGATGGGGTCACAGACTTTAGATATTGTTTTTTTGCTGTCAAGCCTGCTCTCAGGCACCCATTGATTTCTGAGGAACCATGTGACTCCTCTTCTTCTCTAATGACTGTTAGACTTACTCTCAGGGTTCGTACAGATGCTTGAAAGTCGGGAAAATGCTTGATTTTAACCATAGTGTTTTCAAGGTTTGAAATGTGCTTGAAATTTGAACACTGTGCTGGAAAATGCTTGATTTTCTCTATATTGACCAGTGTTGTATTTTAACAAATAGGCTACAAAAAAATTGAAAAAAAAAAATGTTTTTTTCTCCGCCGTCTGCTCCCCGTGTTTTCTTTCCGTGCGCACGCGCCTCACCCGGCGATCACTTCAGAAATGATCTAGAACAACGTCGCTGCTCACGTGGACCTATCGCTCCCGAAACCACCATGCCAGGTTGCCGTTTCAATGCTCGATGGCTTGAAAATGATAAATATAAAAATTGGTTACGACGAGGACCAAATGACCGGCAGGGATACGGTACGGTCTGCAAAAAGGATATCAAGCTGTATACAATGGGGGAATCGGCACTTACAAGTCATGCGAAAGGTAAGTCATTTGAGACAATGTTTTCGTTCAATCACGTCGGACAATTTCACTTTGGTTGACTGTTCATTCATGTTCTCCTTTGTAAGTTACACCAAATTCCGAGTTTGTGTGTGTTATTGACTTGTCGATACAAAGAAATCGCTTGCTAAATTGACGCTCAAATCCGTTAGCAATTAGCTGGTCAGCTAGTTCTGATTCATTCATTGCATCAAAGTCATGTTGTTAGCTAGATAACGTTAGCTCGGGGGTACTTCATCCGAACATGACGTTACACCTAGCGGGGTGATAACCGAGGCAGCCCGATGCATTTTCATTTGATAACAAGTTGATAACACTGGTAACATTAGTTGCAGAACCAAGATCCAAAATGTTAATTTTGTGAAGTTGTCGAAGTCGAGAACGGTATTTGGTGGCTGAGACGTTGCGGCGTGCTGCCAAAAAGTGAATTCAGTCCACGGTCCCAGCAGCATGTTAACGCTTTGTCGGGCCCAGTTATGTGTACCGATGCTTTATTGGACCAGAGCCCACTTAATCCTGTGTACGTACTGAAATCATGGACGTATTATGGCTAAAATACCTTTTTTATTGACTGGAATCCCTTTTTGGAATAGGATCACTTTTTGGCAATACACCGACATACACAGACTGTAACCTAGCAACCTAGCACTATTAGGAGTTTATGGTACAAGAGTTACTATTAAAAATAGTTTATATATTCAAACAAATGATTGATTTTTTTTTAGAGTATACATATAATTTTTTTTACATACATTTATTCAGCTGGGAGAAGAGGGACTCTGTGCCAAGGCTGTATTTGCCCTTAGTTATTCTTGAAGTGTGTCACACATGCACACGCACACACTGTGTGTATTTTTGTTTTGTTTTTAGATTTCTTTATTTAGAAAGGACAGCACACATTAATAAACATGAGCACCAAAGTTCAACGTGTGTGTGAGAGAAATAAATTATTAATTAGCGTGTCTAAGTATTGCCTACAGCTATTGATTTTGAGTGTGGCATAGATATAGTATTGCATACATCTAGAGCTATTGATTATGAGTGGTATAGGTATAGTCATGTTGTTATTAACCTGATAAGATGGTAATTTTGCTCATATGAACTAAACTGATAAAGGCCTGTTGAGGGCCATACTCTTGAATTTGCTTCTCTCAATAACGTTTGATTTGTTTTTCCTTTTTCTCAGGCAGGAAACATCAATACCATTTAAAGCATTGGTCCGGTCCTTCCCTAGGGGCTTATTTCCAACAGCCACATACTGCATCTAGCAGTGGAGACGTGACCTGCTCAACTTCAACAGCAAACGGTGCAACCCAAGCTACAGCAACAGCCAGTTGTGAAAAGGACAGCTCAGCAAACACCATCAGACCTTTCATTAGCACAAACCCAGCTCTGATGGCAGAGATTTGTTGGACAACAAAAATGATAACCAGCCATTATTCCTACAAGTCATGTGAGAATATTGGAGCGGTTTTCAAAACCATGTTTCCTGACAGTGAGGTTGCAAAACAGTTTGCTTGTGGGGAGAAGAAAGCAGCATATCTTTCCACGTTTGGGATAGCCCCTCATTTCCTGTCCCTGATGAAAGAAAAAGTCAAGAAAGATCGATATGTGCTTTTCTTTGATGAAAGCTTGAACAGGGAAATGAGGAAAAGCCAGCTTGATGTGCACGTACGATTCTGGCAAGATAACCATGTTAAAACAAGATATCTAAGTTCGGTTTTCATGGGTCATCACACTGCGGTACAAATAAAAAAAACTGGATAATGTTTGTTCAGAAATTGGGTTCCACAACCTCATGCAGCTTTCAATGGATGGGCCCAATGTGAACTTAAAGCTTTTGAGACTTTTACAACAAAACATTAAAGATCAAACAGGAAAGAACATGCTGGATGTTGGAAGCTGTGGTTTACACATACTGCACAATTCCTTCAGAGCAGGCTGTGCAGCAACTGAATGGGAGCTTGGAAATACCTTGTCAAGCCTCAAGTGGTTATTTAAGGATGTCCCAGCATGCAGGGAGGACTATACAGAGGTAACTGGTTCCTCATCTTTCCCCCTTAATTTCTGTAGTCATCGTTGGCTAGAAAATGTTGAGGTGGCGGAGCGTGCACTACAAATCTTGCCCTTCCTGAAGACATACATAAGTGCTGCAAAACAGGGAACTATAGCAGAGCCATCCACCAAGTCTTTCAAGACTGCAGAAAAAATTGTTGGAGATGACCTCTTCCCAGCAAAACTCAACTTTTTTCTCATGGTGGCATGGGAAATCACTCCATTCCTGAAGTCGTACCAGTCTGATGAACCCATGCTCCCATTCATTAATGAGGACCTTGCCAGTCTGCTGAGAGGATTACTCGAAAAATTCATAAAGCCAAGTCTTGTCATGGAGAGTGCTACCAACACACTGAAACTCTTACAGGTTGAGTATGAAAATGCAGAGAACCATGTTGAAGTAACAAAAATCAAAACTGGATTTGTGACGGAGAGAGCTCTAGAAGAGCACAGAAAGAAGCACCCAAATGCTCAGAGGCTGAGGCTGGAGTTCAGACAGAACTGTAAGCTGTTCTTAATGAAGATGGTCTCCAAGCTATTTGAGAAGGCTCCAATCAAGTATCCTCTGGTGAGACATCTTTCTGTTCTGGACCCAAGGGTGCTCATTAAAAACAAGGAAACGAGCACAAGGAAGCTCACCTGTATTCTTCAAATTCTTGTGGAAGCTGGACGCATCCATGAAAAAACATGTGATGAGGTTCTGAAGGAGTTCAGTCAGTTCTATGACCACAGTCTGAAGTCCGATTGTTTCAGGAGCTTCAACCCACAGAGTGAGAGGTCGGATGAGTTCTTCCATGAGATGTTGTCCACCAAAACAGAGTGGTGCCATCTGTGGGAGACAGTGAGGGATCTCTTGATCCTTTCACATGGCCAAGCCTCTGTGGAAAGAGGTTTTTCAGTGAACAAAGAAGTGGTGGTGGAGAACATGCAAGAGCACTCCCTGGTGGCCCAGCGTGTCATTCTTGACCATGTGAAGAGTGTGGGGGGATTGCAGAACATAGCCTACACTAAAGAACTACTACTTTCAGCAGCTTCTGCTAGACAGAAGTATCAGCTTTATCTGGACAAAAAGAAAAGGATACAGAGGGATGAGAAAAAGTTGGAAAAAAGGAAAGGAGTAATGGAGGAGATAGCAGCATTAAAAGCAAAGAAAAAGCGGTTGGTGGAAGACATTCAGGTTCTGAGCACGTCTGCTGATCGCAATGCAGAAAAAGCAGAGACACTTGGAAGCCTTAGCTTTGTTTCCAAGTCGAATGGACTTCGGAGGGCTGCAAAAGAAAAAGAGAGGTCTCTTGAGACTCTGGAGAGTCAGTTAGGAGATAAGATTAAGGAGCTGAAGGAGTTGCCATAAGATTGAAACAGTAGGCCAGCGTTGACCAAAGTCAGGGTTATGTTGGTTCTGATCATAAATTAGCCATAGCCATGCATTATTTTGTTATCTAAATGCAAAGAAGGGTGTTATTTTCCCTATACAGTATGTTTTCCCATTGAATTGTGTGACAGTGGCCTAGATTATAGTGTAGATTTTATTTGTTAAGTGGGCATTATTTGCACTTATCCAGATTTGTTATGTTTGATTAATGTGCAAGTGAATGTACATGTGTTATAACTGTAAAGAAATGTGCTATTGTGTCTTTACAGTATGTTCATTGTTAACGGACTGTTTAATTAGTTTTTGGACCGAAAATGATTTACAATTGCACTTATTCCTTTACCCATTGAATTTATTTTTTCTTGTGAACTATTTAGATAAAGTGCAGAATGTGAATGTATTTGATCTATTTTTGGTAAATTGGCATTATTTGCACTTGAATTCAATTACATATTGTTTAAATGTTTGCCTATTGTGCAAGTTAATTTACATTTGTTATAACTTTGCATTGTTTGCACGTAAAGTACATTAAATGTACATGTTTAATTCATGTTTGCTAAATTTGAAAGTAAAGAATGAATGAACTTAAAGTTATTGTGTTTGTTTATCATTCATAGAGGATTTTTCCCTTGCTATGTTAATTGTTGTCATTTCTGCAAAAGAGCAACAGACACATAGAAATGAAGGTAAACAGGGAGGATTATTTGTCATGAATATGTATATATAGTCTATTTAAAGCTTCGGGTTCCTTGAAAAGGTTCACATTTTATCTTGAAAGTGCTGGAAAAGTGCTTGAATTTTACACTTTAAAAGCTGTACGAACCCTGTACTCTTCATCCTGAGGGGCCCACATTCATGAAATTTGTCTGGCCGCATACATCTTATATTTTTTTTAAATATTAGAAAGTCAACCTGTCAAAGGATGATATTATTCATTTTTCATTGAAGTGAAATATCAATATTTACAATCTCGCCAGAGTTTTGATCCCCCGTTTTTCGTTTAATCACCCAGGCAGCTGGCACGGTATGTGGCAGTTCTGACAGTTTCCCTAACGGTGACTGGGAGATGGCAATATAAAGATGAAGTTGATACATATTACATGTGCATCATATTGTTGACTGTCAGTTTAGGGTTTCCTTTATCCAAATGATATAGTTATCCCTGTGTTAATCTGATATGTGGCCACAGTACATTTTCTCTTCTCTCTTTCCTTTATGACTGCAGTTCTCTTCTTAATCACTCGTCTCCCTCTTCCCCCACATCAGGTTCAGATTATGACTGCTACTCCGTGAACGGTGATGCTGAAGGTCCAGATGGACAGACAGAGTTTGACAAGTCCTCCACCATTCCTCGCCACTCTAACATTGCCCAGAACTACCGGCGCATGATCCAGACCAAGAGGCCAGCGAGCACAGCCGGCCTGCCCAGTGGAGTTCTTGGTCCTGGGGGTCATGGAATACCAGGACAACCTGGTGGAGCTGGTGGAGGTGGAGCAGGTACTCCAGGCACCGCCACGATCCGCCGAACCCCGTCTACCAAACCGGGCGTGAGACGCACACTGTCCAACGCGGGGCCTATCCCAATCCGACCACCCATTGTGCCTGTCAAAACACCCACAGTTCCTGGAGACTCACATTCACCTGGTGGAGCGGGTGGTGGGTACGCAGGTGGAGGGCACTCAGGTGGCGTACCCGTGCGCGTGGGCAGTGAGGAGTGTGTGTTCTTCACTGGAGTCGAGGATGCACAGGGAGCGCTTGATTATGTGAAGGCGTCACCAAAGCGCCTCAGCCTTCCTAACACTGCCTGGGGATCAGGGGCGGCGTTAGAGGTCTATGCCCAGCAACACGGTGGCCTTGCAATGGGAACTGGCTCAGGGGCCGGATCAGAGGAGGATCAGATGATTGCAGCCAATCGGCACAGCCTGGTGGAGAAAATTGGCGAGTTGGTAGCCAGCGCACATGCCCTTGGAGAGGGGCAGTTTCCTTTCCCCGCCCTCCCCGATGACCCGACCCTGCCGCCAACTGGCACCGCTGACGCTCAGTCAGGGATGGAGGGGGCAGAGGGGTCTGGTGACATGTTGACCACCATCAGGAGAGGCGTCCGCCTTCGCAAGACAGTCTCCAATGACCGCTCGGCGCCACGCATCTTGTGATTGGAGAAGAAGCAAGAAGACGATGATACTTCTCAGCCAATAGGGAATCAGGTGTTGGTGTGGCGCAACCCAACCGCCTAGTACATACATTATGTAGGGAAAGCTATAATATAACACAAAATGAATGAAAACAAAAACATACACAAAAAGTACACCATTAGAGTAAATTATATATAATATAATATAATAATAATAATAATAACATAAATAAACTCAAAATTAACTCATGCTGATGATTAAAAGTGAAATACTGAATATTGACAGGCTCCTAGCAGGCTATAACACTATAAACACTATAGTGTGTGTTGGACGCATGTTTGTCTTCTCTACACCTTCACCCATGGACGGAAAGAGTCACAGGAAAAACAGAAACAAAAAGGCAAAGAAAGAGAGACTGGGTTTTGTCTGTCAGATCACACCCTTCCCCATCCTCTTCTCCAACTAACCCGACTGGCTAATCCCAGATGAAAGACTGGAGACTGAAGGAGGGCCCTGTGGGGGTGATAGAGAGTTGGGGGGGGAGGGGTCAGAGTGCCATGTGACCTGCTGCATTAGAACCCAGGCTGTCAGCAGCAACTGTACTGTACTTAGCCCAGTGAACTGAAGCTTTGGTATTAGCACGGGGAGCTAACAAGTCAGAAGAATCTTCTGGTTCAACCTAATGTAAAAAAAAAAAAAAATACAGTTGGCATTGAACCGTGCTAGTGCCACCTTTCCCCTCTCTCTCTCTCTTTGTGTAATGTGCGTGTGCATTCATGAGTGTGCATGTGGGCAAATGTGAGCGTGCGTGCGCATGTGATTGATTGTGTGTGTGTGTCTGTGTGAGGGGGATGGGTAGAGCTCTGCTGCAGGACAGCTGGTTACCCAATGAGGGCAGGGCTTTTATTTCTCCTGTGTGTTGTATACGTGCATTTTTCTTGTTTCTATCGTGACGTCATTTACCTTGTTACAACTGTACGAGAAGTTGCGAGAAGTAATCCAGGCGTATAGATATATTCATATATATTTTCTAGAACCAGAGAGAAAATGTAAAATCAGAAATGGAGCAATAAATGTGTTTTATTTTCTTGTTTCCAAGAAGCAGATCAATGGAGGATTGTAGTTTCTCCTTTGTCATATTCAATCAATCATCAGGAATGCTAAATTACACATTGACTGTGAATTCATGCCTAGCCGGTTTTGGCGTGTCTCTCTCCCTGTTCCTGTCTCTTTCTGGTGTAGGGAACGGATTACAAAAAAAAACAAAAACTGTAAAGCACTTTGATAGGTGGTAGGGTACGTACAATAGCCACTGGATGTTGCTGTAGTCATGCTGTATGAATGGAAGTGTGGAAGTGAGAGAGATGGTTACCAATAAGAGTGATGGAAATAATTAATTTGTAGAAAAAGAAGTAGAAGATGAGGAGGGACAAAGAGGAAGTGATAGAGACTGGTTAAAATGGAGTGATTGGTCAAATGAGAGAAGGCATAAGAAAGTAGAGCAAAACTATTTACCTAAAAATGGAATAGACATCAGGGCTCCTCAGGGTTCTACAGGTGGCATAATTTGCTCTGGCCTGCGAAAGGTACTGAAGCTTTTTATCACAGGGTTCGTTTTGCATCTGAACACATAATGCAAACGAAACACGGTGCATGGATAGATAAATCAACTTGTAACAACACTTAAACATACATCAACATTGGACATATGGATTATGTTGGTCGGTTTGTGTGACGTAAATGTACTGTGGCGTTTTCAACACTGGATGCTGTGGGACTGCCAGTATCTGAAATAATAATGCAAAGTAGGCTTCACTTATGTTCATGTGCAAATACATATCAGCACACCAGATTAAATGCAGATGTATTCTTACCTATAGATACTGTATTTCTTTTTTGCTAAACCTTGAACATAGCTGCATTTTGTCCCAGATTGGCTCTAGCTAAAACCAGTTCAACCTTCCACCTTTACAATATGAACTACATGAATGTTGAGTTTAATTTCAAAGGACACCACTGAAAACAAGTAGCACAGAGGATTATTATTGCAGTGGCATTGCCATATGAGGCAGAAACATGATAAAAAGCAATGAGAGGACCACTTCAGCTTCTGAGGATGGGACTTCTCTGAATGTGATGAGTAACGTAAATAACTACTGTTGCTGTTTAGTAATTCATTACATTTTTCAAGTTACTTGTCAAACATTGGTTCCTACTGATCGGTGTCCCCTGATGCATTTATACCAGCATGTATCCAGTCCGAGTTGATGGAGTTTCAGTAATCAGGTACTATTACTGAGGTTTTGTTTTGACGCTACGCTTCCCCTGGCATGGTTCAGCTCAGTTCAGAGCATTCAACACCGTTAAGCTCAGAACATGGCTGTGTGAGATGTGAGAATAGATGCGAGAATAGGTTTGACGGAGAAGCAGGAGAGCATTGAAGCTGACATAGAGAGGGAGATATGTGCGGAATGAGCATTTCACTGCCTGTTCATACAACATGTTCTGTGCTGTACTTGTAAATGAGACGCAGGCTCACAGATTTGGTACAAAGGTTTGTTAGAAAATAATACATGGAATATTCCATTTTTTATCATTCTGCAATATTGTTTGAATATTTAGTCTTACTTTTAATTGATGTAAAAATAAAAAAGAAGAAAAAATCCCAGTTGTAACACACTACTGGGCTGTGTATCATATGGATGGAGTGGGCTCAGAGTGAGCGTGTCCTTGTTTAGCTGGTGAATTCTCTTGCTGTGACTTGAACATAGCTGGTTATCAGCCCCTTATTGTTGACCTCTTTCTCAGTTCTCAGTTTTAAACATTTGTGGCCATTTATAAAGAAAATGATAATGATTTTATTCAAAGAGATAGAGCTTTTCAATATAAATTTACATAATATAAACTTTGTCACTGTATGCCATGCTTTTTGTTGAACTATGAACAGTGCTTTGGCAAGCAGGGATGTTTTATTATTATTATTATTATTTTTTGTCAGGGGGAACTACTGTATGTTTGTTTTATCAGCTGAATCTCACTGGGTGAGAGGATGGAAAGGGGAGAGCGGCAGGCTTGGACTCCATCCCTTGCTCCTCAATCGCGTAAGACCGCCTGTCAAGGTCACACTGTACATGGATATACTGTACGTATGTATGCTGCAATGTGAAGCTACATCGAACAGTTCATGTTTGACTCGCTTGAACCGTTGCAAATGGAACTGGATGAAGTCTCCTGTTTAAACAGTAAGACAGCAATATGGAGATGGGGTGCATGTACATACATTCACAATGACGTTCCAGTGTGGGTATGTTAAAGGAAAATACCACCGTTTTGTCCACTTTAGGATACTTCTGTTCCCCATCAGCAACCTATTCTTATTGCATGGCTCGGATGGTATGATTTGGATTTGAGAGACCCTTTACATCCGAGGAGACTGCTAGAGCCGATTCCAGTAGTCTGAATGTGGATTTGCTGTATATTCATCAAAATGAAAGAACTGAAGTCACTGCCAGTTATCTACAGTACGTTATTGCTTGATTCCAGGGTTAATAATGCCCTGCTGAACAGACATGCTGCTTCATTCCAAATGATGGATAACAACAAAGGACAAGGAGGAGAAAATTGTTGAGTTTTCACTTAAGATGTGAGATGAAACTGAACACACTGGCTTTAGTGAGAGTGTGAGATGAGAGTACAATACAACACTGCTATTTTCCTTTAAACTGCCCTGTGATCAGCACAAAAAGTGATCTAACTAAACAATAATGTCTTTTTTTAACATGCTGAATTAACTGTGTACTGAACTAACTATCTGAACAAGCTGAACTAACAACTCTGTTACACGTGTCAATATGCCCATTTTTTATGAGTGCATGTGTGTGCTGGTTCTCGTTGGCAAGGCGGCTACGCTGAAAACAGGATACTGTGGGAACATACACTCACAATCAGATTTCCATGCGTGCAGGCATGCATGCAGACACAAATACAAACACACAAACATCATAAGATATACACAAGACAAACCCTTCTTCCCCAACTGAGAAAGCCACACATTCCAAACTACTGTACAGTTTGTCCAAAATCAACTAGTACTGTAAAGAGTAATATTTTAACATTCATTTCAGTTTTATTGAGTTAAAAGGTTGAAAATGTCCCATCTGAACTGAACAGAGACATCACTGTATTTCAATTACTTTTGTGATTAGCTGTCTTGCGTGTGTGCTTGACAACATCTAGATTAGTCCAAACATGGAACACGCACACTTGATTTCAAGTAGAAATAATGAGTGTGTGTTTCAACAGGTAGCCCACCAGACTAAAGTGCAGTTGTGTATCAGGTGTGAACTGATAACTAATATGATCTCACACTGACTGTCAAATGTTAAAAGAATTGTTAAGACATTTTGTCAATACCTTCCAGCAGATGATTATCTTAGCTTTGCATAACAACTGGAAATGCAGGGAAACAGCTCAATCTCACAGGACAATGAATGCTCCATTAAGGCAAAAGGAAATGTGTCAACCATTGCACAACCAAAACAGGAAGAGGTTACCATCCCAAATAGCAAAAATGGAAAGCGTTCCGGTTTACTTTTAATAACATGAATAGAACTTGGAATCACTAAAGGTTGTTTTTTTTTTTGCACAAAACAAACAACTAATTGTGATTTTAGTTGTGAAGGGGATGATGTGCTGGATTATTTCTTGAGATGTGGAGTGACTAACTGGAGTCTCTGCTAGTTAGACTAAGACTCAAGACAAACTTGAGCTAAAATAAAATTCCAAAATATTGAGCTATCCCTTTAATATTTAATGAAAACTTGGGTGTTGGTGAGACCACAGTAGGATTGAGATCTAAACACCCAAGAGTCTGTTGGTATAGACCTACACAATTAAACAACCTTCAAATGTGTTCAACACTCCTATATATGTATGGAGATTTATTCTACACCAATGTGTTCCTCTCTATCATCTTCCTCTTTTCTTACCTCCATCCACTGCCGCAATACACCCAGGGATGCCATCTAGCTGACAGGTTAGACAATGCTTGTCATGATGAGAGTCCCATCGGCTGTATTCAGTCTCTTTGTGCCTCGCAGCCCATCAAAGCTAATGAAACATAAATCTGATGAGAACACCACAGTAAATATGAGCTCAGCTCTGTTTCTATTTCCTCTGTCCGTTCCCCTTCACTCTCTTCCTTCCCAGTGTGCATCTGTATGTCGCATTCCACGGTTCAATCGTGGGTGTGTCTGGTAATGGCTAATGGGTGGTATCATTATGGGTCCTGGGTGTGTTGTTCAAAGAAGGGCTGGAAGCAGTCTCCCTGCTGTAAACAGTAACATGAGCTGGCTTCAAGGCAGGCAGATGGATGTCTGACACTCTTTACATTACATTTAATTAATTTTGATCAGGCTTTTTGAGACATCATTTTGGCATCATCTCCCACTTTGATGGTTTCTTGGTGAGTGTCTGTCAAACAAGCATAAGGATGCAAATGTGAGGATTAATTTAACATACAGTGTGACCTTCTTACCCATATTGCCATCACAATAAATCTGCCAGTGTGTAAAGCACAGGGTTGTTAAGACCATCCAAACCAAACCTTTCAACAACTAAATGCTGTTCCCTGACCAGTTTCAAGTGAAAAATATTTTCTCCCGGATTATGGATGCAGTTTTGCACTACTTGGTTTGGTTGAGTTAGACGTTACAGTCATCAAGTCAACATTGACTTTTGGTTTCAAACAGGACACGGACACTGGTCTCCTGGGTGAAAATCATGTTGAGCCACCCTTCCCAACCTCCTTCCTAGATTGTTAAATGTCAAAAACAAATCTGGAATATCTTTTCCTTTGAATGCTGCAATATTGACTATTGGTACTTCTGTTAAATTTATTAAACAGGCTCAAATACAAATACACACAAAGGGAGACTAAACAGCTGTTGCTGAAGCAGTTTCCTCGAAGTTTGCCCATCAGTCCGCAGTTCGGCCAGGTCGGATCCAAAATCGGTGGCGATGTTGGCAGGCAATGTACATACGTCTTGGAAGGGAAAGCTGCAGTAAAAATGCTGACCTCCGTGCACTCCTTCGCCTCCGTTCCTCGATAGAGTATAGTAGTTGTATTTGCAAATGCAAACAGGCCAAAAGTGTTTACACAAACGTAAAAATGAGTACCACTTTAACAGCATCCATGATAGCCAAACAAACTGTATACATAGGGCGCTCACATGACGTTAAGCATTTTCTGGCGCATAATGTGACACTTGAGAACCTAAAACCCCGTTTCTCCCCAGGGCAACATATAACTGGCGTTATCAGAAATCTTTTTTTGTTTTTTTTTAGTTTTTGGAAATAATCTTTCATACATAATCTAACAGGGTTTTCGTGTAAATGAGAGGCCAAACCGCGTGGAAATATCTGCCTTTTCCCTTTGTGTAAATGGGGCCTAAGACCCCTACTCTTCCTCCCTTCCACCTCCCACACATACAATCTGTCAATCCTTTCTGCTGTCTAATACTGAAGATACCCACTTCACACACACACACACACACACACACACACATGAAGAAAACATGACTAAGGTAGATACTCATGAGCTACCTGATGGTCCGCTAAAGTCCTCCGGGGGATCATGATGAAATAGGTTGCAACTTTCTGTCATATAGCCATGCAGAACAGAGTGGCCAAAGTGGCCTCCTGGTGCCGCCACCACTGTAACTGAACTGAATGTCTCACTGTCAATACTCCAGTTCTTAGTAGTGTCTCTATCTCTCTCGGTCTCTGTCTATTCTTCTACTTCTTCTTCTTGTTCTTCTTCTTCTTCCTCTGCAGCCTCCAAATGAACTCTACAATTAAACATCTCTTCACAACTCACCATTGAGGCGTTAGTATTGTTTTTGTGGGGCAATTTTTTTGTCAAAGGATAACATTGTGACATTTGCTTTATGTTTCTGTATAAACCAATATTTTGCTCCTCCCATGTAGTCCTGCAGGCACTGTGCTCTTGTCTTTCTCTCTTCTTTTTTCCTTCCCTTTCCTCTTCTGCTCTGTTAATTTATTGTGACTTGATTTTTAAGGTTGTTTTGCCTCTGTCGCTGATGATAAGGTTTTCTTTTTCCGTCTTCCTTTTTGGAAAATTGACCCTTTTTTGTTAACTTTAGTCACTGCTAATGTAACAAAATGCACTGTGATGATTCCAGTATTAATAAAAGTTGTACTTAAACTGTGCGGTGCTGTGTGAAGAAGATCTGATTGATCAACAAACAAAGGAGGGCTAAGGTTCCTGAGCCAAGCCAGTTCAGGAGATAACGCATTGTGAGAAGTGAACAAATGTGAATCACTGAATTGTCTGTATGCCTTCTCAAGGTCCACAGGGTTCAGAGAGGATAACTGTACCCACTGAACCTAAGAATTAATAACAATGTCGCAATGATGCGTTAACAGTACAGGTTCTGTGTGATGAAATGTGTGTGATTACATAACTTGATACTGACTTGGGCTGGGTATCATTTAAACATTTTCGATACCAATACCCTTAAAACGATACTGATACCACTTGAGTACTTCATTCAATACTTTTTTCAACTTAGCTACAGAAGCTAAAACTACCGGTAACCTAACAAAACATGGGGGTGATTGTGGCGAGTGATCGCCGAGTAGTTTGGGATCGGGGACGTGCTGCAGTCGGGGTGAGAGAGAAATCGAACCGGCACTCGCTGCATTTACACCGATAATGTTTCATCATTCATGGCCGTAATAAACACTATTACTGCTTTATACATGTTGTGGAAGTCCCGGACACACCGGGAAACTAAACGGCGTCCTGCTGTTCATAGCGGAGGGAATGTTCCCATTCATTGTTTATGTAAGAAGCCGTGTTATAGCGGCGCGGAGCGGCGAGTTTCCAGAGGCGGCGTGGCCCGCAAATTCTCGAAAATCTTTCAAACTGCGCGTTGTCAATCTAAAATAAAGACAGATTCAGCAACTATTTAGCTTATTTCTCGCCTAAAATGTTTTCAGGAACACATTTCGCAGAACTATTTTCGTAAAATAAGAGGGAGATGGGAGGCTGCGAGGGAGAATGATAGAGCTCGGAGGAGCACAAGATGGGAGGGGTTACCGCCATACAATAATTGTTGTTGTAGTGGTGGACCATTGACCAATCACAAGGCGCATTGAATCGAAGAACGCTTGCGGTGATTGGCTGCAAGCAAAACCATAGAAACAGTCATGTTTTCTTGATCTGGGTACAAAAAGAACCAAATACAGGTATCGTTTGACAGGCGCAGTTTCGATACTACTTGGTATCGGGTTATTTCGGTCGATAGCTGAAAAGTATTGAGTACCGATACCCAGCCCTAATACTGACGCATGAGGCGTCATTTAGCATCAGTATGAGACACACCCGGCTTTCAACTAATGCCAATGTAAACCCATCAGCGTAATTTTTAGACACTGATTGGTTGTCAGCGTTATGTGCACTTATTCAGTGCAGCTCATCGGTGCTAAAATAAATCAATAATATATTGAGAAAGGAATTAATTGCTTGATTAAAGTAATAATCTGGTGAAATGGCAACGCTGTGGCAGTTAGTCACATTTTACACAGGCAGCAACCCACAGTTCTGACAAGTGATGCGACAGTGCATTCATCTTCATCGTCTTCTCTTTACCGGCCATCAGGGGGCAACTCTGGTTGCAAAAAGAAGTGTGATTGGATGGAAGTCTATGAGACAATGACCCTACTTCTCACTTGATCATCTCAGTTAACACTGTAAACATGTGTTAACAGTCTCAATATCTAGTTTCAAATCAGTGGGGCACTGGTTACAAAAATTCTGAGATAGCGATGGACAAAATGCTGAACTCAAGGCTTCTACACTGAAACAAATTTGGAGTAACATTTACTTAAAAAAAGCTAGGACAGTTTTTCCACGCAGAAATCCCGTGTAATTTTTACTCCATAATTCTAAGTAGCATTTACTTCCTAAAAACACCTTTTCTTTACAAAAAATACTCAAGTAAGTTTCACGAGCAGTATTACTCACCTATTGGAAGTAAATTTTACTCAATTACCATTGCATTTTTTAATTGCAAAATCCAGTTAAATATTACTAGTGGTTCTTACTCTTATTTAACTAAGCTTTTCTTTGTTTAATTCTATGAAATGATTAAGTAATATTTACTTGAATTAAATTTAATTTATGACTTCACATTACCACAATAAATTTGTTGCCATTTCTGTAAAGTGAATAAAAAAAATTATTTTTTAATTTTTCAAATGGACATTTTATTTTCCCATTTGCACTGACATATGTATGTCTACAAAACATCATAACCTCATCATGAACAAGGATTGAAAACACATACACCTGTGTCACATTACAGACACCCACTCACGCACGCATGCACACTCACCCACACCCACACATTCCTGTCCACACACAATAGGGCTGAGAAACAGTGAACATCCTTTAAAATCTAATAAACACAGCCTTTGTATTGTAGGTGAGGAGTCCTCCCACACACTCAATGGAGAATTAGTGTTCTCTTAGTGTCCTCAATATTCTCTTAAAAGAAAACATGACCTGCTGCTGATGACACTTTCTTCCAAATATTCGCAGATTTCAAAAAATCGGGGAAGAAGTGTCCATTACAGAATATTTTTTACACTGTCAGAAATGAGACACACCCACCCACCCACCCCTCGGCAATTTCACATATGTAGGGTATTCCTTTCTTTTTAACCTCAGAACAGAGGAGAGGTATCACTGCAACAACAGCAACTGGATTAACTGTCTACAGTGGATCACTGTGATCACAGAAGGAAAGAAAGAACAATAACTAAAAACCTTTCCTTTGTGGAGCATGGGCACATGGATTCAAAACACTGCAGCACTGTACACACTCTAGTGTGCTTGTAGAAACTATGCTAGTAGTTTCCTGTGGAGAGCCTGGACCCTTGAAGACATTTTGAGAGCATCAAGCTCAAGAAGCATTTTCTGAAATACCTCAAATATGTATTTGAGTTTCAGTGGGTAACTCAGATTAACTGCATAAAAATCATAGGAATATTTAATTTCAGAGAACAATACATCACACACAAATGCAAACAGTTACCTATAGAGAATGTAAGCTTGCAACAGCATTCTACGTGGGTAAGTGTATTAGAAGTGTGCAACATAAAATCTATTTCTTAATGGTATCTGTTGAGACAATGTGCTCCATCAAGGGCTCAATTGTAGCTATAGGAATACTCAGAGACTCGCAGTGAAGATTATGTAAATGTCTCTGCTTTTTTGAGCACATAATATGAGAGAGGACAAGATTGTTTTGTTTTCTGTAAGAAATCACACAGTGATGAGATTAAGAGAAAAGTTTGAGTTGAACTGACAGTATCAAAATAAGACATCAGCAATACATTCATTAACATTAGATGATGCAATTACATTAATTAAAACATTTACCTCACTTAGTGAGTCTAACATCGGCCTTATCTTTGTTCCGGAAATCCCGCCTTTCTTCCTAAACATCTCCACAAGTTTGGTGGTGTGCCTGTCCAGTTTGGACAAAAACGTTCGCTCCAGATGAACTGTGGTTATTCGTTTGAACTCTTCTTTTATCTGAAACGAAAGATATAAACACAAAATCATATCCAGGTGACTCAACAGACCCCAGGTACTCTTAATTTTTGAATGAACAGGTCCCTATCAGACAAAACTTGTAGTGTAAGAGAGAACTGGAGTTACCTGAGTTCCACTGAACAGACCAGGCCATCGTTCCATGAGGTCTTGGACTGTGGGGCAATCATTGACAACCTCTTTTCTTCTCAGAGCGAAAGACTTCTCCATTTTCTCATTAATTACCTTCCCATTGTTCTTCTTTATTTCCTTAAGTAGATTGAGTCTCTCATTCTCTAACGTTTCCTCCGTCTCTCCGAATGGCAGTGGTGGCAGGTAATTCACTTCAGCTTTCTTTGCCCTTTTGATGCCTTTTGGTGAACCCTCTTCATTGGTGCATCGTCTCTTCAGTGTGTTAACCTCCAGTTCTGGAATGGCTAGCTGGCGGCCTCTTAACTTTGCCCGATAATTGCCCATTTTATACTTGATCCTCTGTTGCCAGCCATATAAGCCATTAAAAGACCCTGGCTCTTTGAGGCACGGGTACTTTTCTACCAAAGCTTCAGCAACAGCTAAAATCTGGACACCAGTTGGGTATGCTGTGAAACTAAATATTGTCTCCGATAGCTTCTCAAGTATGCTACTTGTTACTCTTAGGTTGTTCAACAGTGTGCCTTCCTTTTCATAATCCTTGTTTCCAGCTTCCAGTACAAGGTCAACATCATAAGAAAAGGGCGGTATTTCAAACTTACTTGGCCATGGCTTAGACCTGAAAGATGTTCCACTTTCATCTTCAGGTGAAAGCAGGATTGTGTCCTGTGATCCAGATGAGAGGCCAGAGGTTGCATCTGAAGACTGTGGCACTTGGGATTCTATGTCTGACAAATCCACAGGAGTGAGAGTTAAGACTGCAGTCATTACAAGTTTCAGGGTAGCCTTATCCTGTACTTCCTCAATTGAGGTCAAAGTAAAAAATTGGTTATGGAAATCCACATCCTGATACATTACAGTGAATGATGCTGTAATCTGAAACGTCTCCTGAATAACATCAGTGAGACCCTGAACTGTGGCCGGGATGCCTGAAGGAAGAATCAGTTTGCGGATGTCATCCTCGTCAAAGATGATCCGTAGTCTCACTGGGGATGCCATATCAACATGAAGAAGGTGCTTCAAAAAAATGGAGAAAAAGACACATTAATTGATATAACATCCTCGTCTACTCATGCCTACTTAGGAGAGGCAAATGTGGTGCTTCAAAGTTGTCAGTCGCCTTCCAGCAAGAGTATATGCAGCCACAGGATAAAAATCTTTAAGCTCTCCTTGCTCAAGTAACTGCACACTGGCTGTTTTCTCCAGCTCATAACTCCTGAGGTGTTCATTGTACCATGTGTTTTGTTGTCTCACAAAAAAAGTCAGTTTTGTCACAAATCACCATTATCTGCAATCCTCCAGTGGAGCCACAACACAACAACATTCCCACTGCATAGTTGGTGCCTAAAAAGGACGTCTTTTAGATCATCCTTAAGTACATCTAATGAGACCTCTGTTGTTTTTGTGACCGCAAGTGATGGTTTGACAGCATGTGTTTGATGGCACGCAACCATGAGCTGGTGCTTGGTTGCAAGGGACAGCAAGATATTCCTGAAACAACCAATGTGCCTGACGATTCTCTTAAAAAAGCTGTGTTTTGCCTCAAATCTCATTGTCCAAAGGGCAGCAACAGGGCCAAATTCACGTATGAGCTGAGGGTAGTGCTCCAGGAAATGGTGCTTTGGTTTGAGCGTCTCTTGGGGAAAAACATCAAGGAATCTGCTTCGGTGTTCTGCAATCATACTGTCAAGATAGCAGATGCTTTCTTCTGTGTGGACTGGAGACATGACAAGGGCCACAATGTATTTCAATGTCATTAACAACTGCCATACAGGCTCATGTTCAGGTACTTTTAAACCTATTATCAGAGGCAGCAGTCGCAGTAAGCACCAGTTTTCATGTGCATTTCCCCCTAATGATTTTCGAGCACTAAAGTTAGCAGGGATGAGATGAGGGCAATTGGTTTTATCACTCCACTTATATGGGAAATCACGGATGGCATTATTGAGTTCCATGAGAGAAAGGTATTTTTTCCTGATCAGGATATCAAATGTCGTGAGTGTCGTGTAAAACAAACAAGTTTTTCTGACAATGCACACTGTTTTTTCACACCATAGCAAGGTGTGTGACTTGGACTAGACACAGCTGTCTGTACATGCAGTGCATGCTGATCTTTAGTTCTTTGTTGAAAAGACCCGGATCTCACTTCACTGGACTGAAAGGCTGATCGCTCTCCAACACAAAAACGACAGACGTAATGTGCCGTGAAGCTCTCGACAAATCCTGCCACAGAGTGGGCTCCCAAATTATCTACCACCACACTAACCACAGTTCCTTTAATGGCTGTCCCTAACTCTGGAACAAAAAGCCCATCTTTCTCCAAACTTTGGATATCTGTTAAGAGTGGCTCTAAAACTCTGTGGTATCCAAACTGCTTGGTGTCTTCAGCTTTACACAGAATTGCCAGATAGATGGATGCCAATGTGGACCGTAAGTGCACTGGAATATTTCCCAACACCCAATATACAGCAGTGACTTTGTGGATCTTTCGTGATGTCCCAAGAGGATTGCATACCTCAAAGTCATCAATGTAGAGTATTCGACTGATTCTGTCCTCTTTCACACTTTCTGGTACTTATTTTCAGAATTTTTTCCACATTCAAATGTCTTTTCTTGAAAACTCTTGCTTAGGACCTGCAACAAGGAGGGCAATATTGGAACGTATTGGAAGGTTTTCCCCCTTTTTTGTCAAGTATATGTACTTCGGGTTCAACAACTGAGAAATGTTTTTTCAAGAATTCTCTCCTCTTGTACTGGGTGGTAAAAGGCCCATCCATCCCTAAGGCAGTACTTATAGGGTGTGACTCACAGATTTTTTACCAAATCTGAAACAACAGCTGGATCCAGATCACACTTGTGGTTTCTCAAGGTGGAAAAAACCACATCTTTTCTAAGTGGACCAGAGGCACATGTGGATATAAACTTAAGTTCATCTATTAATTCATCAATGCATTTGTTTGGGACATTGAAACTACTCTCCAACTTCAAAAAGAGATGGCCAAACTTCTCTTTTATATCTTGGGTCAACTCCTGTGGTTCACCATCCAAAAGCTCTGAGCTTTCTTCCATATCATCACTCTCATCCAGAGCCGACATGGGTTCAAGGGGGGCTTGTTTTAAGACTTCCGTTTTAAAATGATCAATGGAGTGTGAATGGTGCTTTCTATGTCTGTGGGTAGCGAATGTTGAATAAATGTTTGTGCTGAAGTTGCAGTTTTTGAAGACACATGCTACAAGTTCAAACTTTCTCAAGTGGCTGCCAAGATGCTCAGAATACTGCTTTTTGTGAATTAAAATAACCAGTGGAGCAGAGTAGACAGGAAAATGAAAGAGGTCCACTTTGTATGGCCATCTGTGCATGCTGCCGAGACAAATGGATATGAAGGGCATTGAACGTTTTAAATGAACAGGGGCAATCAGTGTGGAGACAAGGAACTGACTGGCTGCGCCCACCATGTCCATGCTTTAGTCTGTAGTGTTTCAACAATGGCCCCTTCTTCTCTGATTCAAACCTACATATCTTGCACACCCATCTCATGTTGTTGCACCTGAAAAATACAAATTCAATACATAAAAACTAAACCTGTGTTCTCTGTTCCTAATCATTACGAATTTGATCTTACCTTATCTCAGCTGTGGACTGGAAGTTGCAAATTACCCTCTAGGCTCTGTAAAAGGGGGAAAAAAGTGTCATCTATGAATGTTTTAAATACATTTCTATTAACACAGCCACAGTTGACCCAAACAGACAGACAGGCAGACAGACACAGACAGACACGTTTGTACTTCTATCTCCATGGGGACTCTCATTGACATAATGCATTACCTAGCTGAAAAGTGAAAAGAGGCTGTGCTGATTAAAGTGACTAATGTGAATAGTGAGTCCAGAGTTCAGATGTGAACAAAGACACAGTTAGTCTCCGCCAGTATAGTAAAAGTCTGAATTTTGTCCCCAGGTGGATTGAAAAACACTCACACGTGTGCGCGCGCACACACACACGCGGACGCGATATTCCTCTCAAATGCGGGCCTCCGGTTTTGCACTTGTTTTCATCCAAACTTTGCAAACATGGTCGGGAGTTGCAGAAGTCTGTGGGGCGACACAGACACACAAAACCTACAAACAGAGGCAGAGGAGGGCAGAGGTTTGGGGCAGAGGACTAGCTTAACGGGAGGGGTGCGGCTCGCGCTCGAGTTTCGGAGGCGCGCCCAGTGTGAACGCAACTTTGAATTTGACCAGCGAAGGTGCGGTCATACCAGACAGCTCGATTATATTCGCTCAACGTTAACGTTATATCTGTTAAACGTTTATCACATTACCATGCAAGTCAGCCATTCCACCCAGCAACATATCCTACTTTGATAAAACCACAGCCTCCAGGCAAAACCGACATTGCGCTAGCTAACGTTAGCATAAGACGACGACAAAAAAAAAAACGAGCCGCACCGACTTACACAAAAAATAACACATAAAACGGGCCTTACAACGTTTGTGCGCTTGTTAGCTTTTGTCAAGACTTACCTCCGTGCTCCCATGTCGACTTGCAGCATCCCGCTGCTGCTCCGCAGTCTCGAGGGTCCACTTGTGCGAGGGAAGAAGCACTCGACAGCACAGTGTGCAACGAACGGCCCCTGACGTTACACACCAAGTGCAAAGGCTGCCAGGTTCACTGATATCACCCAAGTACATTTTACTTGCACATTTCAACTAATAAAGTTAAAGGAGTAGGGTTAGTGAATATTACTAAGGAATAAAGAGTAAAATTTATATGCAAAATTGAGGATACATTTTTACAAACAAATACCAAGTAACAAACCACATGAAAACCGACATTTTAAAGTAAAAGCACTCAAATGGTATTTCTTTGTAGAATTCTATACATAATTGAAGTAATAATTACAAGGGCAAAAAAAATTTTTTTTTCAGTGTATGTTTTTACAAAATACCATAGAGCTTTTCATATTTGCATGAAAGAGAAATGTAAATCACCATGTAAAACAAAATAATATATTGATTATTCAGATTATTCTTTAGGGGCTGCACGGTGGTGTAGTGGGTAGCACTGTCGCCTCAAGGCAAGAGGATCCTGGGTTCGATTCCCGGGTCGGCCCAGGCTCCTTCTGTGTGGAGTTTGAATGTTCTCCCCTTGTAAGCGTGGGTTCTCTCTGGGTTCTCCGGCTTCCTCCCACAGTCAAAAGACATGCAGAATGGGGATAGGTTAATTGGTGACTCTAAATTGCCTGTAGGTTGTTTGTCTTTACATTTCGGCCCTGTGATAGACTGGCGACCTGTCCAGGGTGTACCCTGCCTTCGCCCAATGACAGCCCCCCTGCGACCCTGAATACAGATGGACGATGGATGGATTATTGTTAAAGAAAAGGCGAATTTAGATGAATTGACCAATCAATAACTCAATTTGAATGTAAATATTGCTCAGTAACTGAAATACATTATAACAGCACTGGCACAATTTTTGGAACTTAAACAAGATATTACAGCAGTTCACATCTTGTTCACATTCAGTTTGCAGATAAAATAGTCGAAAAGATAGTTTTGATGGTGGCTCCCAACGTCAGTTTCAGGACCTCTACATCTGATGGGTCACAAGATGATTACTAAGACATGAAATATGGGAAGAACATTTCTGCTCTCCGAATGATGACTTTTCTCTAATTATAGCTCTTTTATATTGGAATACTGAATAGTACAATAGCAGACCTCTTCAGGTCACAAAATACTAAACAATGTATGAAGTGGACATGACTGGTTTAACTGCTCACAGCATATATACAGTTACAGTTAGGGCATTTAGCAGACGCTTTTGTCCAATGGTAAATGGACCTGCATTTATATAGCGCTTACCCGTTGACACACATTCATACACTGATGGCAGAGGAGCCACCTGCCAGAGATGGAAGTAAGTCACACATATGCAAGTTTCAAGCAACTCTCAAGTCTTAACCTTCAAGTCTCAAGCAAGTCCAAAGTCATTTTTGTGAGAGTCAAGTCAGGTCATAGCTTAGGTCAAGCAAGTCACAAGTCAAGTCATAGAAATATAATAAGCTGGAAGACAACCATCTTAAAACTTCAAGAGACTGCAGCCTAAGTTTTATGTAGCCCTCCTTTGCACAAAAGGGCTAACAGATAGAGGAAGGGGATATAAGGCTAAAGAATAATTATAAATACTCACTAGGACCAGCAGGATCACAATTACTAGGAACGACTACAGGGCCAGGTGTACCAGCCGTGTACATTATTGTTTACTGTCTGGTAAACAATAATTACCAGACAGAGTACCCAACACCGTAGTTTATCTTGGGAAGGGCAGCAAACCACTTCCTTTTATTTACAACAAATGTTTCAATATGTTGCAAAAGAGACATTACTTACTTTTCTTTGTGTAGTCGGAAATGGCGGCTGAAATTTGACGTGGTGCTGGATGTGTCCGATATTTTTGCGCTGCACACCTTGCGCACGGTGAATCGTTTCTTTTGTTGAGTTGAATAGTCTCCCAATTTTATAATTTTGGGAACACCGGCTGTGACACAGTTGCACCGTTCAAACGAGTTTGAAAGTGGTGGTGCAAAAAAAAAAAAAAACTCACACCTGATTACCTAACTAGATAAGATAAGATAGCCTATAACAGGGCTATTCAATTAGTTTTGAATGAGGGCTGGTTGATGGAAATTATCCAAAATGAGGGGCCGGAAAAATATGGTTCGAAAATGATGAGCATCACATTAATAGCTACAGATACTGTAAAACACTACAACATACCTGCAGAACAACAGTGCCATGGTCAAAGTGCTAAAGGTAAGGTTTTTTTTTTTTTTTTTGGGAGGGGGGGGGGGGGGAGTTGTTGTTAGTGGGTCATGCTATGCAGAGTCAAGCGGCGTGGGTACAATCAGCACTCGAGAACAACAATATCGAAAGCAATGGACTCGGCGGTCCGTGGTCAAAACTTAAAACACATTCACAAGAATTACAAACATATCCTACACTATCGAACCTATGCCTCTACCCAGACATCAGCCTCTTACTTTGGTGGATGTGCTTGACTCCGTCCTGTGCGGGTGGCGGAGTTTCTAGGCGTGCCGGCGGCGACGTGGCTGTGGTTCGCGTGTCACGCCGTCCTCGTGCGGATCAATTGAATCCAGAAAAGAGCGGGGCTTAGAAGTTATCCTTCTCGCTGATCAACTTGGCAGAAGAAAAAAGTTTGTGTTTCTTCCTTCTGCAGGCAAACAATAAGATCAGCAATCAGCTGGCTTCAGGTGAGAGCGGGGCTTAGAAGTTATCCTTCTCGCTGGTAACTTGGACGAAGAAACAGTTTGTTTCTTCCTTCTGCAGGTAAACAGGAGATCCCGCGGTGTCTTCTCTGGTCCCTTTGTTCTGACCGCATGTGAAGGCTTCTGGCCTCTGTGTAGGCCGCTCTTTGTTCTCCTATATGCTGAGGTTCCAACAAGCTCCTGCTTCTCCATCCCAGACACACACCTGCCACACAGGGACCAGGGCGTTTGGCGTTTGACATACCGAGTGCAGTTCTGGAGCATCGAGTTCTTTGTGGATTACCAGCTTGTCAAATTGCAGCGATGTTCAGAGTTACAAAGGAGACGCATGAAACAAAGCGGTTTAAGGTATTTACACTAAATTCATGTTTTCGCATTATGAACTGCTCTCATCCATTGAGAAAGGATATTGCATTTAGTGTAGCATTACTCGATGTTAATGTGTTTTGCTTGTGCAGAAAGACTGACCTCTATTCAGCTGTGAATGATGAGGAGTTGGACCATATTATCCAGTCCACAGAAGACTATGAGGGGCCGTCAGGGACATAATTCAGAATTACCTCTCACACACACATGTGAAATGCTCTCATATACACTACTAAAACACTCACATAAACAACTGAAAAAGTATTTGCTCACACACTACTGAAACACTCTCACATACACTACTGAAACGCTTTCATACACACTACTGAAACGCTCTCACACACTACTGAAACGCTCTCACACACACTACTGAAACGCTTTCACACACTGCTAAAACGCTCTCACACACACTACTGAAACGCTCTCACACACTACTGAAACGCCTTCACACACTGCTGAAACGCTCTCACACACACTACTGAAACGCTTTCACACACTGCTGAAACGCTCTCACACACACTACTGAAACGCTCTCTACTGAAACGCTCTCACACACACTACTGAAACGCTCTCAGACACACTACTAAAACGCTAAATGCTCTAAAATGCTCTCATACATTCAAGTAAAACTCTCTCACACACACTACTAAAATGCTCTCATACATACAATAAAACTCTCTCACGCACACTGCTAAAACTCTCTCACAGACACTACTAAAATGCTCTCGTACACACTACTTCACTTTAATTTGTAAGAGGATTTTACTTGGTTATATGAGAGCATTTCAGTATAGTGTGTGAGAGGATTTTCAGTTAAACCGGAAGACATTTCAGTCAAAGCGGAAGGTGTTTCAGTAAAACCGGAAGGTCTTCGGTTCAACAAAATTGCGCTATTAACAGCCCGATTCACGTGTTGATCATCAGCCACGTTGTTTGCAACACTAATGTCTGCCCAACAGCCTGCACGTAGCCTAACTGAGGCAGCAGCGTTACTTCACACTGTACTGGCGTCAGCGGAGACCATCAGAACCTTGTCAAATGTGTTGTCGGGCAGCAACTGACGTTGCAAATCCAAGCCGCAACACGGCTGGACAGTCACATCGCGTTGCTTTTCCCCTCCCGGACAGCACAGCAGCACTGCCAACTGCAGCTCCAGTCCGGAGAGAGTGTGCGCCGCGTTATCACGCGCACCGCTTCAGCTACATCAAGGAGGAAAGGGTAATTATAAATATTGTTTTTCTAAATTATTGTTTAATCGAACATAACGCAACGTAATATGGCATGGTAGTGATCTAATAGTTAGCTGTTTGTGCCACCATTACAAACATGCAGGGGATTGAGCCCTCACTTTCTGCTCAGTTGCTGTTTATTCAGAGCTATTGTGTGTGTGTGTGTGTGTGTGTGTGTGTGTGTGTGTTTGTTTGTTTGTTGGTTTTCATCTCTCTACCGTTTAGATACACAAATACGATCGCATTTGTCAATCGTAGTATTTTATTTAGAAATTGCTTTTATTTTGAACTAAACGTACCTTCAAGGTACGTGTCCACAGGTGATTTTAAACGCGAGTGGACGCGTCGCTTCCCAGTATTGCATGCTCGGTGGGGTGCCACTAGAGGATGATTGACAGGCACCCTCCTTCATAAAATCACGCGCACACTTCATGGCTGCACCTGATTGGAGGATCGCTTTCACTGCTGTCCTGTCTGTCTCGTTTGGAAACTTTCTCTTATTTTACGAAAATAGTTCACCAAAAGATGTTTCTGAAAACATTTTAAGTGAGGAATAAGCTATGCAGTTGCTGAATCTGTCTTTATTTTAGATCGACAAGTTTCAGTTTAGAAGCGGCGAGTCGAGCCCGGTGCCTCTGATTAGCATAAAGTAGATTCGACTTCAACTTTATGCAAATGAGAAGCGGCCAACTCGCGCGCCATCTCTCGAAATTCACCGCGAGGCTACCAGAATGCATTGCACGGCTTTTCACATAGACAATGAATGGGACGCGGGGAAACACCTCTGCCTGTGGACACGTACCCTTGATTGTATGAAGGAGAGCGCCTGTCAATCATCCTCTAGTGGTAGCCCACCAAGTGTGCAATACTGGGAAGCGGCGCGTCCACTCGCATTTAAAATCGCCGCTGTGGACACGTACCTTCACACCGGCCGCGGAAGCGCCGCGAATAGGCGCGTAGCGGAGCCCACTTACTTTCGGCGCCCCTGTTAAGCGATAGTGTAGTTCACACAAGACGCGGAGCGCC
The DNA here is from genome assembly GCA_029853015.1 of Chelidonichthys spinosus. Classification (NCBI taxonomy): domain Eukaryota; kingdom Metazoa; phylum Chordata; class Actinopteri; order Perciformes; family Triglidae; genus Chelidonichthys; species Chelidonichthys spinosus. The sequence goes on along the minus strand of CM056821.1, from coordinate 16,236,424 downwards.
ACGAATAGGCGCGGCCGTCCTGCGCCGCGAAGCTGTCGTTTCAGGTACGTGTCCACAGGGGGCGATTTTAAACGCGAGTGGACGCGCCGCTTCCCAGTATTGCACGCTTGGTGGGCTGCTAGAGGAAGATTGACAGGCGCTCTGCTCCAAACAATCATACGTACAGTTCATGGCTGCACCTGAATGGATGATCGCTTTCATGTCCTGTCTGCTCCGGAGTTCACGCAGACCAACATGGCGGCTCGTTTGGAAACTTTTCTCTTATTTTACGAAAATAGTTCACCGAAAGGTGTTTCTGAAAACATTTTAAGTGAGAAATAAGCTATGCCGTTGCTGAATCTGTCTTTATTTTAGATCGACAAAATTCAGTTTAGAAGATTTTCGCGACTGTTCGCGTTCCCGAGGCGGTGAGTCGAGCCCGGCGCCTCTGATTAGCATAAAGTAGATTCACTTCAACTTTATGCAAATGAGGAGCGGCCAACTCGCGCCTTCTCTCGACAGTCGCCACGACGCTACCAGAATGCATTGCACGGACGCGTATTTCTCCACGACAGTCGAGAAGCGCTTCTGCTCAGCTGTTGTTCATTCAGAGCTTTTTTTTTCATTATGAACCCCATAAAATTAATACGCCATGTTTCTGTAACCAAGAAGTTTGTACACTTCTTTTATATATCCGTTCTCTCTGAGAGAGAGAGAGAGAGAGACACACACACACACACAGTGTGAATGGAAGTAGACAGTAGTAGTGCAGATATACCGTTGAAATACACATATTTGTTCATCTACTCTTCACATTTATTAAATGTATTGTCTCTTCCTGTTTCCCAGTGTGAGTTTAGATACACAAATATGATCGCAGTTGTCAATCGTGGTATTTTATTTTGAAAATTGCTTTTATTTAGAAAATTGACCGGATTGTCTCATGTTTCTTTGTGTGATTTCCTGCCAGAATGGACGTGTTCCCTCGCGGCCGGGCAAAAAATAGAGCAGACGCCGAAACGATCGCTTCACAGCGCGGGACGGCCGCGCCTATTCGCGGCGCTCCGCGTCTGGTGTGAACTACACTATCGCTTAACAGGGGCGCCGAAAGGAAGCGGGCTCCGCTGTGCGCCTATTCGCGGTGTGAACCAGGCGTTAGGTGCTTGTAGGTGCCAGCTAGTATTGTTTCTTGTAGCTGTTGCTATGGTAACAAACGGGAATGTGAGTCACATGGTAGTACGTCAACAGGTAGTTAAATCAGCTGTTCTTCACCTGGTGTGTGAACTGTCTCTCAGACAGTCTGAGCAGCCTCACAACAACACCAATCAGAGTAAAAGAAAAATAACACAATGTCACTGCTTGGGTTATTAGCTGCAATAAATATACACAAACCAGCTTTCCTTTGGAGATATGTTTTATTGAACAGCCAGTGCATCCAGCAGGTAAAGTTTTCCCCTGCTTAGCCTCGTGGCGACTGGCACCTGTTGTTTTTTGTTTTTGTTTTTTTGATAGTCGCTTTACAGTGCAGTTTGGACACATGACACATTCAATATTAATACACCTAATAAAATAAACCAGCAAACATCGCTCTCTCTATATATATTTGAACTAAATATTAATATTTATGGGTTAAATATAACTGATATTAATAACCATTACCCATTATTGATATAATACTGATAGGGGGTGGTGGTAAGTATTAGGTATTGTATTTCCTATAGCAGTATGACTTATATTGTACTGGCTGTTTTCATGTAGTCTGATTGTTGCATTCTTATTTCAGAGTCAGGACACAGCAGCATAACCATTACAACAAGGACGTAATACTACTCCCTAATCAAAAACAATCAAGCTGAACATATGCTCTGTATCCCTTTCTGTGCCTCACTTTCTGTTTCTCCCTCTGCCAGCTTAAGTCTCTGTTTGTCTCTCTTGACCTGTCTTTGAACGTTCGTTCCTTTGAACAATTGTTGATCATCTATCCATCGTCTACCGCTAATCCTGTTTTCAGGGTCGCAGGGGGACAGACAACCATTCATACTCACATTCACACCTACGGGACATTTAGAGCCATCAATGACCCTATCCCCATCCTGCATGTCTTTGGACTGTGGGAGGAAGCCGGAGAACCCCGAGAGAACCCATCCTTACACGGGGAGAACATGCAAACTCCACAAAGAAGGAACCCGAACCCGACCCGGGAATCAAACCCTGGACCCTCTTGCTGTGAGGCGACAGTGCGACCCACTACACCACTGTGCAGCCAGTGTTTATCATGTTCATTTATTTTTCATAAAATGTTTTACAATGTTTTATCAAAACTTTAATTCATGGAATACACTGCACAAGTGAAGAAAATGTATTAACAAACCTTAACATAACTCCAATGTTATTCACTGAAGACTGCAAAAGTGAAGATAAAATCTATTCCATGGTTCCCATCATTTTCAATGCAAATTTTCCTGCATTATTAATGACCTGAATGCCACAGAGGAAGAGGGGTCTGTTGTGTGAAGAGGCCATGGGTTTTTCCATTAATTTATGAATTCTGTTACAGCTCTTTCAATCCTTGGTAAATAAATATAATACAGACAAAATAAATGTAGTTCATTCAATGAATCCAGTACACCCTGTTCCTCCAAGTGAAAAGATGTTTATAAAGTGTCTAGATATGACTCTATTGCGTTCTACCCATAGTCTCTCAATCCTTTCGTTGTGTACTGATACACCTGTAATAACACTGTTCAATCCTCTTCTTTCCAACATAAGGGCAACATTTATATTTTCCATACCATGATCACATCTGACCCTTAAGGGCAATCCAAAGTTCTGTACTCCTCCTGGAAATAATGACAAGATGGTTGAGGCTCTGTTGTTGGACAAGCACTGTAATATATGTGTATATTTATATGTATATTTATATGTATATATATATTAGGGGTGTGAATCTTTGGCTTCACAGCGATTCGATTCAATTAACGATACAGTAGTTGGCGAATCGATTCAAGGACGATTTTTTTTTTGTAACGATTAGATTCGATTTGATTCTGTAAACCACGATTCGATTCAGTAACTTGTAACCAAAATTCTATATCCATGAAATAAACATGCAATAATGCAAGTGAGACTATCTGTATTCTACTGAAGGGGGAAAAATAACATATTTATTCTGCATAGTCCTGCATAATATTTATTGCTGAATACAAAAATGTAATTAAACATTGCTTGTTATTTTTAACATTTTCAGTAGACTATATGCTGGCAGGGGAGAGAGTGTCTTAAACGTATTTAAACATTAATCATAAGTAAGAATCACGATTCATCCAATTAAATGCATTTATATCGATTATTGGTGAAGCCAAAACGATTCATTCTATTTATTTATTTTAGCAGATCGATTTAGTGGAATCTATAGGACTGACAATCGATTCATCGATTACAGTTTTTTTCAATCGCTAACAAGCGCTTACCCATACTTCATACTTTTTCTGAACTCTTAACACAAACTCACACCTACAAAACACAATTGGCCAAATGGATCATTTTCTTCTCAAAAACACTTAAATATATACTAACTCTTCATCAGTGATGGGAATAACAGCGTTGAAATGAACGGCGTTACTAACGCCATTACTTTTTTCAGTAACGAGTAATCTAACTAATTACTTTGACTGTCACTATAACGCCGTTATCATTGCCGACACCCCGTTACTGCACGTTACTCAAGTCGCACAATGAACTTTTTTTTAACTTCATGATAGGACTCGTGCGCGTGTTGTCATGAGAGAAGGGAGGATGAGATAACCTCTCAGCAATTATTGGCTGATGTATACCGTAGATGACCAAATAATCGCCCACGTGCAAATACGCGCCTGTGCTCTAATAGCCGCCGGGGTCCGACCTCATTTGGCATAATAAACGCCGGTTCAATTAAACGCCCGGGCGTTTAAGTGTTTACCATAGTCTTGCACAGAAAACAAGTTTTTTTTTAACAGCACTTCACCGGCTCTCACCTCTTTTGTCAGTCAGCCCCTCCTCTCGCTCTCTCTCTCTCTCTCGCATGCAGGCGCGCGCACACTCACACACACAAACACAGGCGCGCTAGACTGAGGGATATAGGGATATAGATAATGCGCTAATTTACAGTGTTGAAATTACCTCGATCGTCCGTTATCATTCATAACACTGCTCTGATCAGCTCCCTGTGTCGCGGTAACACAGACAAACTGTCTTTGTATTTATTGTCTGATGTTAATAAAGATGCGTCGGGGGGGAAAAGTAGTTTTGTTCCAGTGGTGCTACAATAAAAGCAAACCTCTGTGCAGGTACTTGTCTTTGTTGTCGTGCACTCTATTCATCTGGCTTATGAAACATGCTCTGAGAAGGTGGGGGCCAGGGGGGGGGGGTTACGGGGGCGAGAAACGAAAAAGTAACGCAATAGTTACTTTTACTGGTAACTAGTTACTTTTATAGTGGAGTAACTCAGTTAGTAACTCAGTTACTTTGGGAGAAGTAACTAGTAACTATAACTAATTACTTTTTCAAAGTAACGTGCCCAACACTGCTCTTCATTTCAAAATAGAACACATTTTTCTCTGCACACACCAACTTTACCAAAACACTGGAAATCTGACTCAAAATGAAATTATTCTTTCAAAGAATAACACTCGTTTTTACTTCACAAGATTACATGCAGTCAATCAAAGTATACCAGGTTTCAAAATACTGGCTATTGTTGACATTACAACAACTGCATAGACTTTTATGCTTCAGTTTTACAGGTATTTGCATGCAAAACATGCAATCCACCGTTTTTACACTACATTTCTTGGTTGGGAACTGTATGTCTACATGGAATGTTCACATTTAAAAGCATTCCAGTAAAAAGCAAATCTGTTTTTTTCCTTTACTTTTTACTACAAGAGATACAGTAGAAATACTGTTTACAGTATGATAGAAGAGAAAAAGTTTTACAGTATTGCTTACAACAAAATAACCATGAAACACACAAGAGCATTCTGAACAAAAAAACAACAGCAAAAAGCCCAGATAAAAAGTTTGTCTTTTTCTGTTTCTGTTTCCGAAAACATCACTCCTCAAAGTCCTCCTTTTACTGTATAAGTGTCAAGGTAATAGAAAACTGAGCCACTGCCACTGAGTCTAAGCCAGACTGGAATCAGCTGTGGTTGGCCCAATTTAGCCAACATAAATCATCTGTGTGTCAATTATTCAATTGTTTATTATCAGCTGAGATATATTGTTTTTGAACTGATATCATTGCAGAAGCAGAGGTTTGATACTGTATCTAAGATTTGGAATATTGTTTTTGTTATTGTGGGATGTGTTAACATTCGTAAATAATACAAAAACAATCCATAATTTTGTTGGGAGGTTTATCTTGTCTGTTAAGAAAATGTAAGCATTGTGGAAATGTGTTCACTGACTGCATATTGTGTGAAAACGACATGAAATGTGTGAATAGTATGGCCACAGAAGACCGATGCTGTGCTAATTGTGTTTAGAGTTTTGAAAATATGACAACTGGTTGGACAAACGCTTGTTAGCGACTGAAAAAAACTGTAATCGAATTAATCGTTACACCTCTAATATATATATATATATATATATATATACACACTGAGTGTGTGCGAGAGCGTTTCAGTAGTGTGTATGAGAGCATTTCAGTAGTGTGTGTGAGCGTTTCAGTAGTGTGTATGAGAGCGTTTCAGTAGTGTGTGTGTGAGAGCGGTTCAGTAGTGTGTATGAAAGCGTTTCAGTAGTGTGTATGAAAGCGTTTCAGTAGTGTGTGTGTGAGAGCGGTTCAGTAGTGTGTATGAAAGCGTTTCAGTAGTGTGTATGAAAGCGTTTCAGTAGTGTGTGTGAGAGCGTTTCAGTAGTGTGTATGAGAGCGTTTCAGTAGTGTGTGTGAGCGTTTCAGTAGTGTGTATGAGAGCGTTTCAGTAGTGTATGTGTGAGAGCGTTTCAGTAGTGTGTATGAGAGCGTTTCAGTAGTGTGTGTAAGCAAATACTTTTTCAGTTGTTTATGTGAGTGTTTCAGTAGTATATATGAGAACATTTCACATGTGCGTGTGAGAGGTAATTCTGAATTATGTCCCTGACGGCCCCTCATAGAAGACATCCAAACACCGGCTATAAGCTAATGCGTGGTCATCTGAATGCAAGAGGTGTGCGTTTTCCAAGTGAGTATCATATGGGCATTATTTCAACGTATTTTTAATGTATTTATTATTTGAATATGAATTATACATTTGTGAGCCTAGCTAATTTAAGATAATGTTCCTGTATGTGTCCATTTGCAATGCCTCAGTCATTTTTTTAGCAGTTTTCTTGAATTCAATAGCATCAAAATATCCTATTCTAAAGTTTGGTTAAGCAACTTTATTCTTTTTCAGAAAATTAAGTGAGCTCTGGTAATTTTTGAGGCTCTGGTGATTCTGCAGTGTAGTAGTTTTACACACTTCACTCTATTGTCTTTTATTATGACACCGCTCTTCCCTCACAAAAAGTGACTCTGCAAGTATTTTTTTTCCAGTACCGGTCAAGAAGATTGAACAGGTGTTTGTCATGAAGTTGAGTGTAAGTGTATGATTATTTATTTTATTGTCCTCCCCTCAGTCTCAAGACTGCAAGAGTCTTTGCGCAGTCGATGCAGAGGGAGTCTACATGAGACATCTAAGGCTGCGTGTATTACGGCGACGGCAGTATTCTGTTCCTGACCCAAACTGTTTATGGCATATAGATGGCAACCATAAGCTCATCTGGTCAGAGATAGACAATAAACAATGCATCGTTCTATAGATGTCGTTAGAATGTTTTTTGAATAAAATGGTGCTTTTTTGTGTGTTCAAAATTGCCTGACTGGTGGAGATTTGTTGTCCATGATGGGATGGATCGATTCAGTCGTTTAGTGGTCTACCTGACTGTGGCTGGCAATAATAGAGCTAGTACGGTCTTACAAAAGCATTATCATTGCTGTTGAGCAGTATGGGCTGCCATCAAGGGTACGGTTTGATAAAGGGGGAGAGAATGCAGATGTAGCAGAATTCATGATGAGGAGCAGATGTACTGACAGGAATTCGCACATCACAGGCAGAAGCGTCCACAATCAGCGGTAAATAAATGTTACGGCAACTACATCCAGACAATGAAGTCCATCTTTTGGCACTGCACCGGATCTTCCTTCCACAAATCCAGCAAAGCCTCAACTCTTTCAGAGATACTTGGAACTTTCATTGTCTTAAGGCGAGTCCACACCGGACCGAAAATCGGCGTCTTTGAGAGAGTCGGCCTCCGTGACACGAGTCTGCTTGGTGTGGTCGCTCGAATCGGCCCACGTCGGGGTTCATTTCAGCCGATTCAAATGTGTAATCCGCCATGCGAGTCGGTGACTCTTTTACCATTCTGATTGGTGGAGGCTAGCAGCTTGACTAGCGAATCAGTGAAGCCCGGAAGTGACGATGTAAACATACCAGATAACCAGTAGAATCGAAGGTGGTCTAGAGAGGACCGCCTACTTCCGGTTTTCGTGTTTTTTGGCGCACGATACAGATTAGTGCCGCCTGTTGTTTTGGAGACATTACATCTCGCGCAAGCGCGGAACGTATGCCGTCGGCTGTAGTTCCGTAGGTGTGAACCACCCAAGTCGTTGTTCGAGTCTCCAATGCACGAGTCGGGCAGTCGGTGCGGTGTGGACCCGCCTTTAGAACCGAAAGGAATCAGTCACCACAGCAACTCTGGAGAATATACAGAGAGCAAGGCCCTATGGAGGATCCTACTGAGGTTAAAAAAAAGATCAACTTTTAAACTTTTTTGAACTGTCTGTTCCCCCAGGAATTATGGGAGAAAATATGTTACTTTAACTGAAGCCTCTTCAAAGTCTCCTGAGCTTTCAAATATCAACCTCTCAGCTGTAGTTTCTATGGTGCATAATATGCATAACTTTATTTAAAAAACCTGAATAGGCAACATATAGAAGATTGATCATGCTTGTCATCCATTCAGGTTCATGAAGACTATGGGATCGACTGGAACGGACCTCACAGACTTCACGGATACACTGTGTCAGTCCCTGAGGTTGCAATTTTGCCAGGAATTTCTGTAACTGATGCACTTGGATTATATGTAGGGACTGTGCAGGTTTTGTCAAGAATCAGAGCAGATTGATGTCCAACCCATGCTTTTATTTAGCATCTTAAAACAAGCCAGCATACACTGAAAAAAGTTTGCTTTCCTTAAAAAGAAAAAAAAGAGGTGTTTTACTTTTAAGCTCATAAATGGAGTTTATGCACAGCTCAACTACTTAATGAACTTTAACACACTCCTTTTCTTCCCGCCTCATTATTGGCCACAGAATGAATAACATGAATGTTATTTTGTTAACACAGAAAACTGAATATGCAGAACTGTTTGGTTTCAGTTAATAGAAAAACATGTGTTGAATAAAAAATAAATTGCAAACTACTGCACAGTATGTTAAATGTTTTCAAAGACACTGAACTTGTGTCAATTGACCTCACCTACTGAACAGTGCATTCAATGACATCTGCCTGAAAAACAACTTAAACAAGTCCAAATCCAGTCTGTGTACTATTTATGGCAGAGACAAGTGCTTTCTCAAAGTCAATGTAGGCTTTGAAATGAGCTGGTAGCTTTAGTGTTTCAAAACATGTGGAGGACGTAGAAAACTTCACTTTCAGTTCAGGAGGAAGCCTCTCCCAGCCAACCCAGAATGTCAGCAGCTGAGCCAGCGTGCCTGATGAAGCTAAAAGTCATAACATGGATTCAAGAAAAAATTTAGTTAACTTTAGTTGAGACATGAGACATAGAAGCATTTGTACAAGTGAAGAATATATTAGAAAAATAAGGTGTTTATACCCGTTTCAAAAAACATCCTTAGAAAACCACTGATGCGGCACGTGGATTCTATGTCAAAGTCTTCATTGTCACTGTCCTCAACTGGCCATGTGATTTTTTTCCTTAAAGAAAACATCAGTGTAATTATTTTAAAAAAGGAGAACTTATTTTGGTGAAAGAATATTCAGATCACATTCTTGGTTAATGGAAAAATAATCAACTTAGTCATTGAAAATACATTAAATAAAGCCACAAATATGACTTACCTGGGGTGTGAACGGCATTTCAGCCATTTTGGGCAAAAGAAGAGGGATAACATCTGGCCTAGATGTCAGCAGGGGCCATACCACCACATCTTTCAGACCCTTTCTCAACTGTTTAATTTGGCGCATGGTCCTTCCAATGACCTAAGAGACAGACCGACCCATATTACAAATCAAATCCTCAACCCCAATTTTACAAAAGTTGGCATAGCAGGAAACATGTAAAAAAGCACATAAAAAGTACATTTTTAAAATCCATTCAAACTGTAGTACAGAATGGGCCCTAGTTTCGTAGACCAGGCGCAGTCAGCTTTCAGCGCACCTGCGCCGCGCCAACGGGGTGTGTCCGCCTGGACTTTGCAAGTTTTGTGGATCGCGCAGGCTCGCGCAGGCACACCTCCCGTCTCGCCCACCGGCGCAAGTGGGAAAGAGGGAGGAGAAGAAGGCGTGAGTGGGAGACGAGGAGGAGACGAGGCGTGGACTGGGATTAATACAGCCGATTCAGATCTTCACCAATCAAATGAGCTCCTCTCCTCTCCTTTAATGCGTTAGGGGAGGTTCAGTGCAAGATCCGTCACTTGACAACCCGATGACAGAAGCAGCGCCGCCGCTCCCACCACGCGCATCACGCGCTGTGCGCGCGTATTATAATAACAACAATGCTGATATTATAAAAAACAGGAGAGAGAGAGGGAGATGTTTTGGTCCGAGAGGCTGAGTTTCCGTTACGCGTGCCATCCACCTTTGATCTGACGTCAAATGTGACGGGAAATTCACGTGTTGATTCAATTAGTTGCATTAAATAGTGTTTGTTGTGATTATGTATTGCATTTAAATGTGCCTGGAACTGTGGAAACCTGCCTGTGAGGTCTCGGTGACGTGTGCGCACTGCGCGCCGGTCCGCCAAACTTCCGATCCGCCAGCTGTGATTCGCATTGAATCAATGGATTTTATTTACGCCTTGCGCCTTGCGCCGAAAGTAGACCAGGTCGGAGCTGGCGAGCTTTCAGCGCAGTCTCGGCGAGGCTTTTTGCCACGAAACTTCCGCTACGCCAAGCTGAATCCGTGACGCCTCCCCCTGCTGCGCCGACACACCCATCTTGGCGCAGGCGATCCACCAAACTGCCAAACTGACGGTGCGCAAGGCTGCGCGGGTCGAAACTTGCACTGCGCCGGCTGCGCCACCCTGCGCTGGTCTACGAAACTAGGGCCCAATATATCAATCCTTAAGACATTTACACATTTTAGAATAATGTATGCTGCTATTCAGATACGTCTTTTCGTATTCTGCTTAAAACATAATTGATGGATGAATGGGAAAATTCCACTTTCTAAATTACAGCAATTGGAAGTTGCAGGGACTGCACGGTGGTGTAGTGGGTAGCACTGTCGCCTCACAGCAAGAGGGCCGTGGGTTCGGTTCCCGGTTGGGAGTTTACATGTTCTCCCTGTGTAAGCGTGGGTTCTCTCTGTGTTCTCTGGTTTCCTCCCGGTGTCCAAAGACATGCGGATAGGTTAATTGGTGACTCTAAATTGCCCGTAGGTTGTTTGTCTCTACATGTCAGCCCTGTGATAGACTGGTGACCTGTCCAGGGTGTACCCTGTCTTTGCCCAATGACAGCTGGGATTGGCTCCAGGCCACCTGTGACCCTGAATACAGGACAAGTGGACAATGGATGGAAGTTGCAGTAGTTGTATCACCTCTTTAAAGTATAATATCAAAAGGCAAATTAACAAAACCATGTGTTGTTGATCTGCCCTCAGTGTACTGTAGTGTGATTTTTTAGTAAAATATTTTTTTTTCTGACTGTCAACATTTGTGAATTTGGGTTTTGTTACATATGCCACTGTTCCATCAACACTAGCAGGAGTGAGAAATATTGTCGTACTTAAACTGTATATGCATTAAACACTGGTTTTCACCAACTTTAACATGACTATGGGCAAAGACTAAATATCAATTTTAATGTTTTCCATCTCTGTCAGTGTTGCCATAACAAGCCAGGGTTCACAACATTTCTATAATTTCATCAATTACAGCAATGAATTCTGTCACTTAACTAGCAGGAACTCACTGCATGGAGTAGAAGTTTGTTGTGTAGCCATCTCCGATTTGTTTTGGTGACTGCCGGGAGATCCCAAGACATGCAAAGATCTGAAACCTTGTCCTTCTGTTCTGGTGTAATTTCTTCATGTTCAAGCTAAAATCAAGACCATAAAAGTTATTATATTTGCCCCAACAATTCTGCAAGGCAAAGTTTTTTTTATGTTACATACCAGTTTTATGATACTCCTGATGTGCAGATCAGCACAGTCATCTGTAATAACTGCTGCCGTTTCAGGGTCCCCATTGAACAGGACATGTATTACAGCAGGACTTAATCCTGTGACACGGGGGCCATCGTGCAGAGAGGTGTGGGCCAACATCCTTCCTGCAACCCGGAAGAGGTCGCTTTCAATAAGCACCTCTGATGCTGCTGCACAACAATAACCACTGAAATACATTTAAAACTTACATCATATCAACCTTCAAAATGGTAAAAGACTTACCAAAATCGAGACTGAATCCAAGCTGGAGTTTGGATATTACAGTTGTCATAAAGTACCACATCACCCCCTCTCCGATTGCAACATCACCTGAAATAAAAATTGATAATAATGGTGGAAAAATGGCGGCTGACTAATATAGATAGCTGGATTAGGTAACATTTAACAAGCAAGACGAAAAAAATAATAAATCAAGTCAATATTCTATTGGCTGTAAGTCTAGAATAGCATCCTTAATATCAGCTATTCCAGATAACAGGAGAATATTGTGCATTTCATTTGTGGACATCAATTATATTTTTTTTGGATCCCATTTCCCATTATTTACGAACCTTCCATTCTATACAATAACTGTCACAGTGGTGAGGTTTGTCTCATCTCGGGTGTTTTGTCTTGTGAACTTCCTGCTTTATTTTGAAAATTCTAACTCCTCTCTTTTCAGGTCACTTGCCCTTCCTCATGTGTCTCCAGTCGGACGTCTCCCCTGATCCCTGATTGTCTTCACCTTTTCCCCGGTATCCCTCTGTGTTAAGTCCGCGTCTCCCGTTCTCTTGTGCCAAAGTGTTTCGTCTGTTGTTCACCTAAGCCCTTCGTCACAGCTCAAGTCTTATTAAGTATTGAAGTTCAATGTTGGTTTTTTGTTCCGTCATTCATGTGCCTCGAGTAGAGTGTATTTTGTTTGTAATCTTTCATAGTGTAGCTCAGCTCACAGATTTCGTTTGCCTTTTTGCCTTCCTCCCTTTTGGAGCGATTTTGATTTCTTTATTAATTTGTTTCATAGAGTAGCCTGAGATTTCCTCCCTTGTGAGAGAATTTTTGTTTAGCCTTTTTAGTTTCTTGTACACAGTCTTATGGTTCGCTTCTCTGAGTCTCGTCGCGTTCCCACCATTGGTGAGGTTTTCAGTCCTTGTTTTCTCTATTTTTGTGTATTCGCTAAAGAGCAAGTGTAGTCAGTTTAAGGTTTCACAGCCCATTTGTTTGTCCCTCTGTCTTGACGCTAATGAATTTCAGAATAAAGGCCTGCTGGAATTTGATTCTGCCCTGCATCTGAGTCCTCTCTTTAGTTCAGGCCTGACAACAACAATAATATAATAAAGTTATCCATTCGAGAGAGACATGTTTTTGGCATGTTACCTGGAGTTATCCTCTCAGTCTACATAAGAGGATGAAAATGACTGTATATCCATGTCAACTGACAAACATGAGACCCAACATTTTCAGAATCTTTTACAAAGCTGAGCTGACATAACAGCAAAACAGCATTCTGAACAAAAACGAAATGTGTTTCACAGTTAGAATATATTACCCAGTTGCATGTTATTGTGTGTAATTATATTTTCTTATGTAATTATATCTTGCAAGTGTTATTTTTCTGTTGACTCAGTTTATTTGACACACGCTGTTATACGAATTTTGTATAACCTCATGTCTTAAAGTTTTCTTTGTTCAGGTTACAGCTTTATGTGTTGAACTGTTTATTACTTTAGTCTCCCCATTGCTGACCTAAATGTTATCAGAGGCCTGGTAGTCATGATGTCTACTTCTCCATGAAGATTAACTGTCAATGACACATCATCTCCTGTGCCTGTAAAAGACTCAAGTCACAACAGTGATTTGAGCGCTTCCTCTGTAGCAGCCTTACACATTGTTGCACTGTAACTGCTCCTCTTGTACAAGATTAAAGTCAGACGTCGACTTTACTTATGTCTCCGATGTCCTCCTTGGGTGAATTTATTCGTTTACGGAAAAATTATTTTAACATTTGGCGCCCAACGTGGGGCCCAATATCTCTTTCTTTTCTCCAACTACCGGACCTGAACACCTTGCAAGGCGGGCCCAGCTGGAGAGGAGAGCAGTGACGGGGTCCGAACGTAGAATCTGAGGCATCAAAAAAGAAATTAGGTAGAGTATTAACCAATCAGGAAAAAAAGGGTTTACTCATTTTGTAAGGAAAATTCCTGAGTGAGGATGGTTTCCACCATTTGGTAAAATATGGTTTGAAACCAGTAGTGCAGCTAGGTTTAAAGTCCGTGGGTTTGAGGCCCAAAAAGCACCGTGTAGCTGAATCCAGGATTCTCAACTTGCCGAGAATGGTTTTACCAAATAGGATGGAAATGTTTTCTACTCATTTAGCAAGACACAGAGAACTGTGTTGACGACAGTCGACCAGTTACAAAAAAAAAGAAAGGAGGGATTCTCCTATCGGGGTAGTTTTGATTAGGAGGGAGTCTTGCTAAGTCAGTAAAAAAACGAGGTCAAGCACCTTGGGATACTGGGTCTTGAGGACAGTATAAGGTACGTCTTTGGAACGACGAGACCTACTTTGATCCGTTCCTCAAAGTACTGGGTCTTGAGGCCAGTATAAACGTCTTTGGAACGACGTGATTTACTTTGATCCCCCAGGCCGCCTGAGTTAACAAAAAAAGGAAAAGCGCTATCACTCAGGTAAGACAAACTTACTTTTTTTTGTGTATTTTTTTTTTTTTAATTGTTAAAATTGTTTGTGAATATATATACAATTTATATAGAATAAAATGGAATAGAGTGAACTAGATATAAATAATATAAAATGGGTAACAGCCATTCGTGTTGCGGCCGGAACACAGAAGCTGAGTATACGGAAGATAGAAAGGAATACAACTAGAGCAGGAGAGAAAAGAAAAAGAAACACACAAACAGACAAATTCTAATCTTTGTCTTGTTCTTTATTCTCGCCGAGAGCAACGGAGAGATGAGGACGGAGTCCCTCTGGGTCCGACGCCTGTCCCTCCCCCCAGTGGCAGAGCTAGACTTTTATCCTTGGGGTGGCCAGGGGGTGGCCAAGGCTATTTCAGGGGGTCCACAGACTATAACTGTTACGTCCCCCTTCCCTGGCGGTCAGGGAAGGTGTCCTTCCCCTGTGTGGTGGGGGGGAGGCGCTGCTTCACTACTCGGGCCATTTGGCTCTTCCCTTTCTGCAGCAGGTGCAACTGATTGACCTGATTGGCCTGGTTGGCCTATAAAAGGAGGAAGACATCCAGCCGGTGGCTCTCTCGCTGCCTGGGTGACTGAAGCTGCTGCCAAACCTCATCGTCTTCATTTTGGTTTTGTTGTACATTTTCATTACACCAGTCCATTACACATTACACATAGTTAAGCTGCCATCTACACTGATACTTAATTTCCTTGTTAGTGCCTTTTATTGTTAAATAAATATACCAAAAACTTGTCACTGCGTGTCTCCCAGTTTGTTATGCCATGCTTGAGCCATGTGGTCATAACAAATTGGGTGCTCGTCCGGGATAGGTTTTGCTAAGGTTTTTTTTCATATCTTTCCAAGGCCTGTATAGTTAGTTTGAGAGTGTTATTGTTGGGAGACTCGCAGTGTTTGAGTAGTTGGTTATTTGTTAGTTTTGCTTGGTTGTATATTTGGTTAATTGGTAGTTTTGATCTTTTGTTGTTTGAATATGGGTTATTGAGTTGGCCTGTTGATTGATTTAATTGATTTGTTTGGCTTGCAGCTTGCAGCAAGGGAGAGCCTGTGAGAGGGATTAGTGGCAGTTTTCCTTCCTTTCTGGTGACCTGGTTGCCGGTTATGATCCTCAGCTGGTCGGTGAGTAGTATGGGATTGTTTGCACCTTAAATGTCATTGAAGCCAGTGGGTTAGTTATGAGCTAAGTGAACCCCCGTGTAGGAGTAGAGCGTTTATCGCTGTTTTTTTTTTGTTTGGTTTTGTTTGTTGTTTTTGGGTGTGTCGAACGCGCTGGGGTTGCTAGCAACCAAATTGCATGAGGGCACACCGAAGACTAGTTGGTAGCTAGTTAGGGACTTCTACTTCCAGTTAGATACGGGGCAGCTCTGATAATTATCCCTTCTGTGCTTTTGGTGATATATCACGCTACTCACCGTTCTGAGTCGAGGCATTATAGCTGATAACAGGTTATTGGTACTACTGATTAAGCATTTGTGGACCGTTGATTGGCTTACAGTAGGATGGATCTTTTTAAGGAGTTTGTGGCCAGTCCATCAGTCGAGTTGCTTGAAAGATTGAAAGTTGAAGAATTGTGGCGGGTCGTCACCCATTATAGCCTTACCCCCGATGTTATGCAGGGTCGGTCTAAGAAAAAGGAGGTGTTTGCTGCAGTACATATGGGGTTAATTGACCAGGGCGTGTTAGAAGATGACGAAACATCTAGCCCAGGTGGTTCACCCATTAAAGGGGCAGGGGCTGGATTTGTCTCAGTGGGTACGGGTCTATCCTTTGCAGAGCAAAAAGAACTGTTAGCCATGCAGATGGAGTTTCAGGCCCGAGAATGCCAGAAAGAAAGGGAGGTGCGTCTTGAGCTAGAGAGGTTGCGCCAGGCAAGACCTGATGCTGTTGATGCAAGGTCTAGGGACAGCTTGGGTGATATGGTCCGTCTGATGCCGAAATTTAATGAGAGGGATCCTGATGTATTTTTCTCATTATTTGAAAGTCTGGCAGAGGAGAGAAGTTGGACAGTTACAGACCGCACTGCACTGATTCAGAGTGTGCTTCCGCCGAAGGCTCAAGAGGCCTACTTAGCACTTGACCCTGTAGAGAGGAAAGTGTATACTAAGGTAAAGGATGCCATACTTCTGTCTTATGAGCTGTGTGCAGAAGCCTATCGATTGCGCTTCAGGAATTGGAGAAAAACTGAGACGCAGACATATGTGGAGGTGACGAGGGAGATGGTAAGCCACTTTAAACGTTGGCGTGAGGCAGAAAGGGTCACTACTCTCGATGAATTGTGTGAAGTGTTGTTACTAGAACAGTTCAAGAATGTCACACCTGAGCGCATTGTAAATCATCTCAATGAGCGTAAACCAAAAACCGCCCTTGAAGCGGCCAGGTGGGCAGATGAGTTTGTGTTAACTACCAAAGTTCCATCTGAGTCACGTGGTCATAGCGGGAGAGGTTCTAGTTTCTTAGCCCCGTACCCTAGTGGGAACTTGGGATTCTCTGCTCCTAACCCACAATATGGAAAAGTTCGTTCCAGCAAGGGTGATTTTAACTCCACATGCAACTATTGCTTGGGGAAAGGACATTGGAAATTGAACTGTCCTGTGCTGAAAAGTAAAAGAAATGATGGGAAGGGTTTATCTGGGGGTACTAGTAGACCTCATGCCCTGGCAGTTCCGGTTGGTGGAGGACAGGGGGCACTAGGCCTAGATGCAGAGAATATGTGTCCTGAAAAACCGGCCATGGTGGGGTCTGTTGTGCCAAGCCTTCCTGGCATCTCGGAAGGTTCTAGCTTGCTATGGGCAGATATGGTTCCGCCTGATTACAGTGAGTTCATCAGGGAAGGTTTTGTCTCATTGGTGGGTAGGTCACAGAAAGTACCTGTAAAGATTTTGCGGGACACCGGGGGTTCAGCATCATTCATCCTAGACTCGGTGTTGGATTTTTCTGAGGAGTCAAGTCTGGGGAGGAGTGTTTTGATCCAAGACATGGGGATGCATACTTGGCCGGCTCCCTTACACAGAATCGAACTTGACCATGAGCTGGTAAAAGGAGAAGTGGCAATAGCACTGAAATCAAAGATGCCTGTAGAAGGAGTGTCTGTCGTTCTAGGAAACGATTTAGCTAAAGGGTGGGTTTGGGGAGGTGTTCCGCCTCCTGTGGTGACTTCTGGGCCAACTATCTCCACTGTGCCAGACCGTAGTGAGGAGTTTCCAGAGGTTTTTACTGCTTGCGTAGTAACTCGTTCGATGAGTGGGACAGGGCCGGAAAGGGGGATTAAAGAGTCTGGAAGATTTAAAAATGCTGTGTCTCAACTTCCTGATCTGCCTCTTGCCCTGTCCAAGAGTGAGCTGATTATAGCCCAGCAGGAGGATCCTGAGCTGAAGGGACTGTTCAGTGAGGTAAAGCCAACAGACGAGATGGAGAGTTTAGCCTGTGGGTACTTTCTACTGGATGACATGCTGGTCCGTAAGTGGCTTCCTCATGATGACTGTTCGGTAGGTGATCTCGTACTTCAGGTAGTTGTGCCTGCCAAGTTTAGAGAAGTAATTTTGGAGACAGCCCACGGTGAGGTGGCTGGACACATGGGGGTTAGGAAGACTTGTAACCGATTGCTGCGTTACTTCTTCTGGCCCAGGTTAAAGAAAGAGGTTACCAGGTTCATTAAGACTTGTCATACCTGCCAGATCACAGGCAAGCCTAACCAGACTATCAAACCTGCACCTCTTTACCCCATTCCAGCAGTAAGTGAGCCATTCCAGCACCTCATCATCGACTGTGTGGGGCCGCTCCCTCCATCCAAGTCGGGGTGCATCTATCTGTTGACGGTAATGTGTCAGACCACACGTTACCCCGCTGTGTACCCTCTCCGCTCCATCACCACACGATCGATTGTTAAGGCTTTATCACAGTTCATATCCTACTTTGGAATTCCTCGGGTCATACAGAGTGACCAAGGATCCAACTTTACGTCACGAATGTTTGCAGAGGTTTTGAGCCAGCTGAAGGTCAAGCACAACAAAGCTAGTGCTTACCATGCTCAGAGTCAGGGAGCACTGGAAAGGTTCCACCAAACCCTGAAGTCGCTTATGCGTTCATACTGTACTGAGCTTAAGGGGGATTGGGAGGAAGGGCTGCCTTGGCTTATGTTGTCAGCCAGGGAGGTGGTGCAGGAGAGCACAGGGTTTAGCCCCAGTGAGTTGGTGTTCGCACACAAAGTGAGGGGTCCCCTTTCAGTTTTGCAGGATGGCCTAAAAGTTGCAGAGCCGCCTGTCAACCTGATTGATTATGTGAACGGTTTTCATCGTAGACTACATCTGGCGGTTAAGATGGCGGGTGATCATCTGACAGCCGTCCAGAGTAAGATGAAGCGGTACTATGACCGCAGAACAGAGCCTCGAGTGTTCTGTCCTGGAGACCAGGTGTTGGCATTGCTGCCTATCCTTGGTTCGCCATTCCAGGCCAAGTTCACTGGACCGTACACTGTGGTCCGACAGGTCTCTGAACAGAACTATCTGGTTGATACTCCAGACCGTAAAAAGTCAACACAACTGTGTCATGTGAACTTGCTGAAAACTTACTATGCCCGTATATCTGTGCCAGGAGCGGATGTGGTTCAGGAGGTTAAGCCTGCTATGTTGACTACCATAGCTCACATGCTCCCGGCATCTGTTTCAGTAGGGGAAACGGGGGATGAGGAAGAGGCGGATGTGAGAGGGCCTGGGGATGGCGTGCTGCATCCTCGGCTCAAAAACTCAGAAACGCTTGCAGATTTAAGGGGTCTATTCTGCCACTTGTCAGAAGAACAAGGCAGGGATCTGTCGGGACTGGTGGCTGCTTTCCCTTCCCTGTTTTCTGATACTCCTTCCTGTACCCACTTAGTGCAGCATGACATCGATGTTGGGGATGCAAAGCCAATTCGGCAAAGGTTCTACAGAGTTCCTCTGGAGAAGCGCCGCCGCATGGACGCTGAGGTTCAGTATCTGCTAGATAATGAGCTGGCTGTGCCTTCAAATTCCAGTTGGGCCTCTCCATGCCTACTGGTGGGAAAATCAGACATGACAGACAGGTTTTGCACAGACTACCGAAGGGTAAACGAAGTGACTAAACCTGATTCTTTTCCCTTACAGAGGATGGAGGATTGCATGGATGCGGTAGGATCTGCCAGGTTTGTGAGTAAATTTGACCTATTAAAAGGATACTGGCAGGTCCCGCTGACGCCACGTGCCCAAGAGATCGCTGCTTTCATTACGTCATCGGGGCTGTATTCCTACAGGGTCATGAGTTTTGGGCTCCGAAATGCGCCTGCCACTTTTCAGCGTCTGATGAACCAAGTAGTGGCAGGGCTGGAGGGCGTAGCTGTTTATTTAGATGATGTCGTAGTATACAGTGACACTTGGGAACAGCACAGGGATCGAGTCCATGCATTGTTTGTTCGTCTCCAAGACGCTAACCTCACAGTTAACGTGGCTAAATGTGAATTTGCCAGGGCCACTGTTGCGTACCTGGGGAAGGTTGTGGGACAAGGACAGGTCAAGCCAGTAAGGGCCAAAGTCCGTGCTATCGACAAGTTTCCACCGCCTGTCTCCAAGACTGAGCTTAGACGATTTTTGGGTATGGTTGGCTACTATAGAAGCTTTTGCCCTAATTTTTCTTCAGTGGTCGCCCCATTGACCGGCCTACTACAGCAGAAGGTCAAGTTTGAATGGTCTCTGGCCTGTCGGCAGGCTTTTGGCCAAGTGAAGATGCTGTTGAGTACAGCTCCTGTCCTGGCAGCGCCTCACCTAGATCAGCCATTCCAGTTGCAGGTGGACGCCAGTCAGGTTGGGGCTGGGGGTGTCCTGATGCAGAGTGATGATCAGGGAGTGGTTAGACCGGTCAGCTTCTTTTCTAAGAAGTTCAACCGTCATCAACTGAACTACTCTACAATAGAGAAGGAGGCGCTGGCGTTGGTGTGGGCTCTGCAGCATTTTGATGTGTACGTGGGAGGTGGGGTCCATCCGGTGGTTGTGTATTCAGACCATAACCCTCTAACCTTCCTCCACTCTCTGCAGAGTCCAAGCCAGAGGTTAATGAGGTGGACACTCTTTTTACAGCCCTATAACTTGAGCATCAGACACATTCGTGGCGTGGACAACTTAATAGCCGATGCGCTGTCGCGGGCGCCAGAAGGGTTCAAGTAAACCAGTTCCCCTGACCGATCCCATTTAACATTTTGCCTTTCCTCCCTTTGACATAAATATTGTTTAATTTCTTTGTTGCCGCAGCCTTGTTTACAGAGGCCGTATGTTGGGCCTCTGTTTTAAGGGGGAGGGTGTTACGTCCCCCTTCCCTGGCGGTCAGGGAAGGTGTCCTTCCCCTGTGTGGTGGGGGGGAGGCGCTGCTTCACTACTCGGGCCATTTGGCTCTTCCCTTTCTGCAGCAGGTGCAACTGATTGACCTGATTGGCCTGGTTGGCCTATAAAAGGAGGAAGACATCCAGCCGGTGGCTCTCTCGCTGCCTGGGTGACTGAAGCTGCTGCCAAACCTCATCGTCTTCATTTTGGTTTTGTTGTACATTTTCATTACACCAGTCCATTACACATTACACATAGTTAAGCTGCCATCTACACTGATACTTAATTTCCTTGTTAGTGCCTTTTATTGTTAAATAAATATACCAAAAACTTGTCACTGCGTGTCTCCCAGTTTGTTATGCCATGCTTGAGCCATGTGGTCATAACATAACAATGAATTTGTTTCATGACTTATGAATTGCAATCGGAGTGTCAAATGTTGAAATGTACATACTAAGCACACAGGAGATGAGATTTATGTATTTATAATTTGCAGTTTATTAACAATGCAGAAAATGTAAAACACAACTTGGCAACAATTTTTCAATAATTAATTAATAATAACTTATTTTTACAAAAATGGTGAAAATGCACCAACACATTCATAGTTACTCACACAAACATCTCTCTCTGTCTCTCTCCCTCCCTCTCCAATATATCAACACACAGGCACACACACAGGCATCAATATATCAAACACAACTTGGCAACAATTTTTCAATAATTCATTAATAATAACTATTTTTTACAAAAATGGTGAAAATGCACCAACACATTCATAGTTACTCACACCTCTCTCTCCCTCCCCCCCTCCCTCTCCCTCTCCCTCTCTCTCTCTCCCTCTCCCTCTTTTATATCAACACAAAGGCACACACACACAGGCATCAATATCAACACACAGGCACACACAGGCATCAATATATTAAACACAACTTGGCAACAAAGTTTCAGGTAAGTAGACCTACCACTGGGTCCTCTCGGATGAGCAAAATTAGTGCTGGAGACAGGTGGCTCTGGGTCTGGCTCTTGTTGCTCATCGACATCCTCATTAGAGTCAGAGGCCTCCGTGTCCTCCTTCGATGGAACTACATTGTATAGTGTAATCAAAATAAAAATGCAACCACCATTAAAAAACAACACTCATCAGTAACCAACATTTCAAAATATCTAAAACTAAACTTAATTACTGAACTGAGCATGTGACTGTTTCTGTCTATGCTCTGACCTGGTGATGATGGGCTGTGCTGTGTTGTGCATTCTCTCTCCCGACTAGTCCCAGGAAGGGAGATGCCATCTTTGTCTTCTGTGTCCTCCCTCAATGGAACTACATTGTATAAAAATAAAAATATTAGTGTAAGCAAAATAAACATACAACCACCATCAAAAAACAACACACACAGCAGATTGAGAGAACGATGTTTGCTAAAACTGGACATTGGGTGAGAGACTGCAGGTCTGGAGGAGGACGAGGAGGAGGGAACAGAGGCGGACACAGAGGATTCAGGCGGAACCGAGACTCATCTCCCCGGCACCGAGAATCACCAACGACTATCTCAGCAGACTGGTCGTAATGACACACACACACACAGCCCACAGAGTCTCCGCACACACACACCCACACACAGGGAGCAGACACAGAGGCAGATAAAGTCCTTTCAGTTGTAACAATAGACGTCTTGTTAAACTTAAGAGAGAAACTGTTACATTAAAAGTAAACAATTGCAAAATAAAATTCCTGTGCGTCTAATTAGATCAAGGTCAGACGGACTTAGAGTTAAATCAGCCACATGTGATAATCGAACCAATGTGCGACCCAGTGTGGATCGAGGATCCTAACACCAAAAGAAAAGTACACACATCGATGGCAATCTCAAAACTATGCCCAGTTAACTTATTGGGGAGTTAGCTTTTCACCCAAATTGGAGATTTACATCATGCAGCTAAATTGGGTAACAAACGGTAAAAAGGCTGTTCATCTAAAAGGGGGGGAACAAACAAAACGTGGCAGAAGGATACCAATTAACTGAAGAAGAAGAACATCAGTAAGCAGGTGTTCCACTAATATTATGGTCAACTGGGTCTGCAGATGTGGGTAAGATTATTTGGACACAGGAGGCAGAACAGGCCTTTAAACAACTAAAACAGGTTTTAGTGAGCACATCAGTATTAGCACTCCCAGACTACAAAAAAAACCTTTCATCCAAACGTGACGCGAGACAAGGATTCATGGCCAGCGTTCTAACACAGCCTTTTGGACAAAAACTACGACCGATAGCTTACTACCCTTCTAAACTTGATCCCATAGCAAGAGCTGTGCCTCCATGCTTGCAGGCAGTGCTTGCTGTACAAAGTTCAGCTTCACTCGTGTTATTTCATCCATTGACATTGAAGGTTTCACATGCGATTTCTGTACTTCTGATGCAAAACAAAATAGCTTTGATGTCACCAGCACGGCATCTCAACTGTATGACAATACTAATGGTGCAGCCACATTTGACAATCGAACGCTGTAACACATTGAATCCATCTACACTTTTGCCACACGAACAGGACGGTGATAAACATGACTGCTTAGCTAAAACTGAGGAGATTGTTTTACCAAGAGCAGACCTGACTGATACACCACTCACACATCCAGATATAACAATGTTTGTTGATGGTATGCGTTCTCCACACTGCATGTTTTCGCACAATAGTGGAAAAACAGAGGCATGGTAACATCTAAAGGCAAATCTATTCAACACAAAGATTTGATTCTAACTTTATTGGATGCTATTCTCCTACCAAAAGCAGTTGCAGTTTGTAAATGTGCAGCACACACCAGCGGGACTGATCCAGTTTCACGAGGAAACCGCAAAGCAGACGAAGAAGCTAAACGCGCAGCGACAGAGGGACGGGGCTCAGATTACATTTGTGTAGCTGATACTGACACAGAGCACATTGACCATGATATCTTGAAGGACATGCAGGCTACAACACCAGACACTGAGAAATCACTGTGGCGCGACAAAGGAGCAAAACAAACAGATGACAACATCTGGAGATGACCTGAGGGTAAGCCCATCCTTCCTAAAACCCTCTATCGATTTGCGGCTATTTTGAGCCATGGGATTACCCATGTCTCAACAGGAGGGATGGTGACAATGATTAGTAAATGTTTTACAACATATGGATTCCAAAATTACTCTAAAAATATTTGTGCATCCTGTTTGATTTGTTCCAAGCACAATTCGCAGGGAAGAATGAGACCTAAAAGAGGAGCGTTCCCGAAAGCTGAATATCCTTTCCAAACAATATGCATGGACTTCATCGAACTAAACAAATCAGAGGGGAAGAAATACTGTCTAGTAATAGGAGATATGTTTTCAAAATGGCCACAAACGACGCTATAGTGGTGGCAAATATCCTTGCTACTATTATTGCACTAAGATTCGGATTCCCAGAAACAATTTATTGTTAGTGTGAACGGTCCACATTTCAGAAACCAAGTCATGGCTAAATTATCAGAAATGTCTAACATTCAACTAAAAGTTTCATTGCAGTTATCACTGGTCATCTCCTCGCTGGGAAGGTCCATATCAGGTTCTGCTATCTACACCGACAGCAGTCCACATCGCTGAGAGAGGAACGTGGGTTCATCGGACACACTGTAAGAGAGCATACAGCACTCCAGAGGAGACAGATAAGTAAAAGCACCACACCATGGCCGACAGACCATGGCATCCGTTTCGAAGGACGGGATGTGGTATGAGAGGAACATTGTGTCTAATCAGTCTGATAGAAGTGATAGTGGTTATTCCGATACTCTGGGTACATGAACGTCAGTCTCAACAATCGAATGGCAACAACAATCGCATCGCAGCTGAATCACTGATTGTAAATTCGACACTAGCCAATACAACGGTAGCTAATTCAACACCAGCTAAATTGAGAGCTAAAAGAGAAATTGGACCGCAAATTGTATAACTTTGTGTCTCTACCCGCCGACAGGAACTGCACCACTGTACACCAATTGTTTCCCCCTGTGCCAACTCACACGCGGCCACCCTGGTTTGAGCCATATGACGACAACTACACCTGTCTGTCTAGAGAAGTAGTGTAGGAACTTTGGCTCCCTGTAATCTAACCCTGAAGTTATCAGCAGGAGACTGGGGTGTGCAGAATGCGTGGGTGAGAAGACAACTTGTGACCAGGGCGGACATCTGGTGGTTCTGCGTTGGTAAGACACTTAGAACAACATTACCAATTGTTTGGATTAACTATTTGTATTATAACCAACAAAGGTTCATCAATTATGTCAGAGACAGCATCAAGGGGTTGTCTTCACAATTAGATAGGACTAGTCTCATGGCATGGCAGAAACGGCTGGCGCTGGACATGCTGCTGGCCGAGAAGGGAGGCGTGTGTAAGATGTTTGGGGATATGTGTTGCACTTTCTTTCTTTTTTTTTTTTATTCAATGCAAGGTACAGTACACATATGAAGCATCCATTACACTTGTTAAAGGAAATAAATGTAAAGAACAAAGTCTAACAGTGGCGTACTAAGTATTGTCAGAACCTCACAGAGAACAGAAGAAACATAAGAAACATAAGAACTGGGATGTATATTAGAAAAACACAGGTTGATTAGAGAATATCAACACATATGGGAGGTTGAACTAGCAGTAGTAGGCCTATATTCTTTTTGTGTGTTCAGATAAGGAAAGACCCCAAAGTTTTGTTGTTTAATAAGGATCATTCTGTCGTGTCCCTTCAGTTAGGTCGTCTTTTTTCAACAAAGGAGATCCACTTTGACCATATTTTATTAAATCTGTCCATCTGTAGATTAAGTGAGTGTGTGATTTTTTCCATTCGATATATGTCGTCAATCGTGTCCATCCATTCACTCACTGTAGGAGGTTCGGGGTGAAGCCAGTGTCTGGTGATATTTTTCTTAGCTACAGTTACCATAATTATAAAAAGATATCTGTTGTTTCCAGTAATAAAATCTGATTTGCCTAAGATAAAGGTTTCAAATTGGTTGGGTATCTTTATATGAAATATCTCCTCCATTGTTTTGTGAACATCTGACCAAAAATTCTGCAACCCTGGGCATTTCCAAAATATATGCCAATGATTTGCATCTCGACCTCCACATCCTCTCCAGCATATGGGGTCTTCCCCTGAGTAATGAATTTTCATCTTTGGAGTAGTGAAAAATCTTATCAAACACTTCCACGCAAATTCCCTCCATGTGTGTGCACTTGTGCATCTCCACAGGATTTCACAGTAGTTAAGCCATTCTTCTTTGGTTATGTCAAGTTGTCCTTCTTTTTCCCATTTATTTTTGATGTATTCTGTGGTGTATGGTCTTTTTGTTAGGAGGCCTTTGTACAACCTTGAGATGGCGCCTTTAATTGATTCATTTGAGTATGACCTCAAGAATTCTTTTAATATTGCATCTTCCAGGTCTACGGGAAGTGCTTTGTTGCATTTATCAAAATAATTACGAAGTTGCAAGAATCTGTAAAAGTCCTGCTGTTCTAAGGAGAATTCTCTTCTTAGCGTTTGGAAGTCTTTTAGTATTCCTTTATTTGTGAGTGAGTAGAATGTTGAGATCCCTTTGCTTGTCCAGGTTTTAAATCTGAGGTCTAATTGGTTTGGTTTGAAGTCAAGATCATATGCAATCCATCTGATGAACCATAATTTATCCAGTAATTTATAATCTGTTTGGATTGTGTTCCAGATTTTAAGTTGGAACTTCAGCCATGGGTTTTTTAGTTTACTTATTGTTTGATTTATTTCCTTATTACCTAACACTGCTTGAATTGGGGAATCCTTAATTAAGGTCTTTTCTATATCCTTCCATCTTGCGTTATATTCCTGATTACATAAATTTAATAATGGCTTGATCTGAGTTGAGTAAAAGTAATTTCTTAGATGTGGGACTGCCATTCCACCTTCTTTTTTGGGGAGTTGGTTTTTTCCCTTGCCAGATGAATCTTGAGAGAATTTTGTCCCACTCATTAAATTGTTGGGATTTAATTTCGACGGGGAGAGCTTGAAACAGATATAAAATCCTAGGAAGGATGTTCATTTTAATTGCTTCTATTCTTTGTGTTAAACTCATAAATGGATTTGAGTTCCATCTTGCAATATCTATTTTTAATTTGTTTATAAGGTATATAGGGTCATAGTTTATTTTTTTAGTTGTGGTTATATCTTTTGGCAATAATATTCCACGATATTTTTTGCTTCTTGGTCCCATTTCATATGGAATCTCTTTTGGAACTCTATTGGTGGGTTGTAATTAAGTTTTAAAATGTGTTTTTTTTGGATATTTAGCTTGTATCCTGCATATTTACCATACTGTTCTAGTAATTTAAATAATTCGGGGAGAGATTTAGATGGTTCAGTTAGGTACACCAAGATGTCGTCTGCGTACAGCGCCACCTTGTGTTTGTCATTACTTATGTTAATTCCTTTGATGTTGTCTGTCTGCCTGATCCATTGGGCTAGCGGCTCTATGAAGAGAGCAAAAAGAAGAGGTGACATTCCACAACCTTGTCTTGTACCTCGTTCTAATTTAATGGTCTTTGATAGATGCCCATTTATTTTAACTCTGGCAGTAGGGTTGTTATATAATGAATTAATTGCATTAACAAAACTCTTGTGAAAGCCGAATTTCTCAAGGACCAGGTATAACTCACTGAGTCGAAGGCCTTCTCTGCGCCCAAACTGACGAGTAAAGCCTGTAATTTTTGTTCTTGAATATGGCTTAATACATGTAGTGATCGTATTATATTATCGTGTGTTTGTCTCTGTGGAACAAATCCGGTCTGATCTGTATGGATGAGCTGGGGTAGAACCTTTTCAACTCGTCTTGCGAGAATCGATGTGTATAGTTTGTAATCGATATTGAGAATTGAGATTGGTCTGAAC
Organism: Chelidonichthys spinosus; assembly: GCA_029853015.1. Lineage (NCBI taxonomy): Eukaryota > Metazoa > Chordata > Actinopteri > Perciformes > Triglidae > Chelidonichthys > Chelidonichthys spinosus. The sequence goes on along the minus strand of CM056821.1, from coordinate 16,209,043 downwards.
AAGCTGCATTCTAATCTATCTTTTCCCTCTTTGGGTATGACTGTTATAGTGGCCTCCTTCCATGTTGGTGGGATTTTTCCTTCTTTTAAAGCTTTATTGAATATGTGAAGGAGATATGGTTTTAGTTCGGTCCTGAAGGCTTTGTACCACCTGGTCCAGGTGACTTGTTGGTTTTTAGCCTTCAAATGGCTTTGTCTAATTCTTGTTCTGTTATTTCTGCCGTTAATTCGTTATTTTGCTCTTCTTTTAAGATAGGTAGGTTAAGAGAGTTTAAAAATGTTCTAGTATTTTGTTCTTCCTCTAATCGTGATTGGGAGTACAGTTCTTTGTAATATTTTTGAAAGGCTGATTGTATTTCTTCTCTTTTATATACCAGATCCTTTGTAATTGGATCCCTGATTTTGTGAATAGTGCTATCTGCTTTCTGTTTTTGTAGTTTTCTTGCTAACAGCTTTGCGAACTTTGAGCACGTCTCATAGTATTTTTGTTTTGTGAAGAACATTTTTTTTTGCGTTTCTTGGGTGTACCAGGTGTTTATCGCCTTCCTGGTTTCTTTTAGTTGTAACTCAATATTCTGATTTAAGTCCTTTTTGTGTTTTGTTTCAAGCTCTTCCAGTTCTCTAGTTAATTTTGCTAGACTTTCTTGTCTTTCTTTCTTTTTTTTTGCACAATATGAGATTATTTTCCCCCTGAAGACAGCTTTAAGTGTATCCCATACTATTTCTGAGGTAACTTCATTATTGTTGTTTTCTTGTAAAAACTGTTCTATTTCTCTTTTTATTTGTGTTTTCAATTGCTGATCATTAAGGATACTGGAGTTTAGTTTCCATAATGTATTTCTTAGGCTGTTGTTTATTTGAATTGTTAACAGGATAGGGGCATGATCTGATAAGTCAATATTTCCATGTTCACACTGCTGTACTCTATGGCGGTCCCTCTTATGAATAAAAAAGTAATCAATTTTCGAGTACACATCGTGTGGGTTAGAATAATGAGTGTAGTCTCGTTCTGATGGGTGAACATCTCGCCATAGGTCAATCACCCCAAGTTCTGACATGAGAATCTTAATTTTTTTATGGGTTGAGGTTTGTTTAAACATTTTGGAAGAGTCTAGCCTTGGGTTAATTTGAATGTTCCAATCCCCTAGACAAATAAGAATGCCTGTTGCTTCTGACATTAAGTCAAATATTTTCCTATAGATTGCTATATTACTGCCGGGGGGGGATATAAACGTTCAGTATCGAAACTTCAGTGTCCTCTATTTTCCCTGACCAGTGAGTATCTCCCTTCTTTATCTTTAATCTCCAGGGTCTTCTCAAAGGGGAGTCTTTGAGATATTAGGGTGGCTACACCTCTTCTATGACCAGATTTGTATGATGAGTGGAACACTTTTGAAAAACCCAGCCTCCCCAATTTCTCATGTTCTGTTGAGCTCAGGTGCGTTTCTTGTAACAATGCAATGTGTGCTTTTTCTTTTTTCAGTTTACTCAGAATCTTACTTCTTTTCACTGGATTCAGGATTCCGTTTATATTATATAAAATAATCTTAATATTTTGGTTGTCTGTCATTTATTTTGCAGGTTATTTGTGTCGTCTTTCTCCCTGTGTTGTGCTGTGTTTTTTAAGACCTTAAACATCCCCAAAACATTCATGAACTTAGTGAACAAAACTTTGTACAAATGTAAAAATAACTTACATCTAAATGAGTCTTCTTTATTTACTTTGGTGTTTGTTGCCTCCATCGATGAGGCTCGATCGGATCGAGCCTTTCGGGTGCTTCTGGTGTTTAAGCACTCCTTGAGGGAAAGTCCTCTCCTCACAGAGAGAGGGGCCCTGGAAGATGGGCTCATGTCTTTGACATGCCTTTTGCGTTTCCGTGTCCCAATAGTGTTGTATAGATAGCTATAGGAGACCTTGATTAGTTACCGTAAGTGTTTGTTTTTTAGATTTGTTTTTTCCTGATAAATCCCTTAATTCAAGACTTAGAAGCTTAAACCGCGACCCAATTTCTCAGTTTATGTAGTATCTGAGTCTTACAACATGGGTTGATCCTTCAGAGTTCAAAATCAAAATAATTAACTAAACTTAGAAGAGACTGGTCCCATTTAGTCCCGTGTTATGTATTCGTCTTTTTTCTTTTTTATATGTCTCAGATCCAGGTTAAGTCCTTTGGAGTTCAAGATCAAGTCAAAATTACAGAGGGAGAGGGAAAGTAAGGAATAAAATAAATAAATAAATAAATAAAATAAAAATAAAGGGGGGCAGTATGGGGGATAAAAACAAACAAAAACAAAACTCAATTCCAAATCAAAGTAAATTAAATGTGTCCCCCTTCACTTAAAACTGACTGGTCGCTTGCCGTCTCTTTCTTCCCCTTTCTCTTTCTCCTCCCTCCATCTCTCCCCCTCTTAGCTTAAGTTATGTTTTACATATCTTAATTCCTGGTAAACTCTTTCTGAGACCAAAATCAAATAATCTGCTATATGAAACTAAATAAACATAAGTTACTTATCTGGGATCATATGAGTACAAGTCATCGTTGGGGTTCACTTTGTTAAGTATGTGTGTGTTTAAACTGCTGTAGCTTCTCTTTGTAAGATCTGTGGGAGGGATGTCGTTGTGCTCCTGCGTTCGCGTCTAATGTTCCCCTCGGGTCTCCGGCCATCTGCCATGATGAAAGGAGTTGCAGCTCCCGGTGATCTGTGTCGATTGGGGCCGTGATGACGGTGACAGGGAGACCTCGTTTCGCCATGTCTGCTGTGGCGTCCCCTGCGTTCTGATATGTCTCTGTGCCGTCGTCGTAGTGGACCCGTAGCTTGGCCGGATAGGGGGTTTGAAATTTAATTTTTCTCTCCCTCAAGATCTTTTTCGCTTCAGTGTACTCATAACGTTTCTTAAGCACCGCGGTCGGGTAGTCGTGATCCACGAAGAAGCGGGTTTTTCTGCCAAGCTCTACGGATAACTTCTTCCTTGACTCTGTAACTCGTGAACTTTGCGATTATGGACCGGGGTCTCGCCTGTGGTTCCTCCGGTGCAGGTGCTTGGCTCCGGTGTGCTCGTTCGATCTTGAGTCCACGGATATCCAGTGTATCACTCAGAAGTTTCTCCAGAAAGGCGCACATGTTGTCTCCCTCCTCCTTCTCAGGTATGCCGTGTATCCGGAGATTATCCCGGCGGGCTCGCCCCTCCTGGTCCGTTAGCTTAACCTCCATGCTAGCCTGGCATTTCATTAGCTTTTTCATTAGCGTAGCCATGGCCTGCATTGCTGTCTCAGTTTCTCCGATCCTACCCTCAGCCTCATCCAGTCTGTTGTTGGTGCTGTGCAATTCCTGCTTAATCTCCACGAGTTGTTGTTTGTTGTCCCGTCTGAAGTCCTTTATCTCGCTTAGGATGGAGTGCAGGGTTGTGTCTTCTGCTTCGTTTTCCTCGTGTAGCGTTGGGGAGCTACTTCGGCTAGGCTGAGTTAGCGGAGGCCATTCGTCCTCATCTCCTACCGCTGCGGTGCTTCTGGTCTTCCTATATGTTCCCTTATTAGCCCTATTTTCCGTCATATTTGCTTCAACTCGTTGTTCAGGGTATTTTCAACTTTTTTAGGGCTGTTTTCTGTGTCGGTCGGGGAGCACCAAAACTAGGCTGCCATCTTGTAGCTACGTGACCCCGGAAAACATGTCTTGCACTTTCATTCCCAATAACACCGCCCCTGACAGCAGTGAGACTAGGGCGCTGGGAGGTTTGACATCGCTATCTGAGGAGTTCGCGGAAAACTCAGGTATTGACGATCACCCTTACTTTTCATGGATGGAGAGTATGTTTGGGAGGTGGTCAGGGCTCATACAATCAGTTCTGATAACCATAAATATAATGATCACAATTATGACTGCGTTGTGTTGTTGTTGTGTTCCATTCCTGAGAGACTTAGTTCAGGGGCTGATTGACGCTGCCATGGACAAGATGTTACTGTACACCAGAGTGCCGGATGATGATGAGGGTAAAGGTGATGCAACATCATATCTATCAGATTACAGTGACTATGAAATAACCCCTGTGAAGTGTGCTTCCCGATTCCTATGTGAGCAGAAAGTTCCAATTGATCTGGAAGCTGAGGACATGTACGGAGACTTGGAGGATTTCTATGATTAGTAGTGATAAGCATTACGAGTGTAGCCTAAGAGAAGGATGTTATCTCCACTATATGTTAATCACATGATGGAAGGAAGTCTGTAATGTTTTATTGTTTTCCACGAGTCTAGGGTGAGATTTCCTAGGCAGAGTCAGGTTCAACTAACAGGATCGATGGGTTGACCAGCCTGCGTTGGACGTTTTGTTTGATTTCTATTCTTCCTTCCTATTAAGCTTTAGACTGTTAGAGATTAGATTTGCTAGATGTATTATGTTTAACCTTGTTTGAATTGAATCATTGTATTTTCCTGATTGGACTGGAGGACCACAAGGCGGTCGCCTGTAGGCAGAGGGGCCGTGAGAGAATTTCCCTGCCTTAATGTAAAGAATGAATTGAATTGAATTTCAATTGAATTAAAGGTCACTGGAAGTTGCTAAGAAACTGCCTGACAGGGTTTTCGCTCTCACCCTCCAAAAACATTTAAGTAATGATTATGCTTGAGATAAGCATAAACAGGAGGGAATTTTTATAAGAATTTTGTATAACCTCATGTCTTAAAGTTTTCTTTGTTCAGGTTACAGCTTTATGTGTTGAACTGTTTATTACTTTAGTCTCCCCATTGCTGACCTAAATGTTATCAGAGGCTTGGTAGTCATGATGTCTAGTTCTCCATGAAGATTAACTGTCAATGACGCCTTATCTCCTGTGCCTTTAAAAGACTCAAGTCACAACAGTGATTTGAGCACTTTCTCTGTAGCAGCCTCACACGTTGTTGCACTGTAACTGCTCCTCTTGTACAAGATTAAAGTCAGACGTCGACTTTACTTATGTCTCCGATCTCCTCCTTGGGTGAATTTATTCGTTTACGGAAAAATTATTTTAACACACGCTCTCATAGCAACCCTATTGTGACGCAAACCATTGTCTGTTTCTTTGTGATCCAACTCCTCGCTGTCAATCACTGCTGGTACTTCTGCACTCTTAGCTGATGTTTCAGGCCTCACTGTAACACTGTCACTAACTTGGAATGTCTGTCATTTTCTTCAATTCATGCTCCTTCTTGTTCTCTTTCTGATTCCTGCATGTGTGTCCTTCAAGTTAATAAAATTGAAATTATGGTCATACTCCTTTATTTCTGTGCACAATTTTCCAAAAGAAAAATGAACATGCTACTCTTGCATTTATTTAGGAAGTAAAGAAATGAATTATTCAGGTAAATAGCCTATATTATGATCACAGCAAGAAACACAGAAACTGTATGTTACACACTGTATTTATTGTTTACAGCAGTCTGAAAACACAAACAGATAGACACATAGCTTACACTTTTAGTTGTAGCCCAGACGGAAACTACTTTGCTACTCTGTTGTGGCTGGACCACTGATCTATAAAGAACTAAGGTGGTTATCTTAGTCCAGCCTGAATCAGGTGTGTCTGTCTACACAAATAAATAAACTGATTAAAATGATCAGGGTGCCACATGTACACTACCTTATAACGTTAGGCCAAATACATATTTAAGTCACTGAGTTTATGTTTATTTAATATACAGTGTGTAGCTATTCATTCTTTAAACTGTTGTGAAAATAAGACACACCACAACGCAATTTAATCAACTTTTATTGCATTGTTATATGCAAAGGTCACTGTTTAAAAATGCACAGTGTTTCAGATAGGCTATGTCTAAATCATTCTTGTTCCTTCAACAGGAGCTATTAAATGACATCCAGGGTGTTTGGAATGCTCACCGTATAAGGCCCTCCAAGAACCCCAACGTGCCAAGTGGGATACCTGATGTCATGTACATGGCCCCTCACCTTTGGGGTGCAGAAAACTGTCTTGTTCCACTAACTGAAGATCTGACTGCATGTAAACACAGCTGCACATTTTTAAGTTCAGCCCCATGTGACGTGGATTTGTTTGATTTGTGCACAATAATAATGGAAGAATCAGGCTTGGAGTTCCCGTCTACCATGTCCCATGCTGTTGATTTATATATTCAGCTGAGGGACACAGTTCGTCCACAGTTATTTGGGCCAATTTGAGTGGACAAAAGCATACAAAACATGTACAGTACTTTAGTACATGGCATATTGCACATACTTTTCATATTTGTGCAATTATCTTAAGTCTTATTTTGATGGTTGCATCATCAATGCCCTTTATGTTTCCTGTGTGTCTGTTTTAATCACAGTGGAAGAGATTAAATAAATGCAATGTTTGATCAAGTATTATGTCCTCCCTAACAAATCACAACACATTAAGAAAGTGATGTGTAATATAACTGTATATGCTATATATATATGCAGCATATTACCATATATGCGCATATATGATGTATATATGCAGCATATGTGCAAATATCCTCATACAGGTTCTTAAAGATGTATGGAATGGAACAGAGAAGACATCAACATGTTGTAACAAACTTGAATGGTTTAATGATCTTTCTAAAACGTAATTTGTACGTAATAGGATAAGAACAGCTTTCACACTACTGGCTACTGATAGTTACAAAAGAATTGTGTAAACAGCTCAATACATTTTAAACACCTTGAGAACACCACTCAAGTATCACATTCTGGGGTTGCTATAAACAACTGCAACTGTAATAATAATATAAATCAATCAATTTGATTATGCAGGATAAGAACAGCTGATACCTCATTTATCTTGCTGTTACAAGATAAATGAGGTAAACATCTTTGGAGTTTTAACAATTTTTGTAAACAACTCACTTGCATTTCAAACACCTTGAGAACACCATGCAAGGCTCATATTCTGGGGGTTGCCAACTGTAATCAATCACCTACACCACATCCATTACCCACATTGAGCTTGTGAGAATGTTGTTAAATTCACTGCGAAAATCTGGATAGCTGTAGTAACCAATGGGCAGCTTCAGTACACATCCGCATGTGTGGGACTGTGGTCTGCGGAGGAAATCTGTGGTTTCTATGAACACAATTAGTATGGCCTTATCCAAGACATCAGATCCTGTACAGAACCGCAGGAAAAGCTGAAGGTTCTTGCAATCAATTTCTCCAATGTACCTCTTCAGGTAACGAGAAACTGTTGATTGGGCTGCTGTCATCTCCTCTGGAAAGTTTAGAAGCGCCTTCACTGTTTTTGCAGTTGGTTTTTTTTGTGCAATGAAATGATGCAGTCCTTCTGGTGGCAGTAAACTAGCTACAGAAACCATAACAGGACGCCAGCACTTAATGACATACATTGGGGCCTGAATAATTACTTTGTGTCCTATTTGTGACAAAACAGGAAGCAGAGTGTCCTTGGTAGGGACTTGTTTACATTCATGTGCATCAAGTACATCCAGTAATTCATCTGTGTCCACAGAATTAAAGTCCTCCAAAGCCTTCTCGAGGATAGATCTTTGCTCATGTGATACGTACAGCAAAAGAGAATCCTTGAAACTACTGGTCGTCGAGCCACACAGCACCTCTTCCAGAAATGGTACCGCAAGTTTCACTGGGAAGTAACCAGCTTGTTTCCACCCTACTACAAACACTCTGGCTACAGCCTGCCATTCTTCCTGCTGAAAGTCATGCCTGATGAAGGGGACTTTCACTTCAACTCCCAGTGTGCAGCTATCATAGAAATCCATCCAAAATTCTGTCAGGCAGTCTCGCAAGACACCACTTCCTTCCCCCTGTTCAAGCTCTCCATTTGGTAAACACATTTTGATGCAGACCTCAGATGCCACAATTTTGGGGTCCTTGAAGGCATTGATCATGTCAGTGAGACAGTGACCTCTTCTTACAATCAGTGTTACAGGAGAAGATTGTGGTTCAGAAAGTGCTTGGGCTGAAACATCTGCCTCCCTTGCAAGCACTGGAGCAGACAGTGACTGATCCACTGTTTCAGAAGGTGCATCATCCTCCTTTTCTGGAATGGCTGTTTCAAGGTTTGGTTCATCTTCAGTTACATCCAGCCTGCCCTCACCTACAAAAATAACTGCATGGGAATCTTCGCCTTCGCCCAGAGTTAGCGGACCATCCCATGGTAATGTCACGTCCAATTCCAAATATCCACTCGTGGAAGCTGCATCATTAATATTATGGTGGTGTGTTGATTCTGAATTTCTGTTCTCCACCAACAGATCCTCAACAGCTTGATTCTGGTCAGTGAGATCTACTTCTGAGGGCTGGCTTGTTGTGTGATCATCCTCCACTCCTACTGGGGGCTGCTGTCCCGTTTTCATTTTGGTGCACAGATAAAGTCTTAGCATTTTCAACTTGCTTTTGTTATACAGCTCATCTACTGTATTAGACACATTAATATGTATCTGTAAGCTCTCAATGTGAGTTGAATAGTTTGAAAGACTTTTTTTTTTTGGAACGGCCATTGGGGAAAAAAATATTTTCAGCCATAACTTTGATATCTGCTACTGTTTCGTATTTTTCAATAGAGATATGCCTGGTTCCTCCACCATTTGCAGACTTCACCTGTTTGTACCTTTCTTCGTCCTCATCATAATCCATCCAACCAACCTCCAGTCGTCTCACTTTACGTTTGGCATTTGTATTTCCTTCCAACTTAGATGATCTCTTTTTTGGAGGCATCCCCTCACCTCCAGACAGTCTTTGTCGTAGCCTTGAAAGTATGGATTCTTTCCTGGATGGTGATTTTTGTGACAGTGCTGCTTGTCTGCAGAAAGCCACAGTGGACACTCTGTCTCCAACTTTGGGGATGTACTTTGCCAGGTCACTGTCTGTCATTAATGGAATGACAGTTTCATCAATCTGGAAAAAATGGAAGATACTCCAATCAATAAATAAATGCATTAATACATCCACATGCATAATATAGAATGTCAATGGATATTTAAATGAAATTAAGACCTATAAAGGGTGTAGGTATTCACATCGTTTGTTTTTCATTTGACGTACTTTTGATAACATTTACATATGATAATGATATGAAATTATATTTTTCCAATCTAAGATGACTGAAAATTATTTTAAATTGCTGTGTAAACACACTTGACTTTTTAATGTATTAATGATGTATTGACTACATTAAAATATAATAGTCATAGTCAATATTAATCTTATATTAAAAATATACACACACATAGAGAGAGAGAGAGAGAGAGAGAGAGAGAGAGAGCAAAGACAGCAGCTGGTGTGGCTTACATTTTCATCTTCAAGTTTCTGAATCACATCTTGCAGTTTGCGCTCCTTCAAGAATTCTCGCAGTGGAGTATCCATAGTTGACCTGTAAAACACAGGAAAGTAAAATCAATAAACAGCCTTAAAAACGAATAGATTTTCCAGATTCTCAATCTATGAATACTGTTGCTGCAAATACTGGCGGCCCTGCTCCATCTTTCTTTCTTTTTTGATTCATTGTCGTGTGAGCTACTGGGCTAATTTGAATTTCCCTCCTAGGGATGAATAAAGTAGGATACAGTGTAAATGTAATTTACCACTCAACTCACTCTCAATTATTTTTTAAAGACAGATGCACATTGTTGAGCTCTGAGGTTGATTCAGCAGATTTAAACATCATCCTAGGCTACTGAAGAACAGCATCTGATAGCCTACTGTCCATGAAATTACTTTAATCTTTGATAAATCAAAGTGAAATGGTTTTATTATCAGTAGGCTGTGATAGACTGATCAATTTTCTAATCAGTGTTCTATCCAGGACCAACCATACCAACATAACAGGAAACAAAATAGTTTTAAGGAATCGTATCACATCTCACTGCAGAGACTGATTAATAATATAGTGAACTATTTATCTGCTGTAATTCACCACCACTTTCCGGAGGATGACACTGGGTGTCGTCATGACACTGAGTGTCACCATAACACTCCATTCCACCGTTACTGTATTGTTGATAGCATATTGGCTGTGATCATAGATGACTTTATTTATGATCATCACGTAATTTTAATAAGACAATACGGATAAGGTTTTAGCTATATGTCACATTTTCACGTCAATCACCGTTGCAACTACTCGGATGTTTGAAGTCTATAAAACGAATTGTTGAACAAACATTTTAGATTAGCTGGGCCAACCGTTAGCTGTTAGCCGTTAGCAGTGTCAATAACTCAATAAACGGCCCATGAAAAAAAAAGAAATCCAGCGGATATCCTAGTTACAACATGATTGAGCTAACTGGAGTAGTTTCATCTCGTGTTCGACAATAACGGGAGGGTTTTGACTAGAGTTGAGCCGGATACTCGGCTGTAACGAGTATCCGGTACGGATAAGGCACTTTTGCCGAGTACGAGTATTATACGAGTAATACGAGTCAATATCTGTGCTCGGATTAAATAAAAATCCTCATTGGCTAGCTGACTGTGTCTGCGTCCTGTGATATGCTACAGCCCCTCCCCTACACACTCGCAGATGTGTCCGCTCTGATCACTCACACACAGAACAGCTCTCTGTCTCTCCCTCAGTCACTCACGCCGCGTACCCACCAAACGCGATGAACGCGATTTAATCGCGCGACAAATGAAATCGCGTCGCGCTAGACGCTCCAGTTTTGACGCCGGTCCAATATGCCAAAAAACGCCTCATCGCGGCATCGCGTCGCGCGACGAGCTCGCCCAAACAACAACATTTCTTCCGCCATTTAATTCTCTCGTCGATCATGGCTGAGATAACCACCATCGCTGCACTGTATCTACTCTGGAGAAGTTCCCAGCTTCGTCTGCGGGCTAGGCGCCGACGTCGGTTCTGGGTGCATGCTACCCTACGGAGGCGGCGTGAGCTCGGCGAGTTCCACCGTCTCCTGCAGGAGCTGCGCCTGGACGACGGCCGGTTCCAGCGGTACTTCAGGCTGACTGTTGCCCAGTTTGAAGACCTGCTAACCAGGGTACAGGACCGGGAGGTTTAGCTGCTGCTCTGCCCAGAACTGGTGCTTCATAGCCGGCCATAAGCCCCAGTGATAAACAATCGCTAAAAAAAAAGATCTCTGTGTGTGAAAGAGCTGGGATTGATATGTATGTGTGTGTGTGTGTGTGTGTGTGTGTGTGTGTGTGTGCGCGCGTGCGTGCGCCCCCCAACTTTGATTATGGGCAATATATAATATAATATAATATAATATAATATAATATAATATATAAATATTGTGGCAAAAAGCGAGGGAACACCAGGACGTCCGTACGTCAGCACGTGGGTGACGATCTCAACGCTGATAGGCTGTCGCGGCGCGTCTTCACGCGAATTCGCCGCAAAAGTTCAATTATTTCAACTCGAGCGATGGCGCGATGAAGCGATGGCGCGATGAAGCGATGGCGCGATGAAGCGATGGCGCGATGAAGCGATTTTTCGCATCCATCGCGTCCATCGCGCCGCGCTATCGCGTCCATCGCGTCGCCCGGCGCGATGAAGCGTCTAATCGCGTCTTTGCATTGACTTTACATGTAATCTTGTCGCGCGATGAAGTTTCATCGCGTTTGGTGGGTACGCAGCGTCAGGTTCGCGGGTCGTTTTCCGTTAATGTTTAGGGTTTCTTTCTTCAGCTTCAGGTTTATTACTTAGGTTGGTACTTACTTATGAACTAGTAGAGTTCTGGTACTTCGTTCAGACGTGACTTTTCAGACGTGGTGCCGACTCGCGTTGCGTGGTGCCGACTCGCGTTGCGTCTCTGCCGGTCGTCGGAGTTTTTTTTTTGTTTTTTTTTAAACCGTCAACTGGCTCTAACTGTTTTTTGACTCCACGCACTGATGTCTGACACTTTCTTGCTGTATTGGATGAAGAAATAAAGCTAGTAGTGGTATAAATATCGCAAATTAAGCTAGTACACACACACACACACACACACACTCTCTCTCTCTCTCCCTCCACCTCTCTCTCTCTGCCGTCGGGAGTTTTTTTTTTTTTTTTAACCGTCAACTGGCTCTAACGTTTTTTTTTGTTTGTTTTGTTTTTTACTTCTTGCACTGAGTGTCTGACACTTTCTTGCTGTATTGGATAAAAAATAAAATAAAGCTAGTAGTGGTATAAATAATAATATTAAGCTACACACACGCCCCCCCACCCCCACCCCCTCCCTCTCTCATGATCAGTGATACAGAATAATGAGTGACACAGAGAATACTTCAGCTGACACTGAACCACCAGTCAGAGTTTTCTTAACCTTGCAGGACAGTGAGGGTCGAATCAGTGACAATGAAAACAGTGGCAGTAGCACCCACCTTTCCCCCACTGAGACCAACATTGCATCTGGTGATGGAGGTCCTCCTCCACCAAAGACCAAGAGGACTTCTACAGTATGGGACTCTTTCACTGTTTCTGAAAATGATCCCTCCAAAGCCATCTGTAAGCTTTGCAAGTCCAAGCTAAGCAGAGGTAGAGATGCAAAACATTACAACACAACATCTCTACATAACCATCTGCTATATGTCCATCACATGAGAAAGCCCACTGTATCAGCCACCTCCTCCTCCTCTTCCTCTCCTCTTCCTTCTCGGGTCACTGGTGTTCAGCTGGGTGCTGCTACGGGCTCACATTCATCTTCCTCTTCACCAATACTCACTGCATTTGCAGCAAAGCAGCCATTCTCAGCAAACCATCCCCGGTCAAAACAAATTACAGACATGATTGGTAAAATGATCTGCACTGATCTTGAACCTTTCTCTGTGGTGGAGAGGAGAGGCTTCAAGACACTTGTTGGCTTTCTAGAGCCCAGGTATAAGATCCCATCGAGGCACTATTTCAGTCGAACTGTAGTGCCTGAGCTGTATGAGGCAATGAGAGGGGAGCTGGTCCAGTCACTTAAGGCAGCTGAAGGAGGTGTCATCAACCTCACTACAGATCTCTGGACCAGCAATCACAACGCACATGCATATCTCTGTCTTACTGGGCACTGGTGTGAAAGTGTAGGGGAAGCTTCAGTACAGAGGAAAGCAGGGCTGCTAAATGTCGGTGTGCTGGACATTGAGCACACATCAAACAACATTCTGTGCTGCCTTAAGGAAAAGATGAGAGAGTGGGAAGAGTCTGTTGGTCAGTCAGTCACAATACGGTTTGTTGTTTCAGATAATGCAGCCAACATGGTGAAAGCTTTGACTGAATATGGGCACATCCGTTGCGTGTCCCATACACTTCACTTGGTGGTGATCAAAGCACTGGAGAAGGCCAGGGTTGTGACATCTCTTCTCTCCAAAGCCAGGAGCATATCTGGCCATGTTCATCGTTCAAGCAAAGCCAGCAACAGACTACATGAGCTGCAAACACAGTTGAACCTCCCCCAGCACACGCTCATAACAGATATAAAAACAAGGTGGAACTATACGTTCTACATGCTCCAGCGGCTGGTGGAGCAGCGCAGGGCTGTGCAGATTATGACTCAAGAGTCTAACATGGGTAGAGCTCCAACAATCATCTATCCAAATGAGTGGAGGTTAGCATCAGACATGCTCATTGTTCTTAGTCCTTTTGAGGAGGTCACACGGGCGATCTCAAAACACAGCGCCTCCCTCTCTGAGGTCATCCCCCTCCTGCATGGCCTGTGCTCCATCATCAGATCACTGCATGTGGGAGGTCTTGCAGCTGGTGAGGAATCTGAGGATGAATCTGATCAGTTCATGGCTGGTGAGGATGATCAGGATGCCACAGTGGGGCTGGGCCAAGATGTTGCAGCTGAGTCCAGGGAAATGTTAGGTACAGCAGCAAGGAAACTGGCAGCCAATCTGAGCAGAGAACTAGAATGGCGTTTTGAACCCATTTTTTCAAACTCCACATTTCTGCTTGCCACTCTCCTTGACCCCAGATATAAGGCCAGCTGTTTTCCAAACACTGTTGATGTGGAGGCACTGAAGAGGACATTACTCCTCAGGATGGAGCTCTGTGACCCTGTGGCTCCACCTGCAAGAAACACAGAAGAGACACCTGCTACCAGCAGCACTTCAGTCTTGTCTTTCCTGCAGAAAAGAAATCGGCCATTCCAATGAGGACACATTTACCATCAGGTGATGTGGAGGCCTACCTGGCAGATGGGGACATCAGCCTCACCGATGACCCAGTGAAATACTGGTCAGGCAAGCTTCAGTGCTGGCCCAATCTTACACGCTTTGCACTGCAGCATCTCAGTTGTCCACCTACAAGCGTCCAGTCTGAGCGTGTTTTTAGCACAGCTGGTAATGTGGTCAGTCCACAGCGTGCAAACTTAGACCCTAGCCATGTGGAACAACTGGTCTTCATCAAAGTCAATGCAGATCTGAAAAACAGCGTCGGACTGTTTGAGCCGTAGAACACAGTCCCCCCCCCCCCTCTCTCTCTCTCTCACTGTCTCTCTCCCTCTATGTCTCTGTCACTCTCTTATTCACTCACACACACACACACACACCTGGTGTGGGGAAAAAAAAAACAACCAAAAAAATATATATATAAAAAAAAAAGATCACACTGATCATAAAAAAAATTAAAGTTAAAAGAAAAAAGTTATTGTTGAGTATGAAAACTCTTGTTCATTACATTTTACTTGATAATTGCAACCGCATGTGTTGTATTCATTGTTGCAAAACTTGTTCTGTAAATAGTTCGTTTGCTATCGTGATCAAAACCATTGATCTGAAGCTCAATGCTGATGCTGTCCTGTAAATAGTTTTCTAATCAGCAATAAATAACTATTTCTGATCAGCCCATATCAATTGCATGCTTAAAATAACATACCAGTTAAAACCTCGCTTATTTCAAGACAACCAGACCCACTTCCGGGTTAAATCCCGCCCACTTCCGGGTTAGGCCCCGCCCACTCCGAGTACAGATACAGATACAGATAATTCATATGGTTAACAGATACAGATACAGATACAGATAATGCTGTACTCGCTCATCCCTAGTTAACTTTTGACAGTTGACGGTTTGCTGCTGCTGTATCTGTCAGCAGCAGCAAACCTAAATACTACGATAACCCTAATTACAAAAACGTGCACACAGGAATAGTAATGTTTGTTCAATAATTAGTTTTATAGACTTAACAAACATCAGATTTAGTCAAAACGGTTTTGATCAAGGCTAAAGGTTCCCTTGGCAACGTGATACAGTGAGCTACTGTAAATAGAATCTAGACTGCAGAAAACGGCGTCGGTAGGTAGCATCATTAAATATTAGGCTATTGCAGCTTATGTATTCCCTCAGCTGAGCTTCTGACACATGATGCTAGTTTCAAATAAGATGATCAGTGGCAATGAAAGACACTTTTTTAGTCGGTTTTAAGGTGAACATCTGAACAGAACTGGGCCCGAATCAGGTCTGCAGTAATAAGTTAGCGAGAGGATCTAGCCAGGTTAAACGAGACACCTTCATGCCAAACAGAACACTGGCTTTATGCTCAGCATACCTCGCTCAGTTAGGCTACTGAGCTCTACTTGAAAAGTGTCCTCCTGATGTCTGTGCAGGGCTGCAGCTCCGATGTGTTTACCACCGCACATTGCACAACAGAACGCCGTGTAGTAGGCTAAGTGGTAGTATGGCAACGAAGTTTGTAAGTTGGGTGAGACGCTAGCTAACGTTACCGTTGTAATAAAGTATTAAACACAAACCTAATTAGCTAACGTTACCGTTGTAATAAAGTATTAAACACAAACCTAATTAGCCTAAATAACTGTAGGGCATATCAAGAAGACAAGAACAGGACAAGAAAAGACACTCACCTTGGGGATCACGACACGACAGGCTTCTACTGGCGCTCGATTTGCTCACCCAGTCCAGTGCACATTAGACTATAGGCTACATATTTCGTGGCCACAAATTACTATTTCGTGGGAACGAATTAATATTTCGTGGCCACAAATGACCTATTTCGTAAATTACCTATTTCGTGGCCACAAATTACCTATTTCGTGGGAACGAATTACTATTTCGTGGGAACTAATTAATATTTCGTGGCCACAAATTACCTATTTCGTGGGAACGAATTACTATTTCGTGGGAACGAATTAATATTTCGTGGCCACAACTTATTATTTTTTTTCCCCCATGACATATCCGGGGCTCCGTACTGTATAGGACAGACAAGAAAACAAAATACAAACAGAACAAACAAACAAACAATAAAAAAAAAGAAAAAAAAAAGTGGAAAAGCAGGAATCTGTCTTCACTGACATTAGTGGGTATTTGCACCTATATGTGCTTACCTGCACCAACATACACATAAGCGTGCTCGCAACACATATGTACATCCACATAGTCAAACATACGCATATATTTTACAGAGATACATATATTTAATATTAAGGTCTGCCCTGCTCTATAGGGCACCAATTCAGGGCTCAACCAATCATATGTCCCCTTTAGAAAATTCCTCCAAACCTAAAAGTAATGGAAACCAAAATTCATGTAAAATATGACCACATTTGTTTTTCCAAAGTTAATTTTTCTAAGGGTAAAAAAGCTGAAATCTGATATGTAAAAATCGAGTTGGAGGGAAATCATCTTTCCAAAATAAGAGTATGCATTTCTTCGCAAAGTATGTTATCATAATTAATATCCTGCATTTTTTTCGTATCTAACTGAAGATGCAATGGATCATTTAACAAATACAAACTGGGACTTAAATCAAATTTTATTTTCAAAACAGATTGTGGAAAGGAGTGAATTGATTTCCAAAAATTTTGTAGAAGGTCACACTCCCAAAACATATGTATAAATGTCCCATCCGTTTTTCATGGTTTTTAAAAGCAGCATACGAAATTATAAGTCCTCTTAATGTGACTTTTGCTGCTTCCCAAATAATATTTGGGTCTAATGAGGGATCATTATTTTCATTAATGTAGTTTGTAATCCACCCTCGCATTTTTGATTTAAATTCATCATCTTTAAGTAGGGAGGAGTTCAATTTCCATCTCTTGGTTTTCATGGTCAAGATGGATCGTTAAATGGATTCTAGAATGATCTGAGAGGATAATTGGATTTATTACACACTTTCTTATCATATGCATATATTTAGTAGGAACAAAAAAATAGTCTAAACGAGAGTAAGAGTTATGAACATTTGAAAAAAAGGTATAATCCCTTACACCTGGATTCAACTCCCGCCAAACATCAGTCAGACCACATTCAGTACATAACCCATGAAGGACCTTCGTAGATTTAGGACTGGAATTCTTTGCTTGATTAGATTTATCTCTTGAACACATTGTTAAATTGAGGTCCCCCCCATAATACCTAGCCCTTTACAATTTTCATTGAACAGTAGTACCATGTCTGATATGAATGACGGTTCGTCTATGTTCGGAGCATAAACATTTAACTTTACTTGCACTTTTAATGGTTTTGTTATTTGTTTGCTCTTGTTTTAAATTGTAAAGTGTCCTTGAGTGATGTTACAACCCGTAGGCTCTAGGGTAACCCAGGTAAGCTGTTACAGGTTACAGACCAAACATAAACCAAAAGAATTTGGAACCCGAGTGCGCTGGCGCAAGAAACAGAGACAACACAAGGTAATGGTGTAACAAAAAGGAAGGTATATTGAATAACAAAACGGGGTAACATGAACTTAAATGCACAAGACAAAATTAACACGACACCAGGCCAAGGGACTGGTGGAAGTACGCCAAACAATTGAACTTAATAAAACAAGCTAAGGAGGAGAACCAGCTAAACTAACTAATTTCCCCCCCCAAAGCCCCAGTAGCAGCAAGTCCCTGACTAAACTACTCCAACCAAAAGTACAAGGGTGGCATACCCCCTCTAACCTAGTGTGTCTAACAATAAATTTCCTGCGTGTGGTGAGTGTATAGAGGCCTCTGTCTGACCTGCCCCAGGCCTGGGCCTTACCGTACCAACACGTGGGGATGTGCATGAGAGAGAAGTGAAAAGAGCCAGAGCAGCAAAAAAAACAGGGTGATTTATACTAAACTAAATAGGCAACAGGTGTCCTCAATTAAAGGTAGAGTCAGTAGGTTGAAGGGTGACATCCACCAATGGCATGGCAGCAGCAGGGCAGGACTCTGAAGACCAGGAGACCAAAGGGCTGGAAAACAAGTCAGATGACAGCGCCCCCCTGAGGCACCACATGCCGTAACACGCCCACCAAAAAGAGCAAACGTGCGGACACGATTGATCTGAAACGGAAGCAAAACAAGTCACCCTGGAAAAGCTCATTACGGTTAGTGCAATAACTTAAAGTCATACAACATGCCACATCCTAAATTAAATGGCACGTGACAAAGCATCCGCTAACACATTATCACTGCCTCTCTTGTGTCTCACCACCAGGTTGTAATTTTGGATGATGAGGGCCCAGCGCATCAACCTTTGGTTCTGATTATACATCCTGGAAAGAAACACCAATGGGTTATGGTCAGTATATACAATGACAGGTACAGATGTGGAACCCACATACACTTCAAAGTGTTGTAATGCGAGAAGCAAAGCTAAGGCTTCCTTCTCAACCGTTGAGTATTTGAGCTGTGCCCTGTTAAATTTGCGGGAAAAGAAACAGACCGGGTGCTCAATCCCGTCTCTCTCTTGTAGCAACACTGCTCCAGCCCCTAACGCGCTCGCGTCCACTTCCAGCTGGAAGGGCAGCGCAAAGTCGGGAGCAGCCAACACTGGTGCGCAGCAGAGGAGAGTCTTCGCGTTGTCAAAGGCAACCTGGCAACCCGGCGTCCACTCATATGGCCTCTTTGTACTGAGCAGATCAGTTAGGGGCGCCACAACGGAGCTGAAATTACGGCAGAAGCTACGGTAATAACCGGACATGCCAATAAATCTGCGCAGCTCGCGCCTGGTTTGCGGAACAGGAAAGTGAACAATAGCAGCCACCTTGTCCTCAATTGCCCGTACTGACCCACGGCCAACTTCTTTTCCCAGATAGGTAACAGTCGCCTTACCAAATTCGCATTTGGCAAGGTTGATGGTCAGTGACGCAGCAGCAAGCCGCTCAAACACCTGACCCAGGACTGCGACATGCTCCGACCAGGTACTAGTGAAGACAACAAGGTCATCTATATAGGCACTGCAGTTAGCCACACCCGACAACACCGTATTAACCAACCTCTGAAATGTTGCAGGGGCATTGCGCATACCAAAGGCTAGGACTTCATACTGGAGGAAGTCGTCTGGTGTCACAAATGCCGAGATGTCAGAGGCTCGTGGGGTTAGTGGCACCTGCCAATAACCTTTTAGAAGATCGAGCTTGGTGACAAACTCTGCAGGACCTACATTATCAACACAGTCCTCCATCCGAGGGAGAGGATACGAGTCGGGCACCGTGACAGAATTAACTTTCCTGAAGTCGGTACAGAACCGGGAGGTACTATCTGGCTTAGGGACAAGAATGCAAGGTGAGCTCCAGGGACTAGAACTCTTCCGTGCCAACTGATGTTCAAGCATGTACTGTACCTCCTTTTTCATTACAGCTCGTTTAGCCGCATTAACCCTGTATGGGTGTTGACGGATGGGCTTAGGGTCTGTAAGCACAATGTCATGCGTTAATACAGATGTCCGAGTCGGGACATCGCCGAAGAGGCAGGGATGAGCAGTTATGAGCCCCACCACATCAGCTCGGTGCTCAACCGACATATAATTAATGTGGACTTCAAGGTTAGCCAAGAACTCGGAGTTCAATAACCTCGCGCTCTGCTGTGGTGCGTTGCGAAGCACCAGACCATCCTCGTCTCCAGCGTCTGGGACAGACAAACAGACAGATGGAATAACAGGGAGAACAGGCGCCACCTGACTCTCTAGCGCCTCAACAGGCCTCGTGTGAAAGGGTTTCAGCATGTTGATATGGCATACTCGTGAAATACGTCTGCGATTGGGAGTGTGGATGACATAGTCAGTTTCACTCAGTTTCTCCTCCACAGAGTATGGACCAGAAAACCGTGCAGACAATGCCGACCCAGGAACAGGCAGCAAGACCAACACCTGATCTCCCACCTCAAAGGAACGTTTTACTGCCTTACAGTCAAAACGCTTTTTCATGGCACCCTGGGAGGTAGCGAGGGCGTCCCTTGCGAGAGCGCACGCCTTGTGCAGGCGTTCGCGGAACTCACTGACAAAGGTCAGTATGTTGGTTTTAGGTGAGTCAGTGACCATCAGCTGCTCTTTTAAAACCTGTAATGGACCCCTCACCGTGTGCCCAAACACCAACTGAGCCGGACTGAAACCTAGAGATTCCTGCACGCTTTCCCTGAGAGCAAACAAAGCAAACGGCACCCCCTCGTCCCAGCTCTTACCAGACTCTAGGCAGAACTTGCGCAGCACCGTTTTAAGGGTCTGGTGCCAGCGTTCTAATGCACCCTGCGACTCAGGGTGATATGCTGAGGACACATTGTGCTTGATGGCTAGCATAGCTAGCACTTGCTTAAACACCCGTGACATGAAATTAGTGCCTTGGTCTGTCTGTAGAATCCTGGGGAACCCAAAAGTGGCAAAGAACTTAGTTAAAGCTCTGACCACAGCCTTCGCAGTGATTGTGCGGAGGGGCACTGCCTCGGGGAACCGAGTCGCCGCACACATTAGCGTCAGCAGGTACTGATTACCCGTCTTGCTCCTAGGCAGTGGTCCAACACAATCAATAAGCACATGGCTAAATGGCTCTCCCACAGCCGGAATGGGATGGAGAGGAGCGGGTGGAATAGCCTGGTTTGGCTTCCCTATTACTTGACAGGTAGGACACGTTTTACAAAATTGTACCACAGAAGATTTAATTTTGGGCCAAAAGAAATGTCGTAAGACCCTCTGATATGTTTTGTTCACCCCCAGGTGACCAGCCCAGGGGCTCTCGTGGGCCAAGGACAACATCTGCTGTCGGTATGGGACAGGTACAACCACTTGTGTAACAAACCCCCAATCTAAACCAGCGAGCGCAGGGACCGTCCATTTGCGCTGCAGCAAACCACCGTCCACATAGTAAGCAATGGGCTTGCTCTTCGCTAGCTCAGGAGTGACGGCTGAATTAAAACAATCCTTAAGCGTCATGTCATTTTTCTGCGCTTGCATCAAGCACTCTCGATTGACAGGTAAAGTTACTGAGGGTAGCTCGACTGACGCAGGAACTTTCTCTTTCCTCGTCATGGCAACTGGTGTATCAGTAGCAAGGGGCTTAGCTAGAAATGAGTCGCCAAGATAGACCTGCTCGCCCCACTTGCGGGCTTGCGCGCGAGTTAGCACACAGGCAGGGTAGACCAGAGAACTGAGCCGGTCAGTGTCAGGCGTCTCGGGTTGGTTTGAGACCTCCAGCGCTGGGTATACTCGACCACCGGCTATATCATTCCCTAAAATTAGGTCTATGTTGGGAACAGGAAGAGCTTCGCGCACCGCTATTTTGAAACAGCCCGACGCAAGATCCGTGCGAAGATGTACGATATGCAACGGAGCTTTCAGTAAGGTCATTTCAATCCCCTGCACTATTACTTCAGTGCCACAGGAGGTAACCTCAGACAATGGTAACACTCCAGCCAGTAGAAACGACTGTGAGGCTCCCGTATCGCGCAGCACGCGAACAGGTGCCTGCACCCCCGACTCTCCGGCAATAGACACAACACCACTGTATACAAATGGCTCGTAGCCGCTCGACTGTTTGTCACAACCACCGCCGGGAGTTTCGTTCGGGAAAGACACAGTCTTGATAAACGCAGAAGGTTTAGGTGGACCTGCAGCCTTCTCCTTACGTTTAAGAGCAAAACACTCTGACCTAAGGTGTCCTTTCTTCTTACAGTAGTTACACTCCCTCTCCTCCTTGGGACGGGAGCTAACATTGCTAGTACCAGCTAACGAACCCTTTTGGGACTTAGCTGGCTGCACACTCACCGCGTGCGACTGTTTGTGGGTGAGGACGTACTCATCTGCGAGTACGGCCGCTTCAAACAGCGTTGTAATTTTCTGCTCATTTAGAAACATGACACAGCGTTCTGGCACACACTTTTTAAACTCTTCTAGAAGAACTAGCTCACGCAGGGATTTGAAATCCTTCGCCTTAGTAGCAGCACACCACTTGTCAAAGCGGATTTCCTTCTCCCTAGCAAGCTCAACAAAAGTGTGTTCAGGGGCCTTCCTGTAGTCTCTAAACTGTTGGCGGTAGGCCTCTGGTACCAACTCATAAGCCCTCAACACTGCTGCCTTAACCTTCTGATAGTTTTGGCTGTCAGTGAGGGACAAAGCAGCCACTACATCCTGAGCCTTGCCTGCTAGCCTACCCTGAATGAGAGCAGTCCAGATCTCCTCTGGCCATTTAAGCACTGTAGCCAGGCGTTCAAATGTGCTGAAAAAGGCATCTACCTCTGTCTCCTTAAAGGGAGGAAGGGCCACCAGTCTGCTTACATCAAAGCGCTCCCCCATAGGAGAGGTAGCCGACATGGGAGAGACAGCAGGGGAAGCAGTGGCCGTGACAGCACGCTCCAGCTCCAACCTCCGTAAGTCAAGCTCTTTAAGCCGAACATCCCTGTCTCTCAGAGCCAACTGGTGCTCCATCTCCATTCGTTTCTGCTGAAACTCAACCTCTACCTTTTTCTGCTCATTCTCAAGGCGCTGCGCCTCAAGAGAATCACGCCTCTTATTTGCCTCTCTCTCCATCTGCAGGCGCAACAAACGCACCTTCAGTCTGGCTGCAGACACTGAGCTAGAAGCAGCAGAACTGGCAGATGCAGCCCCAGAAGAGCTGTGTGATGGAGTGCTATGGAGTATGCCGTCGGCTGCCTCAGCCGGTGGCGTCACCACTACAGGAGCGTCCTCCAACTGCTCTGCTTCAACCGGTGGGGCAGGAGCCACACCATCCCCCAGGCCTAGCTTTTCCTCAGCCGGGGCCTCAAGCGGGACCAACACCCCCAGCTCCACCAAACCAGCCAGCACAACTTGACGGACCTCCGCCTTAGCAGCCTGTTTTCTAACAGAAATGCCATAATGCTGTGCTATGAGCAGCACGTCTGCCTTACGGCAGCTCTCCAGGCAGGCAACAGAGGGGTCCTTAACAAACTCCTCCAAATCAAATGCAGCTGAAGCCATCAGACCTGCATGTATGCTCTGTACTCCCTAATCAAATTAACCACGCACAGCCGTGCAACAGTCCAGTCTCCACCGTGCACAGTTACTCAAACCTACACAAAATGTACACGCTATACTCTGTTTTCACACCAGGACACACAAGATCCCGGACGAGCCCCCACTGTTACAACCCGTAGGCTCTAGGGTAACCCAGGTAAGCTGTTACAGGTTACAGACCAAACATAAACCAAAAGAATTTGGAACCCGAGTGCGCTGGCGCAAGAAACAGAGACAACACAAGGTAATGGTGTAACAAAAAGGAAGGTATATTGAATAACAAAACGGGGTAACATGAACTTAAATGCACAAGACAAAATTAACACGACACCAGGCCAAGGGACTGGTGGAAGTACGCCAAACAATTGAACTTAATAAAACAAGCTAAGGAGGAGAACCAGCTAAACTAACTAATTTCCCCCCCCAAAGCCCCAGTAGCAGCAAGTCCCTGACTAAACTACTCCAACCAAAAGTACAAGGGTGGCATACCCCCTCTAACCTAGTGTGTCTAACAATAAATTTCCTGCGTGTGGTGAGTGTATAGAGGCCTCTGTCTGACCTGCCCCAGGCCTGGGCCTTACCGTACCAACACGTGGGGATGTGCATGAGAGAGAAGTGAAAAGAGCCAGAGCAGCAAAAAAAACAGGGTGATTTATACTAAACTAAATAGGCAACAGGTGTCCTCAATTAAAGGTAGAGTCAGTAGGTTGAAGGGTGACATCCACCAATGGCATGGCAGCAGCAGGGCAGGACTCTGAAGACCAGGAGACCAAAGGGCTGGAAAACAAGTCAGATGACAGCGCCCCCCTGAGGCACCACATGCCGTAACAGTGACCTGAAAGGCGCTTCTAAATAAAATATATTATTATTATTATTACATCACGCATAATGAGCCTATCACACAGAAATACATTTTCGATCCAACTCCCAATTGGTATCTAATTTAACCCACACCTGTGTCCCCAGTCATTGATTAGTAGCACACCTGACTAACATTAAATCATTTAGCTTACCTTGGACAGGTGTACATGATGGAGCGGCAGGTATCTGCTGTGATTGAGCCACCGGAGCCGGAGGAGTTCTGCTCAGAGCTTCCTCAATCAAATTCGCTGCTTCTCTCAGCAGCTCCGGGCAACTTTTTGACATTTTGTCTTGCACCTTGCACGCTGTATCGACATTGGGGATAGCAAGGGACCAAGCCTTCCACTTGATTTTTAGCCAATAAAGTTTTGATTGATTGAGTCAATCTTCTTCTTCTGCTTCTTCTGTGGTGGAGGTTTGTTGGTGAAGAGCAAGAAAGATCTTTCAAAACTATACATTTTTTCTTTTCTTACTGTTTCTTATTGTATGATTATTGTTTGTCATATTAGTTAGTTTATTGTATAAAGTCCGTTTAGTGTTGTCTCCTCTGAGACGCCACCTGTGTCACTGAGACAGGGAGTGAGGCTGGTGCCACCACACAGCTCCACCGTGGAGCAGGTGTTGCTGGCTGTGGGAGAGCAGATAGGCCACGGAAACATCCTATATGCCTATATGCCCGCATGAATAAAGCGCTCGTGGTCCAGACCAGAGCTGTGTGAGTGAACTCATCGAGAGTGGGTTAACTTTAGATGAGGAGTTTTTTCCGATCTCCCCACTGGCGGTGTCCTCTACCCGGATAACCGTGTCCGGCGTTCCTCCTTTCATCCCGAACGAAGCGCTGGAACGAGAGCTGAAGCGGTTCGGTAAGTTTGCCAGTGGTTTTCGCACTGTTGCTTTGGGATGCAAAGATGACAAATTGAAGCATGTTCGGTCTCTGCGGAGACAAGTATTTATGTTTTTGGACTCGTCAACACAGACACTGGATGTGTCCTTCCGTGTTCGACACGAGGAGACGTTTTACATGGTGTACGCGAGTTCTGGGAGCATGAAATGTTTTGAATGTGGTGAGTAGGGCTGAACAGGCTGGGCCTAGTACATCTGGGGAGGTGAGTGCAACAGAGCCAGTGGAGGCTAGTGAAGGAGGACAGGGGGAGGCAGGTACATCAGGACAGGGGGAGGCAGGTACATCAGGACAGGGGGAGGCTGTTTTTATGGAGCAGGAGCTGCAGGCTGCAGGTGCTGGGCACCAGACAGAGCTGCAGACGTTTACAGACAACAGTCAGGTGATGGAAATGGACTCAGATGATGAGATTGACTCTGACAGTGTGTCTGTAGCAGGTAAATACCAGGTATTTTGATGTATTACCATTATCACCCTCTCTGGGGCTTGAACGCACACCATCTGGCACTAAGAACCAGCTTCTAGCCTACTGAGCTAATTGTCTGGAAGTGCAATCAGCAAGGTATGATATCTGTCAACACAGGAATTGAATCTGTGACCTAAAAGCAGAAGTCACACATTGTACAGACAGAGCTAAACAGACACATGATCAGCTCACTCTGTCTGACCACTGACAGAGCTGTCAACCTGGCTGTGTGAGTGAGTGTGGCGAGTCAGAGGAGTCCCTGATCTACACATTCTGCTGGATAGCTCAGTGGGTAATGGTACAGACTTAGATTTGGAGGGTGGGGGTTAAAATCCCAGTCACAGCTAATCTTTGCCTTGGTCAACAAGATTGGCTGATGAAGGTCTTGCTTTCCTATAATTTATGGTTGTGAAAATACATTGGTAACAGAACATTTCAGTTATAGGACTGCCATTATTTGTATGTCTCATCAGAAGGTGTAAGATAATAGACTAGTATGGTGGACCTGATGACTCCAACCAGCTAGCAGGTTAGCTCAGTCACTAATGCCAGTGAATTTAGACTGGGTGGCAGGTGTTCAAATCCCAAGATGGGCAATTATGTTACAGTTTGATCAACAGGATCTGGAGAAAATGAAAAAGAAAAAAATGGATATGAAAAGTATTTATATCAGTAGTCACAAGGAATTGTATTTTGCACCATTATTGGTAAGTGTTATCAGGAAGTATGTCCCTGGTGACACAGGATCCATGCTTTCAACTATCCCTGAAGAACTCTTTCTTCCAAAAACGGTTCTCTGGATCAAAATAGTTCTTACTGGAGCCCTTAGTGTTACCAAGAACCCTTCTAAAACCCTTTATTCAGGAAAGGGGTTTTAAAGGGTTCTCTGGATCAAAATAGTTCTTGCTGGAACCATTAGTGTTACCAAGAACCCTTGAAAAACCCTTTCTTCAGGAAAGGGTTTTTCAGAAGCAAATGGTTCCAGGTAGAACCTCAGCCCTTGTAGAAGAACCCTATTGGAACCCTTATTTCTAAGAGTGTACTGCATGGAAAATTATTGATGTCAAGGAGCACTTATCCATGCTGAGTATTTATGAACAGGCTACTTTGAGACAAGAGTCACGAGTCACATTCTGCACACAGAGTATGAGCTGCTGCCCTTGGTTTAGAGTTCCTCGTTGCAGACTAAACCGATTCAAAAACTCATTTATTCCTGTGTCTATTAAGCTTCTAAATAGTGGCATAAAAGCGAGAATAGGCCCAGGTTAGCGTTCTTCAAGGCTTTTGTTGCATTTTAAATTAATGATGATAGTTTATTTATATTTATTATTATTTTTGAGTTGTTGTCAACTCATGGATATTTATTTTACACCGCGGCCGGTGTGAACCAGGCGTTAAGGTCATTTTAATATTTGCTGTATTGTATCTGTATCATGTTGTATATGTTGTTTTTTATGGCTGCAGCATGAGTGAAGTGCCCAAGACAAATTTTCCACTTGTGGGACAATAAAGTTAATCTTTTCTTATCTTCTCAAGAAACAGTAAGTGTGTCATTCAATTTGGATCCAGAAGGAGTCAAACTCTGTTAGCAACAGCCATACTATAGCAGAGGCCCGGACACACATAATGTGGTTCATAATGTGGATGAAGGCATATGCAAATGACACTGATTCAAAGGTAATCTACTGCTAGTCTATATGCACAGTAATATACATTGGAGGCTATCCATAGTGGTTGTGGGCTGACCAATGTATGGGAAATGGGCATGTGAGGGAAATTAAGCTATTCCAGTGAATAAATCATGCGGAATTATGCACAAGCATGAAGTTTTATTTATGGATAAAACAGAGTGGACAATTTCGGATGAACATTTCCCAAACCCTCAAATGACCAAGCTATTTAACAATGTCTTTGAACTGCATTGAGAATATTAAGTTAATATATATATTATGGCCTGAATGTCCTGAAAGTATCACTGGTAAAATGTATGATCATTTTATAATATTGTCCTCTGCAGTGAAGTAAAATAAAAAGCAGCCAAAAATTGAATTTTTTATACAAGCAAGGGACATTCACAATGAATTCATATGAGAAATTTGCAAATGACCCTGGCGATATCATTGTCTTTGAAATGCTTTCAAAACCCCTACCAGTGAAACTAATCCATCATCTAAAATATTTGCAATGCAAGTGGATCTTAACTGAACAATCAATCTCTCTGTAATCGAGATATGATTTAACAGTACAGCCCTTTACAACTAAAGTGTATTTGCTGTCAATAATGCTACGTACAAAGATGGTAATCGTTTCACTTTATTTAAAAGTGAAACATCCAGCATCATGTGACATCACAATTCTTGCCTGCAGAATGGTGATTATCCATACCTTGCTCTTTTAAAGGAAGTTAACCTCGCAGGTCTGAATCAGAAACCAATAAATCAGAGCCAGTGCAGCACCTAGGAGGATTGGATGCAAACATATGTCTTGACATTGTTAAGAATGGTATCAAGTTTGAGCAGCATCCCCTTCTCTATCATTGCCTAACTTGTTTTGGTGTACTGCATTTGTACACGATAGTGAATGACTCTTAGCAGCTTTTGATCCCTCTCTTCCATATTAACCAATTTCTTCAATGATATATCTTGCAGGACTTTATAAAACCTTTTGGCAGGGTTGTACACATGACAAAATGCCATCGCCTAAATTTAGCCGCGAACTGATAGCCCATTTCCCTTTTGTGAAGATCAGTTGGTAGCGCATGAGACTCTTAGAGAGTCTTAGAGACTCAGGGTAGTCGGTTCAAGCCCCACGTTTGGAGTAGGACTAGGACTTACACTATATTGCCAAAAGTAGTCACTCACCCATCCAAATAATTGCAATCAGGTGTTCCAATCACTTCCATGGCCACAGGTGTATAAAAGCAAGCACCTATGCACGCAGACTGTTTCTACAAATATTTGTGAAAGTATGGGTCGCCCTCAGGAGCACAGTGAATTCCAGCATGGTTTGGTGATAGGATGCTACCTGTGCAACAAGTCCAGTTGTGAAATTTCCTCGCCCCTAAATATTCCATAGTCAACTGTCAGTGGGATTATACCAAAGTGGAAGTGATTGGGAAGGACAGCAACTCAGCCAAGAAGTGGTAGGCCACGTAAAATGATGGAGTGGGGTCAGCAGATGCTGAGGCGTATAGTGCGCAGAGGTCGCCAACTTTCTGCATAGTTAATCTTGACAGACCTCCAAACTTCATGTGGCCTTCAGATTAGCTCAAGAATAGTGGGTAGAACTTCATGGAATGGGTTTCCATGGCCCAGCTGCTCCAATCCATGCATCAGCAAGTGCAATGTAAAGCGTTGGATACAGTGGTGTAAAGCACCCCGCCACTGGACTCTAGAGCAATGGAGACGCATTCTCTGGAGTGACAAATCACGGTTCTCCAACTGGCAATCTGATGGACAAGGCTGGGTTTGGCGGTTTCCAGGAGAACAGTACTTGTCTGACTGCATTGTGCCACATGTAAACTTTGGTGGAGGGGGGATTATGGTGTAGGGTTGTTTTTCAGGAGCTGAGCTTGGCCCCTTAGTTCCAGTGAAAGGAACTCTGAATGCGTCAGCATACCAAGAGATTGTGGATTCTATACCGTTGTAAAGTAAAGAAGTAGCAGAGAGAAATCCATAAGGACAACGTACTTCCAGCTTTATTACACTTCTGCAGTTCTCCAGTTCTCCTTGATGCATGATACGCTTCTGGCTTATATAGCTATGCAGTAGCGCACTCAGCAGTTCAGAAATTGTATTGTAACAAGACACAACATTTCCCCTTTTCTTGAAGGAATTACTACATAAAAATGTAACAAATTAAGGTCTACTAAAACCTTTCAAATCAGAGCGTATAACTTATTAACCACAACTGGTTCTTATACTAGCAAAAACCATTAGAAATCCTGTGATGTCTGTAATTTAACTTATCACATAGTACATTACTTTTGCAGTATAGTATGTAAAATAACCTTAGAAATGTAAAACTACTTGAAACGTAAACATTCTATGACATTGCAATTTCATTTTCACATGTCATCAGTATTGCATTTTCCTCTCACAAACTCTGCTAACCACTGGGGTGGATTTTCTGACTCAGAAAATTGGCAAATTCATGGGAGGTGAATTGATGAATGATCACCTCTGTGGTGACAATAGAGGCAAATACCACTTCCGGGCCACTTACTGTAGTGGTCGGTGAGCGTCATGGCAAAACAACAGTCCAATAAAGCACGCTTATATAGGCTAGTTATGTCAATGGCCTCTTTTCCCCATGGCCCACTTTGCCATTCCACGGGTTTCAGTGGTGCAGGTGCAGTCTTCACTGTTTTGTCATTGTACTGGCACGGCACACATGAAGACATTTTTGGACTACACATCTTTGTCCATTTGCAGCCAGCAATACAGCTCTTGCAGTCTCTGCTTGGTGCGCACTATTCCCTGGTGCCCTTCATGTGCCAAGTCCACTACTTTGGAACGCAGTGATGTAGGCACAATCAAGCGGTCTGTACCTCTCATGATAAGCACATCATCCATAGTTCATCCCTTATGATAAAGTATGACATCAGTCCATTTTTTCATCTTCTTTCTGCATTTTGGCCAGCATGATTTTTGTATCTGCTAACGCAGCTGAGTCAATTCAGGGCAGCTTTCACACACAGCAGTGAAATCAGACAATGACATGGCATGTAAGGATTCCTGGAACACATTAGCCACAACGTCTAGTTCCACCTCAGCTTCTCCTGTGGCAGGCAGTGGAAGCCTAGACAGACAGGCTGCAGTCACATTCAGCTTCCCAGGACAGTATGCCATATCATACGTGAAGCAAAGCAGTCGTGCTGACCACCTCGCAATTCGCAGTCCAGCACAGCCAGTTCCTTTGGACATGAGCAAGGTCGGGAGAGCCTGATGATCTGTGCGTAGCATGAATTGATGACCCCAGGTAGGTCCCCAGGTAGGTCCTCCACCTTTCTACTGCCCACAAGCATGCAAGTGCTCCACGTCCGACTGTGGTCACAATTCTTTCTATGTTTCCTGGATGCAGTTGGCTAATTACACCCCCTAGTCCATAATCAGATACATCAGTAGCCACATAAGTAGGCAATGTAGGATCGTACAGAGCTAAAGCAGGGCTCTCAACTATGAGTCTCTTATTGTCAGTAAAACTGTGTTCAGCATCAGCAGTCCAGTTGAACTGCTTTTCTGTGGACTCCCTAAGTGTTGCACATAGAGGTTCAACCGTGGTAGAGAAATCAGGAATAAATTTACTGTACCATGATGTGAGGCCTAAGAATGATCGTAGAAAGGATGTGTCATGTGGGCCTGGAGCCTTGGCCACAGCTTTGACCCTGTCTGGATCTGGTTGAAGTCCATCTTTGGGTATGGTGTGGCCCAGGAAACGCACTGAAGTTTGATTGAACTTACATTTCTGCATGTTCATTTGTAGTACAGTCTCATTCAGAGCATGCAGCACCCTCTTTAGGTTGGCATCATGAATTTGTTGAGTAGATCCGTAGCAGATGACCTCATCCATGTATGCTTGTACTCCTGGCAGTCCTGCAAATATGGTTGATGGTTGAAAACTTGGGGCAGATGCAAGGCCAAATGGGACCCTGCGAAAATGAAAAAGTCCATCGTGTGTGATAAAAGCAGTTATATCACGGCTGTCTGGATGCAGTAACATTTGATGGTAAGCAGAGGCCAAATCAATGGTGGAGAAAACTTAAGTTCCTCTCAGCTCTGAGAAAGGTTTATCCATGTGAGGTAAGTGTAAGGCAGTCACTGGTAATGGCTTTGTTAGGCTCCCTCAGATTGACACACATATGTACGAACAACACAGAAATGGGCCTTCAGTTCCCGTCCCCATTTAGTCAATGACATTTTGTCATGCACACAACCATGCCAAAAGGTTTTATGAAGTCCTGTGAGATATATCATAGAAGAAATTGGTTAGTATTGAAGAGAGGGATCAAAAACTGCCCAGAGCATTTCAGAATGGCGCTGTCTACAAATACATTACTGTGAAACTAGGTAGGCAGTGTTAGAGAAGGGGATGCTGACGAAACTTGATAGCATCCTTAATGTGACTTCAGCCCAATCAACCATCAAAAAATGGCAGTTGATGTTACAAAAGGCTTGTATCAACTCATGACTGCCCCAGTTGCCATTTTTTGATGGTTGATTGGGCTGAAGTCACATTAAGGATGCTATCAAGTTTCCTCAGCATCCTCTTCTCTAACACTTCCTACCTAGTTTCACAGTACTGTATTTGTAGACAGCGCTATTCTGAAATGCTCTGGGCAGTTTTTGATCCCTCTCTTCAATACTAACCAATTTCTTCTATGATATATCTCACAGGACTTCATAAAACCTTTTGGCATGGTTGTGTGCATGACAAAATGCCATTGAGTAAATGGGGACGCAAACTGAAAGCCCATTTCAGTGATGCTCAAGTCATGACGTCACATAAACAATGTTCAGCTGCCCTGGTTGGCTTTGCTTACAAGCTCAAGTAATAGCATCACATTTAGAATGTTCACTTGCCCTGCTTTGCTTTGATACAAAGCGCAAGTCATGACATCACTGGTGTGGTTGGCTTTGATAACAAGCTCAAGTTCTAGAATCAAATTTAGAATGTTCAGTTGCCCTGCTTTTCTTTGAAACAAAATTCAAATCATGACATCATATTTACAATGTGCAGATGCCCTATGTCTTTGCTAAAAATTCAAGTCAAGACATCGTATTTAGAATTTTTAGCTGCCATGAGTTTCTATCTATCTATCTATCTATCTATCTATCTATCTATCTATCTATCTATCTATCTATCTATCTATCTATCTATCTATCTGTCTGTCTGTCTGTCTGTCTGTCTGTCTGTCTGTCTGTCTGTCTGTCTGTCTATCTATCTATCTCAATTAGTCAATTTAGTAGTGGATGCTCCACTCCACTCTATAACTTCAGTTGATGTTACAAAAGGCTTGTATCAACTCATGACTGCCCCGGTTGCCATTTTTTGATGGTTGATTGGGCTGAAGTCACATTAAGGATGCTATCAAGTTTCCTCAGCATCCTCTTCTCTAACACTGCCTACCTAGTTTCACAGTACTGTATTTGTAGACAGCGCTATTCTGAAATGCTCTGGGCAGTTTTTGATCCCTCTCTTCAATACTAACCAATTTCTTCTATGATATATCTCACAGGACTTCATAAAACCTTTTGGCATGGTTGTGTGCATGACAAAATGCCATTGAGTAAATGGGGACGCAAACTGAAAGCCCATTTCAGTGATGCTCAAGTCATGACGTCACATAAACAATGTTCAGCTGCCCTGGTTGGCTTTGCTTACAAGCTCAAGTAATAGCATCACATTTAGAATGTTCACTTGCCCTGCTTTGCTTTGATACAAAGCGCAAGTCATGACATCACTGGTGTGGTTGGCTTTGATAACAAGCTCAAGTTCTAGAATCAAATTTAGAATGTTCAGTTGCCCTGCTTTTCTTTGAAACAAAATTCAAATCATGACATCATATTTACAATGTGCAGATGCCCTATGTCTTTGCTAAAAATTCAAGTCAAGACATCGTATTTAGATTTTTAGCTGCCATGAGTTTCTATCTATCTATCTATCTATCTATCTATCTATCTATCTATCTATCTATCTATCTATCTATCTATCTATCTATCTATCTTTCTGTCTGTCTGTCTGTCTGTCTGTCTCTAATTACCAATTTATTGTAGTGGATGCTCCACTCCACTCTATAACTTCAGTTGATGTTACAAAAGGCTTGTATCAACTCATGACTGCCCCGGTTGCCATTTTTTGATGGTTGATTGGGCTGAAGTCACATTAAGGATGCTATCAAGTTTCCTCAGCATCCTCTTCTCTAACACTGCCTACCTAGTTTCACAGTACTGTATTTGTAGACAGCGCTATTCTGAAATGCTCTGGGCAGTTTTTGATCCCTCTCTTCAATACTAACCAATTTCTTCTATGATATATCTCACAGGACTTCATAAAACCTTTTGGCATGGTTGTGTGCATGACAAAATGCCATTGAGTAAATGGGGACGCAAACTGAAAGCCCATTTCAGTGATGCTCAAGTCATGACGTCACATAAACAATGTTCAGCTGCCCTGGTTGGCTTTGCTTACAAGCTCAAGTAATAGCATCACATTTAGAATGTTCACTTGCCCTGCTTTGCTTTGATACAAAGCGCAAGTCATGACATCACTGGTGTGGTTGGCTTTGATAACAAGCTCAAGTTCTAGAATCAAATTTAGAATGTTCAGTTGCCCTGCTTTTCTTTGAAACAAAATTGAAATCATGACATCATATTTACAATGTGCAGATGCCCTATGTCTTTGCTAAAAATTCAAGTCAAGACATCGTATTTAGAATTTTTAGCTGCCATGAGTTTCTATCTATCTATCTATCTATCTATCTATCTATCTATCTATCTATCTATCTATCTATCTATCTATCTATCTATCTATCTATCTATCTGTCTGTCTGTCTGTCTGTCTGTCTGTCTGTCTGTCTCAATTAGCCAATTTAGTAGTGGATGCTCCACTCCACTCTATAACTTCAGTTGATGTTACAAAAGGCTTGTATCAACTCATGACTGCCCCGGTTGCCATTTTTTGATGGTTGATTGGGCTGAAGTCACATTAAGGATGCTATCAAGTTTCCTCAGCATCCTCTTCTCTAACACTGCCTACCTAGTTTCACAGTACTGTATTTGTAGACAGCGCTATTCTGAAATGCTCTGGGCAGTTTTTGATCCCTCTCTTCAATACTAACCAATTTCTTCTATGATATATCTCACAGGACTTCATAAAACCTTTTGGCATGGTTGTGTGCATGACAAAATGCCATTGAGTAAATGGGGACGCAAACTGAAAGCCCATTTCAGTGATGCTCAAGTCATGACGTCACATAAACAATGTTCAGCTGCCCTGGTTGGCTTTGCTTACAAGCTCAAGTAATAGCATCACATTTAGAATGTTCACTTGCCCTGCTTTGCTTTGATACAAAGCGCAAGTCATGACATCACTGGTGTGGTTGGCTTTGATAACAAGTTCAAGTTCTAGAATCAAATTTAGAATGTTCAGTTGCCCTGCTTTTCTTTGAAACAAAATTCAAATCATGACATCATATTTACAATGTGCAGATGCCCTATGTCTTTGCTAAAAATTCAAGTCAAGACATCGTATTTAGATTTTTAGCTGCCATGAGTTTCTATCTATCTATCTATCTATCTATCTATCTATCTATCTATCTATCTATCTATCTATCTATCTATCTATCTATCTTCTTGTCTGTCTGTCTGTCTGTCTGTCTCAATTAGCCAATTTAGTAGTGGATGCTCCACTCCACTCTATAACTTCAGTTGATGTTACAAAAGGCTTGTATCAACTCATGACTGCCCCGGTTGCCATTTTTTGATGGTTGATTGGGCTGAAGTCACATTAAGGATGCTATCAAGTTTCCTCAGCATCCTCTTCTCTAACACTGCCTACCTAGTTTCACAGTACTGTATTTGTAGACAGCGCTATTCTGAAATGCTCTGGGCAGTTTTTGATCCCTCTCTTCAATACTAACCAATTTCTTCTATGATATATCTCACAGGACTTCATAAAACCTTTTGGCATGGTTGTGTGCATGACAAAATGCCATTGAGTAAATGGGGACGCAAACTGAAAGCCCATTTCAGTGATGCTCAAGTCATGACGTCACATAAACAATGTTCAGCTGCCCTGGTTGGCTTTGCTTACAAGCTCAAGTAATAGCATCACATTTAGAATGTTCACTTGCCCTGCTTTGCTTTGATACAAAGCGCAAGTCATGACATCACTGGTGTGGTTGGCTTTGATAACAAGTTCAAGTTCTAGAATCAAATTTAGAATGTTCAGTTGCCCTGCTTTTCTTTGAAACAAAATTCAAATCATGACATCATATTTACAATGTGCAGATGCCCTATGTCTTTGCTAAAAATTCAAGTCAAGACATCGTATTTAGAATTTTTAGCTGCCATGAGTTTCTATTTCTATCTATCAATTCATCATTGCCATTTAAAGTACCCGTCTTTTTGTTGGATAGATTCCTACCTTTTTAAGGTTTTCCTAACATTTGTAAACTTTGGTAAACTAAGGGAAAACCTTACAACATTAGCCTGTGTTTAAAATTGTTTTTACAAGTCATGACATCATGTTGATTTTTTACTCTATCATTAAATCTAATCTATCTATCTATCTTCTGTCTGTCTGTCTGTCTGTCTGTCAATTCAATTAGCCAATTTAGTAGTGGATGCTCCACTCCACTCTATAACTTCAGTTGATGTTACAAAAGGCTTGTATCAACTCATGACTGCCCCGGTTGCCATTTTTTGATGGTTGATTGGGCTGAAGTCACATTAAGGATGCTATCAAGTTTCCTCAGCATCTCTTCTCTAACACTGCCTACCTAGTTTCACAGTACTGTATTTGTAGACAGCGCTATTCTGAAATGCTCTGGGCAGTTTTTGATCCCTCTCTTCAATACTAACCAATTTCTTCTATGATATATCTCACAGGACTTCATAAAACCTTTTGGCATGGTTGTGTGCATGACAAAATGCCATTGAGTAAATGGGGACGCAAACTGAAAGCCCATTTCAGTGATGCTCAAGTCATGACGTCACATAAACAATGTTCAGCTGCCCTAGTTGGCTTTGCTTACAAGCTCAAGTAATAGCATCACATTTAGAATGTTCACTTGCCCTGCTTTGCTTTGATACAAAGCGCAAGTCATGACATCACTGGTGTGGTTGGCTTTGATAACAAGTTCAAGTTCTAGAATCAAATTTAGAATGTTCAGTTGCCCTGCTTTTCTTTGAAACAAAATTCAAATCATGACATCATATTTACAATGTGCAGATGCCCTATGTCTTTGCTAAAAATTCAAGTCAAGACATCGTATTTAGAATTTTTAGCTGCCATGAGTTTCTATCTATCTATCTATCTATCTATCTATCTATCTATCTATCTATCTATCTATCTATCTATCTATCTATCTATCTATCTATCTATCTATCTATCTGTCTGTCTGTCTGTCTGTCTGTCTCAATTAGCCAATTTAGTAGTGGATGCTCCACTCCACTCTATAACTTCAGTTGATGTTACAAAAGGCTTGTATCAACTCATGACTGCCCCGGTTGCCATTTTTTGATGGTTGATTGGGCTGAAGTCACATTAAGGATGCTATCAAGTTTCCTCAGCATCCTCTTCTCTAACACTGCCTACCTAGTTTCACAGTACTGTATTTGTAGACAGCGCTATTCTGAAATGCTCTGGGCAGTTTTTGATCCCTCTCTTCAATACTAACCAATTTCTTCTATGATATATCTCACAGGACTTCATAAAACCTTTTGGCATGGTTGTGTGCATGACAAAATGCCATTGAGTAAATAGGGACGCAAAGTGAAAGCCCATTTCAGTGATGCTCAAGTCATGACGTCACATAAACAATGTTCAGCTGCCCTGGTTGGCTTTGCTTACAAGCTCAAGTAATAGCATCACATTTAGAATGTTCACTTGCCCTGCTTTGCTTTGATACAAAGCGCAAGTCATGACATCACTGGTGTGGTTGGCTTTGATAACAAGCTCAAGTTCTAGAATCACATTTAGAATGTTCAGTTGCCCTGCTTTTCTTTGAAACAAAATTTAAATCATGACATCATATTTACAATGTGCAGATGCCCTATGTCTTTGCTAAAAATTCTAGTCAAGACATCGTATTTAGAATTTTTAGCTGCCACGAGTTTCTATCTATCTATCTATCTATCTATCTATCTATCTATCTATCTATCTATCTATCTATCTATCTATCTATCTATCTATCTATCTATCCGTCTATCTATCTGTCTGTCTGTCTGTCTGTCTGTCTGTCTCAATTAGCCAATTTAGTAGTGGATGCTCCACTCCACTCTATAACTTCAGTTGATGTTACAAAAGGCTTGTATCAACTCATGACTGCCCCGGTTGCCATTTTTTGATGGTTGATTGGGCTGAAGTCACATTAAGGATGCTATCAAGTTTCCTCAGCATCCTCTTCTCTAACACTGCCTACCTAGTTTCACAGTACTGTATTTGTAGACAGCGCTATTCTGAAATGCTCTGGGCAGTTTTTGATCCCTCTCTTCAATACTAACCAATTTCTTCTATGATATATCTCACAGGACTTCATAAAACCTTTTGGCATGGTTGTGTGCATGACAAAATGCCATTGAGTAAATGGGGACGCAAACTGAAAGCCCATTTCAGTGATGCTCAAGTCATTGCGCCACATAAACAATGTTCAGCTGCCCTGGTTGGCTTTGCTTACAAGCTCAAGTAATAGCATCACATTTAGAATGTTCACTTGCCCTGCTTTGCTTTGATACAAAGCGCAAGTCATGACATCACTGGTGTGGTTGGCTTTGATAACAAGTTCAAGTTCTAGAATCAAATTTAGAATGTTCAGTTGCCCTGCTTTTCTTTGAAACAAAATTCAAATCATGACATCATATTTACAATGTGCAGATGCCCTATGTCTTTGCTAAAAATTCAAGTCAAGACATTGTATTTAGAATTTTTAGCTGCCATGAGTTTATATCTATCTATCTATCTATCTATCTATCTATCTATCTATCTATCTATCTATCTATCTATCTATCTATCTATCTATCTATCTGTCTATCTGTCTGTCTGTCTGTCTGTCTGTCTGTCTCAATTAGCCAATTTAGTAGTGGATGCTCCACTCCACTCTATAACTTCAGTTGATGTTACAAAAGGCTTGTATCAACTCATGACTGCCCCGGTTGCCATTTTTTGATGGTTGATTGGGCTGAAGTCACATTAAGGATGCTATCAAGTTTCCTCAGCATCCTCTTCTCTAACACTGCCTACCTAGTTTCACAGTACTGTATTTGTAGACAGCGCTATTCTGAAATGCTCTGGGCAGTTTTTGATCCCTCTCTTCAATACTAACCAATTTCTTCTATGATATATCTCACAGGACTTCATAAAACCTTTTGGCATGGTTGTGTGCATGACAAAATGCCATTGAGTAAATGGGGACGCAAACTGAAAGCCCATTTCAGTGATGCTCAAGTCATGACGTCACATAAACAATGTTCAGCTGCCCTGGTTGGCTTTGCTTACAAGCTCAAGTAATAGCATCACATTTAGAATGTTCACTTGCCCTGCTTTGCTTTGATACAAAGCGCTCATTTTTAGCTGCCATGAGTTTCTATCTATCTATCTATCTATCTATCTATCTATCTATCTATCTATCTATCTATCTATCTATCTATCTGTCTATCTGTCTGTCTGTCTGTCTGTCTCAATTAGCCAATTTAGTAGTGGATGCTCCACTCCACTCTATAACTTCAGTTGATGTTACAAAAGGCTTGTATCAACTCATGACTGCCCCGGTTGCCATTTTTTGATGGTTGATTGGGCTGAAGTCACATTAAGGATGCTATCAAGTTTCCTCAGCATCCTCTTCTCTAACACTGCCTACCTAGTTTCACAGTACTGTATTTGTAGACAGCGCTATTCTGAAATGCTCTGGGCAGTTTTTGATCCCTCTCTTCAATACTAACCAATTTCTTCTATGATATATCTCACAGGACTTCATAAAACCTTTTGGCATGGTTGTGTGCATGACAAAATGCCATTGAGTAAATAGGGACGCAAAGTGAAAGCCCATTTCAGTGATGCTCAAGTCATGACGTCACATAAACAATGTTCAGCTGCCCTGGTTGGCTTTGCTTACAAGCTCAAGTAATAGCATCACATTTAGAATGTTCACTTGCCCTGCTTTGCTTTGATACAAAGCGCAAGTCATGACATCACTGGTGTGGTTGGCTTTGATAACAAGCTCAAGTTCTAGAATCACATTTAGAATGTTCAGTTGCCCTGCTTTTCTTTGAAACAAAATTTAAATCATGACATCATATTTACAATGTGCAGATGCCCTATGTCTTTGCTAAAAATTCTAGTCAAGACATCGTATTTAGAATTTTTAGCTGCCACGAGTTTCTATCTATCTATCTATCTATCTATCTATCTATCTATCTATCTATCTATCTATCTATCTATCTATCCGTCTATCTATCTGTCTGTCTGTCTGTCTGTCTGTCTGTCTCAATTAGCCAATTTAGTAGTGGATGCTCCACTCCACTCTATAACTTCAGTTGATGTTACAAAAGGCTTGTATCAACTCATGACTGCCCCGGTTGCCATTTTTTGATGGTTGATTGGGCTGAAGTCACATTAAGGATGCTATCAAGTTTCCTCAGCATCCTCTTCTCTAACACTGCCTACCTAGTTTCACAGTACTGTATTTGTAGACAGCGCTATTCTGAAATGCTCTGGGCAGTTTTTGATCCCTCTCTTCAATACTAACCAATTTCTTCTATGATATATCTCACAGGACTTCATAAAACCTTTTGGCATGGTTGTGTGCATGACAAAATGCCATTGAGTAAATAGGGACGCAAAGTGAAAGCCCATTTCAGTGATGCTCAAGTCATGACGTCACATAAACAATGTTCAGCTGCCCTGGTTGGCTTTGCTTACAAGCTCAAGTAATAGCATCACATTTAGAATGTTCACTTGCCTGCTTTGCTTTGAATGTTCACTTGCCCATGCTTCATGCTGTTGTGTTGATACAAAGTCATGACAATTATCATTCCTGTTTTTAAAAATAAGCTGCCATGAGTTTCATATCCTATCTTAAAATCATCAATCTATTATTTTCTCATTTCTATCTATCTATCTATCTATCTATCTATCTATCTATCTATCTATCTATCTGTCTATCTTTGTCTGTCTGTCTGTCTGTCTGTCTCAATTAGCCAATTTAGTAGTGGATGCTCCACTCCACTCTATAACTTCAGTTGATGTTACAAAAGGCTTGTATCAACTCATGACTGCCCCGGTTGCCATTTTTTGATGGTTGATTGGGCTGAAGTCACATTAAGGATGCTATCAAGTTTCCTCAGCATCCTCTTCTCTAACACTGCCTACCTAGTTTCACAGTACTGTATTTGTAGACAGCGCTATTCTGAAATGCTCTGGGCAGTTTTTGATCCCTCTCTTCAATACTAACCAATTTCTTCTATGATATATCTCACAGGACTTCATAAAACCTTTTGGCATGGTGTGTGTGCATGACAAAATGCCATTGAGTAAATAGGGACGCAAAGTGAAAGCCCATTTCAGTGATCGCTCAAGTCATGACGTCACATAAACAATGTTCAGCTGCCCTGGTTGGCTTTGCTTACAAGCTCAAGTAATAGCATCACATTTAGAATGTTCACTTGCCCTGCTTTGCTTTGATACAAAGCGCAAGTCATGACATCACTGGTGTGGTTGGCTTTGATAACAAGCTCAAGTTCTAGAATCACATTTAGAATGTTCAGTTGCCCTGCTTTTCTTTGAAACAAAATTTAAATCATGACATCATATTTACAATGTGCAGATGCCCTATGTCTTTGCTAAAAATTCTAGTCAAGACATCGTATTTAGAATTTTCAGCTGCCACGAGTTTCTATCTATCTATCTATCTATCTATCTATCTATCTATCTATCTATCTATCTATCTATCTATCTATCTATCTGTCTGTCTGTCTGTCTGTCTGTCTGTCTGTCTGTCTGTCTCAATTAGCCAATTTAGTAGTGGATGCTCCACTCCACTCTATAACTTCAGTTGATGTTACAAAAGGCTTGTATCAACTCATGACTGCCCCGGTTGCCATTTTTTGATGGTTGATTGGGCTGAAGTCACATTAAGGATGCTATCAAGTTTCCTCAGCATCCTCTTCTCTAACACTGCCTACCTAGTTTCACAGTACTGTATTTGTAGACAGCGCTATTTCTGAAATGCTCTGGGCAGTTTTTGATCCCTCTCTTCAATACTAACCAATTTCTTCTATGATATATCTCACAGGACTTCATAAAACCTTTTGGCATGGTTGTGTGCATGACAAAATGCCATTGAGTAAATGGGGACGCAAACTGAAAGCCCATTTCAGTGATGCTCAAGTCATGACGTCACATAAACAATGTTCAGCTGCCCTGGTTGGCTTTGCTTACAAGCTCAAGTAATAGCATCACATTTAGAATGTTCACTTGCCCTGCTTTGCTTTGATACAAAGCGCAAGTCATGACATCACTGGTGTGGTTGGCTTTGATAACAAGTTCAAGTTCTAGAATCAAATTTAGAATGTTCAGTTGCCCTGCTTTTCTTTGAAACAAAATTCAAATCATGACATCATATTTACAATGTGCAGATGCCCTATGTCTTTGCTAAAAATTCAAGTCAAGACATCGTATTTAGAATTTTTAGCTGCCATGAGTTTCTATCTATCTATCTATCTATCTATCTATCTATCTATCTATCTATCTATCTATCTATCTATCTATCTATCTATCTATCTGTCTGTCTGTCTGTCTGTCTGTCTGTCTATCTATCTCAATTAGTCAATTTAGTAGTGGATGCTCCACTCCACTCTTTAACTTCAGTTGATGTTACAAAAGGCTTGTATCAACTCATGACTGCCCCGGTTGCCATTTTTTGATGGTTGATTGGGCTGAAGTCACATTAAGGATGCTATCAAGTTTCCTCAGCATCCTCTTCTCTAACACTGCCTACCTAGTTTCACAGTACTGTATTTGTAGAAAGCGCTATTCTGAAATGCTCTGGGCAGTTTTTGATCCCTCTCTTCAATACTAACCAATTTCTTCTATGATATATCTCACAGGACGTCATTAAACCTTTTGGCATGGTTGTGTGCATGACAAAATGCCATTGAGTAAATGGGGACGCAAACTGAAAGCCCATTTCAGTGATGCTCAAGTCATGACGTCACATAAACAATGTTCAGCTGCCCTGGTTGGCTTTGCTTACAAGCTCAAGTAATAGCATCACATTTAGAATGTTCACTTGCCCTGCTTTGCTTTGATACAAA
Organism: Chelidonichthys spinosus; assembly: GCA_029853015.1. Lineage (NCBI taxonomy): Eukaryota > Metazoa > Chordata > Actinopteri > Perciformes > Triglidae > Chelidonichthys > Chelidonichthys spinosus. The sequence continues at coordinate 16,166,690 of CM056821.1, read as the reverse complement.
GCGCAAGTCATGACATCACTGGTGTGGTTGGCTTTGATAACAAGCTCAAGTTCTAGAATCACATTTAGAATGTTCAGTTGCCCTGCTTTTCTTTGAAACAAAATTTAAATCATGACATCATATTTACAATGTGCAGATGCCCTATGTCTTTGCTAAAAATTCTAGTCAAGACATCGTATTTAGAATTTTCAGCTGCCACGAGTTTCTATCTATCTATCTATCTATCTATCTATCTATCTATCTATCTATCTATCTATCTATCTATCTATCTATCTATCTATCTGTCTGTCTGTCTGTCTGTCTGTCTGTCTGTCTATCTATCTCAATTAGTCAATTTAGTAGTGGATGCTCCACTCCACTCTTTAACTTCAGTTGATGTTACAAAAGGCTTGTATCAACTCATGACTGCCCCGGTTGCCATTTTTTGATGGTTGATTGGGCTGAAGTCACATTAAGGATGCTATCAAGTTTCCTCAGCATCCTCTTCTCTAACACTGCCTACCTAGTTTCACAGTACTGTATTTGTAGAAAGCGCTATTCTGAAATGCTCTGGGCAGTTTTTGATCCCTCTCTTCAATACTAACCAATTTCTTCTATGATATATCTCACAGGACGTCATTAAACCTTTTGGCATGGTTGTGTGCATGACAAAATGCCATTGAGTAAATGGGGACGCAAACTGAAAGCCCATTTCAGTGATGCTCAAGTCATGACGTCACATAAACAATGTTCAGCTGCCCTGGTTGGCTTTGCTTACAAGCTCAAGTAATAGCATCACATTTAGAATGTTCACTTGCCCTGCTTTGCTTTGATACAAAGCGCAAGTCATGACATCACTGGTGTGGTTGGCTTTGATAACAAGTTCAAGTTCTAGAATCAAATTTAGAATGTTCAGTTGCCCTGCTTTTCTTTGAAACAAAATTCAAATCATGACATCATATTTACAATGTGCAGATGCCCTATCTCTTTGCTAAAAATTCAAGTCAAGACATCGTATTTAGCATTTTTAGCTGCCATGAGTTTCTATCTATCTATCTATCTATCTATCTATCTATCTATCTATCTATCTATCTATCTATCTATCTATCTATCTATCTGTCTGTCTGTCTGTCTGTCTGTCTGTCTCAATTAGCCAATTTAGTAGTGGATGCTCCACTCCACTCTATAACTTCAGTTGATGTTACAAAAGGCTTGTATCAACTCATGACTGCCCCGGTTGCCATTTTTTGATGGTTGATTGGGCTGAAGTCACATTAAGGATGCTATCAAGTTTCCTCAGCATCCTCTTCTCTAACACTGCCTACCTAGTTTCACAGTACTGTATTTGTAGACAGCGCTATTCTGAAATGCTCTGGGCAGTTTTTGATCCCTCTCTTCAATACTAACCAATTTCTTCTATGATATATCTCACAGGACTTCATAAAACCTTTTGGCATGGTTGTGTGCATGACAAAATGCCATTGAGTAAATGGGGAAGCAAACTGAAAGCCCATTTCAGTGATGCTCAAGTCATGACGTCACATAAACAATGTTCAGCTGCCCTGGTTGGCTTTGCTTACAAGCTCAAGTAATAGCATCACATTTAGAATGTTCACTTGCCCTGCTTTGCTTTGATACAAAGCGCAAGTCATGACATCACTGGTGTGGTTGGCTTTGATAACAAGTTCAAGTTCTAGAATCAAATTTAGAATGTTCAGTTGCCCTGCTTTTCTTTGAAACAAAATTCAAATCATGACATCATATTTACAATGTGCAGATGCCCTATCTCTTTGCTAAAAATTCAAGTCAAGACATCGTATTTAGCATTTTTAGCTGCCATGAGTTTCTATCTATCTATCTATCTATCTATCTATCTATCTATCTATCTATCTATCTATCTGTCTATCTGTCTGTCTGTCTGTCTGTCTGTCTGTCTCAATTAGCCAATTTAGTAGTGGATGCTCCACTCCACTCTATAACTTCAGTTGATGTTACAAAAGGCTTGTATCAACTCATGACTGCCCCGGTTGCCATTTTTTGATGGTTGATTGGGCTGAAGTCACATTAAGGATGCTATCAAGTTTCCTCAGCATCCTCTTCTCTAACACTGCCTACCTAGTTTCACAGTACTGTATTTGTAGACAGCGCTATTCTGAAATGCTCTGGGCAGTTTTTGATCCCTCTCTTCAATACTAACCAATTTCTTCTATGATATATCTCACAGGACTTCATAAAACCTTTTGGCATGGTTGTGTGCATGACAAAATGCCATTGAGTAAATGGGGACGCAAACTGAAAGCCCATTTCAGTGATGCTCAAGTCATGACGTCACATAAACAATGTTCAGCTGCCCTGGTTGGCTTTGCTTACAAGCTCAAGTAATAGCATCACATTTAGAATGTTCACTTGCCCTGCTTTGCTTTGATACAAAGCGCAAGTCATGACATCACTGGTGTGGTTGGCTTTGATAACAAGCTCAAGTTCTAGAATCACATTTAGAATGTTCAGTTGCCCTGCTTTTCTTTGAAACAAAATTTAAATCATGACATCATATTTACAATGTGCAGATGCCCTATGTCTTTGCTAAAAATTCTAGTCAAGACATCGTATTTAGAATTTTCAGCTGCCACGAGTTTCTATCTATCTATCTATCTATCTATCTATCTATCTATCTATCTATCTATCTATCTATCTATCTATCTATCTATCTATCTATCTATCTGTCTGTCTGTCTGTCTGTCTGTCTGTCTATCTATCTCAATTAGTCAATTTAGTAGTGGATGCTCCACTCCACTCTTTAACTTCAGTTGATGTTACAAAAGGCTTGTATCAACTCATGACTGCCCCGGTTGCCATTTTTTGATGGTTGATTGGGCTGAAGTCACATTAAGGATGCTATCAAGTTTCCTCAGCATCCTCTTCTCTAACAATGCCTACCTAGTTTCACAGTACTGTATTTGTAGAAAGCGCTATTCTGAAATGCTCTGGGCAGTTTTTGATCCCTCTCTTCAATACTAACCAATTTCTTCTATGATATATCTCACAGGACGTCATTAAACCTTTTGGCATGGTTGTGTGCATGACAAAATGCCATTGAGTAAATGGGGACGCAAACTGAAAGCCCATTTCAGTGATGCTCAAGTCATGACGTCACATAAACAATGTTCAGCTGCCCTGGTTGGCTTTGCTTACAAGCTCAAGTAATAGCATCACATTTAGAATGTTCACTTGCCCTGCTTTGCTTTGATACAAAGCGCAAGTCATGACATCACTGGTGTGGTTGGCTTTGATAACAAGTTCAAGTTCTAGAATCAAATTTAGAATGTTCAGTTGCCCTGCTTTTCTTTGAAACAAAATTCAAATCATGACATCATATTTACAATGTGCAGATGCCCTATCTCTTTGCTAAAAATTCAAGTCAAGACATCGTATTTAGCATTTTTAGCTGCCATGAGTTTCTATCTATCTATCTATCTATCTATCTATCTATCTATCTATCTATCTATCTATCTATCTATCTATCTATCTGTCTGTCTGTCTGTCTGTCTGTCTGTCTCAATTAGCCAATTTAGTAGTGGATGCTCCACTCCACTCTATAACTTCAGTTGATGTTACAAAAGGCTTGTATCAACTCATGACTGCCCCGGTTGCCATTTTTTGATGGTTGATTGGGCTGAAGTCACATTAAGGATGCTATCAAGTTTCCTCAGCATCCTCTTCTCTAACACTGCCTACCTAGTTTCACAGTACTGTATTTGTAGACAGCGCTATTCTGAAATGCTCTGGGCAGTTTTTGATCCCTCTCTTCAATACTAACCAATTTCTTCTATGATATATCTCACAGGACTTCATAAAACCTTTTGGCATGGTTGTGTGCATGACAAAATGCCATTGAGTAAATGGGGAAGCAAACTGAAAGCCCATTTCAGTGATGCTCAAGTCATGACGTCACATAAACAATGTTCAGCTGCCCTGGTTGGCTTTGCTTACAAGCTCAAGTAATAGCATCACATTTAGAATGTTCACTTGCCCTGCTTTGCTTTGATACAAAGCGCAAGTCATGACATCACTGGTGTGGTTGGCTTTGATAACAAGTTCAAGTTCTAGAATCAAATTTAGAATGTTCAGTTGCCCTGCTTTTCTTTGAAACAAAATTCAAATCATGACATCATATTTACAATGTGCAGATGCCCTATCTCTTTGCTAAAAATTCAAGTCAAGACATCGTATTTAGCATTTTTAGCTGCCATGAGTTTCTATCTATCTATCTATCTATCTATCTATCTATCTATCTATCTATCTATCTATCTATCTATCTATCTATCTATCTGTCTATCTGTCTGTCTGTCTGTCTGTCTGTCTGTCTCAATTAGCCAATTTAGTAGTGGATGCTCCACTCCACTCTATAACTTCAGTTGATGTTACAAAAGGCTTGTATCAACTCATGACTGCCCCGGTTGCCATTTTTTGATGGTTGATTGGGCTGAAGTCACATTAAGGATGCTATCAAGTTTCCTCAGCATCCTCTTCTCTAACACTGCCTACCTAGTTTCACAGTACTGTATTTGTAGACAGCGCTATTCTGAAATGCTCTGGGCAGTTTTTGATCCCTCTCTTCAATACTAACCAATTTCTTCTATGATATATCTCACAGGACTTCATAAAACCTTTTGGCATGGTTGTGTGCATGACAAAATGCCATTGAGTAAATGGGGACGCAAACTGAAAGCCCATTTCAGTGATGCTCAAGTCATGACGTCACATAAACAATGTTCAGCTGCCCTGGTTGGCTTTGCTTACAAGCTCAAGTAATAGCATCACATTTAGAATGTTCACTTGCCCTGCTTTGCTTTGATACAAAGCGCTCATTTTTAGCTGCCATGAGTTTCTATCTATCTATCTATCTATCTATCTATCTATCTTATCTCTATCTATCTATCTATCTATCTATCTATCTATCTATCTGTCTATCTTCTGTCTGTCTGTCTGTCTGTCTGTCTCAATTAGCCAATTTAGTAGTGGATGCTCCACTCCACTCTATAACTTCAGTTGATGTTACAAAAGGCTTGTATCAACTCATGACTGCCCCGGTTGCCATTTTTTGATGGTTGATTGGGCTGAAGTCACATTAAGGATGCTATCAAGTTTCCTCAGCATCCTCTTCTCTAACACTGCCTACCTAGTTTCACAGTACTGTATTTGTAGACAGCGCTATTCTGAAATGCTCTGGGCAGTTTTTGATCCCTCTCTTCAATACTAACCAATTTCTTCTATGATATATCTCACAGGACTTCATAAAACCTTTTGGCATGGTTGTGTGCATGACAAAATGCCATTGAGTAAATAGGGACGCAAAGTGAAAGCCCATTTCAGTGATCCTCAAGTCATGACGTCACATAAACAATGTTCAGCTGCCCTGGTTGGCTTTGCTTACAAGCTCAAGTAATAGCATCACATTTAGAATGTTCACTTGCCCTGCTTTGCTTTGATACAAAGCGCAAGTCATGACATCACTGGTGTGGTTGGCTTTGATAACAAGCTCAAGTTCTAGAATCACATTTAGAATGTTCAGTTGCCCTGCTTTTCTTTGAAACAAAATTTAAATCATGACATCATATTTACAATGTGCAGATGCCCTATGTCTTTGCTAAAAATTCTAGTCAAGACATCGTATTTAGAATTTTCAGCTGCCACGAGTTTCTATCTATCTATCTATCTATCTATCTATCTATCTATCTATCTATCTATCTATCTATCTATCTATCTATCTATCTATCTGTCTGTCTGTCTGTCTGTCTGTCTGTCTGTCTGTCTGTCTCAATTAGCCAATTTAGTAGTGGATGCTCCACTCCACTCTATAACTTCAGTTGATGTTACAAAAGGCTTGTATCAACTCATGACTGCCCCGGTTGCCATTTTTTGATGGTTGATTGGGCTGAAGTCACATTAAGGATGCTATCAAGTTTCCTCAGCATCCTCTTCTCTAACACTGCCTACCTAGTTTCACAGTACTGTATTTGTAGACAGCGCTATTCTGAAATGCTCTGGGCAGTTTTTGATCCCTCTCTTCAATACTAACCAATTTCTTCTATGATATATCTCACAGGACTTCATAAAACCTTTTGGCATGGTTGTGTGCATGACAAAATGCCATTGAGTAAATGGGGACGCAAACTGAAAGCCCATTTCAGTGATGCTCAAGTCATGACGTCACATAAACAATGTTCAGCTGCCCTGGTTGGCTTTGCTTACAAGCTCAAGTAATAGCATCACATTTAGAATGTTCACTTGCCCTGCTTTGCTTTGATACAAAGCGCAAGTCATGACATCACTGGTGTGGTTGGCTTTGATAACAAGCTCAAGTTCTAGAATCACATTTAGAATGTTCAGTTGCCCTGCTTTTCTTTGAAACAAAATTTAAATCATGACATCATATTTACAATGTGCAGATGCCCTATGTCTTTGCTAAAAATTCTAGTCAAGACATCGTATTTAGAATTTTCAGCTGCCACGAGTTTCTATCTATCTATCTATCTATTATTATCTATCTATCTATCTATCTATCTATCTATCTATTATTATCTATCTGTCTGTCTGTCTGTCTGTCTGTCTGTCTGTCTGTCTGTCTCAATTAGCCAATTTAGTAGTGGATGCTCCACTCCACTTATAATTTCAGTTGATGTTACAAAAGGCTTGTATCAACTCATGACTGCCCGGTTGCCATTTTTTGATGGTTGATTGGGCTGAAGTCACATTAAGGATGCTATCAAGTTTCCTCAGCATCCTCTTCTCTAACACTGCCTACCTAGTTTCACAGTACTGTATTTGTAGAAAGCGCTATTCTGAAATGCTCTGGGCAGTTTTTGATCCCTCTCTTCAATACTAACCAATTTCTTCTATGATATATCTCACAGGACGTCATTAAACCTTTTGGCATGGTTGTGTGCATGACAAAATGCCATTGAGTAAATGGGGACGCAAACTGAAAGCCCATTTCAGTGATGCTCAAGTCATGACGTCACATAAACAATGTTCAGCTGCCCTGGTTGGCTTTGCTTACAAGCTCAAGTAATAGCATCACATTTAGAATGTTCACTTGCCCTGCTTTGCTTTGATACAAAGCGCAAGTCATGACATCACTGGTGTGGTTGGCTTTGATAACAAGTTCAAGTTCTAGAATCAAATTTAGAATGTTCAGTTGCCCTGCTTTTCTTTGAAACAAAATTCAAATCATGACATCATATTTACAATGTGCAGATGCCCTATCTCTTTGCTAAAAATTCAAGTCAAGACATCGTATTTAGCATTTTTAGCTGCCATGAGTTTCTATCTATCTATCTATCTATCTATCTATCTATCTATCTATCTATCTATCTATCTATCTATCTATCTATCTATCTATCTGTCTGTCTGTCTGTCTGTCTGTCTGTCTCAATTAGCCAATTTAGTAGTGGATGCTCCACTCCACTCTATAACTTCAGTTGATGTTACAAAAGGCTTGTATCAACTCATGACTGCCCCGGTTGCCATTTTTTGATGGTTGATTGGGCTGAAGTCACATTAAGGATGCTATCAAGTTTCCTCAGCATCCTCTTCTCTAACACTGCCTACCTAGTTTCACAGTACTGTATTTGTAGACAGCGCTATTCTGAAATGCTCTGGGCAGTTTTTGATCCCTCTCTTCAATACTAACCAATTTCTTCTATGATATATCTCACAGGACTTCATAAAACCTTTTGGCATGGTTGTGTGCATGACAAAATGCCATTGAGTAAATGGGGACGCAAATGAAAGCCCATTTCAGTGATGCTCAAGTCATGACGTCACATAAACAATGTTCAGCTGCCCTGGTTGGCTTTGCTTACAAGCTCAAGTAATAGCATCACATTTAGAATGTTCACTTGCCCTGCTTTGCTTTGATACAAAGCGCAAGTCATGACATCACTGGTGTGGTTGGCTTTGATAACAAGTTCAAGTTCTAGAATCAAATTTAGAATGTTCAGTTGCCTGCTTTTCTTTGAAACAAAATTCAAATCATGACATCATATTTACAATGTGCAGATGCCCTATGTCTTTGCTAAAAATTCAAGTCAAGACATGTATTTAGAATTTTTAGCTGCCAAGTTTCTATCTATCTATCTATCTATTATCTATCTATCTATCTATCTATCTATCTTCTACTATCTATCTATCTATCTTCTTCTGTCTGTCTGTCTGTCTGTCTGTCTTCTATCTCAATTAGTCAATTTAGTAGTGGATGCTCCACTCCACTCTTTAACTTCAGTTGATGTTACAA